>CM026425.1:18808901-19408901 GCA_014871385.1 Ceratodon purpureus
CATCATAGCTTATCAGCAAGCATTGCTATAGTGGATCACTTGATAAGCCACGTTAAGTTATTCATATCCATCTCAGCGCCGGAATCATCACTCGATGCTTGGATATAAAGACCACAAAATAATGAACAATGTGTGAATAATGAATAAGAGTTTCTAATCGTTGAATTATGTGTTCATAACATGCACAACCACCTGTCCGTGAATCTGTATATAAATCCCACAAATTCAACTCTGCCCACAAATGCATGTAAATGGCAATCAGTATGACCGCTGTGGAACCTCAAAAAGTCATATTTTTCCTAGTTTTATTCATTAACTCCCAAATGCCTAAGCCTATGACCTTAGAAATAATCTTTAACTCTGGATGCTCTATTTGGCTACTATGAATTATGTAAAATATGAAATTTTAAATTTTCTTAGCTAGATACATATGTTATCTACAAACTATAATTTTCTCAAAATTAATGGTTTCATAATGTAATTAATATAAATTTTCAAATAAAAACAAACAAAGAAAATTCATATCAAGTATATTTTATACTAAAAAATTACGAAATATTTACCATAGATGTATATTACAACCAAGAACCTTATACTAGTTACCATGATCAAAAATTATGTTTTGATTAAAACATATGATTAAAAAACCTAAAGCTGTAGAAAATCAAGTTGTAGCCACTGTTATACCCCTTCATCTTATACGAACTATAAACCACTCAATTTTAAAGGTTTTTAAAATTTTTAAATTGGAGTAGAAAATGGATTTGTCAAACTACATTTCATTGGTCTACCTCAAATGCAAAAATGATCATCCCAATAGTAAAAATTGTGTTTCAGCTGTCTATTGTTAGATTTTTTTTAATACACACACGGTATTGATGTTTTGGACATTAAGGAGGCACCAAAATTCATGAAATTATTGTGTAGAGAATCCGTCAATGAAATTAGATAAATTTCTCACTACTTTACAACATAAAAAAAAATTGGAAGAAAATTTGTCATTTGGATGACAGTTATGGAACTTGAAAGAATGAGATCAACGAGTTTTTGGTCCTTTAGGCGTTTAGGGGTTAAAAAACCACCGTGAGATCCAAATGAATCATTTATCCCATGAAAACTAGTGAATTTGATCCGCTCCAGTGGTTGAAAAAATAGTTACGTGACTGATGTTGACCTCTTCCAATGCCAAAGAGCAATGGCCTATTGTCTTCGCTGACCGTAGCCATGGCGGCCGTTTCAGAGACAGATGGTGACTTAGGCAGGATGGCGCTGGATTATAGCCGTTGACTCAGTGAAGGTGAAGTCATTGGCGGTGTTGGTGTTGCAATGCTTCCGGTCACTGCCATCAACGATGGGCACAGACGAAGAGGACATGTAATAGGGTGGGGTTGGCTGCGTGAGGCAATGCGGATAGTATTTAGAAGTGCACACAGAAGCAATAGCAATCTGAGGCAGTTAGATGTGGTTGTTGCATAGAATCCATGGCAACTTATTAGAATATTACAAGAGAGCTGATATTTTGAGCTTTGAGGTAAAATCACTGAGCCTTGCCGCTAGTGAATTGCAATCAATGTGGACTTGGAAGACCAAATTCAGATGATTACATGGAAGTAGAGGATGCCATTAGAATTTTGCAGACTGCAGGTGAATACAAAGAATTATTGGTAGTCAAAGGTTGCATGTTGTTGTGATGTTGTGTTGATTGCCAATCAATATTAAGCTTTAAATGCACTTCGATGTTGAAGGCTGAATTATTTGCTTTAGTAGAATAGGAGGTTTTGATCTCAACATTAAGAGTGGATTTTCTAACTCTTTTATAATATAAATTCGAAGCATTTGCTCACCGAGTCATTCACTCAGCCACAAAACACTTTATAAAGTTCAAAGTGTCAAGGGGTGGAAACTCCTCTACTTGCACCTCATTTCAAGTACAGAATATTCTTGAACAGAGAGTCGCTTAGAATACCACTAGTGCACAAGAGTTTCTTCATCTCTATTCGTCTTACACAATAGTAATTTAAAACTAGGTGGGTGCGCCAAGGTTGTCTATATAGACAGATCGTCCGTTAGTCCGTCGTATTCGTTTGCTCCACCTTCACTTCCGTTTGATAAGGGTCGTTGACCGGTTGACTACATGTAAGGGTAAGATGATTTTACCAAGCGCTGTGGAGGGCGCGCATGGGTGGTTGTGAGCATTGCGATAGGCACGCACAAAGCTGTACAATTACTTACAATCCATATACAACTCATTGCTATCAAGTGCCTCTAAAAACTATTGATATAACTCATTCTATAAACGCATGATTCATGAATGTCTCCAGTAGAATTATCGCGTATCAAGGCCTTCCAGGAATGAATGTTGTAAAATTTCAAGGCCACGTTCCTTATGAAGGTAGTGAATGCTATATCATGAATATTAGGATTTTTATTGTTCGCCATTTTACGGCTCTTCTTTGCCAAGGAGCTCGATGATGGGTTGGAACTAGTTTGCGATGGTGTTCTAGACATTCCCTGTATTGCATCCTTTGGAGCATCAAGGTCTACATATGCTGGACGTCTACGCCCGTGCGCGCCCGTCTGTATTTGCTCGCGTCCGTTCGCGTTTGTTCACGCCATTTCTCTATCTGTCGAGGCCCGCTCGCGCCTAGTTATACTCGCCCAACACCCACCCTACATACCCTACCCGCTTGCGCGCGTAGGATAGCTCCTCGCGCCCATGCTTGGACGAATACGCGCGCCCACACTCCCTGCGCTTGTGACTATATAAGCCCTCCTCCTCGAGTCATCATTTCTCCCCTTCCCACTAAGGCACCTTCCCTTCAACAGCCTCATGGTAGCTGATTGCTTGGTATTCAGGTGGAATACCATTACATTCACTCACTTGCATGTGCAGTATGGATTGTCTATAGGGGTGGGGTGATTAATCTAATGATGCTTTAAATGTTGATGTATTATAAATGTCATTATAGTATTGAGGGTAATCATAGATTAATTATTTAAGACAACTTCAACGACAATCACGGAACAAGTTCGAATGGATCAACCACGAGGGAATGAGGAAACAGAAGTTCAAGTCAAAAAACAAGAAAATGATGTTAGCCAGATAAGAAGGGGCACCATACATCGCAAGAGGATCCACGTCCTACTAAATCCTACAAAGCTTGCATTTTGAGGGTGGAAAAATGCGCTTGAACCATGGCTTTACTCAACATGTGAGCAATTCCTTGAATGGTTCCACATTGGCAAGAAATTCCCGCTTCATCGCCATCATGCAAATTTTACTACAAACAAAGCAAATTTGAAATATTGTTTGTGCCCTGAGTTTGTGCAACAGTGTTTGGATGTGATACAATTTCTATACGAAGTACCAATCCCAAAAGAGATGCGAGGCTCCACTCTTTGTGTATAGAATGGTGTATGCTGAACTTGTACTTTGAAAGGTGGTGGATTGGAGGATGATAAAACATGTACTGGGTATCAAGTGTCACCTTCAAGAAGTTTCTATACCTAAGGGTGTATTTAAATTCCCGGAAGGTGTCATCAAAAGATTTGATAATCCAAACAAGCATGGTGGAGGGGTTGTTGTAGAGTGGAGCGCATCAGAAGACAATAGTGACTCCGATGGACGACCAGTACGCAATGTTTCAACTCCAAAAGCAGCAAAAGCAGCCAAGATGGCACGGCTTCCTTAAAGAGAGCTTGCACTAGCTGAATCCTTGGTTACCGGAACTTGTCCTCTACAAGCGAGTACTTTGGGCCCAAGCAACCTTGGAGAATTGATCGCGAGCATTGCAATGAACGTCGGTGTAGGCAACGTTGGTGCAGATGTGGATGCAAGAACTGCCACTTTAATGGACGTGGCAATGGACAAGGACAAGGCCCAACTACAAGAAGTCCAAGATTTGATTGGTCAGCTTAATGCAAAGGATGAAATAATCGTTAACCTATGGAAGGCAATTGATGAAATGCGACTTAAAGCGGAGAGAAAAAATGAGACTATCAACAAGCAAAGAGAATAAATAGGACATCTTGTGGCTGCCAGAAATTCAATTACATTACAAGATGTTTGCCAAGTTGCTCCATGAGATAGTTCTGGATTAGATGATGTTGAATTGGCCGCCGCTATCAACACGGCTTGGACTGGTCTCCACGAAACTATTCACACTCCAGTGAGGCAGAGGTCGTCAATTCCTTTGCCACCACCAAGCCCAATGGTACCTTTTCAACCGCAACAAATAGTAGCGATGGATTCTGAGGAAATCCGTGATTCATTGTCTTTTGCGACAAGGACTAGACTTCCACATGTGCCTTCTATTGGTGACGCCATTATCTTACAGGCTACCAATGACATACTTAAGAGTCAACTTGAAGAATTGAACAAACAATACTACCAATGGAAGGTTGCATGCATTATGATTGTGGTCCGTGCTCATCAATTGTTCAATGAGTACAAGAAAATTGATAACAAATACATGCACCACAATTAGAGGATGGAATTTGGACTTACTTCATGGGAGGTTTGTTCAAATAGACGTCCGACCCGGCTCCGGACGTCAAGACGTCCGACCCGGACGTCCCCCGTCCCGGACGTGGCGTCCCCGACGCTCGCGAATTACGTCGCGGTAATAATTTTGCGACCCCGGAGGGGTAAAAACATTCCCCAGCCGTCCGATCGGCCGATCCCGCCACCACGCCCCATCTTGGCCGTCCGTTCGCAGGGATGGCCGCGCAGACGGCCGCGGGGTCGTTGGGGACGGCCGCACGTCGATCCGACGGCCAAGATGCGGCCGTGCTGGCACATCGCGGGCCGTCGGATGAGAGCGGCCCTCCTGGGCCGTAGGATCCCACGGCCGTCGCCGTAGCCGACCGCGGGGACGGCCTCAGGGACGGCCGCGGGATCCGACAGCCCGGATCGACCCCGGCGCAGGCCATCAGGGACCGCTCGAGCGGCACGGCCGACCGCGGGCCGTCCGATCCCGCGGCCGGCATGGTTGGCCGCGGAAGGCCGTCCGATCCCGCGGCCGGCATGGTTGGCCGCGGAAGGCCGTCCGATCCCGCGGCCGTCCGCGTGGGCGACCGCGTGGAGACGCGGCCGTCCACGTGGCCGACCGCGTGGAGATGCAGCCCTCCCCGGCGACAGCCGCGGGGACGGCCGCAAATTAAAAAAAAAAATCCCGAATCTTAAAATCTTCATAACTTCTTCAAAACGTTTCCAAATCGGGCTTATGAGGTGTTTTTTGGCATCTACATTTCCAGTAGATGCCAAAAAACATCTCATAAGTCCAATTTGGACAAGTTTTGAAGAAGTTACGGGAATTTGGAGATTTCGGGGAGTTGAGGGGTCGGCCGTCGGCGGGGACGGGGGGCCCACCCCCGGTGACGGCCGTGGGGACGGCCGGCTGTCCCCGGCGACGGCCGCGGAGACGGCCCCCCGTCCGCTTGGAGGCGGGGTCTCGCATGGCCTTCCTTCTTCTCTTGCGTTTTCTCTAGAGACGGCCTCCCCTCCCCTCCTCCCCTCGTCCAACCTTGACAAAAAAGTTCTATTTCTAGATAGTCTAAAAACAAAATCAATACCGAATTAGATATTTCAGACATATCCCTGAAATCATGGAAAATGTCCAAAAGATTTTGTAATCGGGATTGTGGGATCCGCCTTGATGTTGGGGTATACTTTAGAAGGAGATATTTATGCCGTTCAATTGTTGGTACTCTACTATGGTTTGCAAACATAATCTCAATGTTTAGAAGGAAGAATTCATTTGTTTTGGAAATGAAATTATGGCCCATGGGCCTATAGAAGAGGGAGGTATACGATGGGGGGTACAACTTAAAAGGTAATGAGAAGCTTATAAAAAATAATATTCTTTTATTTGAAGACATTATTTCGTTAGGTAATAAAGTTAAAGGAGAACTCGACATGGATTTCTCTTACATTAATATGACAAGTTTGTATGTTTTTGGCTTTAATTTTATAAGGCAAGACAAATCCTTTTTTCCATGAAAATGCTCTTTTCCTAATTAATTGCTTTCTTGGGTATTTAAAATTATGCCCACTGTAGTTTGTATATCTTAGTGTTATTGAACTTATTTCTTATGTTTTCAAATACCATTTTATTCTATGTAATTTTAATTAACTATTTTCCAATTATTGCTCGTGCTTTATCTAATCCTTTAATCTTTAAGAAAAAAGTCCTTTCTAAGTTAGATATTTTTATTTAGTTTCTTCTTTTGCCATAATGTTATCACCATGACATGGTTTTTTCTATTCACTTCATACTCCTCATTTCTTCTTGTATGTCATTTCCACTCTTGCAATTATTATTATTATTTTTTATTTGATCTTTTATTCTAATTATCTTTTTGATTTATTATTACCTCTCATGTACTTTTTTTATTTTTTGTTTTTTCCCTTGATATCTATCTTCTCTATACACATCTATTTCCTTCAAACCTTTTCCCATTGTAGTTTGTCTGTCTCGCGGTTATTTGTTATGTTTCATTTACTGTCATATTGTATTTTATTTCAATTGTTTGTTTTTTATTATTGTCTTGTACATAATATAATCCCCTAATCTTTTATTTATTTTTCCTTTCTTCCAATAGGCAAAAGTAAAAAGATAGAATGGGAGACAGATTAGAGGAATATTAAATAAATAAATAGATGATGGGAGAGGAATGGAAGGATAGGAAAATGAGAAGATAAAATGGAAGAATAATGTTAAGATAAAAAACTAAAGAGACAATAGAATGGAAAAATAGTGTAATAATAAAAAGTTAAGAGTATAGAATGGAATAATAGTGTAAAAATAAAATAACAAGAAGATAGAATGGAAGGCAAATGGAAAAAGTATAAAAATAAAAGGTAGAATCGGAGACTAAGGAAAGAATACAAAATAATTAAATACTTAAATAAATAAATAAACAAATATAAATTTTTGGCTATGAAGTATGTGTTTGTATTTCCACATTTAGATGAATCCACATGTTATGTCTTTCATTCATAAAAATAATGATTATGAATCACCTTTAAGATGGAAAAAAATCATATGTCTCAGAATAAAAAATTGACGAGATTTGTTAAACTTTAAGCCATATAGACTCGGTGTTTGTCTAAAAGGAATGGAAGGCAAGCAATGTGGCATTCACTTGCCCAAATACTCAAATGTAATACTAGCATATCTTTCATTTCAAAAGCAAGAAACAGTTCTCTTAATGTCAACTCCCAAACCTTCAAAATTCACTCACCTTTTAAAATTAAACATCCACCCTTGTCAGATTGCTTGGTTTTTTAATTAATTAATCAATTTATTTATTATTAGAACTAAAATTTGTTGTATTTAAATTTCTATCCTCTATCACTTATAATGAATTTTTTGTCCACCATCTTCGACTTCTAATTCAACTTTACAATCCTCAATTCTATTTAATGTGTCCACCAACCTCCTTCACACAATTTCAACTTCTATCTAATTTGATTTGAAATCTAATTTCTAAGTGTTACGTCTTCTACAACATACCTTCCAAATCCTCTCATTCAAATTCATTTCTAAATTTCAAGTTTATCCTTTATTTAATTCCAATGTTCCATTTATGGAAAAAGGGATTTGTCTTGCCATATAAAATTAAAGCCAAAAACATACAAACTTGTCATATTAATGTAAGAGAAATCCATGTCGAGTTCTCTTATAATTTTATTACCTAACGAAATAATGTCTTCAAATAAAAGAATATTATTTTTTATAAGCTTCTCATTACCTTTTAAGTTGTATCCCCCATCGTATAGTTCCCTCGTCTATGGGCCCATGGGCCATAATTTCATTTCCAAAACAAATGAATTCTTCCTTCTAAACATTGAGATTATGTTTGCAAACCATAGTAGAGTACCAACAATTGAACGGCATAAATATCTCCTTCTAAAGTATACCCCAACATCAAGGTGGATCCCACAATCCCGATTACAAAATCTTTTGGACATTTTCCATGATTTCAGGGATATGTCTGAAATTTCTAATTCGGTATTGATTTTGTTTTTAGAGTATCTAGAAATAGAACTTTTTTGTCAAGGTTGGACGAGGGGAGGAGGGGTGAGGAGGCCGTCTCTAGAGAAAACGCAAGAGAAGAAGGAAGGCCATGCGAGACCCCGCCTCCAAGCGGACTGGGGGCCGTCCCGGCGGCCGTCGCCGGGGACAGCCGGCCGTCCCCACGGCCGTCACCGGGGGTCGGCCCCCCATCCCCGCCGACGGCCGACACCTCAACTCCCCGAAATCTCCAAATTCCCGTAACTTCTTCAAAACTTGTCCAAATTGGACTTATGAGATGTTTTTTGGCATCTACAGGAAATGTAGATGCCAGAAAACACCTCATAAGCCCGATTTGGATACGTTTTGAAGAAGTTATGAAGATTTTAAGATTCGGGATTTTTTTTTAAAAAATTTGCGGCCGTCTCCGCGGCCGTCGCCGGGGACGGCCCCCCCCCTCCGCGGCGACGGCAAGGTGCCGTCGCCAGGGAGGGCCCCCCCCACCGCGGCCACGGCAAGGGGCCGTCGCCGGGGACGGCCCTCCTCCGCGGCCACGGCAAGGGGCCGTCGCCGGGGACGGCCCCCTCCAACGCGGCGACGGCAAGGGGCGGTCGCCGGGGACGGCCTCCCCTCCGCGGCGACGGCAAGGTGCCGTCGCAGGGGACGGCCCCCCCCACCGCGGCGACGGCAAGCGGCCGTCGCCGGGGACGGCCCCCTCCTCCGCGGCGACGGCCCCCCCCTTCTGCGGCGACGGCAAGGGGCCGTCGCCGGGGACGGCCACCCCCTCCGCGGCGACGGCAAGGGGCCGTCGCCGGGGACGGCCCCTTCCCGACGCGGCCGACGGCCCTGGCCCCGCTCCGCGGCGACGGCCGCACCCTCCCCGCAACCCCTCCCCCGCGTAGAAGGTGTGGTTTCACCCCGGGGTGAATCCTATGCGGGTGATTTTTTTTTTCTAAGTCACAGGACGTCCTCTGGCGCTGGCGGACGTCCGCGGACGTTCCCACGTCCCGAGCGTCCCGGACGACCGTGACAACTCTACTTCATGGGCACATGAGGATTCCATGTGCCCAGAGGACTTGCCTTCTTTGAAGATTCCAAGAAATGCTATAGATTGTGTAAACGCGGTTTGGGATTACAAGACTGTTAGATCTTGCATTAAAAGGGAGCCTAGGATCTTCTAACCAAAACTTACGTCATTTGTGATTGATGGAACTTGTTGTCCTGTTTGTAGTAATCCATACGGGCCAGACTCGAGCCTTGGTCATTGGGATCATGTCAGTGTATGTATCATCCAATTTGCCTCATTTCCCATGCCTTGATACGTTGATTTTGTGCAATATATAAGAATATTTTTAGGTTTTATGAACACTTTGGAAGTTTTTGGTTTTGAGGCTTTGGTTAAAGTTGTCTAATAAACTTCTCTCCTTTGTGTTTATACTACAATTTGTCAAATACTTCTGGGAATATTTA
The DNA here is from genome assembly GCA_014871385.1 of Ceratodon purpureus. NCBI lineage: Eukaryota > Viridiplantae > Streptophyta > Bryopsida > Pseudoditrichales > Ditrichaceae > Ceratodon > Ceratodon purpureus. Next base: position 18,818,390 of record CM026425.1, read on the forward strand.
TTTATTTATTTTTCCATCTTGTCCAACATTCCAATTTTTGCATTAAATAACCATTCTTTAGATAAAATTCTTGATCAATCCGTGCACGTCTTTGCTGTAGTGTAGATCAACCTTTTAATTGAAATATATACACAGTTGTGTACAAGAAATTTTTAAGCTTTCTATTGTTGTACTGCATTAGATGGAGACTCCCTAACATAAGCATTAAAGCGCAATTTCAGTGAGATCAATTTTTTTACCAAAATTCAATCCTAGAAGTTCTTTTCAAACTAAATTAGCTTTTTGAGCATTTTGGTCACTCTTCATAACGTATCAATCTTTATTTTTCCATTTCCAAATTTTAGTGAATGTAGAGAGTTTTAAAGAGCTTTGTGAGAAGCAAATTTTCACAATATAAAGATTCAAGATTAAAGGATAAGGAAGCTTTTGAGTTTTTAAAACCAACTGGGAGAGCCAAGAAATTTATTTTCAAGTTTATTTTGGAGTTCTTTTCGTGAAGTATTCTTAATAAAATTCTGATCCAAATTACCAAGTGATCCAAGTTGCAGTATACATCTACTTTACAACAGCGGGCTTCAAAGTTTGATATAAAGAAGTTTATGCAACAATTGAAAAATTTCAGTATACTTTGACCATTACGATTTTTTAAATTAATGATCAAACATTAAACACGATTAGGGTTCCAAATGGTGCAGAGTGTGTTCCCGCTTTATATACCCGGACTCCCGGTTTAAGGCAGGACGCAAATCAGCAGTATATTTGCAGAATGATGAAAGGATTAAAGTTCGTGGTAAGGGCACGTGCTTCCCTTCTGTTGCTCATAAAATAACTTTCTCCAATTAAATCTCCAGAGACGTTCAGTTTCATTCAGTATTCTTCGGTAATGCCTAACAGGACACATGTTTGCTGCAGCCTTGCCAGTAAGGTTAAGGTTACGAAGTAGAGTACACCAGCTTTCGCTCTTCGAAGGCTATCAGACAGGACACTCTGAAGGTACGGCGAGCTTTATGGTATCTCTAACGAAGCCTCAACTTATATCCTCCGAGCCACACTTCCGTATCAAGGGATATAGTAAGATAATGAATGTGCTTGGTGAGGTCGGCTATTACGACATCATTTACTAGATTCTACTTAGACGAATATTCCAATCAGGTCTAGCTGTAGTTTGCTGCAGCAGATCCCACAACACAAGAAACATTAGAACCGAAGAGATTCTGATCCAAGTAATTATGAAGGATTCAGACCTCTGCGGGAATTTTGATGTTTCGTTGAGCAATATCGGTGATGGTGGGGTTGGCAATGACATGGTAGCTGCAGAACTGAATACCCCGTGATGATCACGATTTCTTTCTGGCTGCAGGAAGAGAAGTTCAATTTACCTGATTCACAGCAGGTGGAATCCTTGCATGAAGGAGCTTGTTGATGGACCAATTGCTCATCGATGCCGAATCCCGATTGCCTTCGCCAGGCCCGCATCGACGCACGCAGCTCTCCATGGCCCGCCATCGTACCTTCTGCTCAACGGCATGAAAGTCTCCTGATTGTAAGTTGAACCACATGTACGTATAAAATATATATATGTTTGAGAAAAGGAACGATCCCGATCTCACCTGAATGGCTGCAAGAATGCCGTCTGCCGTGCGGTCGTTCTTTGGTGCTAAGTTAACGCATGTCCGCTCCAGATTTTACTCTGATCCACATCCCATCAGAAGTGGCAGGAGAACTTGCACATGTGCTCACACTTGATTGTTTCATAGTTGTTATTTCCACTTTTGTCTTCGCACTGGTTGCAGAAGCTTCCATTCAATGTCATTTTCATGGGTGGAAACGGAATCCTAAAAGAGTTCTAGTGTTGTCAACTTGCAATTATAAGGATAAATAACAGTATTAAATTGATGTAAATAAAGGAAATGGAAGATTTGAAGGTATTGACAGAGAGGATGAATATTAAAAAAATCTTTTCTATTGAAGCAATTGGATGGGTGATTAAATGGATGAAGGAATTAAATCAAAGCTGTCATAATATCCTATCTATGTTTCCAAATGATATTTTTCCAAACGAGTTTTAAGTGTGTTTATGTTATTTACATAGTCAATGTATTTGTTAAGACTAAAAAATAGTTTTATAATATCAAACATTGTTGCACCATAGATCCATGTAAATTTTCGAAGTACCACCAATGGTTTTAAGGAGTATATTGCAATGATGTAATCCAGTAATCTATCATAAAAATCGATGAATCATCAGAACAACGTATTTCACAACAAACTGAACATATAAATAGCTACTTTCGGACCAAAATGGCGAGTAAGCAGTCCATAAACACGCCTGGTATTCGCCCCTCCCGCACAGCAGCGGCAACATTTCGCTCGAAGCGGTTAAAAAACTCGGCAGTGCTCTGCTCGCCTATGTGCTCCACCATGTACGAATTCAGCAGGGCCCTGGTGAAATTTCGCATAAACTGGCCATACTGCTCAGGAGCAGCAAGAAGCTGTTCCGCTTCATCCGGTGTACCAAAGGAAAGTCGCTGAATCTGAAGCTGTTTGATCTCGAAAGCATTTGTGGATTCTGCAACTGCTCTCACCTCACCCACGCTGTGGCAGTAGACGGGGACGTTGAAGGAATCTCTCCTCTCCTCGTCAATGATACCCTGCGCACAAATACCTTCATGAGTTGCAGCAAATTTGGTCGATAGGTTCAATTAGTTAAGTACATTTGAAGTTTAAGTTACAGGAAGATAGAGTCAAGAGTCACCTCAACGACGAGTTCCTCCCATGTCGATTCAAAGACTATACTGTACGGCCCCGCATACAACCCCTCTTCGTTCCACTGATTCTCTGGATGGCTCTCGTCCGTACGACCAACAATGAAGAAGAGAATAAAACCGCCAGAGACAACTTCTTCCGCTCGAGCGAGCAAAAAGTTTCGAAGATCTTGCCTCGCAGTCTGCACGTAAGCCTCTAACGCTGCCGTGTTCTTAGTTCTGTCAATCCACACTCGACCACTGTTGTAAGCGGGAGAAGCTCTGTCCACAACCGCATCAGGCACCTTCACAACTCAAGATTCAGAGTCACACCTGAGTACCATGTAGATATGACGCTAATAAAGAGCATATTGAGAGCGTGTAATTTCTTTGAGAAGTTGCGTCGTGAAATCATGGTTAGAAATATGAAATACCTGCGACATCCATTGCAACGCGAGGATAGAAATTGCAACGTGAAGGCTCCTGGAAGGAAAGAGGCGCCCGTAGAATGAGCCCGGGACCGCCGCAGCGTACAAATTCATCCTTTGACTATCTCTCCACTCTTCCAATTGACGGAACAGAGTGTTGAAGTCGTTGGAAGGCAAGTCGCAGAAGAAATATTGAACAGGAGGTTTAATCACTTCGCTCGACTTGACCCGATGACATTCTTGCACGCTTTGAAAACATATTTCTGCGTATTCAAGAGTATTGGCTCCCACCGAGCATCCGAAATCAGCAATGCAAACAGCACTCCCGTCCATCCAGTCATCGACGTTCAGCTCGCCGATCTCTTGCTCTAGAATCGGTTGGAGGATTTTTATAGCTGCAGATTGAAAACGTGAGTTCCTGGTGTAGCTGAACTCTCCCGTACCGCCCTTCATCCCGGCAATGGCTCTGGGAGTGTTCCTCGCACGACACTGTTCGTCCTTGCCTCCATGCCTGGTAATCGTGTTACCATAATCCGCATCTCTGTCCGCATGAGAGACTACCGCAGATGCAACTGGACCTGGTTGTAGAAGACCGTCCATGCTCTAAAATAATCAAATACTCTATCCACTAGTGCTCAGCTAGTCTATGGCTCCCCAGTTCTTTGAACACACTCACCTGCTCACTCACATACGTGACATACGATATGCTTTTAGAGTAGAGACTACTGAATTCCTGACTCTCAGAAGCCGCACTTGTGTCATACTTGGAATTGAACAAGATTACTACACGTGTTGACTATCTCGTCAACACTAGAACAAGATCAGGGCTTCATCCTATAGATCAGGTTAGGAACATTCTATGTTGGACGTGCACATGCCAACCCTGTTGAAAGCACAGCTGGGAAGGGTTGTAACTTGTGACGCATGTAAGGACGCCAGCCATGGATGACGCAATCACCGCGTTAGAGTGAATCCGGAGGCTGTCACGTCACACACTAATGGGCTGTTTGCACAAGGGCCCTTGCAGACGCCTCCAATGCTGAAAGCATTGCTACACGCCAGAAACGAGACAGCCACTCATTTATGTAAGGGAGGAAAATTGTCCTGACTAGTTTGGAATATGGCAGTAATTGTTTCATGACGTTGCACAACCACAGTGCTACCTTGGGTTCCCTACAACACTTCTGGTTGAATAATACAAAGTTGATAGGAATGATATGTACTTGTCATCTATGAGTCATTGATCAAACCCATGCACTAAGAGCATCCCCAGCCGACCCTTAAGCCCTTAAACCTCCATCCGGCTTCCAGGTTAGAGGCTTTTGAAGGGTCCTCTAAGCTCCCAGTAGTGAGCTTTAAACACCTTTCTCATCCAAGCCGCGACCTCTAAAGGGCCGTCGACCTCTAAATTTCAGGCCACCTTTAAAACGCCGGAAATAGAAAATTTCAAGCTCTCATCTTTCTATCTTCTTTCCACTACACTTGGGTTTGGATTTCTTTTGCAACTTGTTAAAGAGTTTCACAACAACCAAGTAAAGAAATCGTTTACAGGTCACCTTTTAAGGGAGGACCAAAATTCCACTCAACCTGTAATTGTGATGTAACTGTCCGTCGAAGGCCCTTTTAAAGGGTTTACAATAAGGGGCCGTCGAAGGCCCTTTTTAAGGGTTTACAATAAGGGGACTACTGGGGATGCTCTAAGGCTTCAATGCGAATGCATAAGTGCGAACGTACCAAATCACTGGCTTGATTAAACTGATGGATGTTTAAGAAAAAGATACAGTAACGTTCAGGTCCCCGTTGCAAGAATTAAAAAGTCCTGCTACTTTCATCAGGCTGTTTGCTGATTCTTCGTTGAGGGAGGCAGGTGGTGAAAGATGAGATTTTTGTTGAGCACCAGCAGCACCTACCTCGATGGGAGACCGGAAAAGTTTCACTCCCTGCTTCCAAAATGTTGGTCTCCCACCTACATTAGCAGTGTGTGGCACCCATTACAGCTTAAGTAAGTCCGACTACACGGTATTAAGCATGCATGCATACACAGGAATAAATTGGACAAGACGTCATCAAACAAGATTAGAGTCGACGAGAGTTTGCTATGTAATCACGTTTCAACTTAAATCGCACCACGCTGTGCAGGGGATAAAACACAGCAAAGGTTTCTTTGCCAGTTTTTAAGTTTTAAATGGTTGCATTTAAGATCATACCTGCTGGTCCAGTGGATAGCACTAAACTTCCATCTGGGTTTAAACTCCAGTCCATCCACAGCACGATCCCATGGCAGGGACCGGTCCTGCTTACTGCAACCTGAAAGATCAGAGTACACCGATTATACTCGTACCTAGTCCTCGATTTGTGATTACACCAAAAATCGGGGTAACAATACTTAGGGTTTGAATCTACTAATCCAGTAACATTCTCTCAATACAAGTTGATGGCGACCACCATAACGAGAGTGAGTTCATTCTAGCTAACACAGGTCACATGGGAGAATAAACAAGATCATACCTCTGTGACGCCTTCCATGGTTTGAATTGGATGCGAGAAGTCGAATTCCATCACAGTAAATACATCTGTCAGCTCCTGTGAATCAAAGCTTTGTGTTACAATCCTGTAAAGAAGGAAGATCCCTATACTCTTGACAGGTCATAATAGTTGCCTACTTTCCCGAACAAAGGACTCGATTTTTGTTTCCTCGTGTTCAACGCCTCATGAGACCTCATCATATACACATGCTCTAAACCTCGAGAGCAAAATCTCAAAGTAAACGAGAGAGAATCTACGCACCTCATATTGTCCGCATTGCCACACAGCATAAGGAAGAATGGGGACCTCGTGTGGTAAAGGTAACTCCCCACAGGCTCCGAACACGCTATTTATCGAACTATGGTCGAAACCTTCCACACTTTTGATAAACCGACGGCTCTTCCAGAAGTCCTGCTTGACAAACCATTGAATGTTTAACACAATCTTCTAGAGGATGACAATAACTACTCTATCGAGCAAATTTTTCTAGAAGTGAACAATGGAGACTTGTAGGCTCTTGTTTGGCAGAACGTACTGGCATATTTACAGCAACGCCACGCAGTGACGCTCGGCATGGAAGTAGCCTCGCGTTCTCAGACAAAAGGGATGTCAGATGGGTCCGCTCATACCTAAAAGAATATCCAAAAAGTACCGAGTTAGATTTCACAAGGCAACGTTTGCAGAACTAAAATGAAGAAAGTAACACTTTTAGTGTGGTATAGAAGAAGATGCATCAGAATGAGTACCAGAAACGTAGTGAGCGCCAAGGGAGCATCTTGCTGCTTGACGTGTAATAAGGCTCCGCCATCAGCACATCAACCTGCCACATTAGTTTCCACACCATGTAACTAATAGAGCAGATAAGATAATGGTGAAGGTTAGATAAATTCCAATTCAGTATTAAGATTGACGAGTTTGTAGCAGGGACTTCTGGGAGTGCACCTTGCGGCCCCCTAGATTCTCTGGCGTCAAGGAGGTTGCTTTCTCGTTCATGACATTAATACTACCCACATTCGGTCCCATTGTCCTACTGAGATCATCCACATATTCTTGACCAACAGCACGCCCCGGAAACATAGCAATTACTTGAACGCTTGCATCTGCAGAAGCCGACGCCATTGTCATGAGTAGGCTGTCGTCAAGAACCACACACACGGAGCTCTTCTGACATCGGAGCTGCAACACATATCAACAGCAGAGACAAACATCAGACTGTAAAAATTCTATATAGGTGTAACTGGTCAGAATCATGACTTGTAATTTAAACAAATTTCTTTTCCATACGCATTCTGCACCGTGAATTTTGTACTGGATCCCTGACTGTTTTGAGAAGAACGAGAGACTTAAAACATGTATGATGAAAATTAAATTAAATTGAAGAATAAAATCTTACAGCAGTTTCAGCGGCTAATCTCACACCTTCCCGCCATGGCTCATGCCCAAGAACCCCAATTCTATCCGGCGTCATGGATGCTTCAAACAGTACTGGGCAGTCAATGTTATGTTTAGCAATTTCTTCCTGGGGCATACCGCTTCCTTGAGAACTCATCACGTTGTAACTTACACTAACGGCATCATGGCTAGCTGTAACAAGAACTTCGTCGCCTGACGACACCAACAAACCCTTCCCCGGAAGGAACCATACAACCTGTTTCCAGTGCTCACACCATTCTGATTCACCCATTCAAGCAAGAAATAAATAGTCGTTGTAAGTAAATCAGTGAGAATCCGAAAATAAATAAAATAGACAACCTTGGCACATGAACGCAGAGTTATAGAATTTCATAGTGCTATAAATGGCGACAGGCTTCAACATCGGCTAATACCTATTTGAAGATCAAATTCAGGGTTTTCATATGCTGATGCATGTTTTATCCACTTGGGTCCTGTTGAATAAAATATTTCGCCTTCCACATCAAGCTGAAGTACCCACCTGCAGGAATTTCCAGTTATTCAAGTAAAATAACCACCTGAACCGTATGCTAATTCAATGAGAGTATAACAAACATAGTACGAATGAGCCCAAGCGGCTATCAAAAGGTTCAACAGGAATGTACCAAGATACGAGTGCATGTGCTCTCCCATCGTTTGTGATGGCTACACTGCGTTGATGCTGTCCGCACTCATCTGGAGCTCTAGAAAGCTCAAATGTGAAAACTTCAAATGGTTCTGAAAGCTACCCAAATTCCACAAACAATTAGCACTCGCCCAGGTTTACACCAGAAGATCAAATGACACCTAGTTCTTGAAGACAACACACACGGCAACCTATTCGACTGCCGACCATCTTGCGCCCCAACCGAGATGTTAAACATCCTAAATAATTTGGGCAGAGGCAAAGGTTTACCAGGTGCATTTGCCTCGCTAAGGGATCGACATGCATGGCGGCAGATCGGCCCTGGAACTGGTTATAATCAGACTGTCCCAAAACCACACCATCAGCCAATCGAGACTCCACTCCTGGCAAATCATGGCACTTCCACAAATGCTCACACTCCACAAGCTGCATCAAAAAGATAACCACCTATGTCTCAGTAAGCATAGTGTCAAATGTCTTATATACATTTCCTGCAATTATTTGGCAACATTAGAATTTCCTGCATATAGTGGACAGCTATTTGGGAGTAGTATTGCACCTGAGCGTAGATAGTAGCTCTATGTGGTACACAGCGAGCATTTGGTATGAGTAGGTTCTCATGAGCATGACGTAGGGAGGGTATCAAACCTTCACCAAGAAGCTCTGAATCTAGGATTTCACTAATCTGTCAATAAAACATTCATTTAGATTAGTTCTTGTTAATTAAGATCTTTTATGGATCTTCTCGCTCACAATAAAACATCAGGATCTAGACTTCGTGTGAAAAGAAACAGACAGTAATCAACAAATTCTAGTCATGAAAAACATAATCATTTAGGCCTCTCTCAAGTTCAACAACTAACCAGAACGTCTGCACGACAATGCATGTCAATGCCCACTTCCATCTCATCAGACCGTTTATGAATCAGACGCACACCTGCTCCGACCTTGTTTGTTCGCAACAGCTTACGAGCGAGCTTGAACATAGGCAGGAACGACTCACAGGCTGTGATTGAGCCCTCGTCTTCTTTGGATCTGCCCTCTTCACGCATCGAACGCCATGCCATCATCGAAAGAAGACCTGTCCCCGCTCTTCCCAAGCAACCCAGAAACACAACCGATTGGTCACAGTGAAAATAAAACACGAAAGGACAATTGGCACCAAAATCCGCTCTATTTTAGCATGAAAAGTCGGATATGATTTTGAGATGTTCTATACCCAATATCAAGCACGTGGCGGGCACCTTTCACAGCCTTTTGAATTGCTAGGTGGTATGCACGGTTCCGAGTGGTGTCATTCAGCATGTCCAAGTAGGTCGTCATCGTGAGCGCTTCTGAAACCTCTTCAGCTAAGCCACCAAACTCCCCGCCATCTGCACCACAATACAACCAAGTGTAAACCAATGCAGAACTGAACTCAGAAAATGCACTCAAGGACATGGAAAAGCACAGATGATCGAAATAAGTAACCGGGATTTGAGGATTTGATTTCTTTGCCGCAAGACAGGAGAGTTAAGCCGATTATTCGAGATTGTAGCACCTGCTTTTGCTCTGATGAAACACCTGACTCATCCATATGAGTGAAATCACAAATAAGTACTGTCGATACACCGTATATCTCCCTTGGAAAAGAAATATACTCACCTTGTAAAGAACCTAGGGTTTAGTGTGCCATTCTAAAACCCGAAGATTATGAGAACCCAATTCGCAACCACTGCAACCCTGAGACGGATTCTCATTTGTTCAGTTACAAATTCTAACTCGATCATCCTAACAAGCAAAAACCTCCCCTGATCGCAAAAAACAATGCTGGCACTCACCCAACAGTCGCAAATGAGACGTAACCCAAAATCGATGCAAGATTAGAAAAACATCACCGAAAGAAGACGACGTAAGAGAAGCTCCAGTACCATCCTGGTCGTCGTGAAGGCGCACCACATTCCACTCCACCTGACCCGTGAGCTTGTTGAGAGACTGCTGCATCATAACAGCAGACGACGGCACCGCTCCCTGCTTCGGCGCCATCGCCCTACTCCGGAGCTGCTCCATGGCAATCACGAAACCCTAAATGTCGCACGCAGATCAACAGTGACGGTGGCATTCACATAACTTATATGCAGCATGCAAGACGGATGTTGATCAGCAACTTGGCTTCTACCGAAACAGTGGGCACACATGGCCACAGGAACTCCAACGTGGGCTCTCAAATAACTTAAGCAATGATAAGTTCAGATACTACGATGCTAACATACATAACTTAAGTTACCCCCACTGGCCACTGGCCACTGGCCACTGCCATACGCGTGAATGGATGAATACCTTACCTTTACCTTACCCCCACTGGAGACAGAGCCTCAGGCTTGAAAGGAGCCTCGACTCGACTCGTCACTGCGTCAGGCATCAGCATGTGAGTCACGACTGTAATGTACAGTACAGTACAGTACTTACATCACATCCCGAGGCCCAGGGCCCAGGGGCCGTGCCTGAATGACTCACGGATTGAAGTCCGGCATAACTTCACGTGTTACGTTCGCTTAACTTAGCTTGGCCGACTCGTCTGTGCAACTTGTGCAGCTCTCTCGCTGTCCAGCCTGATTCATTATTGGTATGCCTGCGTAGTGGCGCATCAGGAAGCTCCGGAGCTTTAGCTGAAGCCAAGCCGTGCACTGGTGGAGTCCTTGTTGGCCTTCTGTTGGGTAAGTTCAGTTAGAAGTGGATGCCTGCTCGTGCCGTTTTCCTTGTTCAGCGCAAGTTGATGTAATTGCATAGTGCTCTCTCTTCTGTGAGGGTTAGAGTTTGGAGAATCTGGTGCAGTCTGGAACCTTGGAGTTAGGGTTTGCAATTATTGAGGCGGTCTCGTGAGCATTCTTTCTCGACGTGGCCACGATTACGATGTTTGGTGCAAGTATCTCTCGGATTGCTTCGGTGGGGTGGAGATCAGGGACCGCGATTTTGGATTCATGGCGACGTTGTGTGACACTTTCTTTGCACATCCTCTTGGTAGAGCTTTTTATGACTTAGGGTGCTGCTCAATTGGTGCCGAGAGATAGAGGGCAGCTGTTTTGTTGGCTCCCTGCAATTGAGGCTAGGAGACTGGCACCGACCTGAAGAGAATTTTAGCGACCTAGAAGTCGTAAACTTGAAGTAGTTGTTTGTATTACTATCAGAGCAAAGAATTGGGAGTGGTTTCTTGATGACAGACTACTTCAGGAGAAACTAATTTGAAGCCTACAGGGTGATTGAATGGATATGTTCATGGCTTTGCCAGTGTGGGGGGCTCAATCGGATCGTGGTGTGGGTCGCTGACAAGCTTTACGTTGTTGTGGTTTTTCAAGGTGGTATTATTTCGGTTAGTAGCTGAGGAAGGGGTAAGTCATGGGGCTCATACAAAGTCAAGAACAGAGAGGCCAGCTTACGAAGATTGAGAGGAGGATGGTGCAGGCCATGGCCGAGCGGGCACAGAAAGCTAATGTGACACTCAAGACTTTTAATACTTTCATCCTCAAGTTTCCCAAGATTGACGCATCATTTGAAGCTGTTAGAGAAGTCTTCAACAAAGCAGGTTTGCACACTGCTCTATTACATGGGTCATTTTGTAGGTTTTTGAAAGCACTTCCGGATGAAACTGCGTCTTCATAGGTTTTGCAGATCGTTAATGTATGTATTGGTCTTCCCTCGTCTACATCTTTAGATTCTTCAAAGAGATGTCGATTGTTAAAAGTGTTCAGAAATTCTCACACTTCAGATAGCATGAAGTTCATTACAAATCGCGTTCCTTAGATCAGACTGCTGTAAAATGCGCTTGAAAGCTAGAGTGTGGAAATGATATATTTCATCTGGAATAGTGGCCATTTCTCTTTCTGTGAAGAACCATACGGTTTTGAGAAACTTGTGTAGAGAGCTGGACTTCGGGTCTTATTGATTTTCGTATCAACATTTTGAGATATGGGCTCTGCAAGAAGGTGGCTCCCATGTATCTGTGAAAATTAATGCGCCATCTGTCTTTCTTTCGTTGGCATAAGTTTGATTGATAAACATGCTTGATTATTGGCCTTGTTTGCAGATAAGAACGGGGATGGGTCTTTAGACATGGAGGAGTTGAAGCTCTGTTTGCAGGAGCTGCAAGTGGAGTACTCGGATCAAGAAGTTGAGGAATTTCATCATGAGAGTGACATGGATTCCAGTCATGGAATTCAGTTTAAGGAGTTTATTGTTGTGTTGGCACTTATTTACCTTCTCGGCAGACCCACGCACACAGGAACTGTATCCTAATTTTAAATTTTTTTGTGTACTGAGCCTTTTGTTTCATTTTCACATGCTTTTTTTTTAACATAATCTTTCTTCCATCTGAGTTAGCCAAAATGTGTTAATGCTGCTGGTCCAGCTTCCAAGTAGATTTGTTAAGGTCACGCAATCCAAGGAGTTCTTCTTGACCAAAGGTGTTCCTGGTGAAGGAATCGGCAATTGGACTTCCGGATCTCGAAGCCACCTTTGATGAAATTGCGGAGGCTTTCGTGTTCTTCGATCGCAACAAAGACGGCTATGTCAGCAAGAAGGAGATGATATGGGCTATCAATGAAGCATCCCCATCTGGTCGGCAAGGACACAGAATTGGCGTCCAAAGATTTGGTCTGTCACCTACCTCATGAAATTGTTCTGTAAAGTTGCCCATACGCTCATTTGTTCTTTTTAATGTGAGACTAACGAAACGTCCGCGGGGTCACGACTTGTGCAGAAGAAATGGACTGGGACAAAGATGGCATGATCACATTCAAGGAGTTTTTGTTTGCTTTCACCGACTGGGTAGGACTCGAGAACGACGAAGAAGAATCAGGACACAACAATGGTTCTGTGTCTTGACGTTTATAACACATCGGAGGTCTTGCAGCTATCAGCGATGACTTCATCAGCAATGACTCCACCTTTGATGGAGTAGTACAAATCCTGTTTACTGTATTCATATTCCACATCTGGTAGATGACAAGTTCAGAATCCAGAATCTAAAATTTAGTTTTTGTTGGTTGTCTTTTCTTTTTTTCCAGTCTAACTTTTGTAGAATCATGATCTATTCTCTTGAGCAGATTAAACTAGAGTTGGACCTGATGCGCAGCCATTCTCTAACATGTACTCTATGAGATAGATTTTTCAGTCCCTAGCGTTTGCTCAGCTTTGAATTTCTATATCTTTCCCAACTGCCAGGGTTGGGTGACACGCCCTTTCACCCCCTACATTAGAGGTGCCGACCTGCTAATAACCTGCTAATAGTTTGTTTTTAGGACGGCTTGAAACAATGAACGATGTCTGTTACCGTTTTTCGGAAGGCTAATTTTTCAGCGGTGATCCACTTCCCAGTAACTAATTTTATCCCTGTATATTGGATTTAATGATGATTAGTCAATGATTTTTCCTAAGCGAGGGTGCTGGATGGAGGACTTGGGAAAAGTTAGATCTGCAGATATTTGGCACTATGGACATAAGCACAGGGTTGAGGCAAAGATAGCAAATATGCAGTAGGTACTTACGGTATTACGTTTGGGGTAAAGAATCGGGAAACTAAAAGAAAGTGATAGGAACCAATGAGATTCTGGATTTCATTTCTTGTATGAGAGGATTTTTATGAGGACATATGCTGTACCATATGTACCATTCAAATCTGCAAATATTTGGTGAACTTGGCCTGATCTATTGGATGTATTTTTCAGTGATCGAGTAGATGAGGTTTTGTGCATTATTTTTAGTCCCCTACATGCACACATGTATAAATATTTAGGTGCCATACCCTAAATATCCTAAATATTTAGGATGTTTAGGATTTGGTTCTCTTTGTCAATTTTTCTATAATATCCTTTTGCATGTTCTTCTAATATTTAAAATAAGATTCTATTATTGAAAATAGAAATTAATCATTATTTTATTAGATTTTTAAAAACATAAATAAAGTTGGAGTGTTTTTGCATGTACTTAATTAAATGTATAGATTCTATTTATTTCTAGTTTAAGTCCATATTAAAGTCATTTCATATTTAAATAGTACCAAATAATTGACAAAAAAAACCTTTAATATGTATAATTTTCAAAAAATTGAATGAAATCTTTGTAACTAATTCAATCAATATTTTGTTAATAAGATTGTAAAAACAAGGAAGATAGTAAGGTCTAATAATGTGAATTTAAAACTTTGCAATGTGATATTGTAGAATCAATATCGTAAAGACCAACATTATAATCTGAGAGAGACATAGGTTTGAAGAAGGCCATAGAAAAAGCCGATGGTATGAAGTAGACAATGGTATGAAAGAGACAATGGTATTAGGGAGACAGTTTTATGAGGAAAACAGTGGTATGAGGAAAACAATGGTACAAGGGAAACAATAGTAGGAAGGAGACAATGTTTTTGAGAAAAGTAGTGGTTTGAGAAAGACAGTGGTATGTGGAAGACAATGAAAATGAATAATGTGATAAATGAATAGTGTAAAGAAGACAATGAAAATGAATAGTGTAAAGTAGACAATGAAAATGGATAAAGTGAGGGAGACATTGAAAGTGGATTGTGTGAGGGAGATAGTGGAAACATATACAATGATGTAATGGGAAGAATACGAGAGACTTAACAGTATTAAAAATGACAATGATATATATATATATATGAAAAAAGTTATGAGATTAAAGAGACTGAGGAAATGGATACCAAAGGGGACAGTGTAAAGACGTATACAATTGTGTAATGAAAGAATATTTTGTAGGGTTGATAGTAAAAACCAATAGTATGACAAAAATAATGAAGATTAATACACTGAAAATTGACAATTTAATTCTTATATTCTTAAACTATTAATGCAATAGTAGAAGTTTAAAAATTTTGAGTAAATATTTTATTTTTATCAAACTCATTTCTATTCATTAAATATTTATCAAAAAGATTTATTTTTGGAATAAAACTTATTGTGGCAAAGTAAAGAATTGCTCTCTAAATGCAAGTATCTTGTATGACAACATTTATTCAACTAATAGGTGATTCATTGGTAGGTTAATTCACCCTAGAATAACTAAAAAGTTGAGGAATTTTTTTCAAGTATGAATTATAAAAAATACAAGATAAAAATCTAATTATCAATTACGCAAATGATAATTGATGCATGAATTTTGAAGCCATACTTTTATTGAAATGAAGGCATCAGCTAATTAACTTTGCCAATTAACCCCATGTAAGTAAGCCATTACAAGAGCTACATGGGTTTGTTTTTTTTTTTTAAATTGGACACTTGACGAGAAAGTCATAACGACCTGAGCAAGAAAAGCTGCTCAGTAGGAGAATTGGACAAGCTCATGCTCCAATGAGCTTCAAGGAGACGATTTGACTTTTGAGATAGGGCAGCTGAGCAGTAGAGGGAGTATGAGAGGGGTGGGGCGGTAAAGAGAGAGGAGGGCTGCATATTGGGGAGGGGTCTAAAAGGGCGGAGCAAGTGTCATGGAGTGAACGGGCCAACGGTGGATGTGGCGCCTTCATGCCATAGTGGATGTGTATGGAATTCCAAATGTGTCGGTTTATTCCACCGCAGCTCCCCCACCCTTCAGGTCAGCTCCCCCGGCCACAAGGGCAGCTCTCTCGGCCTTAAGGGCAGTTGACGAGCACAACGGCTTCCTCTTTTGTGTTTTTTACTCACTTTTCTTGGTTTTTAGCTCATCTTTCGCAGTTTTCACTCATCTTTCCGGTGTTGAGATTTCGTCACTATCAAGCAGCCTGTTGCAAAGCCTGTATACATGATTTCCTATGCACCATCTCTCTTTTTGATTTTTCTTTTGTTATTTTCACTTATCTTTTGCACTTTTTAGCTCATGCATTGGGACTTGTCAAACGCAAGGAAACTAGAAAAATGGACGCATGAAAGCGTCAATTGAAGTAGAGGTAATCTTTTGGGAGTGTGTCATTTGCAGTGCATACAGCCTAACGAGGCTGGATTACAGACAGATTCTATAGCAAAATAGCCTGACTATATCCTGCATCAAAGCAGTGACATACTGTACTCACTGGATGAATGGGGAACGGAAATGCCATAGCATATTTCTTTATTTTTTGTTTTATATATTTTGGATAATTTTATTAATTTATTTTTAGATTATTATTATTTTAATTAAAATTTAAAATTTTAATTAATATATTCATGTAATCAACCCTAGCTACCCTGCATTAGTTGTTTGGAGATAACCCTAAGACGTAACGGGCAACGGGTTCTATCGGACCTGTTGCCCTTAGTCAAACCCTTCTCGCTCCGCTCGATGGATTTGCTTTATGTTGCTCATATTTTATGAGAAATAAATAGATTATTTCTAAAACTTAATTTAATTGATTAATTATTTTTTTAAATTATTTTCCAGATTTTTCCTCCAAAGAAGCAGTAGCAGTACATAGTCTGAAACTATTTTTTTCATTTGATCCCCACGAATGTCCGTCTTCATCCCTTCAGATTACGTGGCGAGTGAATTCAAAATCCACTGACAGGGCCTACACGCACTGCGAGTAAACGCACTCTCATAAGTTGTCCCCGTTGAGGTGCCAATACATGCACAAAACACCTTGTATTTCTAATAAACAAAAATGAATCATCCTTCTGCATTGGAGAACCCTGCCTTCACATTATCACTCTATCACAAAAAGAAGAAGAATGAAATAAATATTCAAATGCAACAGACATCAACAGCTAGATATTTGATACTCTGCTTGTGTAGGAGTGGAGTATTCAATCATAGACTCCAGGAGCTGTGAAGCTACAATAACTGGTTTGTTAAGTTCCGGCTGGCATAAGTTCACAATCAACTGTTGCACAGAAGAGACTTGCTCCAAAGGTATTTGAGCACCTAAATCACCTCGAGCCACCATTGCACGTACCATCTGATAAACAAATAATGTCCTCCAAATTCTTTGAAGAATCATTTCCTTCAATCTTAGCAAACACTCCGATTGACTAGTCCAGAAATTCATCTCCTATCAAGAGTCTGCCTGCTTGAAAAGAGTCGGATTCAAGAGTATTTATTCAAGCACAAAGCATATGATAAGTGGGGATGCAGAAGAGCTGACTTGTACAGTAACATGATAAGCGCACAAAGGGAGAGATCCAGAGTTCAGACCAGCAAACAAAGATAAGGTAGCATTGTTAGTTTCTCGCACCCATTGGGAGATCTTGCGTGAATTTATAGTGTCCTGAATCGATCTCACAGCAAAACATACGCACACGCCACATTGAAACATATGCGAATTTCTATTCGTAACTTGCACATTCTCGAGGCCAATCAAGGTATCCAACAAGTCGATTTGTACATAGAGCGTGCACAAGAAATCATTCATACAGGCTTTGCAACAGGCTGCTTGACAGTGAAGAAATCTGAGCACCGAAAAGGTGAGAGAAGACTGCGAAAGATGAGTGAAAAACACAAAAGAGGAAGCTAATGTGCCGTCAACAGAGTTGCCCTTAAGGCCAAGAGAGCTGCCCCAAAATAAACCGGCACATTTGGTATTCCATAGATTTGGCGGCCCCATGGTATGTAAGCTGAACAATGCAGTCGAGGGGGGCGGGGGCGTGGCCACTGTAGAGCCAAGGCGTAGACTAGCCCTTTATCCCTGCCCTGCCATTGCTAATTTGTTTTATTTTGTTTATTTTGTTTCTTTAAATTTTTAAATTTTTTTAAATTTTTTTATGATCTCTACTTTAATATTTGGATTGTTGAATTAATTTTTTTTTTGATCTTGAAGGAAACATTATGACTTGTGATTTGTGCGTTTGGATTGTCAAGTTATGTGTAGAATTGAGTGAGGAAGGGAAAAAAAAAAAAAAACATTTTCCATTGAAATCATACAACTTTTACCTATGTCGTGATTGCAACCTTTTTTTGAATATGTTCTAATTATCCAATAAGTCTCATATTTGGTACACTTATACCTAGCGTAGTGTTCATTCTGAATTTCAAAAACCCCCAAACTTTCTTGTATAAAAATCTCACACCACAAGTAGTCAAACATTGTTGATTCGCTCAGGCCGCTTCCAAATTTGCAACTTCAAATGCTATAATCTTACAATCCGTACGGTCAAAACATTTGAAATTTTTCTTGAACATCAACATCATAGTGAATTTCAAGATCCTACGGTTGTAAATCTAAAAAAAAACATTTTTCCTTCCTACACAACCCATGTAACAAAAACGGCAGTTTTAGACTATCTTCTCCGAAACATAGTCAAAGAACTTTAAGAGTTAAGTATAAAAGGATTTGGTAGTCTTTCAACTTAAAATAAAAATAGTTTTAGTAGCCTTTGAAAATGATGAAAAAGAATGTATAAAGTACTATGAATTTTAGCCGCATTTTTAAAGTTCATTTAAGATGTTTAGATTTTTTTATCTATTTAAAATGAGGAAAGATGAAATATCATTGTTTATTTTTTACTTACTTTGTTCATAATTTTTTTAGTTTATTAAGTTCCAAGTCACTTTTCAAAATTCTTTAAATAATAGAATTATTTGTAAAAGCATCCGGTATTGATTTAGATACCATGAGTTTTAATCAAACTTAATTTTATTTTTTGACTATAAATAGATAATAGATGTGGAAAAGCATAGTGGTTCCTCTATATATGGTGTCTAAGAGTTTGGTGATCTCTACACTCAAAGAAAATTAGTTTTAAGGATGGAATGATAGCAAAACTAGTTTTTTTAAGAGCTTAGATACCACTACAGGCCTATACATATGATACAATAAGACTTTTAAGTTTTCTATACCTTCCAATCATTTGAATTAAAAAATAATAATACAGTGAAATAAAGGTCATGGTGACTTTAAGAGTAACTCAAATACCTCAACACAATTTTTTTACTATTGGCTATACATTGTAAAGTCATTTACACTTGCTTCTTGAATCGGCAGGATGAGAGCTGAGTAGAGCTCTGTGAAACCTGGTGAGGGCGCTCGGAAGTTAGCCGCTGGGGCGAAAGGTTGCAGCCAGAGAGTGTTGTTGGCCTCTCTTGGAAACCCCCGTGCCTTTTCTTCCCAGTGTGAGTGAGCGGTTGAGAGGCTTAGTGTGTTGGAGGGGTTTGGTGCGTCGTTGGTAGAGACTAAGAGTTGCAAACGGTTACACAAGCAAGAGGGAGAGTCAGAACTATGTTATCTGAATGAGCTGAACATGTGTTGGAAATTGTTGTTCCTTCCCTCCCTTGTAGTATACCTTTGCTCCACACTTCTCTTCATCTCGAATGCACAACTGGTGGGAGAGTTATGCCTCTATGATACCGGTTTACACAACTTCCGAGCAGCTGGACCCAGGACCTTAACACACTTACAATTGCTTCTGACTCACCTACGAAGCCCTGCTGGCTTCGAATTCTCTTCCTCACATCCCTCTGCTTCCTCCCTCTTCTTGCTCAAACTGTCTGTCCATATTCCTGTTATCAGATGCACAAGTTTCGGCACCACTCAGGCCTCACTCCGCCCGAGCTTGACCACCATTTCAGTTCCTGCACAAGGCCTCACGCAACACGCACAGCACCTCAGCACGTCGAAACAACACATAGATCCAATTCTTGCGGTACACTCAGATCCATTTTTTGCGGACCTTCAAACGCCGGACGCACCAAGGAGAACTCACTCATTCGACCTGGACCTGCTCGTCACTGCGCTCAACGCACTCACATCAAGCACCTGCCTGACATCAACTCAACCGACACCAAGACGAATCCAAGCCTCACCTTCAAGAAGTTTAGCTGCCTGCAGCTCGTAGTCAATACAAAGCCCCACCCTCTCGTCCCCTGGAGAGTACGAAGGACCTTGCAAGGTAAGTATAATCAACCTTACATTCCTTCCAAAAGCTTAACAACTAACACAATATTATCTTTTCCATACAGCACCCCAAGGAGTAGAGACTCGCGCTCGGAGCGCCCTCGACAGCATACGGAGCTGCTCACTTCAGTCTGCACATCTCCTCGTTGTCCTTCTGCAACCAACCGCACCTTGGCATGCTCAGGCTGTGTCGAGATTGATAGCAGCCCCTCCGACAAACACCGTAGCAGATCGACTGAGAGCTCAGGACCACAAGTACGTTTACTCTCCCCACTACAAATTCATTACCATAAGAAGAAAACCGAAAACATGCATAAGCATCCAAAACGTAGCTTAAATATGCTTCACTCAACACCGTCATTTCAGCTCAAACTAAACCACATAAGACACATAAAAAGAACTACACTTGCGTCAGTTTGCTTTTGGGATTGGAGGAAAAAATCCGCCCCTGCAGCTAAAGCCGTAAGAGTACACACCTTTGGAGCAACTGGAATCGGCTGCTGCACCGCCACACAACCCGCAGGATGTACATCCACACTGACCCTCAATGCACACAAAGCCCCACAGGTAAGTCCTCACCGAATTCTCTTTTCTTGCGTGTATAAAAGTAATCTGAAATTGCTCATCCTTGCACACTGTGGCTTTGCACAATTGTTTAGCACCATAGATCACCACCTAATACACCTAACTCATTACACACCACAAAATAATTGCAAATCTCTCCCTAACCAAATTAAAAAGAACACATTGGTATGCAACGCATGCAAGCGGGGTTGGATTGGGAGCAGTGTACGTACTTGTCCTTTGCCGTGCTTCACTGTAGAAGCTCCAACGTGCTGCAACGGCATCAAGCTCCAACAGGTAAGTCTCCCCCATAATCTCAGTTTCTTTCGCAAGAATCCCTGCGCCGCTTTGCCAAGCCCGCTGCAACGAATTCCACTGCAAGGAATTCCACCGCAGCTCCATCGAGCTCTGCAGCTGCACCGTGCGACACAAGATTCCCGCGCCTGTACTCCAAACCTGCGGAATTCACCTCAGCTGCACTAAGCTTCGCATCTCTTCCTTCTTACCTCACACTGCGATGATCTGGATGTCCGAGTCGCTCCTGCGAGGGCGCCGCTTTTGGTTGCTTTGTCCCGGAACAAAGCCATGCGAGGTTTTCTGCAAGCTCTGTGTGTCGATCTTTATCTCGACGAGAAAACCTTAAGCGTCGTCTGCAACTCTGACTGCAACAAACAGCATTCACAGGCAACTTTCTCCTCTATCCCTAAGCACATTGTCCTTTTCACTACTACATTGCTGCACCGAACTGTTCAATTCCCCCACATAAAAACAATATTGCTCACACACCAAATAACACACATAGAAAATATTAGGGATTTAAAAGAAACCATTGTATTGTACACTTGCCGGTGGAACTGGAGAGTGGAATTGGAGAGTGGAATTGGTTGGGACAGAGACACCAAAGCAGCACCGAAGTCTACAACATCAAAGGAGCCACCCCACACCAAGCAGGTGTTATTGGTCACCAACGACTTGCACCAACATTTTGAAATACTATTTTGTATACGTATTTCTACTTAGAAATAGTAGAATATTTCTACTTAGACATTTAGAATATACCAGAGTAAATACAGAATATTTCCATATTATACAATGTTTTGAATATTCTTTAAAATACACTTACGTATACTATACCTTATACTTGTACAAATACAACATCCAACCGAAATACCATCTACATTCAAATACCTACTTTCATCGACAATTTAGATTTCAACCAAAACTTCATCCAAATTTCAGATGTCATCCAAAATTCAAATGTCATCCAAAATTTAGATTTCATCCAAAATCCAGATTTCATCCAAAATCCAGGTTTCATCCAAGTTTCAGATTTCATCCAAATTTCAGACTTCACCCAAAATTCAGATTTTATCCAAAATCTAAGGTCCATTCAAAATTCAAATCTCATCCAAAATTCAAACTTCATTCAAAAATCAAATTTAACCCAAAGACTACACTTAGATTACATACACAACACGAATACAACCTTAGTACAAAACATCATCACCAACTACCACATTATATCAAACTTAACCATAAAATAGCCTCGGCCTACCGACCTCGCCTAAACACAAAATACAAATATCAATTCATAAACAATTTAATACCCAATACCATAACAAATCATACTCCAATAAATACATATACATACACATATTCTTCAAACATACAAGTAGAAAATACAATACCCGCCATCCATCCAAAACCAAAAATTCATCTAAAATTTAAAATCCATCCAAAATTAAAAATTTATCCAAAATTAAAAACTATCCCAAAATTTCAAATTCATCCAAAATTCCAAATTCACCCAAAATTCCAAATTCATCCAAAATCCAAAAAACACCAAAACTTCAAATTTCATCCAAATCTTATATTACTTACAGAATTTAAATTTCATCTAAAACATAGTAGTCATCCAAACTATAAAATCCACCAAAAAGTCAAATTCTATTTAAAAAATAGAACTTACTCCAAACAAAGAATTCTCTCACGATATCAATCTTACATAATACTTGATATTATACAAAAACATAATCTTATTAACAAACACTCTACTACCATGGTCTACCAACCCCACGTGAAAATAGATAAAACCCATCAACATCATGAGAAAATAAAATACAAAAAGAATACAAATCAACACATATACAAATGGTTTACTAACTCAATTACAAACCATTCCCCTGAATCCAATACAACTTCGCACTACCTACCTTTAAGTCTAGAACAAACAATACATGCTTTACCTATTTATTCATCACAATAAAATTCATAACAACAAAATATTATAAATTAAATTATAAAAACCCGAAAATCGACATTTACCGAGGATACTACTTTATAAACAAACTAGCCCTACTCCAATGCGGAGACATTGAATCAAACCCACGGCCAATGCCTAACATACTTAGAACTCATCCAGCCGAACATAAGAAAAGAGCTAGAAGATACTTTATCCCTAGCACAATTAAATTGCGCATGGAATACCAACATGTTGCAAAATCATTTGCTCCAATTTTAATAACTAACCACCATCTACACCATCAAGCAATCATTGAATTTCCACACCTATATCGGTACATACAAACACAAATACAATCTCCATTACCTCACATACTATATGCATTAATCGTTACCATACACCCACTAATAAATACATGTAATGATATATTAGCTCAGCCCCCCATTTACCACTTCAATGATATTTGGACTAATACAGTAATGGTTAGACTAGCCAACCTAAATAACCCTCCGGAAAGACACATCCTCGCTCAACACCCTTATACCAAATTCATTGAAATGAACCAAGACCTAATATCCTCAAAAAACTCAATTCATGATGAACTATACAAATTTATCCATAACCAAGATACACCACCAACACCTATCATACTCCAAAGAAAATTTCCTTTCTTACCAAATAAATTAATCACTCAAGCTCTACGCTGTTTCGAAAGTCTAAATGAATACTCACATCCACCACCCCTTCCAAACATCCCAACACCTCCTCCAAAAATAAATATTAACACTAATGACGAAACAAAAATAATAACTTGGAATGCATCTTCGCTTAATACAGCTTTACCAAACCTACAAAACCTTGTATACAACTCTTCAAGGACTACGGCAATTATAAACATCCAAGAAACAAAACTCACAGCAACCAAATCCACTAAATGGATACAAAAACTATATCCTGAATATAAACTCATTTTTAATAACACACATGCCCTCACAAGATGCATGCAACAAAGAATGCCCTACACCCCCGGAAGAGGAGGCCTACTCACACTTATACACAATAAATATGCTTTCTCTGGAAATATTACCAAAATCCCTACACCAGCAAACATTTCCCCATATTTACAAATAATAAAAATATACAACCATCCGTTACTACCATGGTTAATCATACACTTATATATGCCCACACACCTAGAAGACATCCGCCTCATCCCCCACATTCAAACTACAATCACAAACCAAATAAATGCACACCCTAATCATACATACATCTTGTGTGGAGACTTCAACCGTGATATAGCACTAAACGGAAGACAAAATCACAACACCAACACCCCACCACAAGAAGAAGATATTCAATGGAAAAACTTTACAAACTCACTAAATCTAGAATACATCCCAACAAACACAACATTCTCTAGACAAGCTGGCTACAACTACACATCAACTAGCCTCATAGATGGTTTCTACATAAAATCCCTAGACAATACTAGAGTCACCTCCACAACAAACACAAATTTGAATCTAAACTCAGATCATTATCCAGTCACCTTACACATTCCACAAAACCTATTGATAGCCAGACCACCGGCCCCCATCACTACCCCAACAATTAGAATCTTAAACCCAATACCTCTAGAAAACTTAGAAAAATTTAATATTATTTTTAAAAAAAAAAACTCTATACAAATAAATGAATTAACTAGTCTATTAGAAAATAATGACCATCTTAACCCCGCTTTATGGCAAGAAGCTTGCGCATCCCTAGACAAAATCGTAGAAAAAATCTCAGAAACCATCGAAAAAACCTGTAACGCACCCCCACTGCCACATCTCACAAATAGAACAACGAAACAAGGAGCCTTTTTACCTCAAATACTAGCCAAAGAGTGGAAAAAACATCTTGCCACATATCATCTTATCAGAAAAACTATATACATCGCAAAAAACAACCCACAATGGCAAACACACCCCATACTGGTCAAGATACGTAGCCACCAATACGTACAAATCCCACATCCACCAGTAACGGACTCTATACCACGGTTGTTCAAATAGACGTCCGACCCGGCTCCGGACGTCCGGACGTCCGACCCGGACGTCCCCCGTCCCGGACGTGGCGTCCCCGACGCTCGAGAATTACGTCGCGGTAATAATTTTGCGATCCCGAGGGGGTAAAAACATCCCCCAACCGTCGGATCGGCCGATCCCGCCACCACGCCCCATCTCGGCCGTCCGTTCGCGGGGACGGCCGCGGGGAAGGCCGCGGAGACGGCCGCGGGGTCGCAGAGACGGCCGCACCTCCATCCGACGGCCAAGATGCGGCCGTGCTGGCACATCGTGGGCCCTCGGATGAAGGCGGCCCTCCTAGGCCGTCAGATCCCGCGTCCGTCACCGTGGCCGACCGCGGCGACGGCCACAGGGACGGCCGCGGGATCCGACAGCCCAGATCGACCCCGACGCGGGCCATCGGGGACCGCCCGATCGCCGCGGCCGACCGCGGGCCGTCGGATTCCGCGGCCGTCCCCGTGGCCGTCCCCGCGGTCAGCCACGGCGACGGCCGCGGGATCGGACGGCCCGCCGCCGGCATGGTTGGCCGCGGAGGGCCGTCCGATCCCGCGGCCGTCCGCGTGGGCGACCGCGTGGAGACGCGGCCGTCCCTGGCGACGGCCGCGGGGACGGCCGCAAATTAAAAAAAAAAATCCTGAATCTTAAAATCTTCATAACTTCTTCTAAACGTATCCAAATCGGGCTTATGAGGTGTTTTTTGGCATCTATATTTCCTGTAGATGCCAAAAAACATCTCATAAGTCCACTTTGGACAAGTTTTGAAGAAGTTACGGGAATTTGGAGATTTCGGGGAGTTGAGGTGTCGGCCGTCGGCGGGGACGGGGGGCCGACCCCCGGTGACGGCCGCGGGGACGGCCCCCCGTCCGCTTGGAGGCGGGGTCTCGCATGGCCTTCCTTCTTCTCTTGCGTTTTCTCTAGAGACGGCCTCCTCACCCCTCCTCCCCTCGTCCAACCTTGACAAAAAAGTTCTATTTCTAGATACTCTAAAAACAAAATCAATACCGAATTAGAAATTTCAGACATATCCCTGAAATCATGGAAAATGTCCAAAAGATTTTGTAATCGGGATTGTGGGATCCGCCTTGATGTTGGGATATACTTTAGAAGGAGATATTTATGCCGTTCAATTGTTGGTGCTCTACTGTGGTTTGCAAACATAATCTCAATGTCTAGAAGGAAGATTACATTTGTTTTGGAAATGAAATTATGGCCCATGGGCCTATAGACGAGGGAGGTATAGAATGGGGGGTACAACTTAAAAGGTAATGAGAAGCTTATAGAAAATAATATTCTTTTATTTGAAGACATTATTTCGTTAGGTAATAAAGTTAAAAGAGAACTCGACATGGATTTCTCTTACATTAATATGACAAGTTTGTATGTTTTTGGCTTTAATTTTATATGGCAAGACAAATCCCTTTTTCCATAAATGGAACATTGGAATTAAATAAAGGATAAACTTGAAATTTAGAAATGAATTTGAATGAGAGGATTTGGAAGGTATGTTGTAGAGGACGTAATACTTAGAAATTAGATTTCAAATCAAATTAGATAGAGGTTGAAATTGTGTGAAGGAGGTTGGAGGACACATTAAATAGAATTGAGGATTGTAAAGTTGAATTAGAAGTCGAAGATGGTGGACAAAAAATTCATTATAAGTGATAGAGGATAGAAATTTAAATACAACAAATTTTAGTTCTAATAATAAATAAATTGATTAATTAATTAAAAAACCAAGCAATCTGACAAGGGTGGATGTTTAATTTTAAAAGGTGAGTGAATTTTGAAGGTTTGGGAGTTGACATTAAGAGAACTGTTTCTTACTTTTGAAATGAAAGATATGCTAGTATTACATTTGAGTACTTGGGTAAGTGAATGCCACATTGTTTGCCTTCCATTCCTTTTAGACAAACACCGAGTCTATATGGCTTAAAGTTAAACAAATCTCGTCAATTTTTTATTCTGAGACTTATGATTTTTTTCCATCTTAAAGGTGATTCATAATCATTATTTTTATGAATGAAAGACATAACATGTGGATACATCTAAATGTGGAAACACTAGTGCAAACAAGCATCAACTACACCAGACCATTACACCGGAAATCCTTCCTGGTGTTGAAAAAAAAATAGCAAGACAACTCTGATTGGACAAGGGGATTTTCCGGTGTTGATAAATCCATGAATTGGGGTCTGGAGTGCGAAATGGTCGTTGGGATTGTAACAGCCAATGGGGACAGGAGTTATTCTGGATCGTTCCTTCGTGGTGTCAGAACTCTGCTGTTTTGCGGGGCCGGGGTAAAGTGGAAGGGGGCGCTTACTTGAATAGAGAGTTCCTTTTATTTTTGTGGGGTTGGGGAGATCTTCATCCATGTGGGATGACGACTTCGAATGTCCAGGTTAATGTGGTCGTGGTGGAGTAACTCCATTTCGACGTGCCCATCGGTCCGGTTCTCAATCCCGGGCCTCTGCCTGGATGGACAGATAGACAGTTGTTTCGGATGGAGACGTGAGTCTCGTTCGTTGGTTCAGTACTACACGTGTCTCTTATTGAAGAGCTCTGCGTTTAGGCTGCGGACTCTACGAACTAGAATGAAAACGAGCATTAGTCGTGAAACACTTATCAGAATTAAGAAGTGTCGCATTAGAACTTTGACTGGCATTCATTACAATACTTTGCTGCTTGGTCTAGAATGTTTTCCAACGATGCGGATTCAGTTTTTTGAGAGAAATTTTATCAAGCGCATGAGACCTAACTCATGATAGCCTACAGTCATTAAAATCTGGGCAATCATAAGAGTTCTGGTTCTAAGTAGAACGTCAAAAACGATATTCCGATTACGTAATTCAACTGTTGTCTAAGCATATATGACTACGTAGTATCCACCTCCGAGAGAACAACTCTGAATTGTTAAAACATCAATCTACAGTTGCTGGAGGAGCTCGGACACAGCCTCGAGATTGGACACTTCCATGTCGATGTGAGTAACCTCCTCTGCATAAATTGTCTCTGCATTCTCCAGGTCGGTCTGGAACTTCTTCGTCATAGCGGTCTGTCGGCGACTCCTGAATTCCCTAGCCTTCAATCGCCTGAGACAGTTCTCTTTGTTGTCGATCAATGATAATACCAATTTCTCACACATCTTGGTGAATGCCGGCTTCGGAGTTGCAGCATTCGCAGGTTCAGAACCCGAGGTGTCGATGCGGGAAGCCAGGAGAACTTCCCGGGCCCTTTCGTATTCGTCGATGGCACGGTTGTAAGAATGAGCCTTTTCCTCAACTTTACGGTTCACATATTTGAGCCGATCCTTCTCCTCGTTAAACCGCTCCGTGCACTTTTCAACTTCCACTCGTGAGTCAAGTCTGCTCTGTCTCAACTGCACGATATCCGCTTCAACAATTGCGATCACTTTGTTTCGTAGCCTCGAAAAGCCAGCGTATGCACCTACTCCAACCACAGGAAATCCAGCGCGAGTGCGGCCTGTGCGATCCAGTGAGCTTCGGAAATTCCAAGCTCTACTCTCTACTTTGACGACAGGATTCACTGGTTCCGGCTCACTGGATGGAGTTGGTGTCGCCGCTCTTCCTTTGGCAGCGAGTGATGTTCTCTCGTCCCTATGAATCACGGCATCCACTGTGAGGACGTCCGGTTGCACCTACGAGGAGCCATAAGTACCAAGTGATTAGCAATTGAAAAAAAATTGGGACCTATAACACAAAAAGTATAGAGTCCTATGAAACAGACTTATGATTCCCGGGCTGTATTTAATTCCAAGCGGGTTCTGAGGTCACGGGGCTGTACAGGATAGCACACCAAGCATGCTCTTAGAGCATATGAAAAATGTTCAACTCCGCCATGGGAAACTACAACCGACAGACGGACATGGTTACCATTGCCTGCAATAACACTATAGGTACTTTGCAAAAGTTAAAGGATAATATCCCGGTTCAATGAATGAGATAATAATTCAAGTGAGAGTTTCAGTGAGCGTAGGACCCAGTGAATGACTGTCGAAAAGAGGGTGAGAGAAGAATACCAGTAAATTCGGACGGGGTAGTATCTTCACCAAGGGCTCCAGTGGAGTAGTCAACCCAGCGAACTCCTCCAATATTCGAGGCGGGCGATCTGGAGCTTGATGCGGATGTTGCAGCTTGTAAGCAAACTCGGACCAGTTAACCTCCATGTGCATAGCCTCTGCCAGAAGCCCACGTGCGAAATGAAACGGCACTACTCCCGAAATCGGCCATGCCATCTGGTAAACCCGTCGGTACAGACTCCGCACATACGCCTCATACGCTTGGTCATCGTGTCCTCCAAATGTATAACCGGAACCCTGCTTCGGTCCGAAGAATTCTGCAAGCTGTAGGCGGTTCGGCATGTACTCGGTCGGGGTAACCGTAGGAATCAGTCCGTCGCTGGGGAGGCCCATGACTCTGATAAACCACGTCAACGAAGTTGGATCGATGGAAGCCATCTCGGTGCGCAGTCGCAAGTGACAAAAAAACAACCCTGTTGGGCGAAGCTGAGACTCGGTTCGCACAGAAGACCGTCTGTATGGAAACGTGAGATATAGGAGAGAGTGCATGTACCTCATCCGAGAGAGAAGAAGATGATGACCTAGGCCAGTCCAGGAAATAGCAATAATGACAGGAGCTAGTAATTAAGAAAGTAAATCTGATCTGATTTTCAATTATGTGTTGAGGACATCATAGAGCTTATATGTCAAATCCGAATCGATCGATTAGTGAGTACCTGGGAGTTCAAGATACAGCCCATGACATGTAGTGGGTTCATGGATTTGACGCCAAGCTCTCCATACACCATCAGTTGGCCAATTGAAGTGACAGTATGGGGCACTGGGAAAATAAAACACAATTAGAATTCCTCCGGAAATTAGTCTGTAAGCATGATAAATGGTAAACAACTTCAGAAGTTACTCGTCATTTTACACATGACCCAGAGCAATTTCACGCCACGGCATGATATGTGCATGCATGGGACAAGAATGCATGGGGCTGTTCATCATTCGTACCCTGATCTGCGATTCAGTAACCCAGGTATAGACCGGTTAAGGTGTTGCTCATACCCGGTTAGCAGTAGCCATCCCGGTTGATATCCGCGGCTACGTATCATGAACAAGGTATCAAGACGGATATCCATGACCCGGATATCTACGGGTCTTACTGATAAAGTACAGACCTCAGACCCGTCCACATCGAGGAGTGAGGTTGTCGCTGAAATATGCGTCTGCTCGAGACCGAATTATAGATTAGTATGTCTGAAAGAATGGAGTCCTGTCTGTGGATTTGACGATTGCATAAAATTCCGAGCATAAGAAAGTATACAAGGATTCCTCTAAGAGAACGTTCGCAGTTTCTGGTCACTCTATCAATTGCCATGGAAATAAACGCAGCATGAGATTGTGAACCATGACTACAATAACGTAACCGAAAACTCGGTCGACGCTTGAACAGGTGGATATTAACTAACGTACCTCACTCGATCTTCGCATGTTAGTTTCCGGCCCGGTAGAGAGAGTATTCCAATTCCTGGATGCTCGCAATAAGGATTGCTTGATACAGGCTCTACGCTTATTGGAGAAGGCTACTGAATCACACTGCAAGTTCACATGCAATTCTTAGGCATTAATATCACGAACCTCGCTACTCAAACGATAAAGACGGTTAAGTGCGTCCTCAAAAAAATAAGAGTCCAAACAAGCATATAAAAGGGAAATAACGATGTCTATAACTAAGGGCGCAGGATCTTCAAAGGGGATCTAGGAGGGTTGGTGGGGGGGTTGTTGCGGTTGTTGTTCCATTCATCGGAGTTACTTAAAATTCAGCGAAGACAGTAGAACAAGCTAAACAGCCTACACTAGAAAACCAAGCAGTTGTGGAAAATGAGCAGAGTTAGCAAGTGAGGCTGTTTACATTGCGTACCTATTCGACGTATTGTAAGTCCACCTCGTCCTCAAATTGAGTATCGTCTAAATGATGGTCGTCTTCCAAGTTCCCTTCTTCTCGAACATATGCATTAAATGCCTCAACTGGAAGTTCCTCATTGTCGTCTTGATCATTTGCATTGTCAACCCTTGGCGACCTTCTTGCGTTTCCTGATCTCGTGCTCAATGTAGGTCTAGACGAACCGGTAGCACCGAATACAATGAACTCACGCTCTCCCTCTATACGCTTGGAACGGGGATCATGACGCAAGACTACCTTCCAAGACGGGTCGACTGCATCGTCTAAAAAAAATACTTGAGATACGCTCGCAGGGAAGACATAAGGATTGTCCTTCTGCCTGACCTCCCGTGTATGGTACTGCACCACCCAGAACCCGGAGCTGTCCTTCCTTATAACACGACGACCTTGATCATGCGTCTTGATCCACGAACCTTCCATAACGACGCAGTTCACCCCATGATATGTGACTAGGATTATATTTTTAAGTATTCCAACATCGATTTCCGTGCAGGTGGGGGAGGGTGGGATAGCGGCGATGCCCGAGTCAAATGCCACTGTTGAGCTCCCAGTTTCCGGATTGCAAACGTAGTGGCAGCCGAATGCCCACATTGCGTTGAATGTCCAAGCATGCTCCGAGGGTGCGCAATGAAGGGATTCCAGTTCTCTTGCAATAGGGAAACGTTCTTCTTTCAAACGTCTCACATGAGCATTGAGCCAGGCATGGAATTTCGGGAACGGGATGGCGAGATCAGCGGGGTATTGCACATTTTGTGCACGATGTCGCCGGTGTGATCTGACATATGCGGCCCGAGCAAGTTTGAAGTCTTGCTTAAGTTCCTGCCACTCCCTGATAACAACCAGCGTGAAGAACAGCTCAGACATTTGAAAGCACGATATAACCAAACATAGCAAACAGCAGTAAAAAAATAGCAGTATTAAGATAGCAGTAGGGAAATAGCAGTAGGGAAATCACGTACCTATACAGTTCTTCGGTGTGTACCGAATGTTTGATAACGTAGTCATGAATCAGTTCGAGTTCCCTCTGCGACAACTGTTTCGGTTTGGGCTTTCCTAGTAGGCACTCCCCTGAGTCTTTCAGCTCCTCTTCGGCGTCCCAGACCCGACTCTTTGTATGCTCAAATAACTCAAAGTATTCTGTACAAAAACCTAAGCTTTCATCAATCATGTATCCGGAGGCCATCCCGGCCTCCGGTTTAGATTTGTCACGGACATATTTCGTAAGCACTCCTAGGTATCGCTCAATGGAATAACACCATCTTGCATGCACAGGTCTGCACATTTCGAGTTCGTCTACTAAGTGTACAATTAGGTGCGGCATTATATCAAAGAACCCTTGGGGAAAGTTAAGTTCTAGTAGACAAAGGACCTCTACAGCATAAATTCGTAGAGCAGGAATTTCTGACAACCGGATTTCTTTTGCACAAATCCTCTGGAACAGGTTGCCTAACCTGATAATCGTATCGCGAACACCTCTTGATAAACTATGACGTATGGAGGCATGTAGTATCTGCTGAAGGAGCACGTGGTGATCGTGACTCTTCAACCCGTTTAGTCTTTTCTCTCCTATGTGTTTCGTAAGTGTACTACTGTAACCAGAAGGTACTTTTGTGTTACTTACCAGGGACAAGAATTTTGCCTTCTCTGACTCAGAAAACACATAAGGTGCCTTCGGTTTGATGTAGTTCCCTGAGTCTCCGGGCACCAAGTGAAGGTGATGCATTTTACCCGCCTGGGCCATGTCCCGTCTGGTTGCAGGTGTGTCCTTGTCCCCGAACAGATGCTTCATTATGTTGTCGCTAACATTTCTTTCTATGTGCATGATGTCCAAGGTGTTGCGAATAGGCAGTTCCTGGTAAAACAGTGCATACTTCGCGTTAGATAGGAAGACATATAGCACCTGGTTAAATCATGTTTGATAACGCCTTTTGTATTTCGAACAGTCTGTCACGTGCAAACTTTTCAAATACTGAGTTTAATTCCTTTCAAACATGGGGGAAGCGTGACCAATTTAACCACCGTGGAATCACGTTAAGGCAGAGACTCCAAAGTTTCAGACCTTTTGAAGTTACAAAAAGGCAAATCCGTCAAGTACATTATGTTGTGATGTCACATGACCCGATAAGGTACCCAGAAAATACTGTTGTAGCCATTAAGAATTGGGCAATTATAAGAGCAACAGAGACTAATTTCGTGTGAACAATGAAGTCAGCCCATGGACTCCAAAGATCTATAGAATGCTACTACTTCAGGACCCATATAATTCCAGGCTAGGAAATTGGAATCCACTTCAGACAGTTACACGATGATACAATAACTCACTTCGGGAGGCTCTGAACAAAGGAACTACGCTCACAGTAAACCTTTCATGTTGACTTCCTGATAAATCTAGACAGCCGTGGAAAGGGATAAAAAATAAATCAGTACTCCACTATAATTTGGGGACTTTTCATTGTTACATGCTAAGACAATTGAGACCCTCACACTAAAAAATTTGATCAACAACGGTGCACTCTATGACGCCCTTGACCAGGCTGGAATAAGAAACGCCGGTAAGGTTTAATTTGGCGTTTAATCATTATCTACGGCCCAGGCCAACTCGTCTGTGCCTCGGCTAACGTAGAGAGTGATTGATCGTTTACTGTCCGAGTGAAATGGTCACAGACGACTCCTAGAAATTCTCACGGATTTTTTAAATATAAACCTCACAGTGCATACTCTGTAACAATGGACGTATATATATATGCGAAACAACCAGGTCTGACAACGGGCGAAAGTAACGACGGTAGACTCAAGCCGAGGATATCAAAATACCTATCATGTTCCAAACCGCAAACGAATGGAAGCAGATTTACATATATCGAGACACCCAGGTACACATGTATTAAATTCCTAGCAGATAAGCAAAATAGACATGTCCCGAAAAAACGTAAAAATGAAACTTGGAATGGATTGGACGCACCTGCCAGTATGGGAGTTGGAATAGAGCGGATACACGTTTGATTCCAAAAACTCTGGCAGGATCCTCGGAGGCAGGGCTCGCCCCATGAGCAACCCAGTCCTCCCGGAGTCTGCCCCATCTCTGAACGTCAGCAGAGGAAACTCTGGATGGAGGATCTCCATCTTCCTCGGTGCCGCCCCAAGCAGGACTGCTCCGACGCCAGGGATGGTCATGCGGTAAGAATTTCCGGTACTGCCCATCGTATACGTTCTTGTGCAGGGCCAGTGATCTGCGTGAAATAGTGTTGGGGCCGCAAACGGGGCACCCACGGTAGCCTTTCGTCACGCAACCTGCGACTATCCCGTAGGCGGGAAAGTCGTGAATTGTCCAGAGGAGAATCGCTTTGAGATTGAAGCGCGGACTACCTTGGAACTGTGAAGCGTCATCCGTCACCACTCCTTGACTCCACAAAATCTGCAGCTCTTCCAAGAGAGGTTGCATATAGACATCAAAGTTCTCTCCTGTTACCGATTTTTTGCCTGGTATGATGAGACTAAGCATGATGAAATGCTTTTTCGTTGCCATCCATGGCGGTACGTTATAATTCAGAATTAAAACGGGCCAAGTGCTCCACGTTGATCGTTTAACTGAAAAAGGATTCACCCCGTCAGTCGCTAGTCCAAGACGGAGGTTCCTAGGCTCTGCTGCGAATTCCTCTCTCCACCTCCAGTTCACAAACTTCCATTGGTGTGAGTCGACCAAACCTCGCATAACTCCATCTTCACTCTCGTGCCTCGAATGCCATGTCATGCAGGACGCCTGGAGAGGAGTACTGTACATGCGTTGGAGCCTTGGGATCAGAGGAAAATGTCGAAGCACTTTAACTGGAACCTTGCTCTTTCCTACAACCTTATAGCGATGAGCATGACATCTGGGACAATTTTCCAAATGCCTGTATTCCGCCCCCCTGAAAAGAATGCATGTCTTGGGGCCGGGGCAACAGTGTATAGTTTCATACGCTAGCCCTAGGTCATTCAGAACTTTGGACGCCTGGTACTCGTTTGAAGGCAAGCAGTTAACCGACGGCAGTAGACTCTTACTTAAAATTGAAAATACCTCGTTTACGAGCTGATTGGAAGCATTGTGAGTACGCAGGCAGTTCAGAAGGAGTAATGTACCGCCCAATTGAGTCAAGCCACTGCCTGGAAAAAGTGGAGTAGTCGCGGATTCCTCAAGAATCTGATGCGGAGTAGGGGGGCCATGTTCCATTGCCGGAAGGTCGTCGTCTGCCATATCCATGTCCTGCCCGTCTTCTGCCTCTGGAGCCTCATTCGCTACTGGCATGTTTCCTTCACGATGCGGCCGATCATCCATACCCGGAAAGGCTTCAGCCCCACGCCCAACCTCGGGTTGTGCATCTTCGCCTGTCTCTTCTTCGCGAATATTTCCCAAGCTCCCGGCGAGAGAGTCATATACGTGAAACGTATGTCTCACTAAACCCTGAATGTTAGCTCCGCCGTCCATAACCCTTCCACCCTGGCCTAGAACCCCCCGACCCCGCTCTCCAAACTGCTCTCTGATATCCTCTTCCCACTCATTGTCGCTGTCATCTGTGTCGAAACCCTAATAAGAAATTGGAAAGAGAGCTCGTCAACGGCAGTTTTAATTATCAGTTCACACAACCCATTCTACAAACAACAGGCCATGGCATTTAATAAAAAAAACAGTAGCTCTTTCTGAAAACTTACCTCAGTTCTGCCTCGGTGAGCAGGATGTCGACCATACCGCTGGAGATGTTGACAAACAACGGATCGGAAACGGAGCGACCTAGTCTCTCCAAGACAAATATTACAAGGGCAGACGCGTTTATGTCTCCCCATTCTATCTGCGAGAAGCTCCTCCCTGAAATTAAGTTTCGCATCGCGAGCAGTTATTCGAATTCTATCCCGCACACTCCGAATGCTATCACTCTCCATTGACATCGCAAGGGGCGCTCTTTCTCTCCGCGTCGTGGTCGCTTGCCTCGACGTCGTTGTCTACGGTGTAAGTCGAAACGGCAGAAGAGTTAGAGACCGTTCTTGTTCTCTCGTTCTGTTTCTCTCAGCTGAATGAACAGTGACACTGTCCAACTTGGATGATATCTGGAGGATAGAGTTTAAATGCACCATTCCGATCGCAATAATGCACGAATGAATAACACGTGGAATTCGTAAGCGTTTTATTAAAATTCAAAGGACATGCCAAACTCACGGCCTACAAGAGTAGAGGAATAATTTCAGAACCAACCTACCTTACTCTGCTCTAGCTAGACTCTAGGGCACAGGGCAGATGGCAACTAAATAGTATGACACGTAAATTCTGTCTATCTTAGCCTATCCAAGCAGGCACTCCTGTAAATGATCCTTGAGGCAAAACGTCATGAGACGCTCAATCGTGCCAGACAAAGTCTGGAAAACTACGTACTACGCCAAAGGCGTACAGAAAGACAAGTGCGTATTTAAATGAATCGAAATGCGTGCAGCCATTCGCTGTCGAGGTCGCACCTTCATACGGCGACGACTGCAACTGCATTCCAAGTCCTTGTGATTTCTTGGATAGCACACTACGAGCAGAAGATGCCGATGAAGTTGTGCCATTCTTCACCAATCCGTCATCACCCAGCGTAGGTGACGCACGAAATTCCCAGGCCTTTTGATTTTCACTCCCGTACAGTGCAGATATACTTTGTCTGGACCGAAGATCAGATTGATGAAACCCAATTCCCCAAGTTTGACCACCTCGACCATCTGCAGATATTCCTTCGTGTCCAGTCCATAAACAGTGGATATCTTCTGTCGAAATTGTGTCACGGGTACTCTGCACTCTGCTTGCATGTACGACTTCTTTTCCGAAGCTAGTAATCTCATCTTCACTCCCGGATGCTGAGTGCCACGACATACAAGTATTATGTGGTGATGTATTGTACAAACATCGCAGCCTTGGAGTCATAGGAATATGGCGTACAACCTTAACTGGCACTTGGCTGTTTCCTAAGCTAATGTACCGATTAGCAAGACATATTGGACACAAATTAAAATTACCGTATTCCGGCCCTGTAAACAAGATGCATGCGTCGGGGCCTGGACAGCAATCAATATTCTCAATATGCATAAGCTGACCCTGTTCCAAAAACGAAAGATAGTCGTCGACCATATCCAGCACCACAGCGTCTTCTGCATCGGGTCCATCTTCTGCATTTCGCACTACCGCAACCGTGTCATCGGCAAATACCAGGTCCTTCAAACCGTCAGGTGAGATAATACGCCCCAGAGAGGTAACGACCGTCTCAACCTCGAGTCCAGAACTTTTGACGGGACCCCCCTGTTGAGATATGGCAATGAAACTGACGTTAGGATCGTCCCCGTACCTCCCCTCTCCATCATCCGTCTCGACCAACTTCCCATTATCAGTGTCACTCAGATCCCGGTGGGCTTCGTCGTCAATGTCACTCAAAACGTCACCCCAGTCTCCGAAGTTCCAAACGCTGACAATCTTGCCTGAATCATCTCTGCAACAAAAACCATACTTCACCAACGTCTCTGGACTCCACCCCTCCATAACTTCCTGTACTCTACAAACTGATTCGACTGAGAAAGCGACGGTGATGACTCTTGATAAATAGTACACCATGGGGACGCTTCTCCGCAAAGCTTACTAAAGAGCACCACTGTGTTAGTTGACGTTCCCACACGAAGTACCCGGTAACAGTTCCCATTCCAGACTACCTAATCTTGATTCAATTAACAGCCGCCCGCGATCATACTATTACCTTGCAGGTATGTCAGGCTCCGAAAGGTCTGCTCATCCGTGAAGATCCACGAACACCACTCCAATTGAAGCTTCAAGTAGATCATGTGTGCTTCATTTCGCCTAAAATTGATAGAGCCAACGTGAGGGAGACAAGTCGTCCTTCAGGTTTAGCATTTTCTCACCTTTCGAAATATCTTTCTTCTTAATCACTTTCTAGCCCACTATTTTCCTACTGCCTCTACGAACGACCTAGTTATGGATCGCCGTCTAAAAACCCTAATGGGGGGATCCGGGGTCCATCAGCACCGAGAATTCTTTGAGTTCGAATCAGGTCCAGGGGATTCATCTTCCCAAGACAGTTCGAGTTCAGTGCCCGAGGACTTCACCTCGACCGGTTGCAGCTTGCAGTCGTGGAGTGCTTGCGAGATGGCCTTCCCGGCACGCATGGCAGAGCGTCCCATGGAAGACAGCGTGGGGTTTGATCCTAGCATGAGAGAGCAGGTAAGCACACTATGCACTCTCTTCTCCGATTTGCATTATTCAATTCCAAGCACCGTTACCCATGTTATCATTATCCTTGGATAATAGGTTTGGTTTAGATGGTCAGTCAATTAAATTATATGTCCGGGAGTCATGCACCGTATCACAAGTAGTGCTCGTATTTCACGCAATTAGTACCTCATACCTCCCGGCACTGAATAATGTGCGAAAATATACACATGGTCTTTTGCTATGCACAGATGCAACGGCCCATGACGAATCTCTACCCCGCCTCACAGAACGGGGCACAGCACCCTTCTGCCGCTTACACCAACTCCCATCATCCCACCATGTTCGGCACCATGCCTGCTCACGGTTTTCGGACAGACGAAAGAGGAGCATCGTCATCTCACAGTCGACCTATCCTCGCGCCAATACCGAGGGAAGCAGTTCAGAACGTCTAAGCAGCTTCTACGAGAGCCCAGTCTGCACCAATATCTGATCCTCATACTACAGTCTACCGAGCGTCGGCAGTGCACGCAAGTAACACCTGATGCCCGTCGACAGGAGGATAATAGGAAACGCCAGATCTCTCGAGAGTTCCAACGGCCGTACTTGAAGGAGATGGCTGCGGCACATGCTCAGAACCGCAAACCTAACATCGAAATTCCAGTTTCCCCATCAGGTACGGTTCTTGGCTTAAAGAGTTCGTGGCACAGGGCAGCTCGGCTCTGTGCTAGACAGACGATAAATTACAAAGTACGTAGTTATACAGGTAAACGTCCATATTGGGAGTCTCAGGTCGAGACTGTCGCTGAAAAATTAGCTCATCAATTCACTTACAGTAGACCCCTTGACATTAGATATTTAGGGAAGTTTTTAAAAAACACACTGAAAAATGATAGAAAGGTTTGGAAAAAACATTTTATTGAAACCAAAGGATCGAGACACCATAAATGCCCGGAAGAAGCTTTCACGGAATGGAAAAGGTATTGGGTGAGTGCAGTAGGGCGGGACGAATCAATCCAGATGACGGAGATGCGGAAAGGGAGGCAAAAGTCACCACGGACCATGCAGCCCAACTCGGACACCGAACAGTTCACCAGCAGTGAACAACCGCAGAATGAGGTGCGCAACTTTGTGGCATGCACACTTAGAATTGAATTACTTCACAGCTCACTGGATCTACCCATGGCCATGCGTCTCCCTCGGACAATCTGACTTAATGTGTTTTCTTCGTGCAGGTTTTTACCACGCCGTCGAACCAAGAGCAGGCGAATAGATTTGCAACCACTTCGACGTTCAACAGCGACTTCTCAGGTAGTCACCATGTGACGACATCAGCCTCTGCACATGGTCCCCGCTACGAGGAGAGCACTCCATATTTCTCGACGGTACCTGATCTCATCCTGTACTCTTACTAGAATCTCTATTCTCATGTGTTTCCGGATTGAGGCAGTCATTGCTCCCCGTTATGAATTGCATGACGCCTTCGTGGTAATCATTTAACAATTGAGAGGCGTCTTATTATCAGAGACCGGCTACGCCACCATACGTGATTCGTGAGGCAACCAGGATCAATGCATTGGAGTCGACAGTCCAACAAATGGCTGTGGATCTTACAAGCAGTAAGGAGCAGATTGATGAGGTAAAGGAACTCCTTCTAAGGCTAATTAATCCACAGCACTCACCAGCTCCAAATCGTTTGCCTCCGTCTCCTGTAATGCCGACGCAATCGTTCAGGACGCCCATTGTTGAAGTCCCACGAACTGACCCTCTGCGTTCAAAGGACTCGGCACCACCCACCGGGACATTGGGATCAGCATCTCGGCCCGTAAGTGGACCAGCTCATCACCAACCACGAGTGGATTTGGTCTCCGAAGACCCTCACGGCGTGACCCGCATTGAAGAGAATCATGTTGAACCAGTTCAGCATGCACCATCATGGTGCAGCGGAGATACCGTTCCTGTTACATCTAATACTCTATTGCAGAATTTCACCAACAGGATGCCTATCGGGGCCGCCACATCTACCGACATATCAGGTTCTTTTGGGACTACTTCA
This sequence comes from Ceratodon purpureus, assembly GCA_014871385.1. Lineage (NCBI taxonomy): Eukaryota > Viridiplantae > Streptophyta > Bryopsida > Pseudoditrichales > Ditrichaceae > Ceratodon > Ceratodon purpureus. The sequence goes on from CM026425.1 coordinate 18,858,123, forward strand.
CAAGAAGTTTCACCTACTCCCGCAACCGTATATGTGGTGCATTCGTCTACTGCAGGAATTGAAGAAGGAGACTCAGGTCGACATGGAAATGGACTCGGATCCTGTACAGTGCCACTGCAATCGGGAATTGAAGAGGTGGACGGTACGAGAGCCCATGATGGAGTACAAACAAGAGGAATGGCAACGCTGTCTGAGAAGGAGCCCCAGGTTAGACCACCGCGACCAAGGTTTGAATATGGATTGCTCCCGAGAATAACTAAGGGATTAATCGCAGCGAACTGTCTATGTTATATTTTACATCCTGATCATGGAGACGTCATTGTGGCGGAGGGACGCGCTGGGGGGAGTTGGAAGTCTCCTTCTTCCAAGTTCGGGAACATGTGCAAAGAGGGAGAGCAAATGGTTCAGATCCACAAGGTGATCAAATCGAATATGCCACTTGTTTTCATTGAAGAGCGGCAGTGTTAACTGGGGATTTAAGGTAGTAGAATAGAGGGGCAGTAAAACTGTAGGGGAGCAGTAAAACTGCAGTTACTGGGGGGGCAGTAAACTGTTAAGTTACTGTCCTGCCCTGTAGTTACTCTGTTGGATGAAAACTGCCTGTTTTGGATGAAAACTGCCAGATGGATGAAAACTGTCAGATGGATGAAATCTGGTGGTTGGATGAAATCTGGTGGTCGGATGAAAACTGTTGGCAGTTAGGGTTTTGGGGGTGGCGGCTAGGGTTTTGGATGGGGTTGTGGGAGAGGGGGCTGCGAAGCTCATTCTCTCTCTCTCTCTCTCAGTTCAGAGCTCTCAGATGGTAGTTTGTGTGTAGGACATGTTGTAGGACTGTAGGAGGATGCTGTTAGAGCAGTTTTCAGGACTCTGGGGGGTCCAGATAGTGATATCAGTAGGGAGCAGAATCATGTACGGATTTACAGTGAGTAAAGGGAAGGAATTGATTACATTGGGTGTAAATGTCTGAAATTGCAGTTATGAGTGCTTGAGGGACCAGGTTAGTGGATTCACCTGGTGGGTCCAGTAGATCTGGTGTTTAAATGAGTGGGTATTGTAGATCAGACCAAGGAGAGTAGAAAAATGTATCAGATCTAGGAAAATACCATCAGGATTTGAGTAGATCTAAGTTGGCAGTTTCAGATCTAGGACCCGGATTTTGGACAGTTTCAGGGCAGTTTCAGGGCAGTTTCAGGGCAGTTTCAGGGACAGTGCAGAATTTTTCGTAGGATTTCAGAGAGCTTTAGGACAGTATTCATTTTTGAAGGAGTAAGAAAAATATTCCTTTCACATTGGCGACCATGCAACAGTTCAAACCATGTGGCTCTAGCTGCACACACCAGGACAGTACCAGATCCGTACTGTTCCAGGGGTGACAGGTACAGTGGCGATCCAGGGTCTAGGGGGAGCAGATCTGACAGTTCCAGGGAGCAGATCTGCACTAGTGGCAGTCACAGTGACCAGATTTGTGACAGTCAGGTTACTGTGACCAGATCTGGAACAGTAAGAGTTTTTGAAGCAGTCATGGGAGGCGTTTCATCCGTGGCACCAAGAGCAGTGCAATCCAGACCAGTAGGGAGCAGTCAACAGCCAGCTGGAGAGGCGCATCTCTGGAGCTGAGGGCAGCTCTACAGCAAAAGGGGGATAGTCAGTCAGGACCAGGTAAGTTGCTGTTTCCCACTGATTTGAGGTTACATTGCAAGGAACAGTAGGCTGAATGTATGACTTGCAGTAAAAAATCGGAGCAGTCAGTAAAACAGTCATAGATCTACTGTCTACGTAAATGAGCAGACAGTAAAAATGATGGAGTAAAAAATCACGGTAAAAAATTACGTAGTAAAAAAAAAAAAAAAAAAAAAAAAAAAAAAAAAAAAAAAAAATCGAGGTAAAAAAATGACACAGTAAAAAATTAAGGTAAAAGTGGCGCAGTAAAAAATTAAAGTAAAAATGTGGCAGTAAAAATGAACACCAGGAAAAAGGAAGGAAAGGAACCTAGGGACCAGTGATAGGAGTCTGGGAAGGAAACTGGACCTAAAAATCACTAGATCTAGGAAAAAACAGTCAAACTGGACCAGGACAGTGAAAAACTAGACCAGTTTCACTGAAAACTGTAAAGGCAGTACTGGAGGGTCCAGGACAGACCTTTAGGAAAACACTGTAAAACTGTATTGCTAAGAAATCTGGTATAATTCTAGACTAAGGATAACCTTGAAAACCTAAAAGGCAGTTAGGACCAACCTAAGTAGGAGCAGTAGCTACTGACAGATCCACAAAGGACCAGACTGGGGTGGCAGACGGCTGTACTGACAGGGACCAGGAGTACGAAGGACTAGTACCGGCAGGGACCAGAGGAGGACTGGGACAGAGATCCACAGTACCTACCCAAGAGATCACCTGGAGGGGCAGACTCGGCTTACTGGAGGAGCAGACAGACCAGAAGACCACCAGCAGGAGGGACCAGGAGGGAGGAGCAGTAACTGCCCTATCATGGAAGGCGACTACCAAGGGTGGGACAAGGAAGAATTGGCTAGAAGACAGGCAGCAGAGAGGCTGGCCAGATACGAGCTCAGGGAGCAGCAGAGAGCAGCAGTTGAACCAGGCAGGAACATGGGGGGGCAGCCCAGTTCTGAGGAGAGCATTGCAAAAGGAAAGACCAGGGACTTGATTGACATGGACCTGGTGGGCGAAAATTCAAGCCAGGAGACACTGCTTGGAGTAAGCAAGAGGACCGGATCAGCTAAGGGCGAACCTGGTCCCAGTTTCAAGAACTGGCAGGAGGATGAAGAGATCAGGAAGTATGATGGCACAATGCCATCACCAAGGACCAGCAGAAGGGAGTTTCCAAGACCAGGAGGTGGAGACGTCCATCACAGTTGGAATCCTCAACTGGAGACAGCAGTAGCATACGACCAGTTTCAAGAGGAGCAGAGGAGGAACACCAGCCGACCTAATACACCAAGACCAGGAATACAGACACCAGGAGACTTGGGGGAGACGCTGGAGACACTGAGGAAGAAACTGGACCAGGTCAGGAGTGAAGACAGGGCTTCAGGAGAGGCAGTACCCAATTCAGACCCGACCAGGACCAGCAGACAAGGACAGCAGACCACCAGGAAGCAGACAGTCCAGTTCGTCCAGGACCAGTTCCAAGGACCAGAGCAGGATGAAGAAGAGGAAGACAGGAGACAACTGGAGCAGTTCAAAGCCCAACAGCAAGCTAGGAGACAGGCTGAGAGGGCCAGAAGGGACCAGCAGACCATGGAAGAGGTGTACAGACACCAGATGGAGGAGCTAGGACAAGCCACCAGGTTCAAGGAAACCATGCAGGCTTGGGAGCAGAAGAATAGGGAGGAAATTCAAATGAAGGAAGCCATGAAGCTATGGCAGGAGACCAAGAGGATAGAAGAGCAGGACCAGGAGAGACAGAGGCAGGAAGCCCTTAGATCCTGGCAGGAGGCTCAAAGGAGAGAAGAAATCAAGCAGGCAGCAGAGAAGCAGGAGGCCATGCAGCAGGACCTGCTACGCCAGGAGGCCATGCGTCTATGGCAGGAGGCCCAGAGACTGGAGGACCAGAAGAAAAAGGAGGAAGAGAGACAAGAAGCAACCCGCCAGTCAACCATGTACAGGTGGCAGGAGGTGTTGAGGGAGGAAAGTCAGAAATTACAGGCCCAGCAGAAGGACATGTGGCCAGGATATGAGCAATGTGAGGTACCAGGTGGAAGATCGGTTCCAGCAAAATCAGCAGAAGTGATGGGGGTACCAGTACCAGCAACTGCTATACCCCAGGGACCAGCAGAGAGCCATTTCCACCACCAGACAAGACCAGCAGGTCCATCGGGAGGAGGAGGAGCATCATCAACATATGTGGACCACCTGACTGGTGATCTATACCAGCCAGAGGCACCCCAGTTAGTGTACTGGCCAGGTGGGGGAGCAGAGGTGGGAGCAGGAGCTACCAATCCAGGGACAGGATTCCGAAGACCAGCAGAGGCAGTTGGAGGAACATCATATGGGTCCAGACCACCAGTGGGGGGTGGAGTACCAGTGGCAACAGCAGCCAGCAGTTATCCAGACCGGCCGGTACCACCAGTCTACCCACCAGTTGGAAGGCCAGGTATACCACCAGTATACGCACCAGATGGAAGGCCAGGTATAGGACCAGTGTACCCACCAGTTGGAGGACCTGTGTACCCAGCAGTTGGAGGACCAGTCTACCCAGCAGTTGGAGGACCGGTATACCCACCAGCTACAGGACCAGTATACCCACCAGCTACAGGACCAGGCTACCTACCAGCTACAGGACCGGGCTACCCACCAGCTAGAGGACCAGTATACCCACCAGTTGGAGGACCAGTCGGACTACCAGCATCAGGACCCGTAAGTATGGCACATAGGAAGCCACTGCCATACTCCAAGTACAAGGAAGGTACAAATCCTGATGCTCATATTCGTCAGTTTGAGCGCACTTTGTGGCACAATGGGGAAATTGATGAGCAGGTTATCATTAACCTGATGGGTACCACCTTACTGGATAAGGTCGGGGCCTGGTATGAGAATTTTCTGGAGAGTCACCTTTACTGCTCATGGGAGGAAGTCAAGGCAGCCTTCAGGAGAAGGTACAGGGACCAGACAACGGATGAAGCAGTTTACAGGGAGTTGAAGTCCTTCAAGCAGGCAGATAGGGAGAAGGTGCAGGATTACTATGACAGGTTTATGACCCTGATCAAGTGTCTGCAGTCAGACCCTGGAGAAGGATTTCGAATTACAAATTTCAGGGCAGGTTTACTGGAGTACATCAAGATTACGACCAGTATTGCACCAGTCAAGACCCTGACAGAGCTGGTGGATGCTGCTCTGAGGTGTGAAGAAAACTGCACCGATTCAAGTGGCAAGCCAACCAAGATTGAAGTCAAGAAAGTGGAGACCACCAGCAAGCCAGCAACTGTGACCAGGAAGGAACCAGGCCAGGATGCTCCTAGGCGAATCTGTGGCACATGCAAGAAACTGGGCCATGAAGATCGTGACTGCTGGTACAACCCAGCAAATCAGAGGGGTCCAGGTATGAAGAAAGAAGGAGAGGAACCAGTAGGGGTGAATGAAGTGTCTGCCCCAAAGCCAACAGCCACCTACAACAGTAACTACAACCAGGGGTACCAGCGATCATCTAACACCAGGGCAGGTAATGGCCAGCAAGGTGGTTTTGGAGACAAGCCTGAATGTTGTTATTTGTGTGGTGGAACAGGGCATAGGAGCTGGAACTGCCCTCTGAAGGCCCAGTGGGACCAGTTTCGGACACAAGGGGACCAGGGAACCAAGAAACCGGACCACCAGGTAAACAACGTAGAGATTGAGTTACTGGAGGATCCGGAGGACCAGGTAAACGTGGCCAGTATGACCAGGGCCCAGAGGCGGAAGGCAGGACTGCCTCCAATTGAAGACCAGTCAAAGGTACCAGAACCAAGGAAGGTCAGGACCAGAGAAGACTGGCAGGAGGAGGAACGACTCAGGAACTCTATGATAGAGACCCTGAAGGAAATTCAACTCAAAGAGGAAGAGGAGGCCAGAGCAGCAGAGCAGGCAAAACCAGTTCAACCACCAGCAGATAAGGACACAGCTGAAGGAAATTTACTGGACAATGATTGGGCAGGATTTCCGGATTCTGATGCCCTTGATTACAGTATGAAGACTGAGCAACCTGGACCAGCAGTACCGGCAGGGACCAGTACAGAGGGGGACCAGGGGCAGTACTACACAAAACTGGTGGGCAGGAAGATACTGGACAGTCCAGTTACAGTGTCTTTGGGGCAGTTACTGAAGGTAGCTCCCAATATCACTGATTATGTCAAGGCACACCTGTTCCCAGAATTGGGACCAGACAAGAATTCTGGACCAGACCCGACACCAGCAGTGAAGTCAAGGACCAGTACACCAGGTAAGCCGGATTTAATTAGCAGTTTGGCTATAGATGTTGACAGGGAACTGCCGGTGTTGACTGTGCAGGTTGGCAACGGGACTCTGGACAATGTACTGCTGGATGGTGGATCTGGTGTCAACCTGATCACTGAAGAGGAGCGTAAGCGATTGGGATTGAAGAACCCCCAGCCTGCACCCTTCAGATTGAGAATGGCAGACCAGACAGTGGTAGATCCGGTGGGGCTGATTCGAAATGTGAAGATCCACATTCATGGTATCCCTTACCTTATCACCTTGACTGTAATTAAAAACAAGGAGGTCAATGAAGCATATAGTATGCTGTTAGGTCGCCCTTGGTTAATTGATGCTAAGGTAAATCATGACTGGGGTAATAATCTGGTTACAATCAGAGGTAATGGGACAGTAAAAACTGTCTCAGTCAGTCAGAGGAAGGGGCCCAGGCCAAAACTGCCTGAGGTCCTGGTCTGTTATAATTTCACCGAAGGACTAACAGACGAGGAGGAAGCAAGATGGTTGGCTACAGAGCAGGATCTAATGGCCATCGGGACAGTCACTATACCACGACTGGACCAGGACCCGGACCAGTACAAGGCCAAGGACCAGGACCAGTTCAAGGCCAAGGACCAGGACCAGTTCAAGGCCAAGGACCAGGACCAGTCTAAGTTAAAGGACCAGGGGCAGGACCAGTACAAGCCCCAACACCAGGATCGGGACCAGTTCAAGCCCAAGGATCAAGATCAGGACCAGTTAAAAGTAAAGGACCAGAAGAGGGACCAATTCAAGGCCAGGTCCAAGGACCAGGATCAGTCTAAGGCGCACGACCAGGACCAGGACCAGTGCAAGGCCGAGAGCCAAAAGAAGGACCAGTCCAAGGACCAGGACCAGAGCTAGGACCAGTCAGAGCACCAGGAGGGGGGACCAGGTCGAGCCTATCCAGACCAGTTCTACACCTTTGAGGAGGGGGATATTGAGGTAGATGAGACACCAGCCAGGGAGAAGGTGTTGAAATTGAAGATCGCTGCCTGGACCCTACCGGAGTCGGAGCAGTTAAGGAAGATGAATCTGGGGACAGAGGAGGACCCCCAGTATGTGCGAATTAATGCCCATATCAGTCCAGAGCAGGCCCGGGAAGCAGAGGCCCTGTTCAGGGAATACAAGGATGTGTTTGCCTGGACCTACAAGGACCTGAAGGGTATCCCGCCATCGATTGCACAGCACAGGATAGAGCTGGAGAAGGACATACCACCAGCACACCAGGCCAGATATCGGATGAATCCAAACTACGCCAGTATTGTGAAGCAGGATCTGGACAAACTGCTCCAGGCCGGGTTCATAGCACCAGTGGAGGATGCCACCTGGTTATCACCCATTGTTATTGTGCCTAAGAAAAATGGAAAATTGAGAATTTGCATTGATTTTCGAAAGTTGAATGCTGCTACTAAAAAGGATCCTTACCCACTGCCATTTACTGAGGAGGTGTTGGATTCTGTGGCAGGACATGAGCAGTATTCATTTCTGGACGGGTACTCCGGGTACCACCAGATTCAGATAGCACCAGAGGACCGGTACAAGACTGCCTTTGTGACTGACTGGGGGGCCTTTGTCTGGGTGGTGATGCCATTCGGGCTGAAGAATGCTCCACCGACCTACCAGAGGGCAGTAAACCGTGCTTTTCGTGATTTTATTGGTGAATTCATGAAACTATTTTTGGATGATTTCAGTGTTTACAGTGACATAATCAGTCATCTGGTCAAGTTGAGGCAGTGTTTCCAGAAATGTCGGGAGTATGGCATAAGCCTGAACCCGGAAAAATGTGCTTTACTGGTGTTTTCTGGTATCATCCTGGGCCATATTGTGTCCCAGGAAGGTAAGTTTCCGGACCCTAAAAAAATTGAGGCCATCGAAAAAATGCCTAGACCCCAGAAACCGGTTGATATCCAGGTTTTTAACGGTTTTGCCCAGTTTAACAGGTGTTACATCAAGGCCTATGCCCAGATCATGGAGCCCATCACCAGACTGATGAGGAAGACCGAGGACTTTATCTGGTCCCACCAGTGTGAGCAGGCCTGGTTGAAGATCAAGGAGCAGTACCAGAATGCACCGATCCTGATTGCCCCCAGATGGGACCTGGAGTTTCATGTGCATACTGATGCCTCGAACATTGCAGTCGGGGTGATGCTGGCCCAGAACCCAACAGGGAAGTGTGACCAGCCGATTTCTTATGCCAGCAGACTTTTGAATTCTGCTGAGAAAAATTACAGTACTACTGAAAGAGAGGCCTTAGCTATGGTGTATGCTCTGAACAAGTATAGACATTATTTGCTGGGCAATAAGTTTGTTTTTTATGTTGACCATATGGCACTGGTGTATCTGGTCAACAAACCGCAGGTATCGGGCAGGATTGCGAGGTGGCTGCTGCTGTTTCAGGAGTTTGAGTTCACTGTGGTGTATAAGCCAGGGAAGAACCATGGAGTAGCAGATGCACTGTCCAGACTGCCCAATGGAGAACCAGCAACTGGTGTTGAGGACCAGACCAGTGATGCTAGTTTGTTTTATGTGAAGCCGGAATGGTTAGAGGATGTCAATTCTTACCTTAAAACTGGTGTTGTACGGCAGGATCTGACCAGGGAGGAGCAGCGGAAACTGGTCCTCAAGGCACTGCCATACACCCGGATCCGGGGGGTACTGCACAAGAGGGGCCAGGATCTGGTCCTCAGGAGGGTACTGGACCCGGTCGAGGCCGAAACAGTGATGAAGGAGATGCATTATGGAGCGGCTGGTGGTCATTTTTCCCAGGAGATAACCACCAGGAAAATACTGGATGCCGGGTACTGGTGGCCAGCAGTACACAGAGATGTCTCTGAGTACTGTAAGGCCTGTGACCGGTGTCAGAGGGTTGGAGGCATGGCGAATACTGGACTGGCCACCCTAGTGACCAGTATGCCAGCAGAGCCATTCATGAAATGGGGGCTGGATTTTATAGGACCAGTCAAGCCTATGGCTGCCCGGTCAGGTAACAGGTACATACTGGTAGCTACAGATTATGCTACCAAGTGGGTGGAGGCCCGGGCGTTAAGGACAAATTCGGCAGCAGTAACTGCTAAGTTCCTGTATGAGCAGATACTCACCAGGTACGGGTGTCCATTGACACTGGTCAGTGACCAGGGCTCTCATTTCATTAATGAGGCAATTGAGCACCTGGTGGAGCATTTTCTGCTCCAGCACCGGACTTCTACGACCTACTACCCCCAGGGTAATGGCCAGGCAGAGTCGACCAATAAGGTAATTGGCCAACTGCTCAGCAAACTGGTCAATGAGAAGAGGACAGATTGGGATGAACACCTGCCTACAGTGTTGTTTTCCTACAGGACTGCTTTCAAGGTGACCACCGGGTATACACCATTTCAACTGGTGTATGGGCTCCATCCATTGATGCCCACGGAATACTTAGTTCCGACCAGGAGGACCAGTATGGAGACTGATTATACACCAGCCAGAGTACTACAGGCCAGGATAGCAGACCTGGAGCAGATGGATACCACCAGACAGGATGCACAGGAGCAGGCAGGGACCCGACAGTGGAGCAGGTCACTCTGGAGCCAGCAGCATTACAAGAGGAAGGATTTTCAAATTGGGGACTATGTACTCTGGTACCCCAAGGGGCACAAGGAGCATGTGGGCAAATTCAAGAGCAGGTGGTTTGGACCGTACAGGGTCCAGTACAGGCTGCCTAACAACACTGCTCTTTTGGTTTCAGTGCAGAATTTCGAGCCAGACCCGGTGATTGTCAACATCAACAAGCTGAAGCCTTACAGGTTCTATGACCAGGACCAGCTTGTTACCGTAACACCAGGTGATTCGACCAAGGGACTGGTCGAACAGCAAAAGGGGGATAGTGTGCAAGCAGGCCAGGGTGGGACCAGTTCGGGTGACCAAGCAGGCCAGGAAGGGACCAGTTTGAGTGACCAGGACAGTACCTGCACCAGGCAGCGACATACACCAGGAACACAGGACCAGGACATCAGACACACCAGGTACCAGGACAAACGACAAGACCAGCAAGACAGGACCAGACAGGACCAGAACAGACATCAAGACCAGCAAGACAGGACCAGACAAGACCAGCAAGACAAGACCAGACAGGACCAGGACAGACGTCAAGACCATCAAGACAGGACCAGACAGGACCAGGACAGAACAAATGAAGAGGGGCAGGAAGAAGTCCCACAGCAGCAGAGCAAATTGAAGAGGGACCAGGAAGTAGACAAAGGGGCTGAGGGCGAAATTAGGATAAAAAATAAAGAAAAAAGAGGAAATAATCAAAAAGAAAAAAATAATGAAAAAGAGGAAGCAATCAAAAAAGGAGCAGAAGAGAAAGAAAGGAAGCAGCCAGCAGTACTATGTGGAGTAATGGAGGTCATCCCAGTCCAAGAGCGACACCTGGCAGAGGCGATGTTACAGCTAGGGGGGCGGCCAATAAAGGAAGAGGATGAAGAAAATTCATCCAGTCAACAGATTTCATCCACAGTGGATGAAAACAGGCGGCTAACCCTAAACAGCAGTTTTAGGTATTGGCTGTGCAGGGTGAACAGATATAAGCCGGGAGCTGAAGGGAGCTGGAGCCAAGTTAGTTGGGACCAGTTAGATAGGGAAGTAGGAAGGGCCAGCAGCGACTGCCAAGGAGTAGGGATGGACCAGAGACCGCAACAGCCTACAGTTAGGCCAGGGTTTCATCCATCGGGCCAGGGCAGTTCATCCCTGAGGGATGAACAAGGGCAGCAAAGGAGTCGGCCAGGGGAGGTCTTCCTCAGCTCGCCCCAAGACCAAGGTCTTTTTGAAGTCGGAATCGGGGGAGCACCAAGGGAGTCGGGCCGGGGCTCTCAGGTAGAGTTGGGCTACAGTAGCAGCAGAGGGCGAGAGCCTTGGAGAGCGGAGGGCGCCACGCAAGGAGGTAGGCAGAGCCGAGAGCAGCAGCAGGCAGCGCCGCAGGACCAAGGGAGCCGTGGAGGCAGGGCGATTGGTGACTGCTGGGATTGCCACCAGCCACAAGCGGAGCCAAGCAGTCGAGACGGCCGAGGAGAAGGGTTACGAGGCGGCAGCCAGCGCCGACAGCAGCAGCCGACGCCAGGCAGTGGAGGAAGACAGGAGTTTTTAGGGCGGCAGGGGTTAGCTGAGGGCAGACACGCGCACCACACCCAACACCGACAGCAGTCGGAGGAGAGAGAGGGCGCCCGAAGCAGGGTAGGCGGTGGCGGACCGCAGTGGATTATCGCCGGAGGAGCACCAGCCAGCGAAGGAGAGAGGCAGTCAGCAGCGAGCGGTGCTCAGCAGCAGAAGGCAGCGGTGGGTGGCGCTCGGGAGAAAGAGGAGGATACGGGAGCAGCCGAACACCAAGAAGCAAGAAGGATAGTTAGGCGACAGTCGACAGCGGCCACAGCCGAGCAGTGGGAGTCTGGCGGGGCGACCAAGCACCAGTCGGCGAGCGGAGAGATTGAGTGCCGGTCTGCAGGTGCCGCTAGTCATCGAAGGGCAACCAGGGCGGCTCAAGAGCAATCAGCAGCGACTGCACACCCGAAGCACAAAGGAAGAGACACGGCTAGGCAGCAGTTGACGGAGGCTGCAGACCGACAGGAGGAAGGAAGCGAGACGACCAGGCGGAGATCACAGAGCGACTGCAAAGGAAGGACGGCGGAGCACACCAGCAATCGGTAAGCGGAGGAGCTCGGCGATCAGTTCTAGGCGGAGGGCAGCAACAGTTAGGGCAAGACGCTACACACCGGACCAGGTCAGTACAGACACAAGGGTTACAGTGGGCGGGGAGTGTTGGGGAGCCGAGGTCGGAGACAAGGGAGCAGGGGATAGGGGTTGGCGGTGAGGGACTGTTCGGGGGAGGACAGCAGCTACGAACCAACACCCAGCAGTTTGGAGGGAGAAAGGAGCACGGCGGAAGCAGTGGACTAACCGGACAGCCACAAGCCGACCAGCAGGTATTTCCTTCACTAAACTCACCCAACAGAGCTTTTGAGCTCATAGGAGGGATAAAGGTGATAGGGCAGGGGCAGTTAGAGGGGAAGAGGAGCGGCTTAACAGCCCATAACCAAGAAGATAGAGAGGCAGGGGACAGAGGAGAGCAAGCCAGGGGGAAAAACAGGGACAGAGACCAGGTTGATGGAATAAGCGGAACATCAGTCCTAACTTTCAGGGACTGGGGGGAAGGGGAAAACTCGGAAGAGGAGGTCCAGAGGAAAAACATAAGGGAACCTAACAAAAAATTAAAAACAAAAGAAAAAATAAAAATGAATAGAAATGAGCTAAGAGAGGGGACAGGTGGGGGCAGCAACCAGGGTGCAGGACCAGGTAACCAGCAGAAGTATATTCAGGGAAGGAGACCAGCAGTCAAGGGGGATCTTAGAGCATACCTGCAGGGACCAGAGGTAGCGCCCCACCAGGAGGAGATGGACCTAGAGCAGATGGAGGGGCAGGAACCTCCACAGCCGACACAGCAGGGACCAGGGCCAGCACCAGGGCAGCCGGGACCAGGACCAGCACCAGGGCAGCCGGGACCAGGACCAGCACCAGGGCAGCAGGGACCAGGGCCAGCACCAGGGCAGCAGGGACCAGGGCCAGCACCAGGGCAGCAGGGACCAGGACCAGCATCAGGGGAGCAGGGACCAGGACCAGCACCAGGACAGCAGGGACCAGGACCAGCATCAGGGGAGCAGGGACCAGGGCCAGCATCAGGGGAGCAGGGACCAGGACCAGGAAACACCACCAGGAGGAAGTTCACCAACCCCATGGCCAGAGTTCCTAGGAGGACCAGAGTTGAGAGGAAGGTAGACAGAGCCATTCAGCTCACCTTTCTTCCCTTGAAGCATTGGCAGGGATGGAGAGACCTTCAGGATAGTGACTGGGCAGAGCAGGTGGGTCTGGGGTCTTTTTATGAGTACACCTGGCCAGCACCACGCACAGAGCTGGTAGCAGACCTGGTGGAGGGGTTCCAGTACACCAAGGGGGAGAAGATTGAGTATTCCATGCCGATTCGGGCCACAGTGAGGGGTATTCCAGTGGAGATTACAGCATGGACCATACAGCAGGCTTTGGGGATTGAGGGGACCAGGACACCACCAGTTCCGAAGGGCGGCACTACCCTGGAGAAGAAGTATATGACCATGTTTGGGTTGACCAGGGCAGACCACACCACTGATGGGACCAAGATCAGGGGGTTTGATGAGCAGTACCAGGAGCGGGTCAAGGCACTGGTGGAGATCATGTGTGTGAAGAAGACTTCCCAGTATGCCAGCAATGAGCTGCTGGAGAACTTGTACCAGGCTGTGAGGAAGGGAGACCACAACTGGGCCCCCCTTATACTTTCCAGCTTGAGGAGGCTACTTATCCGGATCCACACCAGCCAGACCAGAGAGATCAAGGGGGCAGAGTTGATGGATGCACTGCTCCGAAACTGGTTCCCGGATGATGAGGAGTATGTGGATCCAGCCCCCCAGGTGAGCTCCAGTGAGGAGGAGGATGACAGTGCTGGACCACCAGATGTGACACCAGACAGACCAGCAGGACTGCTACCACCAGATGTGGCCAGTGGAGAGGGGTTTGAGACTCAGCTGACCAGGCAGGAGGAGGACCAGGCCACTTCAGTGGAGCGCCAGTCTTCATCTTCACCCGGGCAGAGGAAGGGCAAGAGGAAGGCTGTAGTATCACCAGGACCAGGAGAGCAGCCGGGCAGGTTCAAGAGGCTGAGGAGGATGGGTAACAACCCCAGATACCGGGAGACCAGTCCAGACTCCTTAGAGCAGGGGGAGAGGTGTGTCACAACACCAGGAGGAGCCGGAGGACATCATGGCAGGAGGATGAGGGGCCAGGTAAGCAGTCCAGTACTGATCTCCAGTAGTCCAGAGTTGGTGTTGGTAGCGACACCCACCAGGGAGCAGCCAGTTTCAGAGGGCCAGCACCAGGACCAGTACGAGGACCAGCCCCAGGAACAGCCTCAGGACCAGTACCAGGACCAGCCCCAGGAGCAGCCTCAGGAGCAGCACCAGGACCAGGATGTGGGGGACCAGGTACAGGGGCAGGATCCCATGGACCACCAGGATGAGCCACTTGTGGATTTTCCCACAGGCTCGGTAGGGACCAGGATTCAGCCAGGACCAGCAGGGATGGGGGACCAGGATGATATCACCAAGGAGGTGGACCAGTTGGTCCAGCAGTTGCAGGTGGCATTGGCCCAAGCATCTCGGGTGCAGCTGTTACAGGGGCAGGAGGACAGGTCTGGACCAACTTACCAAGTGTTGTTGACCACCAGACAGGCCCAGGAGGAGCAGATTCAGCAGTTGACTAACCAGCTGCAGCAGGCCCAGCATCAGCTGGTAGTACTCCAGGAGGACCAGGACAGGGAGAGGCAGACTTGGGTGGATCAGGGGGTCCAGGCAGAGGCAGTCAGGGCCCGGAGATTGGAGTTGGAGGCCAGGACCAGTGCCAGGTTCAGGGATTTTGATCGGCTGGCCAGGGAGAACCAGCAGCTGAGGCAGAGGGTGGAGTTGGCTGAGGCCAGTTCTACTCAGGCTTCTAGGGGGTTGACCAGGCATCTGCTGTCTACCACCAAGAAGCAGGTACTGGACCAGATTCAGGCCTATTCAGAGGACCAGGCCAGGTACTCCAGGTATTTGATGAGGTTTGCTGAGGCTTACCCATCTTTTGTGTACTGGTCTGAGGATGACCAGGATGAGGGGGGACCGGAGATGCCTGATGGGGGGCAGTTTGCGGATGATGGAGGGGCTTCCAGTAGTGGCCTGGGGACCACTTCTGGTATTGGATCTCAGTCAGGTGATGGACCAGCAGGTACCGCTCCTGCTGTACCACCAGTACCAGCACCACCAGGACCAGAGGCAGCACCAGGGGGACCAGCATCAGCAGCAGGAGGGGCGGCACCAGTTAGTGGCTAGACAGTAGGTGTAGGCCAGATTACTGGTAGGACCAGTAGGACTATCTTTTTTGATTTTTTTTGATACCTTAGTTTTTTTGGTTAACCCCATAAAACTTAAAACCGAGCATCTGAGGGCAGATGCAGACTAAAAGGGGGATAATGTTAACTGGGGATTTAAGGTAGTAGAATAGAGGGGCAGTAAAACTGTAGGGGAGCAGTAAAACTGCAGTTACTGGGGGGGCAGTAAACTGTTAAGTTACTGTCCTGCCCTGTAGTTACTCTGTTGGATGAAAACTGCCTGTTTTGGATGAAAACTGCCAGATGGATGAAAACTGTCAGATGGATGAAATCTGGTGGTTGGATGAAATCTGGTGGTCGGATGAAAACTGTTGGCAGTTAGGGTTTTGGGGGTGGCGGCTAGGGTTTTGGATGGGGTTGTGGGAGAGGGGGCTGCGAAGCTCATTCTCTCTCTCTCTCTCTCAGTTCAGAGCTCTCAGATGGTAGTTTGTGTGTAGGACATGTTGTAGGACTGTAGGAGGATGCTGTTAGAGCAGTTTTCAGGACTCTGGGGGGTCCAGATAGTGATATCAGTAGGGAGCAGAATCATGTACGGATTTACAGTGAGTAAAGGGAAGGAATTGATTACATTGGGTGTAAATGTCTGAAATTGCAGTTATGAGTGCTTGAGGGACCAGGTTAGTGGATTCACCTGGTGGGTCCAGTAGATCTGGTGTTTAAATGAGTGGGTATTGTAGATCAGACCAAGGAGAGTAGAAAAATGTATCAGATCTAGGAAAATACCATCAGGATTTGAGTAGATCTAAGTTGGCAGTTTCAGATCTAGGACCCGGATTTTGGACAGTTTCAGGGCAGTTTCAGGGCAGTTTCAGGGCAGTTTCAGGGACAGTGCAGAATTTTTCGTAGGATTTCAGAGAGCTTTAGGACAGTATTCATTTTTGAAGGAGTAAGAAAAATATTCCTTTCACAGGCAGCCCTTCACATTACTAGATCACGCGGTTGTCAAGCCTTCTGGGTCCAGTGTGTATGTGAAGTGGTATTCCAATCTATTGAGGAAAAAAAATACAACCAAACCTGCTAACAAGGGCCCTTAGCTTTGTAGTTCATTGCAGAAGTAGCCTACAGTTCCCTACTTGCACACATAGAGTAGGAGCGACACTTCAAATTGCAACTCTATGTGTACACTGCAACAGCAGCTTCGTGGATCAATAGCAATCTTTGTCCACATTTACCCACTTCCAATCTCCATTCCAATATATTCTGAGCAGTGTTCTTGTTGAATCCCGAACTAGCCAATACGCAGCGGCATTGGAAATACTCACCCGAAAGCCCACCGATACAATCGGCAAATCACGATTTTCCCACCCCCCCACGCATCCAATATCCACGAACACAATACCCGCCCACTTGATATACCCGCCCGGCTTGAGAGTCGGTTGATGTACCCCCGAATCTTTGAATTCAGAGACCCTGTTGGATTTCGTCACGGACATCAGAACAAAGCGGATACGAGAAGCCGACCCAGTGAGATTAGGATATCAACAAATTAAATCCGGGTACAGGCGGGTATACCACGAGGTCATTCAAGGCGGACCGGATATCTGAAAAAAGTGCCTGATCGGTTCTGTGCCCCGGGTATACTCTCAGTAACTTCAACCCCATTAGTAATTCGTGAAAACACAATGGATGTAGTGGTAAACGAATAAATATGGACGGAACATCCGCCCCCTCAGTAAATGTGTACTATGATTTTCACATTCACCAATCTACCAGCTCAGTTCACATGCGCGACTCGTGGGCCACTGCCTGGCCCATAATGGCCCCGGTGGGGCCTGAGTTCGATTCTCATGGCCAACTATGAAGTTTCAGAACTAGCATGTCAGGGTGGCGAACTACACCGGGAGGATTTCAATTACACCGCTCCCCATTTGCCTCATTTAGTTCTGAACCTGGTGTAAATCTCGGTGTAGTTGTCCATCGATTCTACTAGTGAAATACAAACACATACTTCATAGCCAAAAATTTATATTTGTTTATTTATTTATTTAAGTATTTAATTATTTTGTATTCTTTCCTTAGTCTCCAATTCTACCTTTTATTTTTATACTTTTTCCATTTGCCTTCCATTCTATCTTCTTGTTATTTTATTATTACACTATTATTCCATTCTATACTCTTAACTTTTTATTATTACACTATTTTTCCATTCTATTGTCTCTTTAGTTTTTTATCTTAACATTATTCTTCCATTTTATCTTCTCATTTTCCTATCCTAACATTCCTCTCCCATCATCTATTTATTTATTTCATATTCCTCTAATCTGTCTCCCATTCTATCTTTTTACTTTCGCCTATCGGAAGAAAGGAAAAATAAATAAAAGATTAGGGGATTATATTATGTACAAGACAGTAATAAAAAACAGACAATTGAAATAAAATACAATATGACAGTAAATGAAACATAACAAATAACCGCGAGACAGACAAACTACAATGGGGAAAGGTTTGAAGGATGTAGATGTGTATAGAGAAGATAGATATCAAGGGAAAAAACAAAAAATAAAAAAAGTACATGGGAGGTAATAATAAATCAAAAAGATAATTAGAATAAAAGATCAAATAAAAAATAATAATAATAATTGCAAGAGTGGAAATGACATACAAGAAGAAATGAGGAGTATGAAGTGAATAGAAAAAACCATGTCATGGTGATAACATTATGGCAAAAGAAGAAACTAAATAAAAATATCCAACTTAGAAAGGACTTTTTTCTTAAAGATTAAAGGATTAGATAAAGCACGAGACAATAATTGGAAAATAGTTAATTAAAATTACATAGAATAAAATGGTATTTGAAAACATAAGAAATAAGTTCAATAACACTAAGATATACAAACTACAGTGGGCATAATTTTAAATACCCAAGAAAGCAATTAATTAGGAAAAGAGCATTTTCATGGAAAAAAGGATTTGTCTTGCCTTATAAAATTAAAGCCAAAAACATACAAACTTGTCATATTAATGTAAGAGAAATCCATATCGAGTTCTCCTTTAACTTTATTACCTAACGAAATAATGTCTACAAATAAAAAAATATTATTTTTTATTAGCTTCTCATTACCTTTTAAGTTGTACCACCCATTGTATACCTCCCTCTTCTATAGGCCCATGGGCCATAATTTCATTTCCAAAACAAATGTATTCTTCCTTCTAGACATTGAGATTATGTTTGCAAACCAAAGTAGAGCACCAACAATTGAACGGCATAAATATCTCCTTCTAAAGTATACCCCAACATCAAGGGGAATCCCACAATCCCGATTACAAAATCTTTTGGACATTTTCCATGATTTCAGGGATATGTCTGAAATTTCTAATTCGGTATTGATTTTGTTTTTAGAGTATCTAGAAATAGAATTTTTCTGTCAAAGGTTGGACGAGGGGAGGAGGGGAGGGGAGGCCGTCTCTAGAGAAAACGCAAGAGAAGAAGGAAGGCCATGCGAGACCCCGCCTCCAAGCGGACGGGGGGCCGTCTCCGCGGCCGTCACTGTGGAGACGGCCGGCCGTCTCCACGGCCGTCAGCGGGGTCGCCCCCCCCCCCCCCCCCCCCCCCCCCTCGTCTCCGCCGACGGCCGACCCCTCAACTCCCCGAAATCTCCAAATTCCCGTAACTTCTTCAAAACTTGTCCAAATTGGACTTATGAGATGTTTATTGGCATCTACAGGAAATGTAGATGCCAGAAAACACCTCATAAGCCCGATTTGGATACGTATAGAAGAAGTAATGAAGATTTTAAGATTCGGGATTTTTTTTTTTTAATTTGCGGCCATCCCCGCGGCCGTCGCCGGGGACGGCCCGCCGTCTCCACGGCCGTCACCGGGGTCGGCCCCCCGTCCCCGCCGACGGCCGACCCCTCAACTTCCCGAAATCTCCAAATTCCCGTAACTTCTTCAAAACTTGTCCAAATTGGACTTATGAGATGTTTTTTGGCATCTACAGGAAATGAAGATGCCAAAAAACACCTCATAAGCCCAATTTGGAGACGTTTAGAAGAAGTTATGAAGATTTTAAGATTCGGATTTTTTTTTTAAAAAAATTTGCGGCCGTCTCTGCAGCCGTCGCCGGGGCCGGCCTCCCCTCCGCGGCAACGGCAAGGGGCCGTCGCCGGGGACGGCCCCCCCACCGCGGCGATGGCAAGGGGCCGTCGCCGGGGACGGCCCCCCCACCGCGGCGACGGCCCCTCCTCCGCGGCGACGGCCGCTTTCTGCTCCCGCAACCCCTCCCCCGCGTTCAATGTGTGGTTTCACTTTGGGGTGAAACCTGTGTGGGTGATTTTTTTTTCTAAGTCACAGGACGTCCTGTGGCGCTGGCGGACGTCCGCTGACGTCCCCACGTCCCGAGCGTCCCGGACGTCCGTGACAACCCTGCTCTATACCGAACGAATGGATTGATGTTATAGCTAATATCGCAAAAATTGCTAACAAAGAAGTCAAGAAAATAACCACAAAAATACTCTAAAGATTGCATCCACAAAGCCGTATCAAAATATCAACAACTGTATGAAAAAAGCCCCAAGAAAGTAAATCAAAAAGTCTTCAAAAACTCTGAAACTTCACCTCTTGACTCTATAATGGATAGACAAAATAACATCTTAACTAGTCCGGAAGGTATTGCTCCAGAAATTTACATCCAACAGTCTATTAGTAACTGGCCAACAGTCCCTACATGTCACTATCAAACTACACATCCTCCACAATGCCCATGCAGCGTTAGACAATACCCATGGTATGGCTTAGACGGATTCACAATTGATCAACGCGGAGAACCACAAATCCCCCTACACACATATTTTGATCAAGAAACTTATGATTTATGCCTCAAAAACCTAAGAAATAACAAAGCCACAGGCCCAGACAAAATACCTAACTCTTTTCTGAGAAACATGCCTCCATGATTCCACAAACTACTATTTTTATTTTTTAAACACTCCTACAAACAAAAACAAATACCTGCAACACGGAAAACCAGTCTAACTGTCTTATTATATAAAAAAAGTGAACCATCCCAACTTACAAACCATAGACCTATCGCTTTAGCGAACACCATATACAAACTCTTTACTAGCACATTAACCTTTATCCTTTCCACTTATGATGAAAGACATCAAATTCTACATGACAGCCAAGAAGGATTCCGGGCAGAAAGAGGAACATCGAGACAACTTCAACTACTTATTGCAGCCTTAGAAGATGCAAGATTTACAAATCAAGATATATATATTCTCTACATTGACTTCAAAAATGCTTTTGGCTCCATTGACCATGCGAGACTCTTAGCCATAATGAAAGATCTCGGATATCCAACAGATGCCATAAACCTGATAGGAAATATATACTCACAATCCTCTACTATATTTTCTGGAGAACACTTTGGTAAAACTCTACCTATTCCCATCCAAAGAGGAACAATACAAGGAGATACTCTTAGTCCATATTTATTTATAATAATCTTAGAACCACTTCTTAGATGGTTACAACAAGGTGACAATGGATACACCATTGGTACATCCAAAGTTACAATCTCATCTGCAGCATATGCTGATGATTTAGTAGCTATTGCTAACAAATTAGCTTCACTACAAATACAACTAAATAAATTAGACAAATTCTGCGAATGGGCTGGAATGGACCTTGGTATATCTAAATGTGCAGTGACCGGTTGCCCAAATAAATCAAAAATGAACCCCATAGCATTCAAAGCACAGATCCAAGCCACTAATATAAACTACAGAAACCAACCAACACCAGTTTTGGACCAACATGATCCATATACGTACCTTGGAATAAACCTCGCACCATCACTTAAATGGAAAACACAAATAAACACCACCACGGCTAAAGTCATCAAACAATGCCAAGCCTTAGGGGCTTGCCCAGCCACTATGAAACAAAAAATCAATATGGCCGATACAGTCATTTGGGCCGGTATAGCATATAACTTCTACGCAGTACCATATTCTATGCCAGCCATTAGAAAACTTGACAAAAAGATCATAGCACTCCACAAAACAATATGTGGACTACCAAAAAGTACATCTAATATTGCTACACAACTCCCACATGATCTATTTGAAATGGAAGCCTTTTCATTAAAAAATGCCTATCTACGATGTATAGGAGAACAATTACAAAATGCTCTCAATGACAAAGGCAGACTCGGTAAAATATACTTTGGCTTGACACAGTTCATACTTGCAAAATTTGGAGGCTCCGAAGAAATAGACCGCATCAAATATCAAGATTGTGTGAGATCTCCTATTACAAGAACATTGTTTTTACTTAAACATGAAGCCGGAGTCCACCTTAAAAGCACAATAGAAAATTTTCTATTAAACCCATCCCCACTCAAAATCGCATGGATGCAAGAAGCACAAAACCTACATGGCCTAAACCCCAAAACTTCTCTCAAACTACTACAAAAACTACTATTACATAATATAATAAATTTAGAACAAATAACCATGCCTAACGGTACCACCCTAATGAATCCAGACAACTTTAATGTATACCACTCCAACCCCACAAAACTCATAAAAAGTGCACTAAATATTGCTAGTCAATTATTCTGTAAACCCACTTGCCATCAAAGATGCCAAATACCATGCCGATTTCGATTCCACTTCCCCCCAAGAACTCTAAAAAATGATTACATATTATTAAACCACAACATCCTACCACAACAACTGAACCCCCCAATATACCCCCCCAACCCTCCCATTCCCAAACTTCCTCCACCTCCCAACAATATGCTTAAATACCCAAGACAATTCCCCATACACACAATACTAAACCACAAACAACATAAAATCAAAGCTCCAAATGGGATAATCTACAAAGATACAACATATTTATGCCAATGGACCACGCCAAATAATAACACATACAACAAATGGCGTAGTCAAAGCGAACTTTTCCCTTGGAGTGACAATAACACCTGTTTCCACAATACTGAATTACTTACCCAATACTACACTAAACAACAACATATACATTTTTTTAAACATCATCGAAAAACACTTCTCCATAGAACAACAAAAAGATACAAGATACGTTACTCCGGCCACAATTATTCCACTAGTCCATGTCTCTATTAATGAATGCAATCTAGAAAATGACATCGAAACGGACTCGAACAATATCCAAACACAACATGACGTTGCACATATATACGAAGATAATGGCCGGCACCTCATCACCATCCCAAAAACTAGACTACTATGGCTATAGAAACAATATCAACATGCAAAAAATACCCCACACGGCCTTGAGCCATCCATCTAATCATTTGAAACTGAAATTGTGTGGCTATATCAAAGATATAAATATTGTATTCCAAAAAATGATCCACTTAAATGTGCTCAATATACAATACCAACTGAAATACTAGACTTGTTAATAGCAACATTCAACATCCACCAATCTTACTTTTCATCACCAGTTACATGCCCTACACAATTTACCCAATTTTACTCACCATTTTCACGAGATATAATATTTGGCTCCTTAGGGAAAGCATTTGATCATAAATGGAAAGGAATTGGCTACGCTCACCCCGACAATGAAACCGACTTACAATAAGCCATTCATTGGGCCCGCCTTGCGGCAAAAAATGACCCAAATACTATCACCATACTCATCTCTCCCGACACTAACTGGTACCAAAACTTTAACCCTTACACCGGCCCATTCTCGGACTCACACATTATTGCCCATTTTGCTGCAGACACCATTACATATGAAGAGCCAACAATTCCCCCTGAACTTAAACTTGAAAGAAAAGAACTTTCTACGCTCCGAGTATTCTGTATCCACCATCAAAACAACAACATACGTACTCACGAGCAAATAAATCAACTCGTTCACACAATTAACAATCTCCAAAAATTATAAACTCACACACAAATTGCATCTCCGACTCCCTTAAATACCCATGTCAATCCCAGTAAAAAGTGGTCCAAATTATATTATCCAAACACCCCCGCTAATAACTCAACACCTATCCCACAACTACCAAATTACCAAACAAATCTACCACTAAAATTCCACCCCCAATTCAGTTATTACACAGATGGATCATTTAAACCCCCAAAAGAAATTGGCGACGGCAAATGGCGGAGAGAAAGAGCTGGATACGGTATTTACAGCCCCAAAGGCCTCAATATCCCCAAAAGACTCCACGGACACCAAAATATACTACGTGCAGAAATGATGGCAGTACACAAAACACTCAGAATTATTAACACACAATTCCCCAACGAACCAGCATACATATTTACCGACTGTCTAAATGTACTTTATTTACTTAATACACAAATAAAACATCCCACACTACATAATAGTCACCCCGATCAAACCACACTTGCCTCCATAGTAGAACTACTCCAACAAAGAACACAACCAATTTCACTATACAAAGTTAGAGCACACATCAACATTTACGGCAACGAAGAAGCAGATTACTTAGCAAAACAAGGGCTATACCTAGCTCATAGAAAAGCCGAACACTCATACGAACACGCCCATGCCACTCCGTACTACTTCCAAAAAGATAACTGGCCTTCGAGAAATAATGTTCCAGACAAAGGACCAGTTAGAATTCTAGAAAAAAAAATCAAGAAATATGACAGAGAAAACAATCTAGAAATCATGGCCACCAGGGTTGTCACGGTCGTCCGGGACGCTCGGGACGTGGGGACGTCCGCGGACGTCCGCCAGCGCCAGAGGACGTCCTGTGACTTAGAAAAAAAAAATCACCCGCATAGGTTTCACCCCGGGGTGAAACCACATCTTCTACGCGGCGGAGGGGTTGCGGGGGAGGGTGCGGCCGTCGCCGCGGAGCGGGGGGGGCCGTCGGACGCGTCAGGAAGGGGCCGTCCCCGGCGACGGCCCCTTGCCGTCGCTGCGAAGGGGGGGGCCGTCCCCGGCGACGGCCCCTTGCCGTCGCCGCGGTGGGGGGGGGCCGTCCCCGGCGACGGCCCCTTGCCGTCGCCGCGGTGGGGGGCCGTCCCCGGCGACGGCCGCGGAGACGGCCGCAAATTTTAAAAAAAAAAATCCCGAATCATAAAATCTTCATAACTTCTTCAAAACGTCTCCAAATCGGGCTCATGAGGTGTTTTTTGGCATCAACATTTCCTGTAGATGCCAAAAAACATCTCATAAGTCCAATTTGGACAAGTTTTGAAGAAGTTACGGGAATTTGGAGATTTCGGGGAGTTGAGGGGTCGGCCGTCGGCGGGGACAGGGGGCCGACCCCCGGTGACGGCCGTGGGGACGGCCGGCCGTCCCCGGCGACGGCCGCGGGGAGGGCCGCAAATTAAAAAAAAAAAATCCCGAATCTTAAAATCTTCATAACTTCTTCAAAACGTATCCAAATCAGGCTTATGAGGTGTTTTCTGGCATCTACATTTCCTGTAGATGCCAAAAAACATCTCATAAGTCCAATTCGGACAAGTTTTAAAGAAGTTACGGGAATTTGGAGATTTCGGGAAGTTGAGGGGTCGGCCGTCGGCGGGGACGGGGGGCCGACCCCGGTGACGGCCGTGGGGACGGCCGGCCGTCCCCGGCGACGGCCGCCGGGACATCCCCCCGTTCGCTTGGAGGCGGGGTCTCGCATGGCCTTCCTTCTTCTCTTGCGTTTTCTCTAGAGACGGCCACCCCTCCCCTCCTCCCCTCGTCGAACCTTGACAAAAAAGTTCTATTTCTAGATACTCTAAAAACAAAATCAATACCGAATTAGAAATTTCAGACATATCCCTGAAATCATGGAAAATGTCCAAAAGATTTTGTAATCGGGATTGTGGGATCCACCTTGATGTTGGGGTATACTTTAGAAGGAGATATTTATGCCGTTCAATTGTTGGTACTCTACTATGGTTTGCAAACATAATCTCAATGTTTAGAAGGAAGAATTCATTTGTTTTGGAAATGAAATTATGGCCCATGGGCCCATAGACGAGGGAGGTATACGATGGGGGGTACAACTTAAAAGGTAATGAGAAGCTTATAAAAAATAATATTCTTTTATTTGAAGACATTATTTCGTTAGGTAATAAAATTAAAAGAGAACTCGACATGGATTTCTCTTACATTAATATGACAAGTTTGTATGTTTTTGGCTTTAATTTTATATGGC
Organism: Ceratodon purpureus; assembly: GCA_014871385.1. Classification (NCBI taxonomy): domain Eukaryota; kingdom Viridiplantae; phylum Streptophyta; class Bryopsida; order Pseudoditrichales; family Ditrichaceae; genus Ceratodon; species Ceratodon purpureus. The sequence goes on from CM026425.1 coordinate 18,883,199, forward strand.
AAGACAAATCCCTTTTTCCATAAATGGAACATTGGAATTAAATAAAGGATAAACTTGAAATTTAGAAATGAATTTGATTGAGAGGATTTGGAAGGTATGTTGTAGAGGACGTAACACTTAGAAATTAGATTTCAAATCAAATTAGATAGAAGTTGAAATTGTGTGAAGGAGGTTGGTGGACACATTAAATAGAATTGAGGATTGTAAAGTTGAATTAGAAGTCGAAGATGGTGGACAAAAAATTCATTATAAGTGATAGAGGATAGAAATTTAAATACAACAAATTTTAGTTCTAATAATAAATAAATTGATTAATTAATTAAAAAACCAAGCAATCTGACAAGGGTGGATGTTTAATTTTAAAAGGTGAGTGAATTTTGAAGGTTTGGGAGTTGACATTAAGAGAACTGTTTCTTGCTTTTGAAATGAAAGATATGCTAGTATTACATTTGAGTATTTGGGCAAGTGAATGCCACATTGCTTGCCTTCCATTCCTTTTAGACAAACACCGAGTCTATATGGCTTAAAGTTTAACAAATCTCGTCAATTTTTTATTCTGAGACATATGATTTTTTTCCATCTTAAAGGTGATTCATAATCATTATTTTTATGAATGAAAGACATAACATGTGGATTCATCTAAATGTGGAAATACAAACACATACTTCATAGCCAAAAATTTATATTTGTTTATTTATTTATTTAAGTATTTAATTATTTTGTATTCTTTCCTTAGTCTCCAATTCTACCTTTTATTTTTATACTTTTTCCGTTTGCCTTCCATTCTATCTTCTTGTTATTTTATTATTACACTATTATTCCATTCTATACTCTTAACTTTTTATTATTACACTATTTTTCCATTCTATCGTCTCTTTAGTTTTTTATCTTAACATTATTCTTCCATTTTATATTCTCATTTTCCTATCCTTCCATTCCTCTCCCATCATCTATTTATTTATTTAAATTTTCTAATCTGTCTCCCATTCTATCTTTTTACTTTTGCCTATCGGAAGAAAGGAAAAATAAATAAAAGATTAGGGGATTATATTATGTACAAGACAATAATAAAAAACAGACAATTGAAATAAAATACAATATGACAGTAAATGAAACATAACAAATAACCGCGAGACAGACAAACTACAATGGGAAAAGGTTTGAAGGAAATAGATGTGTATAGAGAAGATAGATATCAAGGGAAAAAACAAAAAATAAAAAAAGTACATGGGAGGTAATAATAAATCAAAAAGATAATTAGAATAAAAGATCAAATAAAAAAAAATAATAATAATTGCAAGAGTGGAAATGACATACAAGAAGAAATGAGGAGTATGAAGTGAATAGAAAAAACCATGTCATGGTGATAACATTATGGCAAAAGAAGAAACTAAATAAAAATATCCAACTTAGAAAGGACTTTTTTCTTAAAGATTAAAGGATTAGATAAAGCACGAGACAATAATTGGAAAATAGTTAATTAAAATTACATAGAATAAAATGGTATTTGAAAACATAAGAAATAAGTTCAATAACACTAAGATATACAAACTACAGTGGGCATAATTTTAAATACCCAAGAAAGCAATTAATTAGGAAAAGAGCATTTTCATGGAAAAAAGGATTTGTCTTGCCTTATAAAATTAAAGCCAAAAACATACAAACTTGTCATATTAATGTAAGAGAAATCCATGTCGAGTTCTCCTTTAACTTTATTACCTAACGAAATAATGTCTTCAAATAAAAGAATATTATTTTTTATAAGCTTCTCATTACCTTTTAAGTTGTACCCCCCATCGTATACCTCCCTCGTCTATGGGCCCATGGGCCATAATTTCATTTCCAAAACAAATGTATTCTTCCTTCTAGACATTGAGATTATGTTTGCAAACCATAGTAGAGTACCAACAATTGAACGGCATAAATATCTCCTTCTAAAGTATACCCCAACATCAAGGTGGATCCCACAATCCCGATTACAAAATCTTTTGGACATTTTCCATGATTTCAGGGATATGTCTGAAATTTCTAATTCGGTATTGATTTTGTTTTTAGAGTATCTAGAAATAGAACTTTTTTGTCAAGGTTCGACGAGGGGAGAAGGGGAGGGGTGGCCGTCTCTAGAGAAAACGCAAGAGAAGAAGGAAGGCCATGCGAGACCCCGCCTCCAAGCGGACGGGGGGCCGTCCCTGCGGCCGTCGCCGGGGACGGCCGGCCGTCCCCACGGCCGTAACGGGGGTCGGCTGCGTCTCTCCGCGGTCGGCAACCGCGACGGCCGCGGGATCGGACGGCCCTCCGCGGCCAACCATGCCGGCCGCGGGCCGTCCGATCCCGCGGTTGTCGCCGTTGCCGATCGCGGGGACGGCCACGGGGACGGCCGCGGGATCGGACGGCCCGCGGTCGGCCGCGTTGCTCGAGCGGTCCCCGATGGCCTGCGCCGGGGTCGATCCGGGCCGTCGTTTCCCGCGGCCGTCTCCGAGGCCGTCCCCGCGGTCGGCCAGGGCGACGGCCGTGGGATCCGACGGCCCAGGAGGGCCGCCCACATCCGACGGCCCGCGATGTGCCAGCACTGCCGCATCTTGGCCGTCGGATCGACGTGCGGCCGTCCCCAACGACCCCGCGGCCGTCTCCGCGGCCGTCCCCGCGGCCGTCCCCGCAAACGGACGGCCGAGATGGGGCGTGGTGGCGGGATCAGCCGATCGGACGGCTGGGGAATGTTTTTATCCCTCCGGGGTCGCAAAATTATTACCGCGACGTAATTCTCGAGCGTCGGGGACGCCACGTCCGGGACGGGGGACGTCCGGGTCGGACGTCTTGACGTCCGGAGCCGGGTCGGACGTCTATTTGAACAACCTTGATGGCCACACAAACCCCCAACATTTGCAAATGGACGGGAAATGTAGACATAGACAATGAACTTTCTAACGAAATTTGGGAAAATCCAGCCATCACTGAGAAACAGAAATCATGCCTCATAAAATTCCGTACGGGAACTTATATGGGCCAAGCTAGAAAACAAATGTTTCTCGGAAGAGAAAGATTTCCATCTATCACATGTCCCATTTGCAATTCACATGAACCGGATACATCGCTACATGTATTATTCACATGCCAACAACAACATATACACTCCCTCCGAGTCAAAAGACACAACAAAGCAGTATGCGAAATTAGAAAACTACTAGTCTCATCCGAAAAATCTCGTTGTTTTATTCTAATGAATGCGGGCACCTTCAATGATAAACCCTCAAAAAATACCGTTCCCAGTTGGCTACTTCCATGCAGATGTGGCACACAAAGATGTCATTGTAACTCTAGATTTAGACAAGACATTCTTTGCGTCAAAGGTTTACCATACCAAAGCGATCCCCCTACAGAAATAAACCCAAACCTTACCATACAATTCATTGAATTCACATACTGCAATGACAGATTCTCACCAGAAACATTTGAAGCTAAAACCAACAAATACAATCCATTAATTGCCAGTATTACGGCTAGAGGATGGAAAGTTGATCCCCTTCTTGTCATCACAGCATGCGCCAGAGCTACCACACACATTCCATCAATGAAACTACTTGTAGACAATTTCAAAATACCTATGCCTACCATCAAAATCACCTTTAAAAACATGAACACTATTGCCGTACAATACGCCATGTCAATTCTTCTCCACAAAAGAAGAATAGAAAACCACCAACCATTACCCAAAACATTAGATCCCTTATAGTCAAAATCCAAAATTATAATAAAATACAAATAAAAATTTTGGTAGCTAGAGCTACTTTATTTAAATTGTTAGCATACGGGTGTCAAGTCTCTTGTCAACTTCTCGCAAAGGGGGCTGTTGGTTGGCACAACTCATCTACTGCCTGCGATCGCTCACTCAGCAGTACCAAGCCACTTCATCCTCCACATCCACTCAAACGAGTCCATCAGGGTTCGAACCCGGGCGAGATAAATGAGACAAACGCTCACCTCCAACCAACTAATAAGCTCGTGGCTTGGTGTCCAAAATCGCAATCACATGAATCTTGAGAAGATAATCACTTCTATTACTTGTTACTTGTTACCAGTTACTGGTTACTGGTTACTTTGTGACTAAAGTGTCTACTCTCGAAAGGGGGGAGTAGATCTTTACTTCCATACCTTTGTCCTGTGGGCATTGGCTTGGAGGTGGATCAAACAGACACTTAACTCACTTCGGTCTCCTCCGGAGACCGTAGTTTCTCTCTCTCTGGGGGTGGACCGAACAGACACTTAATTCACTTTGGTCTCCTCCAGAGACCGTAGTTTCTCTTCTTTCTTCTTCTTGTAAAGTCATTTTGTCTAGGTGAAGTTTAAGAAATCATAGTTTGATGATTTGATCACCCTGTATTCAACATTTAAATCAAATCATGTATACCAATCTATTTTAGAGTCATTCAACATCTTAAAAACTCTGCAAAGTCCAAGATTACTTATAAAAGTATACAAAATTACATTTAGTAGTGAATTCACATATTCACCTATGTGGAATAACTTATATATTGGTTATTAGTGATCACTAGTTTTTCATTTTGAAAATTTATGGGAATTTTAATGTTGACTAATAAAATTTTGAATTTAATAAAAATCTTCACGAACCTTATTTCCTTTAGGGGAAAATGTTTCTTTATTAATATTACTATTGTTTATAGATTAGAAAGGTGAAGTTATTAGTTATAGACTCCTTGACATTTATTACTGTAATTCACTTGGCATTTGCAAGTATTGGCCAAACAATCCCTTGACAAAGAAGGTGAAGGTCACCCTGACAAAAGCATCATTCTTTCTTGGCAACCCATGAAAGTTGAAACTGTCAAAACACAGAAAGTCCCTTAAAATTGATGTGCAAGCAACTTCAGCAACCATTACCAAGAACATCCCAACAACAGGTTATTGACAATTCAACATAAGTGATCAAGATCATCATGTAGGCATCAAATTGACTTGTCAACAAAATCTGCGAACCGAACACAACAGACTCCAGGTGGCAACCCACATAACCATACATAAACATAACTTGACTGAGCACTCTGAACTTCTGAAGCACCCTCCTCTTTCCAGGCTTTCAAGCCTCCCACTTGAAAATCTCAACTTGGGGGCACAGCCAACGAGACACCAATTATGATCATGAACTCAAAAATTACTTGTGAACAGCAGCAGCTGCTGTAGTATAATGTAAAATCAACTAGATAGGGGGGAATTGTTGCAATGCTATCCACTTTCATTTCTACTTTGTTAAAAGTGACTATTCCACTGGATGTACTATACTGTAGTTGTACTGGGAAAAATATAATAAAACACATTTGTGCAGCTAAACCTCAAAGAGCAAAGGGCTGCACAATAAAAAAGAATGGGCTGACTCTGATCTTGTATAGGGTACTCTGCCGTAATACTTGAGAATAATTAGTGTCTGCTAGCTTCGTATCCATCCTAATTATGCAATGGCGAGAGTCTCCCTTACACCACAACTTACTCCCACATTTCGGAGAGGTGTCACATGAGTATGAAACAGGTATAATTGGTATCTTAATCAGGGAATTAAAGACGTAGTAGAAAATCCACTGTAGAATACCGTATTCGAATGAAGCAGTGGAATGAGCTCCCACACAGCTTCAGTTAACTTATTCAGTAGAATTACCATAAGTTAGTGGAGGTATCAGCATGCATGCATAAAATACGAGGCACGTAGTGGCCAGGCAACTGATCGGGTTGGTAACTTGGGTTGGGTTGGGTTGGGTTGGGTTGCGTTGCGTTGCGTTGCGCCAGAATCAACGCGCAATATGGCATGGCCCCGGACTCCGGAGCTCCACGAAATAAACTACTTAATTACTCCTAGCTAGGAGTGATCACGTCAACCCATGACTCGCGGAACCACGGAACCAGCCAGGCAGGCAGGCAGGCACGAATTGTTTTGTTTACTGACTTGTTCGCAGACTAGACTGACGATCGAGGATTGAGTTTATTAGATCGGCACAAGTCGATCTGGAAGACGTGATTGATTGATTGACCTGTGAGTCGTGACTCTTCAGCTGGCCTGGCCATGGTGGTTCCTCGGGATCGGTGCGCCACTGAGCTCATCCACTGACTTGTTTGAATCTCCAGGAACAGTAGAGTGAGTGTATATATATGGTAGAATGACCGTAGGCCATGTTTCGATGACGATGACGACGACGACGACGATGATGGTGACGATGGGTCATCGATCAGCAGTTGAAACGATCACTGATCAGACACTGATGGAAAGATTCACGGAAAGGAGAAGATGATGCAGAATTCGAATTCGTTGCGAGGGAGATCTGAGGTTGGGGAGAGGACCAATTCTGAATTTCTGATGTATGATGAGGGAGCAGAACGTATTTGTATCCTGTGAGGGTGCATGCCCACTGCCGGCCTGGGCTAGGAAGGTGTAATTACTTAAGCCTGTAAGGTACTACAGTACAGTGCAAGCATGTTGGTGTGCGGGGAAGGAGGGGATGAGATCATGCTGTGACGAGGCAATGGCCATGTCAAGGAAGGCGTTACGCTTGACCTGTTCATGCCGATTCCGCGCCAGTTATTCGTCGTCCGTTGCTAATTAGTGCAACGACTGCGGCATCTTCCTCCTTCGCTCCGCCCCCGCAGCCGTCGTCTTCATGGCGTCCTGTGCTACTGTACATAGTTTTCGCAGCAACCTCCTGAGTCCTGGTTTCCACTTAGGGCGTGTTCCAGTTAGCTTCTAGCGAGTAGGTCCAAAGTTTGAACTCGGGTCACGGTGGTCAACCTGGAAGAGGATCCCATTACGCAGGAGCGAGCTCAGTCCCACAACGCAGCAGCTGCTATGCTATCTTTGCGCGGAGTGGCAATCGTTCGTTCCGAAGTAGAGCACAGTTTTCATACAATTAACTTAGGGTGAAGTGGGTGCAAGTAGTTGATGAGTATGGTTTGTCATGCGGGACCGGCCATGGTGTTGTGGGAACGAGTTGAAGGGGAGTAGAGGAATTCGAGAGGAAAGGGACGTGAGCTGACGATCGAGATGATAGGATCGGTTTACGGCGCCAGGAGGAGGGTGCCGCGGTGTGAGGCCATGGAGGGAGAGGACGTAGGGCTTCTTTCTGCGGGGAGGAGGTTCCTTCTGGTGAAGTCCAAGTGGGTGCAATGGCGCTGGGTGGGGCTGAACGCGTGTATGCTTGGAAGTGCCATGGCGATGGCGCACGTCAGTGGTGAAGCGCAGATGTTCGAGACCGATCCTTTGGAGATGGCGCCGCAGATGAGCAATCCGGTGCCTGGGGTTGCGAAGGTCGTGTGCGGGCGTTTTGGGGGTATGGGGGTTGATTCGGTGGGCACGCTCTGCTCCTTGTGCTTCATGTTCATTGTGGGTGTGAGCACGGGCTTCTTGTGGAAGGGCTCCCAGAAACCATCGCTTGCGGTTGAGCCGTCGTCATCTGGCTCGTCCTCGTTGCCGTCGTTGTCAACTGAGGGCGCAATGCGCACCAGGAAGAGCCTTAGGGTTCTCTCGACCGTGGGCTCCTTGAAGCAGTACCGGCTGAAGGAGATTGTTGATATTACAGAGCGTTTCAAGCTGGAGCTCGGTCGTGGCGGCCAGGGTGTTGTTTACTTCGCGTTACTGCCTGAAGGGCGCGGCAAGGCGGCGGTGAAGCGGCTCCAAAAGAAGGCGGGAAATATTGCGGTGAACGGCAATCTGGTGGACAATCACAACCAGGAGGTAATCGAGAAGGAGTTTTGGGCGGAGCTGAAAACGATATCCAGATTGCACCATCGGAATCTTGTGGCGCTTTTGGGTTACTGCGTGGAGGAGGACGACTTGTTTCTTGTGTACGAGTTCATGGCGAAAGGCTCCCTGAGTCAGCACCTGCATCCCAGGACACCGGAGGACGGTGAGGGCATGGTGCTGGACTGGAAAGCGCGAATGCGTTGCGCTGTGGAAGTGGCGCAAGGGTTGGAGTATTTGCACAGTCACGCGAATCCTTCTCTGGTGCACCGCGATATCAAGTCCGGGAACATCCTCTTCGATGATGAAATGAATGCAAAGATTGCAGACTTTGGCCTGAGCAAGCCTGTCATTTCGGGGCAAGAGCCCACCGTGTCCAAGCGCGTGCGCGGCACTCATGGATATGTGTAAGTGTTCCGAGCTCTCGATCTATTGACGCAGAGATTGATGCTTAATAATCCCACCATTATGCTGAATGAGGCACTTCCTTTTTGTAAATTTGTTTGTTTGGAAACCCTCTTGAAATTGGTTGTACTCTGTGGATTGAGGTGGAGCAACCGAAGGATTAATGAAGCCTAGGTACCGGAAACTCTAATGATTGAAGACGAGCACTCATTGGGAGCTGTTACATACTCTTCCTTTTTTGTGCAGGGATCCTGTGTACTTGCGGAATGGGCAACCCTGTGACAAGAATGATGTATACAGCTATGGTGTGGTACTGCTGGAGCTCATTACAGGCCGCCGTGCTATTCAGCAGAAACTCAGTCTGCTGGAATGGTGCAAAGATTTCCTGCACACAGAGGAGCATGTGATGCGTCATATCCTCCCGCGTGTTGTGGACAATCGAATGAACCCCTTGGAAGTCAACTGGGACCAGGTCTTCGAAGTTGTGAAGATTGCTCGCAACTGCGTCCAGGAGAGGCAGGAGGGTCGGCCCAGCATGCAGGACGTGGTTGCTGGATTATATAATGCCAACTGCAAGGAGAACACTTCGAGCTCTGAGTTTCCGTCCATTGAGGTAGTACAAAATCTGAGTATTTTGTTTTGGTATGTTATCCCCCATAATTTTGATGGAAGGTGAATTAATCAGAAGTTAATTTGTGCCATTGCAGGTGCCTTTGAATCGCTTTGGCAGCAATGGTGGCTGCTACGATTCGTTGAACAATTCAACCCAGCTCGGGAGCTGGTACACTTCATTCCTTAATGCACAAGCAGAGTGCTTTTATGTTTATGGAAAACTCTGAGATTACAAATTCGCGATATCTTACATCTGCCTTCGAAATAACCTCACTGATGCATAAATTACCCTTCATGGTTGTGCAGTTCACCTTCTTATGACATCAAGGAGAACAGCATTCGTGTCATATGCACCGTTGCAGGTTCCAGGATTGTACTGCGGTGCAAGATATGGCCAACACCCCGGAACTTTGGGTTGAATAAGGTGGAAGCCTCAATGAATGGCGCGATTATGTGGAAAAAGGGGCTCTGGTGGTACAACGCAAAGAGCAGTCGTGAGTTCACAGTTGGTGATGACATTACGGTGACTGCCGAATGGCATGTTGCGCTAAGAACAAATTGGGATGCTTTGGCTCCGAATGACCCTCGAAGGAATCAAGGCCCATTCTGCATTGAGTATCTGGCTCTCAAGGATGAGAGAGGAAAGCCGCTGGTTGACTACAAGGGGGACAAATCGCCACTGATGGAGTCCACGGTATTTTACCCTTCAGCTTTTGAACAGCAAAATCAATGATGATAATTTGTTGAATCATTTTATTCAAGTCGTAGTCGTGTTTTGTGAGTTTTGTGGAGCATGTCAAAGTTAGTAGTGTGGTCATCGTTGAGTTTATCATCACATTTAAGTGCTGATGTGACACGCAGAAACAAGAGCGGAAAGAAAGGAGAGAGAGTATCGGATCTGGGTCTGGTTCAGCAGGACGTCGCAAGAGCAATCATTTACGGGGTCCCAGACGTTCCTCGAGTCCCAGTTAACATGTGCATCTCATCGTTGATGCACCCTGAAATTCGTTCTCCTCACCTTCAGGGACTGATCCCGCATGGCGTCCAGCTTCTCTAGATTGTGTGGCCTTCGGGTAAGACTTCACAATCCTTTCTTTTTTCTGAATGCTTGTTGATTCAGGCAATACGAAGTGCAAGAGAATGGGTCTTGTTTGAATTCGATAGCAAGAAGTCCTGTCGAGCAAAAGCTCACGTTTCAACCATATGAATTGACTGTTTGTTATCAGATCGAATGTATTAGACGTGAAGGATATCCAAGCAAACATGGAGAGGAGGCGCGAAGTCTTTTGTAAATCTTGACCCTTCCCTGCTGGGCTCTGCATTGATTTGCCAATTTTGAAGTTAGAGTTTGTACAGACATGTATTGACCAATGAGCATAGATGAAAGCTAGCCGCATCAGTCTGCATTCAAATGAATGCTTATGACTAATATCCTTCTGCTGTGTAACGTTGTGGTGGTTCAATTTTCCTTGAGAATTGCTCCAATTTTTTCGAACATATGTGAACGACTTTGGCTAAACCCGTTCAGTAGATTGAAAGTATTAAGAAACAGCACTGTTAAGTTTCAATTCCTGGCTGTGATTATGCAACTTGAACTATTATTTTTGTCTTCATGTTTCCTAACGTAAACGATCCCCGATGATAAACCTCGCTCTCGTCTTAATGACGAGCCCCCCCAACCAGGGCTTATATTGGGGGGCAAGGGCAAAAAGCCCCTTATAAATTGTTTGATGATGAAAAAATATTAATTTTTTTATTTTTAAAATAATTAAACTATCTAAAACTAATGTAGTGGGTTTCCTCAAACTAATTTGGGGTCTCTGAATCAATTAAAAATATAAAAATTATTAGAAAAGGCCAAATACTCCTTTAAATAGAATTAGGGCAGGAAGGAGGATGGAGAGGGCCTGCTTCATCATTAAGGTCATTAAGTTTATTCTCAAGCACTCACCTATTTCTATCCCATATTAAACCAAGCATAATTCCACCTAAAGTGGAGCTCATAATTACTTGCCTTTTACACACTTGCTAGGTGCCTTTTTTTCATTGGGTGATTCTTGTTCGGAAATGGGTGGGTATGTGATGGAGAATAGAAAGGAAAGTAGACAGTTTCATGCTCCACCTATGTCTGATAATAAGCATTTACTTGTCCCCCACTTTGGAAATTCATAATAAATGGAGGTATAATTAGAAAATTATGATTCAACTTGGAATAATTTCTCACTCCTGTTGCTAGTACAATGAAAAAATTTGTAAAGAACTATAAGAATTCCTTAAATGCTCAAAAATAGGCATGTTGACCTTAAGACAAGGGCGAGGTTTATAGTCTAGGGTTAACGATGTTCGGATGCTGCCATTTACAGTGGCGGACAAATGATCCATGTTTGTCAAAACAAGTTGTATGGATGATGGTTAGATATTTATACTTTTGACTCAGTATAAATCTAGGGAGCAATAGATTGTTGTTTGCAAGAAACCGAAGTCTTATCCTGCAAGAGCAAGCAATGAAATAAAACTTGTCCAACTAGTGAGAACACTTGCCATGCAATTCCAACATGTATGGTAGTAGCACCTATTTTCGTACACTTAAGGAATTCACTATACTTGTAGAAATCGAATGAGTGGTTTACTATTTTTCGGTGATTAACAATAAGAAAAGACGAAGTTTCTCCATTTTTAGGATATTTATAAGCACTTACAATAATAATTACAAATTTTAGAAGTGAACCTATTGCCGAACACTCTGCTGCATGTACGCATGGGGTACCTGGTAGGTAATTACAAGGTGATCAAATCTCCAGTGGAACAAGAATTTGAGGTGTCCACCTTTAGGGGGGTCTGGGGATAGGTGCTTACATCATAACCATGATAATATTACCAAATTAAAGAACTGCCAATAAGTTGACACTACATCTATTATACCATTAATGAATGAATAAATATATGTAAAATAAAGTATTTTTTTAGCAACACATGGCTGTATCTAGTGCTTAATTTGGCATAGAAATAAGAATAATAATTATTCGTCCTTTGTGATGGATTTAGTGTGACAATGATATCTGTTAGTGATGGTAAGCAGATGTCGGCGTAACTGCTAGGGAGGTACTTGGTGAGTTTGTGCAATATCATGCACTTCATACTTACAGTTATCCTTGAGTTTTTAGAAATTTAAAAAGAAACTATAAATGCATTTATAGTATACATATAAGAGCATGCGATAAGAAAAGTGTTTTTAAAAATTTCATGAGTTTTGCATAATTGTAATATAATAATATTATTCTCTATGTGTAAGGAACTTGATGGTCTTTAAAACTAAGAAAATTATAATTTTGATGTTAATCCATTCTGGAAACCAGTTTTCCTTGAATTTAGAGACTCTGAGTTCTTACATGTCAAATGTGTCACTTCCAACTTGGTGTTCTACATACTACATTTATCTCCAAAACTTTATGAACTCCAACATTTATCTCCAAATTTAATGAATTCCAATGCACTTGAGTATTCATTGGGTATGCCCTCTTGATGGAGGATGTTTTTAACCATGTACATCTCAAAAGACCGCATTCTAGTTGTTCATGTGTCTCAAATACAAATATTATAAATTCATAATGAAGTTAGAAAATAATAAGAGAGAGAAATTACGGTCTCCGGAGGAGACCAAAGTGAATTAAGTGTCTGTTCGATCCACCTCCAATCCAATGCCCACACGACAAAGGTATGGAAGTAAAGATCTACTCCCCCCTTTCGAGAGTAGACACTTTAGTCACAAATTAACCCCTAAAGTTCTGAGGGTATTTTTCATCAAAACTGCCTCAAAACAGCCCCTCTTCAAAGCAAGGTGGATTTTGCAAAGTTGAGGTCTTAATTTGTATATCTAACCGTAAGATCTTGTAGCTAACTTCTACGTCTACATGTCGACGAAATCATAGACACTCATTCCTCACCAATTGCAAGATCGTAACATTCAAAGTTGAAAAACAAGGTTTTTTTCCCTGCACAAAAAGGGAACAACAGAGTTTTGAAGGCCCAAAAAATCATTTTTTTGCATTATGGATTTTGGGGATTTTGATGCACGTCAAAGAATACTGAGTTAACTAATTGCATAAAAAATAAATATTTAAAAAAGTTGTGGAAGGTTGCCAAAAAAATCAATTTCTGCTAGGGGGTATACTGAAATTCTCAAACGAAGGCCGTTTTTTGACAATAAAAATAGCATATGAAAACAATTTGGATTAAAAATCCAAACGGTGGGAATATACTCTACTGCCTTTTCTACACATAGAAATTTTTATTTCTAAAAAATATTAAAATCTCAATATATGCTGAAATTTCAAAGTTTTGTCTTTGGGCAGATTTTGGCAGATTTTGGCAATTTTGGGCAGTTTTGGGCAGAATTTGCTGCATTCGCAGTGGCTGTGAGCTTGCCCGAAGTATGGCTGAATGCAGCTTTTGACATTCAAAACCCCGTAACTTTTTTTCAGTATGTTCAAAAAAAAAATAAAAAAAATCTACACAAACAACTCCAAAATGCCTACCTACATTATTTTTTTCAAAGATTTAGGAATTAAATTGAAATTCTAGGAACCTGCCCAAATTTTAAAAACGCCCATTCCAGGACTATTGTCCTTTAGGAGTTAACCACTAACAAGTGATAATTACAAGTAACAAAAAACAGTAGTGACTATCTTCTCAAGATTCATTTGGATGTGACTTTGGACACCAAGCCACGAGCTCATTGTCGGTTGTAGGTGAGCGTTTGTCTCATTTATCTCGTCCGGGTTCGAACCCTAATGGACTCGTTTGAGTGGATGTAGAGGATGAAGTGGCTTGGTACTGCGGAGTGATCGATGGTAGGCAGGAAATGCGTTGTGCCAACCAACAGCCCCCTTTGCAAGAAGTGACAAGAGACTGGACACCCATATGCTAACAATTTAAATAAAGTAGCTCTAGCTACTAAAATTTTTATTTTTATTTATATTATAATTTTGGATTTTGACTATAAGGGATCTAATGTTTTGGGTAATGGTTGGTGGTTTTCTATTCTTCTTTTGTGGAGAAGAATTGACATGGCGTATTGTACGGCAATAGTGTTCATGTTTTTAAAGGTGATTTTGATGGTAGGCATAGGTATTTTGAAATTGTCTACAAGTAGTTTCATTGATGGAATGTGTGTGGTAGCTCTGGCGCATGCTGTGATGACAAGAAGGGGATCAACTTTCCATCCTCTAGCCGTAATACTGGCAATTAATGGATTGTATTTGTTGGTTTTAGCTTCAAATGTTTCTGGTGAGAATCTGTCATTGCAGTATGTGAATTCAATGAATTGTATGGTAAGATTGGGGTTTATTTCAGCAGGGGGATCGCATTGGTATGGTAAACCTTTAACGCAAAGAATGTCTAGTCTAAATCTAGAGTTGCAATGACATGTTTGTGTGCCACATGTGCATGGAAGTAGCCAATTAGGAACTGTATTTTTTGAGGGTTTATCATTGAAGGTGCCCGCATTCATTAGAATAAAACAATGAGATTTTTCGGATGAGACTAGTAGTTTTCTAATTTCCCATACTACTTTGTTGTGTCTTTTGACTCGGAGGGAGTGTATATGTTGTTGTTGGCATGTGAGTAATACATGTAGCGATGTATCCGGTTCATGTGAATTGCAAATGGGACATGTGATAGATGGAAATCTTTCTCTTCCGAAAAACATTTGTTTTCTAGCTTGGCCCATATAAGTTCCCGTACGGAATTTTATGAGGCATGAATTTTATTTGTCTGTGATGGTTGGATTTTCCCAAATTTCATTACAAAGTTCATTGTCTATATCTGCATTTCCCATCCATTTCCAAATGTTGGAGGTTTGTATGGCCATGATTTCTAGATTGTTTTCTCTATCATTTTCTTGATTTGTTTTTCTAGAATTCTAACTTGTCCTTCGTCTGGAACATCTATTCACGAAGGCCAACTATCTTTTTGGAAGTAGTACGGAGTGGCATGGGCGTGTTCGTATGAGTGTTCGGCTTTTCTATGAGCTAGGTATAGCCCTTGTTTTGCTAAGTAATCTGCTTCTTCGTTGCCGTAAATGTTGATGTGTGCTCTAACTTTGTATAGTGAAATTGGTTGTGTTCTTTGTTGGAGTAGTTCTACTATGGAGGCAAGTGTGGTTTGATCGGGGTGACTATTATGTAGTGTGGGATGTTTTATTTGTGTATTAAGTAAATAAAGTACATTTAGACAGTCGGTAAATATGTATGCTGGTTCGTTGGGGAATTGTGTGTTAATAATTCTGAGTGTTTTGTGTACTGCCATCATTTCTGCACGTAGTATATTTTGGTGTCCTTGGAGTCTTTTGACGATATTGAGGCCTTTGGGGCTGTAAATACCGTATCCAGCTCTTTCTCTCAACCATTTGCCGTCGCCAATTTCTTTTGGAGGTTTAAATGATCCATCTGTGTAATAACTGAATTGGGGGTGGAATTTTAGTGGTAGATTTGTTTGGTAATTTGGTAGTTGTGGGATAGGTGTTGAGTTATTAGCGGGGGTGTTTGGATAATATAATTTGGACCACTTTTTACTGGGATTGACATGGGTATTTAAGGGAGTCGGAGATGCAATTTGTGTGTGAGTTTATAATTTTTGGAGATTGTTAATTGTGTGAACGAGTTGATTTATTTGCTCGTGAGTACGTATGTTGTTGTTTTGATGGTGGATACAGAATACTCGGAGCGTAGAAAGTTCTTTTCTTTCAAGTTTAAGTTCAGGGGGAATTGTTGGCTCTTCATATGTAATGGTGTCTGCAGCAAAATGGGCAATAATGTGTGAGTCCGAGAATGGGCCGGTGTAAGGGTTAAAGTTTTGGTACCAGTTAGTGTCGGGAGAGATGAGTATGGTGATAGTATTTGGGTCATTTTTTGCCGCAAGGCGGGCCCAATGAATGGCTTATTGTAAGTCGGTTTCATTGTCGGGGTGAGCGTAGCCAATTCCTTTCCATTTATGATCAAATGCTTTCCCTAAGGAGCCAAATATTATATCTCGTGAAAATGGTGAGTAAAATTGGGTAAATTGTGTAGGGCATGTAACTGGTGATGAAAAGTAAGATTGGTGGATGTTGAATGTTGCTATTAACAAGTCTAGTATTTCAGTTGGTATTGTATATTGAGCACATTTAAGTGGATCATTTTTTGGAATACGATATTTATATCTTTGATATAGCCACACAATTTCAGTTTCAAATGATTAGATGGATGGCTCAAGGCCGTGTGGGGTATTTTTTGCATGTTGATATTGTTTCCATAGCCATAGTAGTCTAGTTTTTGGGATGGTGATGAGGTGCCGGCCATTATCTTCGTATATATGTGCGACGTCATGTTGTGTTTGGATATTGTTCGAGTCCATTTCGATGTCATTTTCTAGATTGCATTCATTAATAGAGACATGGACTAGTGGAATAATTGTGGAAGAGTAACGTATCTTGTATCTTTTTGTTGTTCTATGGAGAAGTGTTTTTCGATGATGTTTAAAAAATGTTTATGTTGTTGTTTAGTGTAGTATTGGGTAAGTAATTCAGTATTGTGGAGACAGGTGTTATTGTCACTCCAAGGGAGAAGTTCGCTTTGACTATGCCATTTGTTGTATGTGTTATTATTTGGCGTGGTCCATTGGCATAAATATGTTGTATCTTTGTAGATTATCCCATTTGGAGTTTTGATTTTATGTTGTTTGTGGTTTAGTATTGTGTGTATGGGGAATGGACTTGGATATTTAAGCATATTGTTGGGCGGGGGAGGGAGTTCCGGAATAGGGGGGTTCGGAGGGTGTATTGGGGGAATCAATTGTTGTAGTAGGATGTTGTGGTTTATCACTGTGTAATCATTTTTTAGAGTTTGTGGAGGGAAGTGGAATCGGAATCGGCATGGTATTTGGTATCTTTGATGGCAAGAGGGGTGACAAAATAATTGATTAGCAATATTTAGTGCACTTTTAACGGGTTTTGTAGGGTTAGAGTGGTACATTTTAAAGTCATTTGGATTCATTTGAGTGATATCCTTAGGCATGATTATTTGGTCTAATTTTAGTGAGTTATGTAATAGTAGTTTTTGTAGTAGTTTGAGAGAAGTTTTGGGGTTTAGGCCATGTAAATATTGTGCTTCTCGCGTCCAGACAGTTTCGAGTGGGGATGGGTTTAATAGAAAATTTTCTATTGTGCTTTTGAGGTGGACTCCAGCTTCATGTTTAAGTAAAAACAATGTTCTTGTAATAGGGGATCTCACACAGTCTTGGTATTTAATGCGGGTTATTTCTTCGGAGCCTCTATATTTTGCAAGTATAAATTGTATCAAACCAAAGTATATTTTGCCGAGTCTACCTTTATCATTGAGTGCATTTTGTAACTTTTCTCCGATACAACGTAAGTAGGCATTTTTTAATGAAAAGGCTTCCATTCCAAATAGATCAGGTGGGAGTTGTGTAGCAATGTTGGATGTGCATTTTGGTAGTCCGCATATTGTTTTATGGAGTGCTATGATCTTTTTGTCAAGTTTTATGATTGCCGGCATAGAGTATGGTACTGCGTAGAAGTTGTATGCAATACCAGCACGTATGACTGTATCGGCCATATTAATTGTTTGTTTCGTAGTGGCTGGGCAGGCCACTAGGGCTTGGCATTGTTTAACAACTTTAGCTGTAGTAGTGTTTATTTGTGTTTTCCATTTAAGCGATGATGCGAGATTTATTCCTAGATATGTGTATGGGTCGTGTTGGTCTAGAACTTGTAATGGTTAATTTCTATAATTTATATTGGTGGCCTGAATCTGTGCTTTGAATGCTATGGGATTCATTTTTGATTTATTTGGGTATCCGGTCACTGCACATTTAGGTATACCAAGATCCATTCCAGCCCATTCGCAGAATTTGTCTAATTTATTTAGTTGTTTTTGTAGTGATGCTAATTTGTTGGCAATAGCTGCTAAATCATGAGCATATGTTGCAGATGAGATTGTAACTTTGGATGTACCAAAGGTTTATCCATTGTCACCTTGTTGTAACCCTCTAAGAGTTGGTTCTATGAATATTATAAATAAACATGGACTAAGAGTATCTCCTTGTATTGTTCCTCTTTGGATGGGAATAGGTAGAGTTTTACCAAAGTGTTCTCCAGAAAATATAGTAGAGGATTGTGAGTATATATTTCCTATCAGGTTTATGGCATCGGTTGGGTATCCAAGATCTTTCATTACGGCTAAGAATCTCGTATGGTCAATGGAGCCAAAAGCATTTTCAAAGTCAATGTATAGAATGTATATATCTTGATTTGTAAATCTTGCATCTTCTAAGGCTGCAATGAGTAGTTGAAGTTGTCTCGATGTTCCTCTTTCTGCTTAGAATCCTTCTTGGCTGCCATGCAGAATTTGATATTTTTCACCGTAAGTGGAAAAGTTAAAGCATTAGGGGAAAAATGGGATCTCCAACGGGCCTTGTAAGACAGCCCGAAGGTAGGTGAACTGCTGCCCGCTGACACTTCTCTACGAAATCTCATTGGTGGATATCCCGCCCGCTGACAACAAAATTTGCCCCGTTGACAACAGAATCCGCTACTGTCCAATAAAGTGACAGTAGTAGGCACACGCTCGTTGACAGTGTCATTAATGCTCGTAATGTCCAATGGGGTGACATCAGTGGGCAACGCCTTCGCTGCAAGCGATTGGCTGGACCTCTCAAACGCCAATTTGGCGACCTGCTGGCACCATTGGTGCCAGTAGGTAAAGTGCACGGGCATGGCGAAATTTTGAGGTACGGATTCCGACCAAAGGCCCGTTGGAGACCCTATTTTTTCACATTAACGATTAATGTGTAGTAAAGAGTTTGTATATGGTGTTCGCTAAAGCGATAGGTCTATGGTTTGTAAGTTGTCATGGTTCACCTTTTTTATATAATAAGACAGTTAGACTGGTTTTCCATGTTGCCGGTATTTGTTTTTGTTTGTAGCAGTGTTTAAAAAATAGAAATAGTAATTTGTGGAATCGTGGAGGCATATTTTTCAGAATAGAGTTAGGTATTTTGTCTGGGCCTGGGGCTTTGTTATTTCCTAGGTTTTTGAAGCATAAATCGTAAGTTTCTTGGTCAAAATATGTGTGTAGGGGGATTTGTGGTTCTCCGCGTTGATCAATTGTGAATCCGTCCAAGTCATTGTGGAGGGTGTGTAGTTTGAGGGTGACATGTAGGAACT
Source organism: Ceratodon purpureus (assembly GCA_014871385.1). Classification (NCBI taxonomy): domain Eukaryota; kingdom Viridiplantae; phylum Streptophyta; class Bryopsida; order Pseudoditrichales; family Ditrichaceae; genus Ceratodon; species Ceratodon purpureus. The sequence continues at coordinate 18,902,173 of CM026425.1, forward strand.
GTTGGATGGTTACTGATAGATTGTTCAATGTATATTTCACTAGTAGGAATGTTGTTCTTTGAGGCAGACTAGTAAATGACAGGCTGTCCGTTTCTTGTTCTAAGTGACACAGAAAACAACGCCTTGAGAATTCAGAATTTACCGGCTTATACTACAGTTACGTGTCAGTGCCTGGACATCTTCAAGGTAATTCCACTTTCAAAATTGCATGCATAGTTACCCGACAAAGTTTACCTCGATTTCGAACTCTACGCAAAGTCACCATAGTTCTGAAATCTTACATTTAATAAAGAGCAATGTTCCACAAACTTCTCGTAGATTTTCTGTACAATCTTTGATGTGAATTTCATTTTCTCTAGAGCAGCCGCGCTAGTAGATGTTGTAGAACATAATCTTCGAAACCTAGTTCAACCGACACATGTTCACACACAAAAGCGCAATTTTCGATAGATTTAAGTATGGAGTTCGACGGCGTTTGCTTTGGATTCTCTCCGTTCTGTAAGAACTAGGAAGGAACTCTTGAGATAATTTATGCATCGCTCGTATTGCTCGCACTGAGTGAACGATCTTCTGTGTCGTCAAGCATTGCTTGATCTTCTAGTGAAATTGCAAAAATTGAATGAAAATTACGGAACGAGGAGCATACTTCGAGAGCTGAGCACTCCATAGTTAGGGTTAGGAAAACTGGTGCGTTGTGCGTGGTGCGTTGGATTCTCTTCCGGAACCGGAGCGGCGGTGGGCAGAGGCTTTTGATCCTCCGGGGATTGGGGATTTTGTAGAGCTAATTTCATGGGAGTGTGGGGTTTGGGACGTGCACAGTGGAATTAGGGTTTGAGTCGAGTGTGTTTTCAGTCGCAGCGTCTAATGCATGAGTCTGGCGTGGAGTCGTCTGCCGACAATGAGGGCATGCCGCTTCCAGTGGGCAAGAGCCTATTCTTCCATGAAAGTTGGTTCTGAAAATGCTTACATGATTCTTGGACTGGAACAGGAGCGATACTCAACCAACGAGGTATGTATTAAGATGTTGATTGAGAATAAGGTGGACTTGGAGAAGCATGAGCGGGTGGTGACGAAGAAGGAGGGGATTGCGTTCGCCAGACAGCACGGGTGTAGGCCGGTGCCAAGGCGAGCATCAACGGGGAGAGCTGCGTCCACGAGCTCGTGCAGAAGATTTTGGACACTCTCAGCTTGACTGCGGATACTGCGCAATTGACGAAGAATGTGCTCAAACCAAGCGAGACCGTGGACTCGGGACCTGATCCTGGCGTTGGATGCAGCTGTTAATAAATTTGTTTGAGTGGAGGCTGTTGATCAATCAAGTTGGTTTGTTCACTCCACTTGCTTTGCCATTATTAGGTTTTTATCCTTTAGTACATGTGTAGGTTAATTTATCAGACATTTGACACTGTACCTGTAAATCATTTTTGTTATGGCGAGTAATTATGTTTGGGCAAGCATGAGTTTCTGGTTTCTGGGCTTGTTGAAATCACTTGTGGTTCCCATAGTCGAGCTACACATGAAGTTTAATGTTTGGGCCTCATTGTGGCATGACTATGTTTTGGACCAAGAATGTTCGTGCAGCATTTTAGGAGCTAGCGAAAGCAACGCATCCGGATAAGCAACCCGGTGTTAGCGATGCCGCTTCAACTGCTCATCTTATATGTTTTGGCTACGTATCAGGCATGTGCCTATACCTTTCTCTATCGCAAATCTATCATATGGAGTGCATGATTGTTCGTGCTCTTTCATTTCTTGCTAGTCTGAGGTTAGGCGTTTTCAATTGAATTTTCAATCGATAAATGTGTGTTCAAATGTATAATACACAGTTTAGGCCAAGAACTAGGGATGGCTGTGCGGCTATTCATGGAAGCAAAACGAAATGGCCATCGACCTAACACGTCTTTTTACAATGCGCTTGTAACTGCCCACCTGCTACACTGGTTATCATTCAAGAATATCAGGTAGACTGTAACTTACTGCATCATGTTATCAGTATTCAATGCCTAACACTTGACTCTGAACATGGCTCTAGAATTGCATCCTAGAGGTCGCTGCTTTCAAGCCCTTATTTACTTATCATATGGTGGGAGGTTATAATGGAGAGTCTATGTTGTGATAGTGCTTGTAGCGAGTTGGAAACTGTAAAACATGCATTATATTATTCTTCCCAAAGCCTGAAATTAAAGTGCCGTGTCGAGGAAGGATGGTCAAAGTTGCTAAGTTGGAGTCTGAGTTCGATGCCTGACTGGGAGTTTTAAATCAAATTCACAACAGAGATTTCAAAAAGCCATGAAGGGGGCTACCAAGGCTATGGCTTCCATGAACAAGGTAAAGTTCTCTATTATATTTTTGTCTAAATCGAACTACAATGGTACTATTAATTTGGAAGTCAACCTCAAGGTTCGACGGTATGTCCTGGTTTGTGCTTAAGCAGTTATTCCACTCCCATATTTGTGCTTGTCTTTATCTGCATTGTAGCTGTTCAGAACAATTTGGTGTTTATTTTTGTTCTGTGGACACCAAATGGAACCTGCGAAGTTTACATTATGGAGGAGTTTCATAAGCAGTCCGCTGAAATGGATATGACGGTGAATTGAATCAGGTTGTTGGAGTAGTTGATAAGTTAAATGGGTCTCCTCGCGCTCAATGTTTACATAAAATGTTTCATACTTGTGCATCGTATGGTGTAACATGTGTGAATCCATATCTGCTCTATCTTAAAATGCATATGTACCTCAGTGTGTGACAGCCCGGAATGATGTCTGATTCGAGCTGGATGACGATGAGGCTGAAGAAGAGACCGAGGAGCTGACCAACCAGGTAAGGATAGTACTCTTATGATAGACTCTTATGATAGACTCAGCAATAGTGAAGTGGATGTTATATTCGCTAAGAAATACAGTTTAGGGAGTACGACGCTGAAGCAGAAGTGGTGATGGTTCCACATACTATGTAATGGATATACCTATTAATGAAACTGCATTTTAACCCTATGTCTTCTGAGAAAGTTTACAATGACCAAGACCTCCGTGCATATCATGTGTCCCAGTGAGGTACAACCACCTTACATAAGGATTTTTGAATACTTTAACAAATTGCGAATAAAATAGGACTGCTACAAGTGTCTTGCGATGACATGTCCACAGTAATTGCAACTAGTAGTGAAAAGTTCGAAAGAAAGTGCTGGGCAATGCCGCGTGTGCAGTGTTCGGTTTGTAAAAACCGACTATTCAGTTCAGAAGTTTTAGTGTAGCATTGTTGTCTGGAAGATTTTGGCTCGGAGACAAACATTCTAGAAATGCTATTTGAATAAACATTTGAATAATGTCTGTAGCAGAGAGTTCTCAATCCATAAAATGAGGAATTGGATATGTTAACGACTGGAAGATTTGTGAAGTAGTTGTGCTCCCGAGAGTCTCAATTTACTCTCCGGGTAAAACGAGTCCAAAAGGACACAGACCAAAGAGCGACAGGTCCGTTTTGACACGAAAAGTCTATGTCGTTTTTTCTCCATTGTGTCCAAAGTGACTGTTGGGGAAGTCATTAAACGCGTCCTTTAAACACAGAATTCTACTAGTGTTTCTTGGGCAATATCTTCAGGGCTAGTTGGTATGTTATTTTGTCTATCTATTATAGAGTCCAGAGGTGAGGTTTCAGAGTTTTTGAAGACTTTTCTGTTTACTTTTTTGGGGCTTTTTTCATAAAGTTGTTGGTATTTTGATACAGCTTTGTGGATGCAGTCTTTAGTGTATTTTGTGGTTATTTTCCTGACTTCTTTGTTGGCATTTTTTGCAATATTAGCTATGACATCAATCCATTTGTTTGGTATAAAGTCCGTTACTGGTGGATGTGGGATTTGTACGTATTGGTGGCTACGTATCTTGACCAGTATGGGGTGTGTGTGCCATTGTGGATTGTTTTTTGCGATGTATATAGTTTTTCTGATAAGATGATATGTGGCAAGATGTTTTTTCCACTCTTTGGCTAGTATTTGAGGTAAAAAGGCTCCTTGTTTCGTTGTTCTATTTGTGAGATGTGGCAGTGGGGTTGCGTTACAGGTTTTTTCGATGGTTTCTGAGATTTTTTCTACGATTTTGTCTAGGGATATACAAGCTTCTTGCCATAAAGCTGGGATAAGATGGTCATTATTTTCTAATAGGATGGTTAGTTCATTTATATGTGTAGAGTTTCTTTCAAAGAATTCAATCAATATAAGAATTCCGCGTTTTAGGTGACATTCTTCAAAAACATGGTTGTGTTTTTGTCATGTCTTTGTGTTAGTCATTCATGTCTAGGGGAACGTGAAGACGTTTACGCGTTTTTTGAGATAAATTGGGCTTATGGTGCCCAAACACGGGCATGCTAGCCTGAAAACGCGAAGACGTTCAGAAACACGGTCGCGTCTATGGGGACATGGCGGAGGACATCCCTGGAAACGCGAAATTGCTACGTCGGCAAGGGCCTTGTTTTCATAGACGGTAAAAAGGATGCAAAATTACTGGGCTGCCATGTAACTTCCTGCCGATAGTAAAGAAAACCACAAGAAGGGAGGGTCAGCAAAGGGAGCAGAAAAAAGCCTAGAGAAATTGAAGAACCTATTTTTATTTTTTCTTTGTAAATGAATTTTAAAATATCAAATTTCTTCTCTATTTCTTTTTCGAAGATGTCCGCGTGTCTCGGAAGATGTCAACACAGACATCTGTCGAGACATGGTGACGTTCATTCATCCGTTTATCGTTCATTGGTGGCAACATTCATCCTTGGATTAGGGCTTTGAGCCTTGGTAGGTTTAGTGTGAGCCGCCACTTCAGCGGCTTCTAATCGTGTATTTGAGAGCTTGTTTTTAAGCTTTTGGTGTTTCCTTCCTACTCCATGGAGTGACTCTCATTCTTTTCTTTATCAGTCCCTCGATTCTTGCCCAAGTAGAGTGAGATTTAACGTGGTTGTAGATCTCTTGTAGGGCTTTCCAATGGTAGTAAGTACGTCCAATTCCAATTTTAGGGAGTGAGATATTGCCTCCCGAAGTTGGGGTTGTTAAAGGAGTGCGGCTGGAGGAAGGGTCTTGGTTTTTTAGCAATCTGTCCTAGGATTTTGATCCAATGCTTCTGAGATTTTGATGGTAGATGCGCAATCAACTTAGTTTTCTAAAAAGCCAAGGCACGCCCCAATTCAAGGTAGGATGGAGAAATGGTGACCTAAAAACTGAGAGGTACTTTAAAAACATCCGAAGGGGGGGGGGGTCCTAACTTCATTCTTGTTCTCCATCTTCTTCTTGTCTTTTTTCCTCCCTTGTTCCTTTCTTCATGTGATCTTGTTTCCTTCACTTTCTTGTGATCAAATGCCACCTTCATGGTTGCAAAAACACCTTTGTGGCTGCAAAGACACCTTCATGTCTTTAAAAACAACTTCATGTCTGCAAAAACACTCGCATGTCTACAAAATACACCCTCATGTCTGCAAAATCACATTCATCTCTGCAAAAACACCCTTCCACACATCCTTTAAACGTTGACATGGCCATGTCAACCATGGCAAATTCTACAGCATGGAGATGTCCACTATAACAAATGTCGGACACAATTCATGTCCGCACAGACATCGGCGTGGACATCACACTGTCACCACATAGACGTCTCGGAAACCACGGTGATGTCCCGGGTGACGTCAACAGTAACACAATTCCGACTTGAAAATCACCAAAAAATCTACTTACGTGGCATGCCACGTCACTCCTTCGCGGCTGACACGTCAAAAAATGGCGGGTCCACGTGGTCCGCCACGTCACCATGGTAGTGATGACATCTTCATCCCATGTGGCACTGCCCAAAAAAAACTTTGTTGATGTGTCGTCAATGTGGCGTCCACGTTGCACACTTCACTGCCCTCCGAATTCACCCGGAGACGCGCATGCTAGGGGGATGTCTGCATGAATTCGTCAAATCACTTTCTATGCCCAATTTGATGCTGCATTTATTATTTACTGTTTTTGTCGCTTGAGTTAATGTGCAATCTCTAACCTCAACCTCTGTCTATGTGCATCTTAGAGGCAGTTGAGAAGCTGATTGCAGAATTTGAGGGGCTATTCCCCTCATCATCCCTCATGAATGCATTCGGATTTGTGTACCCACAGTACTGGCTATAGGAGAATGCCGAAGCGGAATTTGACTAACACATTAGTGTAATCAAGGACCACTATGGGTTTATAAAAACCTACAACATTCCAAAGAGGGGGGGGGGGGCTCTTTGGGGCTAACATCCGAGGGAACACATGAAGCAGAGCCGGTTGCGGATTTTGTAACTTCCTGTCCAAAGTCTAAAGGAAAGGAGGCTCATCCGGTCCTGTCAGTCTCGAGGCTAGACGAACAAGTTTGCATGTTTAAAATCGCTATAAAAGCGAATTGTCATGCTGCCATGCAGGGGGATCTCCCCCTAAATCCCTTGACGCGCCTTTGGCGTCGCATTGAAGCCAACTCTTTACTCTAACACAAGCTGTCGGAGTATATGAAGGTTGTGGAACTTGCTGTAGTAACTGTTCTTGGGAGTGTGGAAGACAAACGCACCTTCTCCACTCTCTCATTCATGAAAAATAAGCTTCGGAACCGCCTGTCCACACACCTACTCGTGGTTGGGATGCACGCTCAGCAGTTCTTTTCCCTTGAAGACTTTCTACACGATGTTGCGTATGATGAGTGGAAGAACTCGATGCGCAAGGGAGACTAACATGTGTGTCGTGTTTTCAATTTTGTGGTTTTGCAGGCTCACAAGAAGGCGTCTCAATGATGAAACTCGGTAGGCCAGACGTCTGTTTGGCCTTCACCGTGGATGAAGTCGGTTCACCAGACCTTCCCCTCCTGAGTCCCAGTATGTCATGAGTCTGTCGTGAAGTGTTTGATTTAATTTTGTCGATGTCGAGTCTTGGCTCTTTACTGATTTCCTTTTGTCAATGTTCACGAGTCTTATGGCTGCGACGGATTTCATTTTATTGATGTTGTTTCTGGTATACTCTCTTTTTAGCTTGCATTTGCTGGATTGTTCGGGTCATTTGCTGGATTGTTCGGGTCCTTTGCTAGATTGTTCTTGCCTTTGCTAGATTGTTCTTGCCATTGCCTCGTGACTACACCATTTTCTACATGTCTTGTGATAAATCTCAATGTCTCGCTTTCCTTGTCACTGCTCGATCATGCTTTCATTTGGTCGATGCTGATTGCCTAGCCTTGAGTCTACTTGCAGCATTAGGAGAAATTTGGAGTCATGAAAAGGCCGTGTAAGCCTGCCCTTTCTAGGTGAACTCCCTGCTGCCCCCCGCACTGTCGCTGGCAGCGGGTGCCAGAGTCGCTGCCCGCACATAACTGCGTGGCGCACTGTGATTAACGGTTCTCGGAATAATTCTTGAGACATGAACGACTTGTCTCGGGGTTTGGTCCCAAGTGGGCAGAAGGTGTCAGCCCGGCACTATAGATTGTGCCCTCCACACGCCTCGCTCGGAGGTCATTGGTTCGAGCCCCCGTGGCGGTTGCTGGCACCACGGTGGCACCGCACATGCCATGTCAAAAAGTACGCGGGCAGCGCCTGTTTTTTTCTCTCACGTGCCGCTTACACGGCCTTTTTGTGACCCAATTTTTCTCCTAATGTCCTTGTTTTTTTAATTTTGTGAAGAACCCAGGTGGGAGATCATGAAGAATAGTGAACCGGCGCTGAGAGCCTTCATCGCCACCTTCCCCCCTCCCCTCCCAAATGCGATTTATTTGCCTAGGAGTCGGTTACTAAGCTCTTCAAATTTCTACAATGTCGCCTTAGGTTTCCTATGAAAATCACTTAGGTGCCACCTGGTGGCTCAAAAAAAAAAGTTGCTGTAGAGCTAGAAACGATGTATGATCTTTGTGATTTTTTATAAATAAATATAAAATTTCCCCTTAATAAAATGAGTGGAAGCCACTGATTTGCTCCACTCATTTCGCATGTGGCCATTAGTGCTCTAAAATAAAAATCACAAAAAAAACGCTGCTTAGGTTGGCTTTAGCACTCACTGGGTGTGCATAAGTTAGTTGTGTAGCTTGATGTGATTACCGGAATGATAGAGTTTGTCCTCGCATTTGGCAAAAATATGGACAACATAGTGACAGGATTTATCATACCAATGCATGCCTGGCCAGGCCTATGAAGTTGGTCTACTTACATACATGGTGAGGATTTGAATAACTCACACTCCCCTTGGTGAATATTACTTAGTTGCTTGCAGGTCAAGCAGATTCCCACCACACCTATGTGATATCCCCAAGAAGGCACATTCTCATCACTATTTTTTTAAATAGATGTACTGTTTTCCATCACTCTTCGAGAAATACAGGGTAGGACAATCCATAAGCATATCTTTAAAATGTATGAGCATTAATGCTTGATGTAGCGAAAGAAAAATAACAAACATGAATAAGGTCGAGCCACCCATCACCAACCAGCACCATTGGCAGCATTCTAGCTACATGCTTCTGGCTAGATTTATACGTACTTCTAGATTATTTTACGTACTTGTAAATAACCATCATCAGAATATTCTAAATACTTTAGAAGTACAAAAAAATTGTATGTATGTGAAAGATTCTTGGAACAAATACAACATATTCTCTGTACTCCGGTAACCATGGGATACGAGCAATTTTTCACATAACTTTTTGAATAGTGGGAATAAAATCACATAACTTTTTGCATTCAACAAGAATCTTATCTTTGCACACATGAAAAATTCTAACAAAATTATATACCTTAATATCATATGCTAAAAATCATAAGTGATTATAGGTGGTTATATGTGGCTCAACCTTAGCTAGTGAAGAAACAATTGAAAGAAAATTCTGGTATATGATTAACTTTTATTTTTATAGCAAGTTGTGCCATGGTAAGTAGAAATCATGCATTACTCAACTAGAAAAATTATAAGACATGTGTGTCTTTAATGAATTTATTTTTAAGACCTTTTGTACAAAATAAATTTATATTCATTACCAAATAGATTATGCAGAGGTTCTGTCGATCACCGCAAATCATGGATGCCTTACCTTATCATATGTATAATAGCTTATAGATCTATGAATCCACTATCTCAAGGTTTCTTTGCAATGATAAAGTAGTTTCAATTTCCAAGTAATGTACACTATAATAAAATCATAAACTTTGAAGATTTATATTTTTTTATTATTTCTTTTATTTTATTTTTGAAATAAATATATATTCTATGACTAAGTGAAAACATGAATGCATGATCAAATGTAAATCTCATGAAAACACACACAAAAACATATCAGATTTTCGTACTATGCCAATTTTTTTTAAATTCAAATTTTAATTCTTAAGATTTTCAATATTTTTAAAAGACACCGTCAATGCATGTTGCAAAGATATACACAAACATACAAAATGTAGTTTGGGTCAAAATATGCATAAAAAATAACTTCACAATTTTAAACATTATATAAATATCTTTCATAAACTAAATATGACTATATGTTTTAAAAAAAACACATAAATTAAATTTCACGTAAGATTTATATTGAATTAGCGTGTTATTGAGAAACGAGACATGGTTTTTTTAAATAACATATATATATTTCCAGTATAAGGAGGATACATCATCTTTTTTAAGAAGCCAAAAATTAATTATAATACATCCAAATTGAGAATTTGAAGATGTAGTTAATTTGAACTATAATATTCATTTTCTAGCAAAAAATAAATAATTATACACTTACTTACAAAGAGATTCTGTTATATTTTGTATAAAAACAACACTTTATTTATCCCATTTTCCAGGTGATTCTTTGCTCATATTTAGTGCATAAAGGAAATCAAAAACTAAATCTGAAATTTAAAAAAATATTCTATTAGAATTTAGAAGGATAGAACCATTTCCAAGTTAGAAAGTAAAATTGGTTTCTTTTCAATCACACTCTTCTTAAAATAGCTCCACATGATTGCAAAGCTTTTTCAAAATCTTAACACTACTTTAGTTAAAAAATAGATTAAAAATCACTTCCTTCCATCATTTCTTGATGACTATTAATTGATTAATTCATTTTTAGTAGATAAGATTTAGTTAGAAATTTAGATATTATTATTATTAGCAATTGAAGCGCTTGTCTTTCAGCACAGTGCGGTTTTGGTTGGCACAATCTTTTTCTTACTTGTGATAGTGCACTTAGTAGTGTCAAGTCACTAAATTATACACACAAGCTCAAATGAATTCATCTCGTTTCAAACCAAAACAAATTCCATGCGATAATGACTCCCTCTAATCAACATTTGAGTTCATGACTAGGTGAACGCATAAAAATAAAACTAGCTAGTTATATTGCAACTTAAGATACAAATCTTTAATTTTTTATTTGATCATATAATGATCATTAAATATTGACCATTGAACTACCACCAAAATGTCTAAACTCAAAATGAGGGAGTAGTACTATACTGCTAATTTTTGTCATAGGTTCTATAGTGGAACAAATAGATTATAATCACCCTAGTTTCCTTGAAAGATTGTAGTTTCCTTATCTTTTATAAATTCACCTTTGAAAATTCACCATGAGTATAATTTTTATCTATAACATGTTGATTTTTTGAGAATAATTAAAATCATAAGATGTATCCAAAAAAATGCAAAAGGCACATTTTTCAAAACATTATTAGTTTCCTTATGAAGAAAGTTTTTACACATTGCAGTATTCAAGTTTGTTATTTAAATGATCCTAACTATTTTTTTTAATACATATACATATATATATATATATACATATATATATATACATATATATATATAGATATATATATATATATATAATTAAATCAAAATCCCAAATAGTTCTTCAATATTACATGGTTAAAAATTGTTTTTAAATATTAATATATGGAGTGTGTTTTGTAGATATAAGAAGGTGATTTAAAAATTCAAAAAAGATAATTTTAAGTGTTTATATATAAATTCTATAAAAATTCTTTGAATATACTAAATATAAATTTTTGAATAAAAATATTATAAATTTTATATCATAAAAAAACCATGTTTTTTTGTTTATATGTTTGTTTGTACTTCATACAGCAATTTCTCAAAAACTAAATTCATGTGTCTTTTCAAAACACACAATATTTTTTAGTACTTCAAAGTTTACTTCAATATATTTGTTCTATCTCTAGACTTATGCCCGCATTACAAAGGAATAGAAGTAAGAAGTACTCCTCCATTTTGAAAATAGACACTATAGTCACAACTAACTAATAACAAAATTTAAAATCGACTCAACTAAGGATTTATTGCTATAAAACAAGTTTTCTTCAAACGTCTCAACGTCAAGCCATGAACTCATTGCTGGTTGGTTGAGCGTGTATCTCATATAATTGGTTTGGATTTGATCCTTGTTGGACTCAGATGATGATATAGGGGGAATATAGTGGCTTGACATGGGTGAGTGAGTGATCACATGGACGAATGCTCTTAGAAATTTATCTATGTATTATTAGAAATAATCTACATTTTATGAGTTGATGTATATTTTCACACATTGTATGTTATAAATGCGTAATTTGAATTTTTTTGAATTTTTTGAAAATCTCAAGAATTAAAAAATAACAAATATTTCATGTTTTTAAGATATAGATTAAAATATAAAATTTTGTCGACGAGGAACTCGGAGAGGGTTTTAACTCCGAAAAATATTGAAGAAAAATCATAGTCGACGTTATAATCGTTATAGTTGTATATGGTCGTAAAAAGAAAGAAGAGATTAAAGTTGGAGTTGAAAACTTGAAAGATTGTTTGAAAGATTATATAGATTCTATAGATTATATACATGGCTATTCAAAAGGTTTTGCAAGGTTGTGAAAAGAAAGAAGAGATCGAAGTTGGAGTTGAAAAATTGAAAAATTGTTTGAAAGGTTAAATAGATTATAAAGATTGTATAGATGACTATTCAAAATGTTATTGCAAAATTTATTTAAAACAATATTGATAAAATCAATTGACATATTTTAACCCCTAACTTATCTTAAAAAACAAATTTAACAATCTTTTGTTGTTTCGGGAAGCCTAGGTTTTAGGATTAAAATTCATATTTTTGACTAAGATTTTTGCTGAGTGCTTCCTATACTACAAAGTATATGTGCAAAAAATTGCAAAGTCAAATTCAATTTTTAGATTTTTTAAATGCAAATTTTAGTTTTCAATGTTTAGGTGGGCAGGAAACAAAAAATTATGTTTAAGGTTTTTTCGATTTTTTTTAAAAAGCATGTTCTTAATCAAATCACTACTTGAGTTCTAAAGTGCCCAAAGTCAAAATGTATACCAATTCTACAAGGGCAGCCTTCAAAATTAACAAGAGCAAGCTTTACAATTTATAGTAATTTAAAGATACCTATTTATTGTTCATTTCCCCCCTAAACCAAATTAAATTAATGTTATTCATGTTTTACCAAATCATTGTTTTTAAATTTTGTGCCTTTGTGTACAAAACAATTTTAGTTTTTGCCTTAGAAACATGGGGGAACTCTAAATTTTTGCACATACATGCCCAACTTGGTTATCTGCATGAAAAAAAACATGAACAAATTTTTTGGGGTAACAATCATCAACTTGCCATTGGGCCCATTTGCACCATGCTTCCCGACCAATGCCCAAAAAAACTTTTGCTGCAACTTTAATTGTTATAATCTCACGAATGAAAAACATCTAATTGTCAATTTTTGGAATAGTACCTAAAAACAGGGTTTGGTACAAGATCTTACAGTTGGAAATCTAATAAAAGGAATAAATATTTGAATTGTACCCGGGAAGTCCATAGAGGTTGAAAATTGTAGTTTTGAAGTTTTAAGCTCCCAAAAACACAAAGAAATTTACGGGTTAAAAACAAAAGCAAAGCTCAACTTCATTCATTTTTGGTGTAAATTTTATCTTATTTCATTTTTATATGAACACCTTTTCCTTTCTTACATATTACTTTTGATTTTTATGGAATTTTTTTCACAAAGTGGTTTTCAAGCAATTTTCAAATTTAGACACTATAAACCATCATTCAAAAACCAAGTGACTTTGTTTTTAACTTCAATTTAATTTTGTCGACAAGGTACTCGGAGAGGGTTTTCACCCGAGAAAATTCCAAAGGGAATTGGAAGGCGTAGGCATCGGCGTGGTCGTGATTGTCGTCAAACCTACCCTTGCTTACAACTTCTTAAATATACATCTAAATATACATTTATTTATTTACTTCCTAAATGTAAGACTTCAAACTTCTCTCGCGAGTGCCGCAATAGAAACTTCATTGTCAAATATGTTAATTTATTTTTAAATTAAAAAATATGGAATTTGTACCAAATAGAATGATGGATTGTGATTTTTGTCGACGGTTGTGCATAGCATTGCGTAGCCTTAGTTTTCCTTTAATTTTAATAAAATATTTCTACATTGGAATTATTCATTAAGGCTATGCAATCCTACGTAAAATTGTCGATAAAAATTAATTTTAAAAAAAAATTGAATACAAAAAATCAAAGGTATTCAGGTAAAATAAAATAAAATAAAATACACAAAGAATGAATGAAGTTTAGTTTTGCTTTTGTTTTTAAAATATGTCAATTGATTTTTTAAATATTGTTTGAAATAAAATTTTCAATGACCTTTTGAAGAGCCATCTATATAATCTATATAACCTTTCAAACAACCTTTCAAGTCTTCAACTCCAACTTCAATCTCTTCTCTTTTCACGACCTTAGAAGACAAATAATACCAAAGGATATAACAATGACGACACTCATGACGATGATTTAGCTGGTGTAAAACTTTCTCCAAATTCCTCGTCGATAGAATTAAAAAAGTTATTAAATACATTTTCAGAAATTTACATTCTAACTTACATTCCTATTTTTATTTTTTTCTTAAATACTTTTATTAAACAGCTATGAATTTGTAATAATCAAACTACATTGTGCATTTAGACCACCACAAATTGGTGGCGCCTATGTATGATCACTCCATGTGCTATTATAAATCTATAAAATTTGGAAAAAGAATAATTATCCATTACTTTGTCCATGTATTTTTGCAACAAAGAATAGTAAAAGCTTCCAAATGATTTATGTTACAATACCATTTTCTTTATTTTAATTGATGCATATGTTTTTTACTTCAAAATATTATATGATTAAAAAACGAGGAGGGAGTAGATCTTTACTTCCATACCTTTGTCCTGTGGGCATTGGATTGGGGGCGGATCGAACTGACACTTAATTCACTTCGGTCTCCTCCGGAGACCGTAGTTCTCTCTCTCTCTGATTAAGAAACAAAAAACACGAATTTGTATTAGAATGTACTGTACATATCATGAAAATATACCAAAAATATATGAAATTATTACAATGTGCCAAAGTTATTTTATATTGACTACATTGGTCTTAGATTCAAATTTTACACTATAAAAAATATAAAGTACAAAAAAAAAAAAATTCATATTCAAGATTTATAGTATTTAAAAAAAAATAGATGAATGGAATATATGAAGATATATACAAACAAATATAATGTCATTTCTTTTAAGAACACATGATAAATAACTGAAAAATTTGAAATGACACATAAAAAATCCTTTAAGTAGTAAAAAGGTCGTGTATTTTGGAAAAACACATAAATTAAGTTTTATGTCAGGTTTTTTGGGGAGTTTTTAACTTGCTGACGGGTGGATAAACATCATTACTTTAGAATATAAATAAAAAAACCAAATGTTATTAATTAAATTGTAAATAATTTAGAAACTATAAATCACTTTCTTGATGAAAAAACACCTAGCTATAATGGGTGTATATTTTTTTTATTATGTAGATTTGTAATGGCTTATTTAAATGACCATACATTGACGTTGTAAAAACCAATGATTTGCCATGGTCAATAAGTCACCACACAATCTAGTTTTATATAACCTCTTTTAATTTTTGAAATTTAGAATGGAAACTCAAGATATATAGTAGTAATTTTTATTTTTGTAGCTAATTAAATTTGATATAATTAATCATAATTCGATTTTATAGGATATATTGAAAATTTTAATATATTTACGTAATATTATTTTTAATTAATTCATTATTACAAATTAGAATATCTTTATTTGTTTCACGAGTCTTGAAATCAAAGTTTATTACCAATATGATTTTGCATGCAAATATGATTCAGAAGAGAACAATAGGAAAGGAGCTTTACATAAGTAGATTAGTAGATCCAACAATGTCATCAAGCATTGCAACTTTGTAACTTTCTAGTAACTTAGGAAAAAGATGATAAATAGCCTTGATATTATTTAAAAATATTAATTTAATATTTACAAAAAAAAAAAAAAAACAAAAAAAAAAAAAAAACCAATATTGTAAAGAAAACAATGCTTATTTTCTATCAATCAAACATCCATACTACAAAGAACTTCTCATAAAAACTAACTTATGTATCTTTTTAAATATACAAGATTTTTTTACTAAAAGAGTTGCTTATAGATACTTCGATACTATTTAGACAATTTCTTGTGTGTCTTTTGACACAATTTAGAATTCATATGATCATGTATATTTTTTTATAAAATTCATTCATATATTCTTTTCTAAAACCTTTGAAATCTTTAAATTAAAAATAAATTTAATTTTTTGGTGTTTTAATTTTAATTTTGGTACTAAAAGTAAGATCTTTAATGCAAGAATACTTCAATATTTTGTGTGTGGAAACTTTATACAATTATGCATATAGTTTCAAGAAAATGCACATTTAACATGCACTCTTTTCCTTGATCATTGAAATTTTTAGATTAGATAAAAGAAAGATTCAAATTTATTTTGTAGCACCATATTAAGTTTGACATTCCTCAAGAAAAGATATATTTATTTTGAAAAAGAAACCTTTAAAAATTATTTATGTTTATTTTTATATTAACATGAAATCATTACAATTAACCTCACATGGCTCTAAAACTCTCAAAAAATGATTCATTAATTTATTTTTCCTTGTGAGCAAGACTTCTATGGTGATATGGTAATCTTGTCCAAAAGAAAATTAATTTGGAAGCTATAATTACTTCATTGATGCAAAAACACCTTGGTAGACTATGAATGTAATTTCATTATAATGTGAATTATAATGGCTTTTAGAAATAATTGTGCATTAAAGCCAAAAGCACCAATGATTTGTGGTGGCCAATAGGCCATCCTACAATCTAGTTACTTAAAAAAATATAAAAACACATTAATATTTTATTAGTTCAATACAAAAATAACATGCATTGCTAAGTCCTTTATCTTATTGGTTTTATTTTGAAACACCTTTTTTTGGCAATATTAGAACAAAAGTACTTTGGCAAATGGTTTAAAATATAGAAAAATGAAAATAGAAATATTTTTCTTGAACTTCATATAATTTTTAGTTTAATTTGAAAATGACCAATTTCAGTACCACTCTTTGCATTTCCTAGTCATTTTTTTCAAAATGAAGAATTCTTGGGCCAAAAGGATGTGCTAGGAAGCTATGGTATTCACGCGTGCAGGCATACATACAAGGAAAGTGCTGGTAAGGTAGGAGGCTCAAATGTTGTAGGGCCATTTAGAACTGAGCCTATAAGAGGGCTATTAATTGTACCTTCTGAATTGCAAATCATTTTTGTAGGCAGCCAATGTGAGTATTTGAGCTTCTTTTCAGGAAATGGAAGTGTTCATAATACGTACTAGGATGAACATAATTAGGACTTACTCCGACACCAACCTAAGGTGCACATTCTGAATTAGCACTTACTCCGCCACCAACGGAACATAATTAGAATATAATTGGTGCACATTAAAAGGATCATATTTGTTTACTTTTTGAAGGGTTGTGTGTAATTCCAAGGCATGTTTAACTTTGTTTTAACTGTGCCTATGAGTGCAATTGGTGACCTACGACCTTTTCCCTTTGAAATTGATTATCTCATGTGATTTGACTCGGAAAATTCTGAAAAAAAAAGACAGAGCTTGCTTTCTTCTCTCTGCCTTTGTTCTATAAAGTTTAGCACATTTGGTTGCACCTACAACGCTACAGATGGTTCCTTCTGCTTAGATGGACAGGTTTTGAGCCTCCTACCTTAGGGGCTACTGGAATTGTGAGTTAGGGGACTTAGGCCCCCTTCCCACCAAGAGGTTCAAGTTGGATTACTGCGAAGTCAGTGCAATGGTATGGAACAGGGGTTTCACATCATACACAATTGTTAGGTGCCAAACCTAGTCAACATCAGATGTGGCACACGGAGTTAACAACAGTGATAGTAGGGAGGTAGGACAGAGGCACAGAAGTGGTATGGAAAGTGGGAATTGTCCACAAATAGTAAAAAAAGGAGTTGGAGGCAGAGATTTGGAGAGGGCCAATTGGACAGCTATTAACTTTGAGCTGAACTTGCTACGAGAGTGCTCCATGTCCACTTCGCTGTGAATCCACAAGACCATGCCACCCCAGCACCGAGCCTGGCTCGTCCAGAAAACCCTCTTTCCAAACTCCCTAGTGTAAACATGTTCTGGATATTCTCTTGTGTACAGAGTTGAGCTGAAATTAGCCGTAGTTCTGTAACTACCGGTGCGAAGAGGGCAATTATACAGTTTGCAAGCATGCCCCTTGGTCAAGATTAAGGTAGTGCGCCCAAAAACCGTCCCGGCCCAAAAACCGTCCCATAGGCTTGACATAGGCTGTTCCTGAAACTGTGCAAAATCATTCTAATTCCGTCTATGGCTGCAGAAATTGAGTGCTTGTGATTGGTGCAGAAACGTCCTATTCTCAGAATCCAAGTGGTCATATTAACCATGACTCTAGGGACGGTTAGTGGAGCACCTAGGGCTGAACATTCAAAAATTCATAGGAAATTGTAGACTTACTCAAAAAATGATTTTTTTTTTGGGATGGCTTTGCACTAGCTTTGCACTTCATCCAAAAATTATAAAAAAATTCCACCACTATTCCAAATGAGCAAACCTGAAATTCGGACGGTTTCTGGGACCATTACCTTAATGTACTTTTGATGTTTCCAGTTCCTTTGAGGGTAGAACTGAAAGGATTGAATAGTATTGTGAGTACAGTACTGTACACTACAGTAGAGAGACTTGTTCAGTACATTCTCTGGAAGAACTTCTTACTGTGACTTACCATTGTGGCTTTTGGCTTCATGCAAGACATTTCCTCGGTTTATCTCAGATGCTTTTTCCACATTAACTTGTGTGCAGACTGATCATTGGATTCCTAGTCCACATCTCTTGCAGTCCTTAAGGTAGCGTCACCCACTCCCGTGGGTGTCCCCACTGCCGTGCACTACAGTGGCACCCCATCCCGTTTTACTTTGAGTGGGCACACCAATCTGGTAGCGTGTAATGTGTGTCCTGTGCTCACAGGAGTGGCACCACTTTGACACGGTTAGGGGTGCCTCACCACTTTCCTGTTTGAGCGACCAAATTGTACTCAAATCCTTTGATATTTATGGATTTTTTCTCACGATCCTATTTGTTTTGTATTCGCCTTCTTTCCTATCTGGTTGCAAATTGTTTCCTTATTCTACAACTGTGCAATTTCCTTATACCCACGAGAGTGGGTGCCGCTACCTTACACTGTGTAGAATAAGCCACATGCTGGTTGGAGGCTGAAAATTCACATGCTGGCTAGAGGCTGAAAATTCACATGCATACAGGCCACATGACTCTTGTTAGGTACCATCACATTACAGAGGGTCAGGTCATTTATGTTTCCCAAGGGTCACACCAGAACTTTGAAGGAGGTGACCTCCAAGTGATATAAGGTAGAACCACCTATTTACAAACATTTAACCCCTAAACGCCCAAGGGTGTTTTTCATCAAAACTGCCTGAAAACAGCCCCTCTTCAAAGCAAGGTGGATTTTGCAAACTTGGGGTTTTAATTAGTACATCTAACCGTAAGATCTTGTAGCTAACTTCTATGTCTACATGTCCACCAAATCTTACACACTCATTCCTCACTAATTGCAAGATCATAAAGTTCAAAGTTGAAAAACAAGTTTTTTTTCCTGCGCAAAAAGGGATCAGCAGGGTTTTGAAGGCCCAAATAACCATTTTTTTGCATTATGAATTTTGGGGGTTTTGATGCACGTCAAAGAAGACTGAGTTAGCTAATTGTGTTAAAAAAACCATATTCAAAAAAGTTGTAAAAGGTTGCCCAAAAAAAAAATTCCGCTAGGGGGTATAATGAAATTTACAAACAAAGGCCGTTTTTTGACAATAAAATAGTATATGGAAAAAAATTGGATTAAAAATCGGAGAGGTGGGAACATGCTCTACTGCCTTCTCTATACATAGAAATTTTTATTTTTGAAAAATATCAAAATCTCAATTTTTGGTGGAATTTCAAAGTTTTGGCTTTGGGCAGATTTTGGCAGATTTTGGCAATTTGGGGCAGTTTTGGGCAGTTTTGGGCAGAATTTGCTGCATTGACAGTGGCTGTGAGCTTGCCCGAAGTTTGGCAAAATGCAGCTCTTGACACTCAAAACCCCGTAACTTTTTATCAGTATGTTAAAAGTAAATAAATGAAATCTGCACAAACCTCTTCAAAATGCCTATCTAAATTATTTTTTTCAAAGATTTAGGAATTAAATTGGAATTCTAGGAACCTGTCCAAATTTTAAAAAAGCCCATTTCAAGACAATGGGCCTTTAGGGGATAAAAGGATATCCTTGATGCAAAGTTGTGCATGAGCTGAATTTTTTCCACAGATTAGCAAATAATGGGATATGAGAATTGAAGTGAAATTATATTATTCTCATTCTAAATAAATAAGTTATGAATTTTCAAAGTTTTGTATAGCTAAACATCTACTTATGTGCATAGATCCCTCCTAAAAGCGTGCACAAAGACAACTCACTTTTTGGTGACTTGTGCCAATCAATGAGTGCCTCGTATTGGATTTGTTTTAGAAATAGAATCTTGCTTGCACTAAATAGGTGATGCATTGCTTGTGAATGCATGCATTTATAGGATACGACTATGGGATGTTGTTTGCCAATAGGTGGTTTTACCTTATGGTTGGTTGTCCTAACACCACCCACTGCCCAAAAATCTATAAGTAGATTCTCCAAAACCGATCAGTAAATTCTCCAAAACCGATTAGTAAATTTCCCAAAAACCGATCAGTAGATTCATCAAAACCGATCAGTAGATTCCTCAAACCTATCAGTAGATTCTCCAAAACCGATCAGTAGATTCCTCAAAACCGATCAGTAGATTCCCCAAAACCAATCAGTAGATTCCCCAAACCAATCAGTAAATTCTCCAAAACCGACTAAGCCTAATTCCTAGATTGTGAAAAATAGATGTACCTCATTTGTACATTAAAGCATGTGATTGGTTTTGGGTCACATGTTACTTTGCACTTTGGAATTCTGTAGAAATTTAAGAAATGCATATTTCTTGTTGCATTTTTTTCCAATCCTTCTGAAATCCTATTTTGAAGACTCTTTTTTTTTTTTTTTTTTTTTTTTTTTTTTTTTTTTTTTTTTTTTTTCTGAATTTACCACTGCCCTAAACTGCTTCAGTTGGTGGTTTTAGGACATTCAACCATATTGCTGTTAAAATTGGGCAATTTCAGGGTCCATCCCTCCCCCCCCCCCCCAAATTCCTGAAGGGATGCTCCATTCTGTAATTCTGCATTCCCAATCTTTCTGAAGTACTCTCCAATAAATTTGATTAGTGACAGAGATATTATGCATGCCTACAGCATGTCCAAATACAGTGTTAGAAACACGTAATACCTTTTGGTGTATTTTGGAGTATAATACAGTATACGACACCTTTAATTCAATCTTTTAAAGTACACAAAAATCTGCAGAAAATTTAGAGGACGTCCAGACAACCCCTTCACCAACGTCAGTTCAATACCCCATTCCATTCTGTACATGACGCACTGTTCACATAAATATACAACCCTTTCAAACTTTAATAATTTGATTTATACTAAATAATATAAATAATACATTTCTATGAAAAATAATCTACCCAAATGAAAAATATGGATGTTAATGTTCTGTAGCTTGAATCAACGAAATTTGTAGATGGGAGTATGAATGTAATAAATTCTAAAAACCCCAAATTCCAAACTTAAGTTTGCACATCAGTTAGATGATACTGATATTTTTACATATCAATAACATATGTGGCTCATGGGTAATTGACATTCGTTGTTCTTATTCAACAATTTCATTAAAACATGACACGATGATAACATTATTGATTGAATATATATTTTGGATTAAAACTTATATAACTGATGATAATACATGTACATGTTGTTCAATGAAAACATGTAACATTGGTTTGAATGCATCCATGTCATGTTATATGATCCATATATATGATTGTTGTTGAATATATGTGAAAATAGTATAAAACTTCAATTGAACGATTGAATAAATCCCTCTCACATTCATCCTTATATAATTGATATATGTGGTTGTCATCGAAAAATTGCGTCACTTAAATTAAAAACTTTACTTGTGTGGTTGGACACATTTCTTTGAAATGCTACCATTATTATTTGATCCATATGTATGGTTTTTGTTTAATAACTGTGATGATTACAAAATGTTATGTATGTTATTGAACATGTTTGTTTAAGATTTCATTTATATATAATTGGTACATGTGGCCAACCTGGTTATAATAGAGTCCTTTGAAATATTATTGTTATTCGATGATTAACACAAATGGTTATCAATGAGATGGAATATAGAATATATGTATATAATCAAACATATTTCTTATTAAATCTTATTATATCATTAATTATTGATAACATTCTTTGAGGATAACGAACTTTTGATATTTTCAAATGAGAGTTTCATGTATTAAATTGAAATTTTAAATGAATTTAATATACATTTTATTGTCTTGATAGATCCATGTGAAATAAAGTTATTGGGTAGGTGACTAACATGCATGTTTATATTACAATTATTGTAAAAAAAGAATCAAATATTAAATTATTATTATATCAATAAAATTAACAAGAAATTTCCTTTGACACATGACTAATGTGCTTGACCAGTACATAATGTTAATATTGAAGACTAAATGAATTCACGTGGGATGTTGTCATTTTTATACATTTTACACATACATTCATCTTCAAATATCCATTAAATATGAAAAAACTTGGTGTTCTATAAATTCAAGATCAAACTAACTTTATTTCCCTTAAAAGTTTTATCAAGAATTTGCAAAATGTACCATGAGATTTTGATATTATTTTCTTACTTTTGGCTTACTTTTTGAACTAAGTCGGACTTGAAATATTTTTCAATATAACACTTCCATTTTGAACATTACATACCATAATTATGTTTGGATGTGTGGGGGCTCAAATCAGTGTAAATTCAGTGGTCCTAGCACCCCTGACTATAATCCTCGCCCACGTCTTAATGGCATTCGCTATTTCTGTTCCCTTCCGCGGCGGTCCCGCGAGACAGGGCCCACGGCGCGAGACCCTTCTTTCGCTCCAGAATTCTTTCCGTCGCTCCCCCCCTCTCGCGAGCCGTGCCCGGGCTCGGGATGCCACGTCGGACCCCGTCTCGAAACCCTCCCTGCCACGTCCGCATCCTCCACCCTGTCTCGTCTCGGAACCCAGAAAGACGAGACACCCCATGCATGGGCTGTCTCGCGAGACAGCCTCATGGCACCATGGCCCATGGGCATGCATGGAGATTTTCATCCATCCGAGACGGACAGAATTCGTCACGTCCTGTCGAATGACCTTCCACGTTTTAGGGTATGATGTCTCATTTTCGTGGGTGTCACTTCTGCTTTCTCCTGTCACTTCTGCTTTCAGTCTGTCTCGTCGGAGCTGTTTCGGGTGTTGAGGTGATGATGGGGTTCTGTGGGTGGAGATCATGCGCCGTCTCTTGCAGCCTTTTCCTCGATTTTGATTTCTGAGGTTTTGTAGGTGTGATGATGGCGTCTCCCCCCTGCTCCCTGTATAAATTGGCAGCCTCCTGGAAAAACGGACTCATTTGATGCCATTGCCTGAGGAGAGTTGCGAGAGTTGTCTCGTGGGGTGGTGAGAGTGTTCCCTCGAGAGGAGGTGCGAGGGTTTATATGCGCGCGTTGTCAAAGTTTGCTAATTTCTCTGCCAATTTCTCTCCGTTTCCTTCTCCGCTGTCTCGCGCCATTGTTAGATGTGTTACGCTGCGTGTTTGTGAGGTGGAGAGTGTTGTGCGAGAGGCGCTTTCATGGGCGGAGAGTGTTGTGATAGAGTTTGAGAGTGTTGTGAGAACTGAGGAGTCGGAGTCTGTTGCTGGAGCCGCGATCGAGGAGTTTGTGCGATTTGGTCGGAGGAGGAGTGCAGAGGCGATTTCGCAGAGACAATCGAGGTATGTATACGTTCATCATCTTCTATGTGTTTCTTTTTATGGTGTTCCGGAGAGACGATAGCGATTTTGTTGCCGGAGTTTGTCACAGAGATTAGTTTTAGGGTTTAGTAGTCATACGTCACGACGTTCTGGGGTTTAGGGTTTAGGATAGACATGTCTCGTGGAATACTGTTCAGGTGTATCTTGTCTGCGGTCGTTGTCGGTGGCCTCACTGCTATTGTCGAAATCAAATGAGGACGACGATGTCGCCCCCGTTACAGGAGTGTCTCGCGTTGGAATTGGGAGGGAGTTCTTGAGTATACCAATTTTGTGCATAGAATCTTAATTTCTGTTCCGATTCGTCGTTCATGTTTCGCCGAGACAAAGATCCGTCGTAGAGGCTCCTTCCTGTCGTCCACAGTTCCTGCCGAATTTGATGTGCACGGTTTTTGCTTCGCAGCTGTCTCGCAGTCTCGGCGCTGTGTCTGTGTCTCGGAAGGTCTTATAAACTTCGCATCCAGGTTACTAACCTCCGCCCCTGTTTGTAATAGGTTCAAGTTAGCGAGACATGGCTCCCGAGTACAGGAGGAACCTCCAGATCACGGACGACGGCGTCACGGAGGTCCACGAAAGCGACAAGAAGTTGTTCACGGAACACTACACATGGGAAGAGTGGAAGAATTTGCTCCTGGAGTGTCATAGCGCGCCGGTGATGTTAGGACGTCGATTGTTCTGCTGCAAGCACAAATGCCGTGGCAAGAATGGGGAGCCCATGTGTGCTCAGAAGGCGCGTCTAAATACTCATAGATGGCACGGGTGCCCCCTAAATGTCGACGCGAACGGTTTCGTCATCCCGGAGAAGATGTACCCGAATCTGCTTGAGAAGAACGTTACCATTGACAAGCTGCAAGCGGGTGTCTCGCCCCAGAAGTTGGTGAGGGACTACGTGAACGAGACACAGGCTATGTTGCGGCGAGGGGAGCCGGTCAAATTCCAACAAGGCGTCCCTGCGATTCGTGGTCCGAGTGATAGATCGCCGAAGAAGCAGACGAAGAAACCCATGAAGGCCGAGAGAAAATCTGTCCCTGATAGGTTGGCTGTCAGGACTTTGGAAATGGTGCTGAGCAGTTCAGATTCCGAGGCAGAGGCAGACAGTGATTTTGTGGCCTCGGACTCGCCCGTGGTGGAGCGAAGACCGTTCATCCCCAATCCCGAGACGGCACCGACGCCTGCTGTTGTCCCTATCATTCTCTCACCGCCCCGGCGAGACACATCTGCAGGCGAAGAGGACGCCACGGGAGCTGTACCTGATACGTTCATCGTTCTTCCTCGGGCAGGACTCACTCCTCGACAGCGAGACAAGAAAGGACGAGACATTGAAGTGAAGGCTTCCAAGCCGGAGGAGGAACCCGAGGAGAGGGAGTTTTACTCTCGGAAAAACAAACGCAAGACCACCCCGGCACAGAGGGTCCCAGCGGCAAGGAGCGAGACAAACACGACGGCAGCGAAGCGACCGAAACCATCGGACGAGAAACCGCCATCCCCAATCCGGGACGAGACAGCCGGGTACGCCTCGGATACGTCTCGGATACGTCCCGGGGACGGCTCTGATATGGCCGTCTCCACTCCCACTGTCCACACAGAGGACACTGGAGCGGTGGCTATGGTGGTCGACGAGGCCCCGATGGACGTTCCCCTGAGCCCAATGTCCGCCTTAATGCGAGACAAGGAGAAGGTTGTGGAGGAGGCTCAAGAGGCAGCGGAGTCCCTGTTTACAATAGATCCAATTCGCCAGCCCGAGACACGCTTGGGACACACGGGCCTCACCATCCTAATGGATTATGGGCTTTTTGGGGAGGAGAGGGAGTTCCACACGTGGGACAGGGGAACTCTTCGGACCAGACTGGGGGAGTTCTTGAAGAAGGAGGGGCGCGAGACAATCATCTCGCTTACCTACTTCCGATTCCAGAAGTTGAATCGAAAGGTACGACATCTCCTCCCTGGAGTTCTCAACTTCATTATTTTATAATAACTTGTACTTGTCGTGAATATGTTGCGATATTTTAATTCATTTCCGTCTATCTTTCATACTTGTCTCGCACTTCAATCTGTGCCTCAAGGTTGCTAACGGGGGAGGACTGCCGTACCCTCTGAATTGCAGAATTCTCTATACTCCGAGAGAGATAGCGGTCTAGCGGCAGATCTTTCTGAAGTGTTGGACACCGGGGAAATGTCCGAGACAGAGATGGATCGTCTCGCGAACGCCTGCATGGACTACTACGTCAATGTCCACGACTGGAAGAAACACGAGGAGGCCGTAGATGCCCAGCGCCTTCATAACGCCAGACTGAAGGAGAAATTCATCGCGGACAGGGTTGCAGCGTGGGAGGAGTCCAAGGCTGGGGAGTTGGAGGAAGTGTCATGGGGTTGGAATCCCCTGTACCACATATGCGCGAAGAACCCCGCTGTCTCGGAGAGGCTACCTCCCATGCCCTGGAAGCACAACGAAACGGAGGCGCGAGACGTGGTCAAGGCACTCGGTACGAGACGGACGCTGCCAGTCGGAGCAGGTCTGGAGGCAAAGATCATTCGCGTTTTCCTCCTCGTCCACAATATTCGGTACAGGTCAGTATTGTGTACTTGTTTATTTTTATTTTTTCCTCCTGAGGTACTTTATTCAATTCAACATAATTTAAAATAAAAAAAAAACCGTCACGGGCCCCTCATATTTTCCTCGTGCTCTGGTATAACAGCTCAGCGGACCCACTGCAAGGAGCACTGGACAAGAGTGTCCAGGAGAAGATCTCTTCGCCTGGAGCTCTAGACACAGCGAGGTGTCTCGTTCAGGCCGCTGGGAGTACACTGTTCGGTGCTGATCCAAACGCCGAGACGGAGACGTCGGACGCCATTACAGCAGCATGCATGTCCCTCCACAGCGGTGTCTCGGATGACCTGCAGGCGTGGCTCCTTTCAGTCCAGGCTCGGGCACTGGAGGACTTTGCATCTTCCGAGACGGAATCCTTCATGACGGCGTGGCAGTTGACGGCGCCCGTCTCGGAAGAGGTATTCCCAGAGTGCTTGAAGATTTTGCGGCAAGCATTAACTCGACGGGAGGACCTAGATCTCCGTTGGATCCCTCTCGCGGATGGTAAGTTCATATCCGACACAGAGGCCATGTTTTGATGTCTTGTAGTAAGAATGTCTCGGAAATAGTTCATGCGTTCCGAAGCTAACGGCTTGGACCTTCTTTGCAGAGCCGGCCTGGGCCTCTGGTTTGCGCAGTGCGTTGTCAGTGCGCACTTTCTTGAATGGTGTCGCTCGAGACCGGTGGTCCGCTGCCGAGACCGCTGTTGACGGGGTTTCGCGAGACAGGTTGGTGTACGGGCACTTGAACGTCCATGGTCACGCGATACCTGTCGACGAACCTGCACAAGACTCGGAAGGGACCGAGACAGCGAGCCCTTCATCCCCATTTCACAACGAAATGAATGAGGTTGTTGACATTGCCTCCGTGGATTCGCCTCGCCGGTACGAGAGTCCGCGAAAGGAGGCTGCCTCATTGGAGACAGTGGCAGCCGCGAAACCCAGAGGTGAGTGTCCCGGAACATGGACCCAAGAATTGCGAGACGGGTTCAGTTCCCTGCCATTGGGCAATGGCATTCCCTCTGCATCCCAGATGGACTGTTTCGGATTCTCGCAATTACTTTCTTGCACACCAACTCATCATACAGTGTCCAGAGGGACATTAATTAACGGGGGTTGCAATATTGTGTCTTTACTAGACGCAGTGGCGGCGTCCGAGACAGTGGTCGAGGAGGACAAGGAGCCGGAGTCAGACGAGGGACAGTCCTCTGGAATTGGGTCACGAGAGGAAGGACTCAAGATTTGGGACCTCGACTTTGGCGCACCAATACCGCCGAGTAAATTGAAACCGGGGAGCCACTGGATTTTTAAATTCATGGACCCTGCCACGCCTGTTCCGAACACATTGGAGCCCCCGAAGGATTTCAAGACGGAGCTTGTCTCGGAGGGAGTACAGATGGATTGGAAGGCAGTGCTTGGGGTATTGATGATTCCATTCCACGTTGGCTGCTTCAAGTAAGTTCTTAAGTTCGTGAATGGCATGTTTTATTACTCATGGTATGTTTAGGCTCGTTGTGTCCATGTTTTTTATTCTTGAAAATGTTTCGCGGTGTCCCGATATCATGTTCCCATAGCGCTGTCCAGGTTCTACCCTGTCTCGGATCTAACATTATCACTGTCTCCTATTTCAGGCAAGGGCATGTGGCCGAGACGGAGTACGAGGATTACATCATCTACTTTGGTAACGACCCCCGGATTGCCGTGAAGATCCCTGTCCTGGTCCAAGAGTGGGAGTGCGTACTCAGACCACAGGCGTGCATGATTGGGCCATTCGTGGACCTCCTCCTGCGGCACTTGGTTCTGAGATCGCCGGACCACGTCGCGAGACAGTATGTGGTGGCAGAATCCAACGTCAATACTGTCTTGGATGCGCACATCCTGGAGTGCAACGGGGACTGGGAATGGCTGGGGAGTTTCGGAATCCGGTGGCTCTCAGGTTGCAATGGCCGGGAGAACACGTTGGTGATCCCTTATTGCGATAAGGATCACTGGACCCCTTTTTGTTGTGGAGCTTGACACGACATATCACCTTGGATCCCTCCTCCACATACACGACACGGAGGCTCGAGACAACTTCGTCACGTTGGTGCACATCGCGTGGGCGAGCTCCAGGGGAATTGTTCCGGGATCGCAGGACTGGTGGAAGGTAGTGTCTCGCGGATGTGTCTCGCTCAAGGCCCCGAACCAGAAGGAGTCATGGGAGTGCGGATACGCGATGAGTTTCCAGTTCTGGCAGTACATGGTCACTCGTGGATATGGTTGTCGTTTCCCGAAGCCTGCGGAGAAAATGAAGAAGAAGCGGTGGTTGAAATGGACTGGGCAGCAAATGCAGTTGTGGTTCTTGGAGCAGCTGTACATCGAGACAGCCCGTGCGGACGACAGATTACCAAGACCGAGGATCTGCGGGACTGGACTGAATGACTTGCCTAACCTGATGGAGGGGGATATCGTTGTCCCGGACTACGTCACAGTAAAAGGCGGGGTCCAAGTGTTCGGTATTTCGCCAGCGATGTCTCGGACCGGGTACAAGGTTGATGCGTTCCACATCCGTGAACCACGAGCACCAGGTTCTGAGGAGGAGGAAGACACAAAGGCGAGGCTCGGAAGCGCCACCAAGTCCAGGAAGTCTAAGCGTGAGAAATTCGAGAAGATGGTGCACTCTCCTTCAGGCTCGGCGAGACGACGGCTGTAGACTGCGTTTTTGTTTTGGGGCGAGACAGGCAGGAGACTTGTACAGGACTGCTCAGTACATAGTACCAGTTTTGGGGATGGGAGGGAGACGTACAGTAGTAGAGATGTAGTGCATAGTTGAAGGACACAATGACAGTGTATAGATGAATGGTATAGTCCGAGACAGTCCAAGGAAGGGAAGTGACTGTCTCGCCTCTCGTTTGTAGTGGACTCCCTGTGACTAGTTCAGAGCTCAGTGTCTCGTATGTGGGATGCTTGGCTCCCAGGGGTCGGAGAGGAAAGAAGAAATTTTTTTGTACAAAATTTTCCATGGGAAACCGTGTGACGTATAATTAGAAAACGGAAGATTCTTTTATATCCGATACTTGTCTACATTGAGCATAAAAGAGTATCGATAATTCCCAGGCTACAATCCGAGACAGAACTTCAATAAATTCGCTACAACACAATCTAGAGCTACAGTTTACCGAATGCTGATGGTCCTAACATCCTCCTTGACCTAGTGGGGTTCCAAGGGGTGAGACACATGCCTACGTACGTAAGGGACTCGTAGTCGACCCCGTCTCGCCTCGAGACAGTTCGTGTTCGGGACTGCCCGCCAAGGTATTGTCTCGGTATACGGTACACGTCCACTGGATTCCGTTTCGCAGAGCTCATTCTCCGAGACGATAACGCTATATCATATGATGCCTCCAAGAACAATTGCTCCAGTACCTCTAAAGCGTCGGCCTCCAATTCCTGGAGATCACAGCAGCCTGTGGCACCCGAGACAGGCCCCTCCGGATAGACTCCCGGGACCGTGTCCTCCCCCCCATTGAAGAAGTTAACGTTCATGGACTCCATTCTGCGAACCCAATTGAACGCCAAACGGGAACTACGGAAACTGGTACCCCGTGATTATGAATCCCACTCAACACTTGCAGAAATAAAAAGAAAGTACGAGTCGTGGCGGGTGTACTTATAGGTAGAGTTCCCGCTGTCTCGATCCGAGACACATCGAATATAGAAATCCGAGACAGGGACGTGGGGTCACTCCTGCGTGGATCTGGGCGGACGTCCGACGCGTCCCCCGTCGAGGAAATCCCTATTCCGTTTCAGCGAGTTGGGCTTGTTCGGGTCATTCCTCTCAAATCTTGGGGCGTCTCGCTCCGTTGGATGAAGGAGACCGGCTAGAATCCTCGTTTCCATGGCAGCGTGTCTCGTATTCATCTCTGCCAATTCCGCCGCCAGGTGCTTCTGAATGACGTAGTGTCTCGCAGCTCGTTCCGTGATTTCTCTTCCCGTCTGGTCTATGACGCGCTTCATTCTTGCCACCTCGTCTTCTTGACTCGGTGGAGGGTCGACCGTGGGCACATCCTGTGTCTCGCTGTTGGCATTCCAGTCTTCGGGGACATCCTGCGACGGTCCGGTTTCAGTCTCGCTTGGAATTCCCGGTCCCGGGGGATTTAGGAGAGCCGAGACACCGCCTAGCTTGGTACCGTACAGTGTCCCGCAGACCTTCACAATCGTCCCGTCGGCAAGGTCAGGCCTCATTAGACGAAGAACCTTCAGCTGATGTTTGCAAAGATTTCCTTTCTGGGCCCATACACATTCGCAAACAGCCCACTCGGTATCGGGATTGTACACGGCGTATCTAATGTGGGCTCGCTTGGACGACGTGACTATGGCGGGGTCACCGGGTCGAGACGGCAGCGAGACAGAGGAGTCCGGGATCTTGTTCGCCGATATAATGGAGTTTCTAACGATCTGCTCTGCCTTCTTGTTTGTTATGAAGCCATTCTCCTTCATGTATTGGTTGTAGTCGTATTTCGTTACGACGTCGTTTGTGAGCTCGTGAATGAGCCAATCGAGACGCCTTCCATCCAACCAACTCTTCTCGGCCTTCAGAGTGGCCTTTGTGTGTCCATGATATGACTCAATTCCTGCGTTCGTGTCTTGACCAGCATGTGGTATGTGCCTGTTCCCTGTCACCCACATTTCGGGCTTTATCATCCAGTACTTTTCAATGTACGCCCAGAAAGCAGCAGCGCCGGACACTAATGTCTTCAGTCTCGCGAACCTAGCCTTCACGTAGTCCAAGACAGACAACCTCGAATCGGGGGACTCCTCGATGTACATGAGCGCTCCCATTTCCCGCAGCGCCCACGCTCTGGTGATTATTCCTTTAATTTTGGCACAGGCGTTCTTTTGCCAGGCCCGCCTCACATGCCAGAGGCATAGGAATACTTTAATCTTGGGCCATACCAACCTATGAAACGCACGAGACATATCAGGGGTACAGAAGTGGAGGTGCAGTATGCGTGGTGGGGAATCACGAGACAGTGTGCGGAACGGTATGTCACGAGACAGCTTGCGAGTCGGCAAATCACGAGACAGTACGCAGAGAGAGATATCAGAATACGTACATTATGGCGTTAATCTCAGCTAATGCATCATCGACAATGAATGCACTCGGTAGCCACTCTGGCATCTTTGAAACTAGCTTCTGCTTGATTGCGGTGAGCCAGGGAGTGATGTCTTTCTCTTTTGCGGATTGCGCGATAATGAAAGCAACAGGGACTCCATTCCGCCACTTGTCGAACACCATCACAGTGTACAGGGGATACTGCAAGAGCGAGACAGATGTGAATGTCTCGAAAAACGAAATGAGTACTGAACGAGACAAAGTCGAAATATATGGGCCTCACCTTCCAGTGATTTGTTCCGAACGTAGCGTCCATCGAGACAATACTTTCGTGGCCGTGCTGTAGCATCATCTTGAACTGGAACTCGTTTTGGATGCCGATGACAAACGGCAAATTCGCAGACGTGAGAGTTCCCGAGACAGTGCCTTTCTTAACGAGACGGTAGAAAAAAACATCGTCCGGGTTAGCCTCCACCCACATCTTCACGGATTCGGCGTCGTTGTCGTCTCTCTGATACTCTGTTTTCCTCAATTCCTTGGCGATGTTTCGGACATCCCACTCCCGTAGAAAGTGACATCGTTCAGGCGGAACACCCTCGGCTACGAGACGCATCACCTCGGCACGGTGGGTAGAAAGAATCTTGTTACTGGAAACGCCAGACCGGAGGCTCGACAGTACCCAATTCCGGAGCTCCGTCGGGATTTGTTTTTCGAAACGACCACGCTCGCCGGGTAGGACGGCGCCGTGGACCACTAGCGATGCAGGATTTTCGTGTCTCGGGTTATAATATACAATCTCGACCACGTCTCGGAGATAGTAGAGCTGCTTCACCTGGAATCTGCACACGCATCCTCTCTTGATGCTCATTCCAGTCGCAGCAGCGCCAATTCTGGGCCTCCCCTTCCCACGCCCGTTGGGAATCAACTTGCCCTTGACGTTGTATTTCGGTTTCTTCGTCTCCATCTCGGGAGTAATTGTGAGGACCTTGTCGGACAAGTCCTTCGGCCCGTACTGGCACTCGTACCTGTGCCGAAAATACAATACTAAGTTAGCGAGCCGTTATCGACTGTCTCGGAACCCGTTTCGCGAATGCTGTCTCGTTATCGAAGAACATCGGGACACGGACATCACGTATAAACAAATAGAAGAACATACAAAACGTTACCCAGAAGTATTCGGTTTCGGAAATGAACTAACCAGAAAGTATGAAGGCCAGTATTGTGTCTCGGCTCGTGACCAGGCGGCTTCCCCTTGGGTCGTTTCAAGAATCTTGTCTGGACATCGGACCTTCGTTTGCTTTCGCCTTCGACGAAGTCCTCCACTCTTTCCCACGGAATGTAAGCAACATGATACCTTTTCTCCGAGACATCACCCTCGGAGCGCCCGATTCCAAGCCCGGACTCCGGGACGTTCCGTCTACAGTATTCGACAACATCAGGATACGAATTCGGTTGGCGGAAGTCCCACTTGATGTCTTTGAACGTGAAGGGACCGCGAGGTGGGAACTGTACCGCGTCTCGGTATCCCTGCAGAATGTGACCGTTCTTCTGCATGTAGATTGTCTCCCACGGTCCAATCCAGGAGGTGTCTACCTCCACCTTCACGTCGACAGAATGGGAAGCCACGGTCGCTCCATTGTCTCGCGGAAGATCGTCCTTCAGGATTCGTCTCGCGGCGTCCTCTTCCAGGGTCTCCATCCCGACCGCACCTCTCGGGGTATCACGCGTCACGCATCACAACAGATTGCGCTTGTCCCGCAAACAGGTGCGGTACAAGCCGATGCCACTCCTGAAGACACCTTCGGTCTCGCGTTCACGGGTTCGGCATCGACACGGCCAAAAAAACGAGCGGTATCGGACGATGCATCGCGGGAACGTGCAAGACACAGGGAGGGCACCGAAACGGGTCCGCCGTAGACAGACACTGATGCCACTCGTCTGGGCCTGGCGAGACGGCGGGTAACCCTAGAATTTGAAATCGATGGAGCACTTAGAGACAACAAACTCCCGCCTGGGAATCGCGAGCGGGAAACCGAGACGAGACTTATTCCACGTCTCAGGCCTACGAGAGGGAAGCCCCGGAAAGGTAGGAAAATCTCCATGCATGCCCATGGGCCATGGTGCCATGAGGCTGTCTCGCGAGACAGCCCATGCATGGGGTGTCTCGTCTTTCTGGGTTCCGAGACGAGACAGGGTGGAGGATGCGGACGTGGCAGGGAGGGTTTCGAGACGGGGTCCGACGTGGCATCCCGAGCCCGGGCACGGCTCGCGAGAGGGGGGGAGCGACGGAAAGAATTCTGGAGCGAAAGAAGGGTCTCGCGCCGTGGGCCCTGTCTCGCGGGACCGCCGCGGAAGGGAACAGAAATAGCGAATGCCATTAAGACGTGGGCGAGGATTATAGTCAGGGGTCCTAGCACAGCTTAACTATTCAGTGTGAAGGAGCCCCAGGCCAATTCAAGCTTTTCCAGAAGGTTGGTGGCCAGCGCTTTTTTTTTCAGTTTTTGGAAATGGGTGAAGAGGTGAGATTTTAATTTCAAAGTAGTCAAAAAGGCGTTTTTTTTTTTTTTAAAGGTGCAAAGCTGTGGCGAATCCCTTTTACACAGTAATTTTGCAAGGGGCGAATCATCATTTTGTACAGTAGAAATCTAGGCGAATTAACAATGTAAACAAGTGCTACTTTGGCGAATAAGTTCAAATTAATAAATGGCAAATGGCGAATTCTGCTGTAAGTTCAGTCCTGATTGGTGACAAAGTGGCTAAACTTCTAAAATTCACAGTGCACGGTTAAAAAGCTGCAACTTTGATTTCTGCTACACTTGACCTGCACACACAAACAAGGGGCTCCGATGCCTAAATGAGAAATGGACTGAATTGTAAAGGACTCTAGGTAAGAACCAAAACTGAGCATCAGTCCAAGAGTTCAACCGTAACAAACAACAATCACCATTCAATACTCAATTCGGGGGTTAATATTGGGCAAAATTGATGCAACAGAAAAGGTTTAAAAGGTTTAGAAAATGAGACTCATACAAAGCATAACCATGTAAGCATGAACATAGAACAAGACCAGGCTTCCATGAGCCCTGCAATGAGATAACACATAACATGGATTTGTTAGAACTGGCACAGAAAGAACTCCACCGAAGTTCTAAGATCTGATCGAAGTTGAAACGATCAACAGAAATAACAAAAACAAAGAGGCCAGGCCTATAACAAACTCTAGGCTATGTCAAAATCTGCGACAAGTAGTTTCTACAGCTCCCTAAGCCCCTAAGATTTATGGTGAAACATGCTATGTTTCACAAACAAGCTTGAACGAACCTGAGAAGAACTACAGTCTACCGAGTCTCAAAAGTCGCAGCTAGCAACCAACTACCTAGGCGTGAGCCAAGTAACGGCCCCGCTCACCTGTGACAAACCAAGTGTCAAAAACTTTCGGGTAAGGAAAGCTTTCAATGGTAAAAAGACGCTCAGAGTGCATTCCTACCACAATCTGCAGGTGCTCCTCCAAACTATTTCTTAACTTTGACTTCAGAAAATTCAGCGAAGAGAAGGTTCTCTCATCTTTGGCTGAGCCAATAACATGGACCATCGCCATCTCAGCCAGCTTCACGAATTCACAGAAACTCTGAGTCAAAAAGTTGTTAGAATCCAGCACCCTCCACACCCGAGTTAATGGATTCACGTCATAAGGCGGCAACATTGCCGACCTGCAGTTGCTTCTCATGCAGGTTTTGAATAGACTACGCTGCGCCATCAGGAGGTCTCGGTTAATCAAAGCAGGGACCAGGATCTTGTTGTCACCCTCGCCCAGAATTTTGCCATGTCCGTAATTGTCCATCAGGCATCGTAAGTGCTTGTCAAAATTCTCCTCAGCATCACCTTGACACCAGTATTGAAGGTAGAGAATGCCGAAGGCATTCATCACCTGCTGCGCAGGATATCGAGCACCAACTCTGCAATGACAAGACTTGCAGCCCCTGTACAAGTGCACTGGTTAGAACTTAGTAGAATTCAGGGAAGGTAATTCACGGGATAAAAAACGATTCAGCATGCAAAAGCTCAACACAGAAACGCAGAACTTGAATAACGAACCTGTAAATTCAGTTTTGACGGTGGACAGAAGTTGCGACCACATGTCTCGATTCACCGGGCCCCCCTTCCTTTCAGCGTGGATCGATTCTCCGTGGCAGACAAATGCCAAGACTGTTGAGTCATTGTTTAGGTCGGTTATCCACTTGAGATGGATTTGCTCGTGACTAAGCTCAGCCAGGTTTGTAAAAGACCAAAACTCATCACAGTTAAAAGCCGTGGCACGGTCCTCGTACATGCGGTGCAAGGAGGCTTGGCAAACCTTGACAGCGGCCACGAAATCACAGATATAAACATCTGTCATTTGAGCAAATTGCACAAGCTGGTCAATGGCCTCCAGCAGCGGCAGTAAGCATCTCATGCCGAGCATCACATAGGGGTCCAGCAACATGACGAGACATGCCTGCAGCCCAACCCATACAGGATTAGTCTTGCGGCCACTTAGCAAAATAGAAAACAAAAAAAATAAAGAGCACAAGGTCGACAGTGGACTAGCACATGCGGAAATGAGCAGATGAAAGATTAAGAGTCGAGAGAGGGACTCAAGACCGCAAGTAAAGGCACAACGAGAATTGAAACATGTAAAAGAAATGGAAAAAACTTTTTAAAAAAAAACAAAATAACAAAATGAGAGATCTCGAGCATAACAACGGTGACTGTAAAGGAAGAAAATAAGGTTCGGCAAGGGGATTCACGGCATGGCAAAATGGAAAGATTTAAAAACAAAAAAAAAAAAACAAAATGTAAAGCAAGAAAGTCGACAAAGGTGACTCACTGACTGTCACAGAAACTAAGAGACAGCAAGGGGATTCACGGCATAGCAAAATGGCAAAGCAAAAAACCAAAAAAAAAAAAACAGAATGTAAATGATTCAAGTCGACAAAGGTGACTGTCACAGGGACTCAAAGACAGCAAGGGGATTCACGGCATGGCAGAATGGAAAGATTTAAAATAAAAAAAATAAAAAAATAAAAAACAAAATGTAAAGGATCCAGACTCGACAAAGGTGACTGTCACAGGGACGATGAGGCAGCGATGGGAATCACAGCAAGGCGAAATGGAAATAATTCAAAAAAAAATATAAAAATGTAAAGGAAGAAACTAACCTCGGCCTTGTTGTTCTCTTCAAGATCAGCGGTCATCTTGTAGATGAGAGTCCGGTATTCAGATAGAAGTCGTCTCAACGGATCTATGAGACTCACCCAACGTGTTTCCACAACACGCAGCATGCGGAGCCCTTTTGTTTCTGTTAATTCCGCCAATTGTTTGAACTCGCAAAGGCGTTTTGGACTGTTGTTGAAATATGCGTGGGTACAGTGCAGGAGCTGCTCAATAGAAGAGAAAATTCCCAGCTTTGACAAGGCCTTGTAAGCCAGATTGCAGCAATGTGCAACACAATGCACACCATGCAAAAATGGAGCATATTTGTCTCTCACCTGAGTAGTTACACCGGTCCGACACCCCTGTAGCGTGGCAGCACCATCTGCACCAAAACTCAAGAGTTTCCTGGCGAACATCTCTGAATCCAACCCACCAGCACTAGTGACGGCCCCCATGATCAATCTGGTCAGATTTTTAGCATCAGATGAACAATTGATTCGTTGCAATGACAAAAGCAGGGGAATTCTAACCCAATCCTTCACAACATAGGCATGGACAGACAAAAAAGACCCATTATCAACACTAGTGACCTCATCAACCGTGACTGCAATAAAACGAGCAGCTTGCACATGCTTGCTGATCTCTTCGAGGACAACTTTGTACATGTAACTCGCCATGACCCAGCCACTATTATCACACCAATGAGCAATGGGACAATCAGGCACACCCAAGAGCTTGTAGAGACTGAGACGGTGCTTATAATCGACCATGGGGCGGCCATCACGAAGGATCTGGAACAGAGTGGCAAACTGGATACGTTTTTTTTTGGCCTCAATCGTGGTGCAGTGATTCACTTGCTCCAGCACAGTGGCTGGCGGCCTCCCAGCATACAAGCGCATGTTTTTTTTATGCCGACACTCTCTGGCAATGTAGCTTTCACCTTTCTTGACCTGAAACTGCGGCATATCTTTCTTTGCCGTGCGCTTCCCGTCATGCTTGAATAAGATATCAGATTTCGGGGCCATGATGCAAGGCTTGCGATCAAAAGCACTATATGTCTTGCACTTCACCATATGCAAGATCCCATCAGACGCCATTATCCCCTCAGCCCACGGCAGTTTGGCCGCCCACTCACTCTGGAACTTCCTGTGACGGTCATAGCGCTTCTGGGCTCTACTCTTCGCTGTTTCAGCCTTGGACTTCGCTGTGGCACCCCTCTTCTTCGGTGGGGAATCCGCTTCATCATCTTCCCCTTCTGTTGCATCTGAGATCTCCTTCAGGCCGCTGTTGTCTGAATCCTTGGAGCTCACCGAGATAGGGACGATGGGGGATTTCAAGCTCAACACAACGGTATCTCCTGATCCGGAGGAAGAGCCAGGAATGAGGGCCGTGTGTGCTGTGTCAAAAGACACGCTGCGCTCAGAGCGCATCGCCAGCATACAAGCCGTTGCTTTGTCATCATCGGGGTCGGAGTCTTGGGCTTTGTTTTTCTCCGGAAAGAGGCTGGCTCCCAATGGTTCTCCTTCACCGCTGCGCGAGGTCTGGAAGTAGCTCCGCATTGTTGTGCGCTGGGCTGCTTTGCGCTTCGCAGCCGCCACCATGAGCGCGTTCAATTTCTTCTCCTCCCGCGCAGCAGCGAGAGCCTCCTTTGCTAATCGCTGCGCTTTCTTCTTCGCCTGCTTGGCTGCAAGTGCCGCTCCCATGGCAGCAATCTCCAGATTGCCACCGCCGCCGTCATCAGAAGAAACCATCTCGCCAATTACTCACCCTCGCAGAACAGAAGACCGCAACAGATCCCCGCCCCTCCACCCAAAGAACCCACTGTGTAAAAAGCTCGAAGGGAACCCAATTCGCAAAAACCCAATTCGCAAAAACAACTCTCCAAATTGCACACAACCAAAACAGCAATGACAATTCTCTCCAATCACAACAATGAAGGAGCGCCCAGCACCCACAATCAAAATGCACAATTTTAACGTAATTAAAAACAAGGGAAAGAGGGGGACTTCCATCAGGCCGAGTCGAGCACATTCGGCGGCTCTCCATTGATCAGCGATCTCCCGGATTCTCCCTCAGTGAATGAAAAGAACAGCAGTTACAGCACGCTAGAACCCAATCGTACAACGAATCGCAACAGACTCACAAACCGAAATTGAGCAGCCACCCACCCTACACCCTCAACCTACGTGAAGCTAGCGAAAAGGGAAATCGAGGAAGGGGGGGAAAACAATTGGCGATCCTCGAATTCGAACAAGTGCATTAACTGGCGAGAGTGATCGTCACAATGATGCAGGTACGGGCGAAATCGGAGCAATAAATGGAGAATTTTGCAATAAACGCCAAGCGCACTTGGCGATCTGGAGCCGAAGATGGCGGCGGGGGAGGTATACCTGACGAAACCTAACCCTAGAGCCCCCCACTTGGACGCCGACCTGGCGAGTACAGCCAATGGGAAAATGCCAGCATGGCGATCCCCCCATTAAATCTTTATTTCGTTACTACACTAATTTCGCCCACAGTAAATGCTGGGTGCAAAATGGCTTCTTAATGCCAAAAAAAAAAAGCGCTGTTGGTGGCCATTTCCAATTTTCCAGTCCTCTGTAGATCATGACTGGTTGGTGGCCATTTCCAAATTCCGGTCCGTGTAAGTTGTAGTGTTTGCTGCAGTGACAATGCACATCTAAGTTAGTACTAGAGACGAACTATTGATTGTTGTTAATGAAAATGGATGCCTAATGACAGCATCCTTCCGCCGGCTAAAGTTCCATCCACAAACAGTAGTTACTCTCCTGCTCACTAGTGACTAAATTACACATAAGGCTGACCTCGAACGTAAAGAGCATTCTGTACGATAGGCATTAATTGGCGAATGATGTGGCATTCAAAGGCCAAGTCCCTTTGGAACAATTAGGTCCTGCAAATCAGAAGTTACAAAGTCTGCATGATTCTATTCTTTCCATCATGGCTCAACAATGAATGGTAAGGATGCCAAGGCTCAGTCATTGGACGGCGTAGATGAGTCCACTGAGTCAGAATCCTTGACAGACAGCGCTTCTATTCATTCACGTCTTTCCTGTGCCCTTCCTTCCTGCACCGACCTGGGAACGGCAAGTGGGAACCAAGTTCTGTCCAAAAGGCGACGTTTGTCCCATCCACGGCAATGAAAATTTCCTCTAATGTCGAGCATTTTATTTTCTCGGTGGAAATAATTGTCCCGGGAGACTGATTGATTCCCCCCTCACTTTTTTTGCAAGCTTTTAGTTTTTTTAGGCTAAGTTAACCTAATCACAATGTGTAATGATAAAGAAGTTCCAGAGCTCAATGCCCAAGATGATTAGTTGATCATTGCCCCTGACTCTTCTTCCAAAGCCCCCCACCCCCCCATTGCAATTAACATAGATTCAATTCCCAACTTCACATACATTTGTGCCAGGAACATGTGATTGTGATGATGCATGGCACTGGAATTTGAATAAGATTCTCCTGTGAAGGTCATGAAGAGCCGAAACCTTTAATTTACGCATTGCATCAAAAGTACCAGCTGCAGGATGGGCTCCATACCATGAGGAACGACCATTCCATTATTCAAACCAAGGCTGCTGTGACATGCTGTTTCGTTGCGTGTGGGAACATGATCTGCCGAAGATAATGGTCAAGAAATGCAAGGGCTGTAGGCAAAAGCAGTGGCAGTGGCGTAGGAGTCTTGGACCTTGCCATGTAGAAGGAATGGTGAAGCAACCGTGAGAAATTCTGACAGTCCCCCCAAGGGACACCAAACAACACCTCACTTTATGACAGTATCATGACCAAGGATCCTTTTCCAATAGCCTGTGAGCCATGTTGTAGGTAATAATGATGTCCACGATTTGTACCAAAAGCGAGTAAAGTAGACGTGAGGGAAAAGAACAGATTAACTTGTCATGGTGACAAATATGTACCAGGGCCCAGGCTCTGTCTGTGGTGCCAGATCATTCATTACCCAGGCTCTGTCACCCCCCCTCTCTCTCGCCAGCCAGCCAACGCGGCACGACAAATTCCACCCAGAATCGTCGACCACTCCCCTACTGTTTCATGTCCAGACTTGAAATCACCCGGAAATCCTTCCCGAAAATGGAAGAGTAACAATGAGGGGAATGAGCGAGTAGGGTAGAAGCACCCATTTCCAATACCACCCCCACAACCAACCTGTAGTTGTCCCCAAAACCACAAATTGGCTGTCAGACCACTCAATTTAAACAATTTAACCCTCTAACGCGTTGGCGTCCACATTCGGGACGCCGAATGAAATCCAGCAGTTCAATTTCTTTAAAATTTGGATGTTTTTCATCCATTTTAATTTTTTTTCAATTTTTGTGTTAGATGTTTAGCATTTGTACAATATGGATCTTCAAAATAAGATATTGTAATTTTCTGAAAATCCATAAAATTAGTTTATGTCAAGTTTCATTCTTAGTTCAAAAAGCGAGATCTCAAATATGATTTTCGATAATAAGTGAGATCAAATAATGGAAACTATACCATCTCGTAGTGCAATTTATTTTCATTTTATAACAATATTTTAAAAAAAATTGAGTTAATTTTGGATTTTTTAATGAATTTCAAGAGAAAAATTGCAAAATTATTTTAAAAATATTAATAATGAATATGATGAATTCAACCGTAAAGATCTTATCTTCACATTGACATTTACAACTTTGCTTTGTACATCAAGTCAATTTTCGTGATTCATCATTCATTTTATAACAAATCATTAAAAATAGTGTTGAATCCGGTTCTTAAAGGGTTAAAGTGACCAATCAAAAACCTCAAAAACACTCAAAAAGCTGGTGGTTTTGGGTACACTCATGAGTGGAAATTAGTACCAACTAGGTGTGACAATGGAAAAGTCTATAGATTGGTTTTTGGTCACGAAGTATTTTTGTGTTTAAAAATTTGTATGTATTTCAATATTGGGAAGAAAATTTTGAAAAAAATTTCATTCTATGAGAAACCTATTTTTCTACAAGTGAAAATTACACCCCAAAAATAACTCCGAAAAAAGGGCTCAGAATCCTTAAGTTGTTGGTTACAGGTGCTTCTACGTGCATGGTTCAAAGTGCGGACAACAAATTCCAACAAGAATCCGTCAAGCAGGAAAATTGTGCATGCAGGGAATAATTATGGACACCTCGGGGAAGATGAAGGAAGGATGAGCAGGAACTGAACGGAGAGGGAGTCGGGAAGTGAAGCCTGATTAAGTTACGGACGCAACTCGGTTAGGTTAGCATGGATGATCAAGCATGATGGCGCAGCTAAGCTAGCGATCTAAGTTAGTAGAGCCTGCTTGCCTGCCACTCGACATAACAGACGCGACTAGCAGCGCGAGCGATTCGTTCAGCCCGACTCCCTCTCTGTTCAGCCCGGCGACATGGGACATGAGTCCATGACCCAGGGGCCAGGTCCCAGTGATGACCTGTGGTAACTTAAGCTAACTTATGATTTTGGAAGGTGGATGTGGTCATCCGATTGAAGTTACCGGAGTCGAACTTTAGTTAGTTAATATTGAGAGCCTGCGAGCGGGGTGGGGTGGGGTGGGGTCACTGGGGTGGGGTTTGGATTGGAACCCAACCGTATACGTATTACGTACCCCAGCGGGGTGAAGACACCAGAGAGACTAGTCCACACTCATTGGTCACTCCAGAGTGTGGCTAAGTTAAGGTGCGAGGGTCGGAACTTGGTGGAAGGTGGAATACTCGCAACACTGTAGAGATTGGTTGATTCTGTGGGGGTCGTGCCCGATTAAGGCAAAACGCCGCATCGTTGCAGAAAAAGTTCCTGCCCCGCCAGGCGCTGCTGGCTGGCCTTGGCACTTCCTCCCTCCCTCCCTCGTCGTGCGCCCCTCCCCGTCCCGTCCGTGGTGGTGCATGCCACTGCTGGGCCTGGTGCCTGGTGCCTGGTGCCTGGTGCCCTGGTTGCCTGGTCCCTGGGGCTGCCGGATCTTCCCCCTTTGATGGCAGCTCCTATACGAATCCTTCACCCTCCATGCTGCTGCTTGGCCTTTTCACGTTTCCTACTGTTTCTGGCTTAGGCCGGTGCTTCCCTCGATCGCTTATACTACTACTACCACTACCACTACCACTCTTGCTGCTACTGTTTGCGCCTGTCATCACTCCCTGCATCAGCAAGCTAGCGTCAGCTAGCATCCCCCCCCCCCGCCAGGGTCCAGCACCTTCCTCGTCTTCCTCTGCAGCACCTGTACTTTGTTCCCTTGTTCGCGTCTGATCACTCTCCATACCTACTTTTAGCGTCGCCTTCCAACTTCCTGATCGCTCTCTTGTTTCGGAGTCCAGACTTTCCCTTCACCTTTGGGTTTGCTGTTCCCCAGTTTAGGCGTGAGAAAATGCTTTGGGTTTCTGGAATGGAACGGAACGGAACGGAGGATTGGTTGGAGGTTTGTTGATGCTGCTGCTGCTGCTGCTGCTGAGCGGGGTTTTTGTGCCCGGGTTTGTGGGTGGGGAGGGAGGTTGAAGAGGGATTGCAGTGGGAGGTGGAAAGGGTTTCCAGCAGGGGAGGAGTGTGTGATGTTGTATTGAGGATGTCTCTTTGAGAGGGAGAGCAAGAAAAAGAGAGTGAGGTCTTGGCATGTTGTTGATCTTTGAGACGGGTGGTAGTTTGGTAGAAGATCACCGCGAACATAGCATGCTGTCTCGCGGTTCGCTCCCCCGGTTGATGAAGGAGCGAGATAGTGTTGTGCGAGGGTTGCGGATCGGGGTAGGGCCAGAACGACAGTGAGTTTGGTGGCGCGGATAGCATTTGGGTTGCGAGAATTTGTAGTGTAGGTTTTGCGGATCGATTAAGGGAGAATTTTGGAGTGTCGGGGGGTGAGGGAGATCAAAATGTGCGGCGCGGTTGAAATCCAGGACAGAGAAGCGTCTCTAGAGTATGGCGAAAGTAGCTGCGCTGAAGCAGGTGCAGCAGGTGAAGGCTACGAACCACACGCCACGGACGAGCAGTATCGGGAGGCGGCCTTGAGCCGTGAGCAGGTGCCGGACGCTGATGCCGAAGAAGCTGCCGAAGTGTTTTCTGAGGGAGAAATGGCTCCAAGAGAAGACTTCAGGTATGAGCTCTCTCGCTTGTCTGTCCACATTTATTGTGTTCGGTGTGGAATTTGGAACTCGGAATTCCTGTGATTTTCCAGGCTAGTAAGATCTAGCCGTTGGTCCTCAGCAATTTTGCTTCAGTATCGTCAAAATGCTTGGAACATAAAACCTCCATTTTGTTCTTTGTCGGCGCTAAGGGCATGAAAGTGTCGAATATGTTTCATGTTTAGAGGGACTCCAATGAACTCTGTATGCAGTTTCTGAGCGCGTTGGAAACCTCGTCACTTTGATGTCGATAATATTTGACATTCTTAAAGCTTGAATCATGTGAACCGATGTTAGAACTGCCCAGTTTAATTAGACCTGCTCCGATCTAATAGCACCGGTTGTGCTGTTTGCATCCTGATGCATTTATGGTAAATAGTAATCGAGATTTATGCTCCAGGGAGTGAACCCTTTTCAAGCTCCTCTTTCTCACGAAACCCTCTAAGTTCCATCTGTTTTCACTCGAGCGGTGGGAAATTCACTCTGTGTGTGGCACCTGTTCTACACACATTATTTGAACTGCATGGGCCAGTAGCTTATATATTGCTCTGATGTGAAGGGCTTTTTTAGCTCACGCTGTGTCGTCTGTTTGTACAGCAGTCACCATCAAGGAGGTGGACACTGGGAGCCTCGAGAGGCTTTGAATTTTGACACCAATCTTGCTTCTATGCACACCTATCTTGGAGGTCTTGGAGGTATGCTGCCATTGTTATTTCTCACTGCTCGATTCCTTAGATCGTGGCGAATTCCGCAAAACTGCACTAATTGATGCTTTAATTCAAGCGTCTGCCCTGCTTGGGTATGTCACATAGCATCTGGCTCTCTAATTATAC
The DNA here is from genome assembly GCA_014871385.1 of Ceratodon purpureus. Classification (NCBI taxonomy): domain Eukaryota; kingdom Viridiplantae; phylum Streptophyta; class Bryopsida; order Pseudoditrichales; family Ditrichaceae; genus Ceratodon; species Ceratodon purpureus. The sequence goes on from CM026425.1 coordinate 18,946,447, forward strand.
AGCATTAAGTTAGTGCGGAGGCCGCTATGTGACGAACCAGTAGTCAATTTGGTCAGATATAATCCTGCAGATTTTCGCATGAGCTCTGACTAGTTCGTGCTGTCCATTTGACCTATCGCCTCAATTTTTGCGGTGCAAAGCAAGCGCACCCGCATCCACCTCATTTAAGTACGGTTGTGGTGAACCCGCAGAGGTCGAGGATATCGGAAATGAACGGTTCAATGGTGCTGGTGGAGCTGTTCTGAGACTGCCGATGTTCTACTTGGAGGGTATGCTGTCTCTCACCGGGCCCTATTGGGAAAGTACAGTTATGAGTAATGCCTATTTTTGTTGTTAACTTCAGGCGACTGACGAGTACAATGTTGAGTTTCAGGTATTGTACTCTTTCCGGGTCAGAAGCTCCCGCTTCGTGTACTTCAACAGCGGTTCAAGGCTGCTGTGTGTCATGCTATGGATCCTGTGGCCAACGATGCAATTCAAACACTCGGCGTGGTAAACTGAACTTTGGTGCCTTCTCTTCGATATTTATGATCTTTCGTGCCATAGATTTGATACCTAAAACTTTGTTCTCACTGCCTGAAATTGTGCATTAATCTGTTTATCACGAGATTTAATTTTATCCTGTCGACGGAGGTGATGCTTTCATTGAGTCGTTTTCGTACCTATATTGTTGACACAACATTTTCGTAATGTGACCTGGCAGATTCATGTTCGAGTTTCCCGAAGTGGCAGGATTCATGTTGCCAACTATGGAACAACGGCTAAAGTAAGTTCGAAAGATAAGTTCTGAAGGATTACGTGCGTTGTTGTGCGACACGAACAGATGATGTTCGCTGTCGAATTTATATAGCTACATATCTGACGACAAACTTCCTTTGCATGTTTTTTGTAACGTTTTTGTTACTTTGTTCACATTTTATTTGATCCGACGGTTCGAAAGTCACTCTTATCCGTAGGGGAATTTTCACAATCTGTCTGTCTAATCTTTGTCAGGCTTTTCTTTCTACAGATCTGTAAAGCTAAGGAACAAAGGGACGGCTCAGTAAATGTCATGACGAAGGGAGTTCAACGCTTCAGAATTTTATCCGTCTGGACTCAACCTGATGGCGCCGTAATTTCCTTAACCCCTTTCAAAAGTTGACCTACTGTCTTGTGTGGTGTTGAAAGGAACATAATTGAGCATGTTAGTAACCGCTTGTGTTGTTCCCATTACTAACCTCCCGAACCATTTCTCCTAGATGAATGTGACGTATCAAGTACCAGCCGAAGTTGATTCGTTTTTCTAAGTAAATCCATGTCGTTACTTGATGCAGCTATTCGCTCAGGTTCAAATCATTGAAGAGGATACGAAGACACTGGGATATTTTTCACGCCACATGAATACTGCGTTTGGTCCGTTGGCCAGTACTTTTAATCGAAGGAATGGCAGAGATAAACAGAATCCCACCACATCATTACCACACTGTAAGATCAGGGTGACTCATGTTTCTAGCGTGGATGAATTTGTTGAAGAATCGGAGGACGAAGAGCAGTTTGGCCATCAACACGAAGCCCTTATAAGGTTGGATTTTTACAACTGCTGCACTAGTTGAAATGTCGTCGTGCTTTTGAAGGAGAATTAGGCTTCTTGCTGAGCTATGGTTTTCCCGTCCTGTAGAGCTATTCGGGCGGCACAAGAGGAAGCTGAGGCTTATGGGGATAGAAATGGAGACCAAGATGGGTGAGTGTCTGTATGTCATTCGTGACTGATGGTATGCATATATACCATGCGGTAGTCAGGTCTTATAATCTTGATGACTGGCATTTCATTCCGCAATCGGTAATCTTCACTTATATCCTATCTACATGTGTGTCTTATTTCAGGGATGAAAGTGATGACTTGATCGCTGCTCTCACGGGAGAGGAGGATGAGCAGGACTCTAGTGACGATGACGACAGCAGCACTGACTCCGACTTCGAGAGACCTTCAGTTCGTCAAAGATCGAATGATGGAGCCTCTATTGGGCGGCGCTTAGAAGAGATGGAACCATTGGGGAGAGAACCAACCGAGGGTAGGAACCGTACAGAAAGAGAGCCTCCTCTTGAAGCACGAGACAACGCGGAGGCTTCGCATCTTCAGGAGGTGCGATCAGCAGATGAAGGGGAAGATAAAGTGAAGGCTTCTGTTCAGGATCTGCTTGCACTAAGTAAAGACACTTCTCAGGTTGTCTCCGTTTCTGGTGTAAGACCACAAGGAGGCCCTTATGCCAATGCATATCGAATGTGGCGAAAAGATGCTTCTCGATGGTCAATGAGAGCTCAGTTAACGGCTTTGCCCCATTGGGTTTACCGTCAATACGACACTTTTGATTTAGCTAGGAGAGCAGCAGGTACGTTGTGTTTTCACTTTGATCTTTACGGGCATTCAAGTGAAATTTGCTATCACATCGTCTCTTATCTAATCGATCCTAATCTTGTGATCGTGCTTATTACTTATGCGTTTTTTTGGTTCAATGAATATTCATAATGTGTTAACTCAGATATGCTGGGACAAATGGGCGATCATCCCCGCTTGGAAGAACTGGTATCCTGCCCCACTGCTCTTTCATATTACATTGGCAGTAATATGCCCATCCAGGACCACACCCGCCAGGAGCTTCTCGAGATTGATACGACTTTGGAGCGTCTTAAGCGTGAGATCCAGCTACTAGAAGGCATGGATATGTTGAGATGTAATTGCTGCGGGGTAAGTACTTTCCTCTCATATATTTCTGTCTCCCAGCGGTTCTGTATGTCCTGGAATGTAATGAGGTAGTTCGTTCGTTCGTCAAATCTGATGTAGTGTTCCAGTGTTTCGAATGATTTCTGAAAGTACTTTTTTTTTTTTCCTTTCTTTTTTTGCCAGGAGGTTATTGCAAGGCGCAGTGACGTTTTCGTGATGTCTACGGAGGGTGCAATTGGTGCCTATGTTAATGCACATGGCTACGTTCATGAAACGCTTACGCTGTCATGCGCTCGGAATATGCGCATTAGGGGAGCACCGCAAACCGAAAACAGTTGGTTCCCAGGGTAAGTTCATTGTCCTAGTTGCACCTTGCATTTAACCGAGGTTGCTTTCATATCCTTTTGCAATTATTTGGTCGATTGTTCAATTTCCTTATTTCTCTTACATTGGGACTGTTCTTTGAGCCAGGTATGCGTGGATTCTAGCCAAGTGCCAGGGTTGCTACTTGAATAGAAGGGAGCAACATATGGGCTGGCGCTTCATAGCAGTGGATCCAGACACGCGTCCCCAAACGTTCTGGGGTATCCGGAGAACACAGTTGATCGGTAGTTCCGAATCTCAGCCACCTTACTGGGATTAAATCATGAGTAGTTTCTTTGTGATTTCGGCAAGTGATGATCTGTGACGGCTGCTCTCTATGCACAGCGGGACCGTGTCATATTCCTGTAAGCTCAGTCGTGGCTTCAATTTTGCAGTTTGATGTAGGATCATTAGCTATCACAGATTATTCATAGTTTGGCCAGGTCTACATGGTCAGGATGTACATACCACAAATCCAGTGCAGCTGCACTGATTGGTTTAGTGTAGTTGTAGGTCATGCATGCATCTCGAATGCAAATCAGGCAAAACGTTGCATTGTTCTTTAAGGTGAGGAGTCAATCCCCAGATGAAGATCCATTAATGGCCTGGGTTTTTTTTGATACGAGCACTGTAAATTGCTCCCTTTTGGGCACTCCCTCGGAATAGATTCTCTTGATCCAAATCTGCCCTTCTCTCTATTGTTTTCTTTTTATATGGCATCTGTGTTAGCTGAAGAATATGTAAACGCTTGTGGAGTTTTCTTCGTCACCCCAGATTTGATTTTAAGGTAGAAACACCTTAAACCGGGCGGCCCCCCAGAAGCGCAGGGTAGACCGCCCCTGTGCCGCCCATGGCATGAACCTTATTGCGTGCACAGCAATTTCATAAATAGTTCATGAATAGTGACTCGATATGGACACGTGTAGGGAGGTGGTTGGTTCATAGATTCATGGTTCATTAACTCTATTTGCACGGTTTTAGCTACATGCGTGAGCGCCACAAAAGGAGAGTCTACTGATCACTTTAAGGTCATGTACACTTTTGACTTCAAAAATTTGTAGTAAATTCAATTTTTGCTATTTAATTCTGGAAATTTTTGCATTCACTCTCCCTCCTGTTTCCCCATCCAGGAAAAATTACAAACAGTACACACGAGGTCCACAACCATGCTGAATCTCTTATTCGCCCGGTTTAAGGTGTTTCTACCTTATTAGTTGATTGACTTGGATTGAACTGAGCTTAGAAGAGGTATTAAAAGCTATTTTGAAAGATTCGTCGACTCCTCATTTCAGCGGGGCAGCTCTCGCCCTCCAACTAATACCATATGTTTACTAAATGGAGATGGAGAACTTCATCGGCGACTGTGCTGGAGCTTGTCGTTCAAAGGAAAGAAAAAGGCCCTAAATGCATAGAGTGCGAATTTGTGCATGAGAAATTTAGCAGATGAATGGTGAAGATTCTGATTGTGGGGTTACTGTGGTTGATTTTAGAGAATGTGAAGGCGTGCTTGCCTGAAAATGCTGGCAATCGCCACTGAATGTGGCCCACCGGGCGGTATTTGCAATAACCGCCAAGGCACATGGCATCCACTGAGTCTTTTTTTAATCCTTGTTCTCCCTGTCTTATCCAACATTATATTCGGCTGATACCTTCTGTCTCGAACAAGGTTATTCACTTTCTTACATGCCGCCCAAATCTGCTCCCCTCCCGTTTATGTTCACTTTTACATAACATTCTTTACCAACCCTTCGGCTTACTCTCATGCTTCACCAATCCGATGCATGGTCACTAGAAGAAACCATGACGCATTTGACCAAATAGTTAGTAGACATGGAAAAGTATGGTGGTTTTACAATTATAATATTTATTAAGTATAGAAGAGCTTGGAGGTCTCTAGACAGGTAGAAGTTTTTTAGCCACCTTTTAGAAAGAAAAAGTAGATGTCATGTTGTACCAAGAATCCTAGCCGCCTTTTTCCTCAAACTAATTATAGAAATTTAGAGTTATTAAGGGCTAATTTTAATCATTTAAATTGGAAAAAAGAAGGTATCTTTTTCAAAACAAGGGCTACCATTACAAATAAATTTAATGAAATTTTCTTTTTAATTTCTTTTTTTGTTCTATATTTAATATTTTTCAATAATTTTTGGTGAATTGAATAAAAGTCAATGTGTGTCAAAATCTAATTTTTTTTATTGTAAGAATTCACTTAGAACATATATCCTATAATCATTTTGGCGTCCATAATTGTAACCAATAATGATTTGCTACGGCTATGTAATTTTAAATTTTATTATTGGTAGTAGTATTTATAGTAATGATTTAACAACTATCATTTTAATCAATCTTTAAATAAAACAAAGATGTTAATTTCTATTGAAATAAAAAGTTTCAAATTTTGATGGACTAAAGTCAAATGCATGTAGAATGTGACATTAGATTGTAGAATGAAAATAGTATATCTAAATGAAATAAATTTCATGGTGATGAAACCATGAAAGAATCAATTACCATGTAAAATGTATTATAATCTAATGAAATGAAAAATAAATGATAAGAATATATTTCATTTTGATGATTAAAAAATGTATCGTAAAGTATTTAATGTATACTCTATCAATATGACATTTTTTTTTTCAATTATGAATTTTTTAAATCAAAAAATTAAAATATTGTCATTTTCTGAAATTTACTATTAAGATATTTATAATTTAACACCAACAAATGCATTTATTATAAATAGATTATGCTGTGCCATATCAACCATGTGAAATCATTGGTGCCTAAGGCGCCGATGTAGATTCATTTTTATAAGCCTTCATTAAACCCCTAAAGTTGAAAGGCTTCAAAATTGCCCAAAACCCTCAAAATTAGACTCTTTCAATACAAGGTGTAAGTTTTGATGTATTTTGAGGGAAATAACTATAGGATCTAGTACCTTACTTGTATATGTATATGGACCCCAACTATTAGATTCAAACTCCTTACCGTTTGTGAATTCATAGCGTTTTAAGTTGAAAGATTTTTTTTTTCCCCTTGTTGCAAAATGGGTTTCAAGTGTTTTGTGAGCCAAAAAAACTAATTTCAAAAGCAAATTGCATGTCATGCTCTTCAAATTCTTGTTTCTAGATGAGTTAGGAATATGTCCATGCACTTTTTTCCCTCAAACGACCTACAAAATCTAAAGAAATGCTTAGTTTTTCACATGGAGGTATGCTGAAATTCAAATGCAAAGGCCGGTCTATGATAGTAAAAAAGGCAAACGGAGATATATTGGATTGAAAATCTGAGCGGTGAGATCATGACTTCAAATTGTGTTTACATGTAGAAAAACAAAACTTGAAAAAAAGTGAAATCTCAATTTTTGGTGAATTTTTGAAGTTTTTGTGATCTAATTAAATTTGGGAAGATTTTGAACATATACTGCAGTTTTGGGCAGATTTCAGCATGCCCGAATAGTGTTTTCAAATTTTGACTGCCGATATCTCTTAAAGTATGAGGAATTTTGAAGCATGAATGGTCTTGTTAGAAAGATATGAAAATTTCCCATGCTGTGCCAAAGTTACAGCCACATCCGGTAAAGTTTGACTCATATTTTATAAACTTATACATCCATTCTATTAAGGCATTTTTTTAATTGTCAAGTACTTACGTACTCAAAGTAATGTAAATTATAATTTAAATTATTATTTGATTTTATATTAAATTTTTTATGATTAAGAAAAAAATAAGTTCATGTTAGGATGTACATTTTGTGATATAACACACATAATTGTATAAAATTTCGATAATGTGCCAAAATATTTTTGCATCAATTTTTAGTTTTGGTTTCAAATTTTACATCTTTAGAATATATAAAAATTCAGTTGATTTTTTTTTAATTTTTTTTTTAAAGATTTAAAAAAATTATGAATGCATTTCTAATGTATATTGTCTGAGGATACACAAAATCATGTAATATGAGGATTGTGTGAAAAGATGCATTAAAAATAATGGAAGTATTTCAAACAACATATAACTAATCCTTTAAGTAATTAAAAAGGTTATATGTTTTGAAAAGACTTAAATTAAATTTCATATAAGGTTTTTGTAGAATTGGCTTGTGATGGATGGATTCATAGACGGAAGGTTAGATTCTATTTTTTTGGTTAGTATAGATATATAAAAATACACATGAATTAGATTTCATGGAGGGTTTTTTATAAAATTAGCGCCTAACTAATAGATTAAGTTTTTATTTGAAATAAAATATTAAATTTTACCTATATCTTTACATTTATGAATGTCATTGTACTTTAAAAAAAATCAATCTTTGAGCCACAAGGCGGTTCTACCAAAAACTTTACATGAAACCCAACTTATGTGTTTTTCCAAACATGCAATTTTTTTTATTAATTAAAGGGGTAGTTATATGCTACTTGTTTAATCTTCAATTTTTTTCCATGTATGTTTTGGAAAATCTAAATTTTACATGATTATACATATCTTCACTAATGCATGTTATAGATGCATTATGATTTCATTTTTAAAAATATATTGAAAATCTTGAAAATTGTAAAAATACTTTAAGTTTCATAAATTTTTCAAAATTGTAAAATTTTGATCTAAAAATAACATAATCAATGCAAGAATATTATGGTATATTATTGAAAAAATATATATCTACCAAAAAATACAGCTTGTGTTTGTGTCACTCAACTATTTTGCGCTGGAATTTGATGACAAGACAAACCAAGCTACGGGCATCCCTCCGAGCTCGGCTACGATGCCTGAACGTCGGGCATCTCTGCTAGGATTTATTTCAAGAAGTGCACGGATTCAAAAGATGAAGATATTGATTGTGTATCGCCATGAGTACCGTTGGGACGAAAGGAGGATTTTTGTCGACTATCTCATTTGATATTTCATATTGCCACAACAAAGTGTACAAGTATAGTGTCTTCCTTGTCATCGCACTTAATTCTTGAGCCTTTGGTTTATTGAGGCGGAACAGTAACTTGTAGGGGGCAGTAAAACTGTTGTTAACTGCAGCAGTAAACTGCCAGTTACTGTGCTGGACAACAGTAACTCTATCCTGGATGAAAAGTGCCAGACGGATGAAAATTGATGACGGATGAAAACTGCTGTTGGATGACGGCGGCCTGGGTTAGGGCTGGTGGCGGCTGGTGGCGGCTGGTGGCGGCTAGGGTGGCGGCTGGTGGCGGCTAGGGTGGCGGCTAGGGTTTTTGATGGGGTTGTAGTGAAGGGGGCTGTGGCTCTCACTCTCTCTCTCTCTCCTGATCATATGGTTGTGTGCATATTGAATGCTAGGGTTTGTGGATGGATTTGTATGGTGTGTACTTGCATTGATGAGGGTTAAGGGGGCAGAAGTTGCAGTATAGTGGTACAGTCCAGGAGCAGGTCAGTTAGAGTGGTAGGAACTAGGTGGGCACTAGAATTTTGAGGGTTTTCATTTTTGCTTGGACAGTAAATTAGCTTTCTAAGGGTGAGCTAAATCATCCTTTAACATTGGCGACCATGCAACAGTTCGGATCATGTGGCTTTTGCTGCACCAACTAGGATTCTGCTACTGCAGCAGTACGTTGGTGGAAGGCAGGCTCAGTGGCAGACCAAGGGAGAAGGCCTGTGGCAGATTCTGCTTCAAGCAGTGGCAGAACAGAGGAGCTCATGTGGCTGACGGATCTCCAGCAAAGGAGCTGAGGGCAGCTCTAAGAGCAAAAGGGGGATAGTCATCTATGATGAGGTAAGTATTTTGTTACTAGTCTGATTTTGCACTGCATGGAACAATAGGCAGAATGTATGATCAGCAGTAAACTAATGGAACAGTCAGTAAAAATATACTAGATTTACTGGCTGGTTGAATGTATGGGCAGTAAAAAAAAATGACGTAGTAAAAAACTAAGGTAAAAAATGAAGTAGTAAAAAAAAGTAAGGTAAAAAAATGATACAGTAAAAAGTAAGGTAAAAATGAGGCAGTAAAAACGAACACCAGGGGTGACTGAAGGAAAGGAACCTAGGGACTAGTGATAGGAGTCTGGAAAGGAAACTGGACTAGTAAATCACGAAATCTAGGAAAAACAGTGAATACAGGACCAGGAAAGTGTAAAACTGCACTAGATTCTCTAAAAACTAAAGGAGCAGGACTCGAAAGAGCAGGACTCGAAAGACCAGGACTGTGGACAGACCTCTAGGAATAGACTTGTGAGACTATATTGGAGTAGTATCTGGTAGAAATTGTGGTCTATAAGCAGAAACTTAGAAAACCTAAAGGTAGTAAAAAACAATCCAAGTGGGAGCAAAAGCTACTGACAGATCCACAAAGGACCAGAGTGGGGTGGCAAAGGAATGTAGTGGCCAGGAACGAGGAGTACGAAGGACTAGCACGCAGGAACCAGAGGAGGGCTGGGACAGAGATCCACAGCACCTACCTAAGAGATCACCTGGAGGAGCAGACTCGGCTTACTGGAGAAGCAGGCAGACTAGAAGATCACTACCAAGGAGTACCAGGAAGGAGAAGCAGTAACTGCACTACAATGGAGGAAGGCTACCAAGGATGGGACAAGGATGAAACAGCCATGAGACAAGCAGCAGCAAGACTAGCCAGATACCAGCTCCGGGAGCAGAGGGCAGCAGTTGATACAGACAGGAACATGGAAGTGCAGATTAGCTCTGAGGAGAGCATTGCCAAAGGAGGGAGTGGGGACTTGATAGACATGGACCTGGTAGGAGAAAATTCAAGCTAGGAGACACTGCTTGGAATAAGTAGGAGGACAAGATCGGCTATGGGCGAACCTGGTCCTAGTTTCAAGAACTGGCAGGAGGATGAGGAGATCATGAAGTATGATGGCTCAATGCCATCATCAAGGACCAGCAGAAGGGAGTTTCCAAGACCTGGCGGTGGAGACATCCAGCACAGTTGGAATCCTCAACTGGAGACAACAGTAGCGTACAACCAGTTTCAAGAGGAGGAGAGGAGAAGCACCAGCTGACCTAATACACCAAGACCAGGAATACAGACACCAGGGGACTTGGTGGAGACGCTGGAGACACTGAAGAAGAAACTGGACCAGGTCAGGAGTGAAGACAGGGCCTCAAGAGAAGCAGTACCCACTTCGGATCCTACCAGGACCAGCAGGCAGGGACAGCAGGCCATCAGGAAGCAGACAGTACAGTTCCAAGGAATGGAGATAGAAGAAGACGAGGAGGACAGAAGACAGCTGGAGGAGTTAAAGGCTCGACAGCTGGCTAGAAGACAAGCACAGAGAGAGAGAAGAAACCAGCAGACAACGGAGGACCTCTATAGGAGGCAGATGGAGGAACTAGGCCAAGCAGCCAGGTTCAGAGAAACAATGGAGGCTTGGGAGCAAAAAAAGAGAGAAGAACTTTAAATGAAGGAAGCCATGAGGTTATGGCAGGAGACCAAGAGGATAGAGGAGCAAGACCAGGAGAGACAGAGGCAAGAAGCCCTTAGATCCTGGCAGGAGGCTCAAAGGAGGGAAGAGATCAAGCAGGCAGCACAGAAGCAGGAGGCCATACATCAGGACCTGTTACGCCAGGAGGCTATGCGCCTGTGGCAGGAGGCCCAGAGATTGGAGGACCAGAAGAAAAACGAGGAGGAGAGACGAGAAGCAACCCGCCAGACGACCTTGTACAGGTGGCAGGAGGCGTTGAGGGAAGAAAGCCAGAAGCTACAGGCCCAGCAAAAGGGGAGTCTATGGCCAGGATATGAACAGTGTGAGGTACAGGGTGGAAGAACTGGTCCTGCAAGATCAGCACAGGTGATGGGGGTACCAGTTCCAGCGACTGCTATACCCCAGGGACCAGCAGAGAGCTACTTCCTTAACCAGTCAAGACCAGCAGGTTCATTGGGAGAAGGAGGAGCACCAACAACTTATGTGGATCACCTGACTGGTGATCTAGCTGTACCAGCCAGAGGCACCGAAGTCAGTATACTGGCCAGGAGGAGGAGCAGAAATTGGAGCAGGAGCGCCGAGTGTAGGGACAGGGTTCCGAAGACAAGCAGAACCAGTTGGAGGGACAATGTATGGAACCAGACCACTAGTGGGAATTGGCGTACCAGTGGCCACAGCACCCAGCAGTTACCCAGAACGGCCGGTAAGACCAGTTTACCCACCAGTTGGCAGACCAGACATACCACCATTATCAGGACCAGTCAGTGTGGCACAGAGAAAACCAGTGACCTACTCCAAGTACAAGGAAGGTACAAATCTTGATGCTCACATTCGTCAGTTTGAGCGGACCCTGTGGCATAACGGAGAAATAGATGAGTAGGTCATCATCAATTTGATGGGTACTACCCTACTGGATAAGGTAGGTGCCTGGTATGAGAATTTTCTAGAGAATCACCTATACTGCTCATGGGAGGATGTCAAGGCTGCTTTCAGGAGAAGGTATCGGGATCAAACAACTGATGAAGCAGTGTACAGGGAGCTGAAGTCTTTTAAGCAAGGAGACAGGGAGAAGGTGCAGGATTACTATGATAGGTTTATGACCTTGATCAAGCGTTTGCAGTCAGATCCAGGAGAGGGATTTCGAATCACCAATTTCAGGGCAGGTTTACTGGAGTACATCAAGATTACGACCAGTGTAGCACCAGTCAAGACTCTGACAGAGTTGGTGGATGCTGCTCTGAGGTGTGAAGAAAACTGCACTGATTCAAGTGGTAAGCCAACCAAGATTGAAGTCAAGAAGGTGGAGACCACTAGTAAGGCAGCGACTGTGACCAGGAAGGAACCAGGTCAGGAGGCCTCTAGAAGAGTTTGTGGCATATGCAAGAAGTTAGGCCATGAAGATCGTGACTGCTGGTACAACCCAGCAAACCAGAGGGGACCAGGTGTTGAGAAAGATGAAGATGTACCAGTAGGAGTGAATGTGGTGTCTGCTCAGAAGCCTGCTGCAGTTTACACTCCTGGATATCAGAGGCCATCCAATCCCAGACCAGGTAATGGCCAGTAGGGAAGTTATGGTGACAAGCCCGAATGTTGTTATTTGTGTGGTGGATCAGGGCACAGGAGTTGGAACTGCCCCTTGAAGGCACAGTGGGACCAGTTTCGAGCACAACAGGACCAGGCGACCAAGAAGCAAGACCACGATGTGATGAATGTGGAAATTGAATGGCTCAATGAGCCAGAGGACCCAATTGACGTGGATAGTATAACCAGAAGCCAGGGACAGAAGGCAAGATTACCTCTTGTTGAAGATCAGTCCAAGGAACCAGAACCAAGGAAGGTCCAGAACAAGGAAGACTTGAAGGAGGATGAACGGCTCAGAGATTCTATGCTAGAAGCTCTGAAAGAGATTCAGCTCAAGGAGGAGCAGGAGGCCAGAGCAGCAGAGGAGACCAAGGCTGCTCACTCACATGAAGTTGAGGAGATGGCTGAAGCAGAGATACAAGACAGTGAGTGGGCAGGATTCCTAGATTCTGACGTCCTAATTTACAGCTTTAAGACTGATCAAGAGGGACCAGGAGTACCTGCAAAAACCAGTACAAGGGGGGACCAGGAGCAAGATTATGCAAACTTGGTAGGCAGGAGGATATTGGCCAGTCCAATCACTATGCCTTTGGGTCAGCTACTAGAGATGGCTCCAAACATGACTGAGATTGTCAAGGCTCATGTGTTTCCAGAGTTAACGACTAGTAATGATTCTGGTCAAGAAGAAACGGCTGGGGTGGAGCAGATGAACAGAAATGGAGGTCATCCAGGTCTAATACCTAGCTTGGCAGTAGATATTGACACGGAATTGCCTATGTTAACTGTGCAGATTGGCAACAGGACCTTGGACAAGGTATTGCTGGACGGTGGATCTGGTATCAATCTCATTACTGAAGAGGAGCAGAAGCGTTTGGGGCTGAAGGACCGGCAACCTGCACCTTACAGATTGAGGATGGCAGACCAGACAGTGGTGGAACCAGTAGGGATAATCAGAAATGTGAAGGTACACATCCACAGTATTCCTTATCTGATTACACTAACCGTGATCAAGAATAAGGAAGTAAATGAGGAGTATAGTATGCTGTTAGGTCGTCCTTGGTTAATTGATGCTAAGGTCAATCATGACTGGGGTAGAAATCTGGTCACAATTCGAGGCAACGGGACAGTCAAGACAGCATCAGTGAGCCAGAAGAAGGGGTCTGGACCAGATTTACCTGAGGTACTAGTCTGCTCCAACTTTATTGAAGGTCTCAGAGATGAAGAGGAGGAACGTTGGCTGGACACAAATCAGGACGTATTGGTTGTTGGGACGGTGGCACTGCCCCAAAAAGATAGAGACCCAGTGCCGGTGGTAGAGGCAGAAAGGGCCAGCCTAGACCAGTCTGTGACAACCACACTACGGCAGTCGACCAAGGGACTGGTCGAACAGCAAAAGGGGGATAGTGGTCACGCAGGCCAGGAAGGAACCAGTCTAGGTGACTTGGACAGAGCTGGTGCCAAAGGAGAGCAGACAAGAGGTTCACAGGACCAGGACAGCAGATTTCTCAAGGACAAGGAGGCACATTTAGACCAGCAGAACAAGAGAAGACAAGACCAAGAGCAAGAGTTTGAAGGCCAGGAGCAAGAATTTGAAGACCAGGAGCAAGAGCTTGGAGACCAAGAAGATGAGACTCAAGCCAGGTTAGAAGACCAGGAGAATGGGAGTCTGGAGAAGGACCAGCAGGACAACAGTCCAAATGACCACGAAAAGAGAATGGACAGGTTGGACCAGGAAAACAGGGACCAGCCAACATGGACCAGAGATGGAGGAGGTAAGAAAAATAAAAAAGAGAAAAATGAAGGAACTGACCAAGAGAAATGGGACCTGCGGGAGGTAGAACAAGAGCAGCGAAGAGCCAAGGACCAGTCTAAGACGCCAGAGGGGTCTAGAGGGGCAGGACAGGTGGCTCTAAAAGACCAGGGTGGCATTATGAAGGTGTTGGACCAGTTGGTTGAGCACTTACATGTGGTGTTTGGAGTGGCTTCAAGGGGGAAGAAGCTGCTAGAGCAAGAAGACGGATCAGGTCCAAGTTATCAAGAACTGATAAACATCAAACTTGGCCAAGATGAGAGGATCCGGGAGTTGACTGACCAGCTTCAGCATGCACAGCAGCAATTGGTGGTACTCCAGGAGAACCAGTACAAGGAGAGACAGGCTTGGGTTGATCAGGAGGTCAAAGAAGAGGTAGTCAGCACCAGGACGTTGGAGTTGGAGGCTAGGATGAGCGGTAAGTCCAGGGATTTTAACAGGCTGGCCTTGGAGAACCAACAACTCCAGCAGAAGGTGAAGTTGGCTGAGGTTAGCTCTACTTAGGCTTCTAAAGGGTTGACCAGACATCTACTGTCTACTTCCGAGAAGCAGACGTTGGACCAGATTCCGGTCTATTCGGAGGACCAGGCCAGGTACTTGAGGTATTTGATGAGGTTTGCTGAGGCTTACCCATCTTATGTTTATTGGTCTGATGATGACCAGGATGAGGGAGAAGACGAGGAAATGCCTACGGTGGGAAGGTCTTTTGATGGTGGAGGAGCTTTAAACAGTGGCATGGAGACCACTTCAGTTACTGAGTCCTACTCGGGGGGAGAACTAGGTTGTATCGCTCCTGCTGTATCACCAGTACTAGCAACACCAGGACCAGAGGCAACACGAGGAGGACTAGCATCAGCAGCAAGAGGGACGGCACCAGTTAGTGGCTAGATAGTGGGGGTAGGCCAGATTATTAGTAGGACCAGTAGGAATTTCCGTTTTGATTTTTTGCTACCCTTAGTTTTTTTCCGTTAACTTCATAAAACCGGAGCATCTGAGGGCACATGCAAACTAAAAGGGGGATAATGTTAACGGGATTTTTACTGGTAGGTTAAAAGGGCAGGAACAGTAACTTGTAGGGGGCAGTAAAACTGTTGTTAACTGCAGCAGTAAACTGCCAGTTACTGTGCTGGACAGCAGTAACTCTGTCCTGGATGAAAACTGCCAGACGGATGAAAACTGCTAACGGATGAAAACTACTGTTGGATGACGGCAGCCTGGGTTAGGGCTGGTGGCGGCTGGTGGCGGCTAGGGTGGCGGCTAGGGTTTTTGATGGGGTTGTAGGGAAGGGGGCTGTGGCTCTCACTCTCTCTCTCTCTCCCTCTTGGGCTGAGGGCTCTCAAGTGCGCTCTCTTGTGTGTTTTCAGAGTATAGGCTTGGAGGTTAGGCTATGGAGGTTAGGATTGTAGTAAGAATGAGAGATTAAGTACTGTACTAGGAGCAGGACTGATTGAAGCAGGACTGGATGTACTTGGGGAACATTAATGACATAGAAGGGGACCTTTTGATCATATGGTTGTGTGCATATTGAATGCTAGGGTTTGTGGATGGATTTGTATGGTGTGTACTTGCATTGATGAGGATTAAGGGGGCAGAAGTTGCAGTATAGTGGTACAGTCCAGGAGCAGGTCAGTTAGAGTGGTAGGAACTAGGTGGGCACTAGAATTTTGAGGGTTTTCATTTTTTCTTGGACAGTAAATTAG
Organism: Ceratodon purpureus; assembly: GCA_014871385.1. Taxonomy (NCBI): domain Eukaryota; kingdom Viridiplantae; phylum Streptophyta; class Bryopsida; order Pseudoditrichales; family Ditrichaceae; genus Ceratodon; species Ceratodon purpureus. The sequence goes on from CM026425.1 coordinate 18,962,014, forward strand.
CTTTCTAAGGGTGAGCTAAATCACCCTTTAACAACTGCTGTGTGTTTGTTGTTAGATGAATGCGATTGAATGGAATGCTTGCGGTTGTCCTATCGTAGTACGTCAATTGTGAAAAGTTTGTTGTTTCTGTTTGTTGTTGATGGAGTTCCATTTGTTTCAATTTTGGCCATAAGTATGACTTAGAGACAATGTTTTTTATTATAGGGAGGAAAGTGTGGTGTTAGTATTGATTTACTATTTGTCATGACCAATTAGATATCATTCAGTCTATCTTAGGTGCTCACCTTAGAACAAAGATGCCTTTAAAGGTTATACTTCTTTGTTGCCAATTTCTTGAGACTAGGAGCTTCATAGACTATGGCAAATGTTATACCTTTTGAAATAGATCTTGCTGTAGAAACTCTTTGAAGCTGTTGGATTCAACTTTGGATAGACATTTGGATTAGATGAACTGGTTCAATATATTTTCTGCGTGTATGTGTGGATTTTTATGTCCACTCACTTTTAGTCGTGTGATATTTTGCACATTTTCAGCTAACATTGTGTATTCATCTGACGATCCGCACATGTGTGCTCATCCCAAAAGACAAGGTGGAAACAATAAACTGCAGCCTTTTGAAGGATCGTTTACAGTACAATAAGTAACCAGAGTTGACTTTGTTTAGATTAACTTAGCTTTACTTTTGTTGTTTGCGTATGCACAGATAAAATACAGTGAGTTATGCCTCGTATCATGGCCATTTTTGTCATTTATACATTAATTACCAACTACATGCCAGACTGTCATACAGTCAGGCATAGTGTTTAATCCTCCAACAATGCTTAAGGTCAACACGGTAAACTATACTTTTTCCAGTTCAATTTACATACAATTTACATGAACAAAAAACTAAAATCATAAGGTTTCAAAAGCTTCTTTGGATCATCAGTTCATTCCAATAAAGAATGTTTGCATGCTACTAGCAGATTACTAGAAATTTAGGTTTCTATTGTGAGGTCTAGTTGGAATTCTTCACTTGTGATTGCATTCTTTTGCATTTTATCTTTGGCTCTTTCTTTTGATTTTATTGTACTAGTGGCATGGATCATGATGTAGATCTATTCTATGACTAAAAATTGTGTAACCATTGCCATATCATTAAATGAAGGTGCGATGAAGTTATAGAGTTGCTTATTCAATGAGTTATTATGTGGTGCAATTGGTGAAGAAGGAGCATAATCACCATTATAACCGATAGTAGCTGGCGTTGCTCCTCAGTCATTTTGACAAAGGGCTTGGAGCACTTACCTTCCGTCTCTTGTAATGTAGAAGAAAGAAAGTTACTGGACATACATGCACAATTTCTTTGGATCTAATATCACGTCATTCGATACTCTTCCATTTGTTGTTTTTAAGTCCATAACCATGCTTCAAAAATTGGCTAAGGTATTCAATTGCGTTTCCTCTTTAAATCACGAATAACGTCAAGGATTAACTGTATATTAAGTGCAATCCAAGAATGTGATTTCTATTATACATGGCTACTCTCTCATGCTTATTTTCTATTATTTAATCATGGTTGGAATTTGACTGTGCAGTTTCATAAGGAAGATTTAAAGGTGGGTGATAAGCTTTGCGTGTGGCCAAGATATCCCCTCTTATTCTTTATTTATTTTATTTTACAATTTTTAGCCAAAAAACTAATCAAATTCAGCAGAATTGACCCAAACGCTTGTCATAAAGGCTTAACGTCTCATTAACTACCTTAGAATTTGTGCTAGGGTTATAAAATCTTTAAATTTCTTTTCTTATAACTAACCATTTGGAAGTGCGGTGAAAAGTGGCAAGAATCAATCAAATAGGAGAAAAGAAATAAGAGACTTTGAAAAAATGATGAAATATGGAAAATGACCCAAAAAAATTGTGAAAAAAATTAAGGCATTATCTCCTAGTGATTAGAATCACTAGAATAAATTCCTAAATTTTCCAAGTTGGTGTGCTATTAATTTTATGACCATTAACCCCTAAACTCCCAGGCAACGAAAATGTGGTCGCCGGCTATTTTGGGAAGAGTCCCACAGTGTCAAAAATAACTTTCAAGTTTTGAGATTTTGTATGTGGATTTTCTAGGTCATTGCGTACATGCCAAGCTTTGTTTCATAAGATTTGCTTATGTAATGCAAAAATTACGAATGGTTGAAGGTAAAAAATCTCAATGCAGGCAACCACAAAAAATTTCAAATATATTTTTTAAAAATAATTAAAAATATCATCATTTTGTAGAGATTCATATTTAAATAGGATGCTTTGATTCAGTCCATTCCAATAAGTGTGGTAAAAGATATGTCAAGTCATGTTATGCGGGCAGTTTGGTCAAGTCGTCATGAAAAAAAACTTTAAGAGCTCATTTTGAATACAATTTTGACAATTTTTCAAAAATAAAAATTGGAAAAGTTTTTTTTTATGTATCACATCATTTTTACCGTTAAAAGTGACGTTATCCACTTTTATATGGATGTGATTAGCAATTTAGTTTTTTCTTGTATTCTACATTGTATTTAGATTTACATATCTTTTGAAGATGAAAATCTAGGTTTTCTCTTTTGATATTTTTTGTGTAGATTCTCAAGTTGTTTTAAAATTAGAATATAGAGTTGCCCATTTCAAATTTGCAAAGCCTATTTTTTGAGAATTCATTGGAAGTGAGATTTCGGCTTTTTGAAGGATTGAAAAAAATTCATTTTTAAACTTTGAACATTATGATCTTACAATCGGTGTTGTATTTTTCTCTAAAATTTTGAAAAAGAATGTCTCAATAAGTTTGCTATAAGATCCTACCGTTGAAATTGCAAAAAAAATTCATAAAATTGGAAAAACTAACTTGCTTCACAAAGGAGTGTTAAAAGGCAGTTTTTGATGGGAATTCATGGTGGGCATTTAGGGGTTAATCAATGTTTTGACCGTAAGTTAAAAATGCTTAAGAAACTCTAAAAGGCTAGATTTTTTTTATAGGGTAATTAGGATGCTAGAAAACCAACTATATAATTAGTTCCTTTTAAATTATGAAAAGAGATGGACAATTGCTTGAGGGCAACAATATGAATAGGTATAGTAATTTAGAAAAGATATAGAAAAACGGAGGGTTTTCCTGTATCATTAGTACATGTTGGAGTTTAGTATTCAAATGTAAGTAATAAGGTTAGGTGTTAGAAGAAATATGGCAAATTAATGACCCCAATCTAAAAAATTGGACAAAAAACGTTAAAAACAAACTAGGGGAAGGGCCAAAGTGGTTAGCTTGAAGGCGCAGGGAGATTGAGTCTCTTTTCTACATCTTGGGCAGCTAGAGGGTACGATTGAAGGTGTGTGCAGGAAGGATACTCTAGTAGTTATGGTGTGTGAGAGTTAAGAAATTGCTGTGTATGTGAGGATGAAGGGATGGTCATTGATTCGGTAGATCTGGTGAGATCTTGTAGACAAAGTGTAAGCTTAGAATGAGCTAGAGAAAAGGTGTATGTGCATGGTAACAAAGTGTGTGTGATACCGGTGTTTGTGTTGGTAACTTGGTTAGTGAGTGAGTGAATGAGTAGGTGAAAGGGAATGGTTGTAGAGAGCGTGAGTTGCTGGAAGCTTGCAATGGTGGTGGATGTGGTGTCTGGAGTGCATTATGGTAGAATATATGGAGTGCATTACTATGGAATAGGTATCCATTCCCATAATTAGAAATGTTTAAGTTATTTTAAGATGTTAATAATTCAAAAATTTAAAAATCATTAGGGGAAAAATGGGGTCTGCAACGGGCCTTTGGTCGGAAGTTGTGCCTCAAAATTTGGCCATGCCCGTGCACTTTACCTGCTGGCACCAATGGTGCCAGTAAGTCGCCAAATCGGCGTTTGGGTGGTCCAGCCAGTAGTCGCGCAGAAAGGCTTGTGTCCCCTCGCGCGTATATTCCCGCAGGTCGAGAGCGGAGCCTCTAAGCGCATGGAATCCGAGCATTGCAGAAGGGTGTCAGCGGTGGTGGGCTTTATGAATTCCTGCAAAACTGACACAGTTTGGCCACCTACCGGAATCGAGTTGCTGCTTCCCCTTTGAGATGCAACGTGCAAAAGGTGTTGATGTCGAAATGCTGCCAACGGTCATTCCGAACCTCATGCGTTCCTATGAGAGAGTTGTCGCGGTTGCGTTGTCAACCAGGATGGAGCAGTGGAGGCCTCCAAAGGCTTCATCAGGTTTTTTGATTTGGGTTGTGGGTGGTCGCGCATTGTGCAATAGAGATTTAGGGTTTAGCTATAGTAGTCTTCCAAACGCTGCCAGCGGTCTGGCATCCACATAGGTTGGAGAGAGTACTTGAGTTGGGAATTGAGGTTTTGGGATGAGGTTTAGGGTAGGTTGTACCTTGCTTGCGACGGCGTGGACGTCGGAATTAGCCGTTCGTGATGGCGGAGGGTGTGTTGACAGCATGTAGTTCTTGTGGTTGATGACAGCAACGACAACATTTGTAAGTTTTTGAGTTCACAGTCAAAAATTTCATGCATTCTAGTGGTATGGCTAGACGGCCAAACTCCCTCGTACAGAGTGTCATCCTGCATAACACTCAAGACTTGGAGGGCAACTGGATCCCCATGAGGGTGGATCGTGATTCATGGGTTTTGCTGCAACCAGCGTCCGATGGGCCTTGGGGTAGAGAAGCAAGGCGGCATGGTGGAGAACATTTTCGGGGGGCCTTCAAAGCGCAAATCAGAGATTTCTCCTGGATCTCCACGGAGCATGGAGCATGCGGCCTCGATAAGGTGCTTGTGCAGGATGCATATCAGCCAAGGCATCTGCGCTTGGATCCCGCGGAGGCAGCAACCAATTCGGGTATGGCAAACTACCTGGACGCGTCGCTTTTGGAGGATTGGGTACATCCCACATCTATCCTTGGTCCCATTCTTGTGCTCCATGTTGAGATTGGGGAGGCAACACGGAATTGACAGAGCCACGCGGAGTTGCTGGACATAGGTACATTCTTCCTTGGTGGTCTGTATTTGCCTCCAACAGGTGACACGCTGTACGGGAAGGTTGAAGCACTCCCGCTTCCAGGGTTCAACGATGTGGAGTGGCCTTTGCCAGACATGCACACATCTGAGGCGTTTAGAACAAAGCTCACTCTCGATTTTGCAAATGCTATGAAAGCAACAACTGGTAGCAGCTTCGTCCACTAGCAATGGTTTATGCCAATCCATGTTATGGTTGATTTGTTTGCGGTAGCTGCTGACAGCATTAGGCGGACACCTACACTGTTTGTTTTGAATAGTCCATCCGAGGCTCTGCTGAGCAGTCTGATGAACCCAGGGTGGAACAAGAAGTTCCACCTTGGCCAAGATGTCATCAAGCGCGTTGCCAACAGGACCAGCATTGTTTTCCGCTATCACGTGGGAAGACAAACATTATACACCAGGTTCATGTATACAAGGTATAGGGGGGCTGCCAACAGTCAGTGGGAAGCGATGGATCACCTACCAGAGAAGGTGATGGTGGAAGTGTCTTGTATGTTTAGGGGGAACCTGCTGCCAGCATTCGAAGTTGGCAAGGGCTGGCCATTATCCCACCTGCGGCACGAAATTGCAATGGCACTTGGAGATGACGTACCTAGGCAATACAACCTGGTTGTGATAGAGGCCAACGGCGTTCGTGAGAAAAAGGTATGAGTCTAGGCAAATTCATTGTGTCATTTAGATGTGTTGGGAATTGGCTGTTCGCAGCACCTTGCTGCCAGCAAACGAAAATGACAGGATTTGTTGGGTGCAGATCAACCAGCGCCATGAGAGACACCTTACAGCTGCAGATGTCACGGTTTCCAAAAGGATCAAGATTGTGGAGCTGTAGGAAAAGTGATTTTGAACATGGGTAGTTACAGTATGTGGAAACTCATTAGGTTCTTCGCTAAGTTGTTAGTGAGTTCACGTAGTGGTTTTGCTTACCATTCAGGACTTTCTGTGGGACTTCCTCTATTAACGTGTTATATACAGCAAATTTGAAGTACCCTCGATCTACGTGCTGCCAGCGGAAATAAAAAACAAAGACAGTTGCAATTAATAAATGAATCCTAGGGTGCCAATGAAAAATAAAATAAAATACATGAAGTCTAAAGAATGGCCGGGGTTTCAAAGAGCTCGGGTCTGAATCTGGAAATTGCTTAGAACTTGCGGTGGCGCCATTGATGGTGGAGCCTACTACCAGCGCAAAATAAGAAATAAAAACAATTGCAAACAAGAGACCACATCAGTTGCAAGCACAAAATGGAGTTTGGCACTTGACAAATATAAAGTAATTAGGAAGGAATGTAAAGTTTGTCACTTCGGTCGTAGAGGTTGGCTCCTTCGTGAACTTGGTGCTCTGAACTAGCAGTGGCGGGTACAATGCAGCCCTTGCTTCCAACGCAGGAAAAAAAAGGAAGGTTGCAAATAAAAAAAGAACCACGGTTGATTCTAATAGAATAAAATAAAAATAAAAAAACATTTGTACATAAGAGATGAAGTAGGTCGCATATGGAAAATAATAACAATTGCAAATATTAAAAGGAACCATGGTTGCGATTAATGAAATAAGAAAGAAAAAAGAACAAAAAAGGTTGCAAATAAAAAATGCAACCTGGTTGCATATAAGAAGGGAAATACAAAGGGAAGAACATTGAAGACGGCCATGGCTCTCAAATAGCGCAAGCTTCAAGAGGTAAACAGGTCGAAAGATAAAATGGCGGCTAAAATGGAGCCCTTGCTGTCGGCAGTCCACAATAAAGAAGAAATACAGTTGCAAATAAAAAAGAAGGGTTACAAGAATGCCATTTCTTTCAAAGAGACATGGCAGTCCAGAGGCAAATTGTTTTCAACTTCGGAAAAGTTTGAGAAAGGTGGCCCATAAAAGTCCGGACCTACAGTTGCTGCCAGCAAACCCCTAACCCGGCCTACAAAACTATCGAAGGTGGGAATCTACTCCACGGCTCCATTTGTGGCAATTGCCTCAACAAGGCTCGACAGTCCCTCCATGTTGGTGTCGTCCTCGTTCTTCTCAGCTTCACCTGGTCCTTGCGTGGTGGCGGAGGAGTCACGGTTCCCATCTCCGGATAGGGCTGCCTGCGTCTCATGAGAAGAGCGTTGCGTGGGATCGAACCCTAGGGAGTCTGAATCGGGGAGAGCATCCTCTGCAGTTGCTGCCAACAAACAAGAATTAGAAAAGAAGTAACATTCGGATGTATCAACGGGGCAGGCAACAAGCAATGGGTAGGTAGGTTTAGGGGCAACAAACCTTGGTCGCCCTTGGCCTTCTTCCACGGGAGGGCGGCCACAGAGGGGGCAGCGGGCCGCTTGCTGCCAGCACGTGGTGAAGCGGGCTCGGCCAGAAAGATCTCCTCCGTGAGACGTAACTCCTCCGCGGCCTTGGAGTCAAGGTCGAAGCCCCACTGCCCAAGCCATCCTCCAGTCATCCCCCGCTCGCATCGACGGCATCGGGCGTCTTGGGAGAAGACTGCCTCAAACATACAATGGGGATGTACCAAGCAGCCGCAAAACAAAGGTACGCGACAGGTGTCAACGAAGTAACGCCCGCAGAAGGGGCATGGGTCGTTTAGGGCTATTGGCAACACTTGGAACTTCCGAGGGTAACGAGCCAACACCTTCTTCGGCCGCAAGAAAGCTGATGCCAACTCCAAGGCCAAAATCTCCGCTGTCAGCGCGGAGACCTCAGCATGTCATCTCTGCTCATCGGCTTCCATCTCCTCCAACTTCTTGTAGACCCTATCAATGCGGGCCTGGGCCTCAAGGAGTGCCTTGCTTGCAAGCCCCAGCTTGTCTTGGCCTAAGCGGGCCGCCTGATCAAAGCGCCTCTTCTCTTGATCGTTGCCATCAGCCGCGGCCTTCTTGGCGGCCTCGCGGGTGGAGAAGATGTCGTCATAGAGCTTGGACTCCTCGGCGTCCTTGGCCTTGATGTAGTCCCGCTGGGTTGCAAGGTCGACCTTCACGCGATCTCGGCTGGCCTCCACCTTCACAAGTGCCGCCTCCAATGACTTCTTCTTGAGGCGCTGTTGCTCCAGGACCTGCTTCGGATCCGTTGCCACCAAGGGCTGCACCTTGATGGCAACGGCAGCTCGGGTCTTCACGGCCTTTTTCTCCTCCACGGCCTTGCCAGGAGCGGGCAGGGATCGAGGACCTCTGACCTTCTTCGCCTCCGCTGCCGTGACGGCCTTGGAGGTGGCTCCAAATACCTTGGCTCTGCAACTCGCCTCCGCCCCTCCGCCCTTGCCCTTGCTGCCATCACCGGGGATGTGGCCAACAAGGAAGTCGATGATGGCTTCAATCTGCTCCCTCAAGGCCGGGGGTGTCAACTTCTGCGGATTACACCCTAGCAGCTTCTCACGCCCTTTCTGAAGGGCCTCCGCCTTCTGGGCGAAGTTGACATCCTCGCCCTCCTCAGAGAAGAGGTGGCAAGCCCGAAAGAAGGAGGTCCCGAATGCCCAATTGTCGAGGTCACCTCCATTGGTCTTCCGGTACATCTCCAAGTAATTCCTTTGGGCCTCCTGATTTTCACAGTCAGCAACGTAGTGCCGCCCAAAAGAACGCTCTGGCCATCTATCGATGAAGTCGGCTCTCCTGCAATGCTTGTCGCTGCTGAGGTCAATGAACTTGAACCCCTTATTGGAGAGCCCCAAGGTGCGGTAGAAGAAGTCCTCATCGTAATCTGCAACTTGCCTACCCAGCAGAAATGGGGCGAGGTGGTGGAGCTGTCGATGAAGTGCACGGGGTAAGGTCCCAAATCAAATGCATCGTCCCACGGCGTCTCAACTCCTTCCTCCTCCTTGCTGTCAGCAACCTCCACGACCTCCTTCTTCCCCGCAGCCTTCTCGGTGCGGTCCTCCTCCCGAGAAGCCGCGGCCTTTCCCTTCCTCCGACTCGACATCCCTAGTGCTGGTAGTGCAAAAACAACAAGTTTTACAATAGGGGGATCACGCATGGCAGCTGGAAAACGAAAGACCACTGACAACACATTACTCGTGCGGTTTAGTTAAATTTAGTTCTGAAAACATGAAGCCTCACAACTCAAAGGACCTTGGCGGCCATGGCTGAACGACCTCACCCAACTGTGCCATGCCTCTCTACGCACCATTACAACAACAAAGAGAAATTGCCTAACAGAGTTGCAAAAATCGTATGCTTACCTCTAAGCCGAAGCTCAGTCGCAGCTGGCTTCCGTTGCCAAAGCTCCCTTCCCCGCGCTGTAGCTCCCCTTTGCACGGCTTGCTCCTCTCTCCTCCTTCTGTTCCCCTCTACAGCCCAAGCTCGCCCTCTTCCCCTTTAGCTCCCCTCTGAGCCGCGGCTGTCCTTCGGCGCCGAAGCTCCCCTCCGACCTGCTGCTTCTCCCTGCTGCTTCTCCCCGCTGCTCGCGCTGGCCTTCTTCACTGCTCCCCAAGGCGCCCCAGCTCCTCCCCGCCCCTCTGCTCACACCTCCGCGCTATTCCTTCCGCTGCAACGCTGGTGCTCCGGGCAAAGCAGCTCCCTCTGCTGCGGGCGTTGCTGCTGCGGGCCCGCTGCTCCTCACAGCCCACCCCGCTCCTCGCTCCCCCAACTCGCTCCTCAGAACTCGACCCCGCTCCTTGCAGCGCGGCCTACTCTTCACTCCTGAGCTCCTCCACGCGCAGCGCCCCCGCCCCTTCCGGTGCAGCTCCTCCACGGAGCGCACTTCACGATGCGGCTGCCTCACCAAGTTCTCACGGCCCCCTCCACACCCACAAAATCCTCTCGGCCCCATCCGCCTAGTTTGAAATTGCGCTCCTCAGAAGTTACTTCTGCGCTCCTCAACGGCAGGAATGTTGGGTGTGGAGAAAGACGATGGATCAGCTTCCCCTACAGGACTGCCGTGTTAGTGCAAACCCGAGGCACTTGCTGGAAGCAAGAGGTCGGCAGCAGAAGAGAGGCAGAGAGCAGCTAACAGTCAACCCGGTGCGCGTGTGTCAAAGTGTTGGCAAGCGCAAACAAGAAGTTGGAGAGGATTGCGTCGAAAGGGCTGATCAAGAGCTACATCTAGGAGGGGTGGATTAGGTGGATTGGGCGGTGACGGAGGGCACGGCAAGAGCAAAAGCAACATCCTCTTCTACTTGTGATTTCATTCACACTGCTTTTTCTTTTCTTTTTCTTTAAGCCACTTGTAATTTTTTTGGCACCGTTCTTGGAATCCAGGAAAAAAGAAAATGTTGTTGACGATGTTGTTGTTGTTGCAACAAGAAGGATGTCATGGAGGATCAGACTGGTGTCTGCCGCTTATCTTCAAGGTTGAGTAGCAATTTTATTTTGATGCAGGGAGAATTGGTTTGGCTGACTTCGTGAGCAGCGAGAGCGTGTGAGAGTGTTGTGGGAGTGGTGCAATCGTAGGAGCAGGGTTGTCACGGTCGTCCGGGACGCTCGGGACGTGGGGACGTCCGCGGACGTCCGCCAGCGCCACAGGACGTCCTGTGACTTAGAAAAAAAAAATCACGCGCACAGGTTTCACCCCAAGGTGAAACCACACCTTGAACGCGGGGGAGGGGTTGCGGGGGAGGGTGCGGCCGTCGCCGCGGAGGGGGGGGGGGGGGGGCGTCGGCCGCGTCGGGAAGGGGCCGTCCTCGGCGACGGCCCCTTGCCGTCGCTGCGGAGGGGGGGGCCGTCCCCGGCGACGGCCCCTTGCCGTCGCCGCGGAGGGGGGGGGCCGTCCCCGGCGACGGCCCCTTGCCGTCGCCGCGGTGGGGGGGGGGGCCGTCTCCGGCGACGGCCCCTTCGACGGCCGTGACAACCCATGATCCGACGGCCCCCTGCTTGACTTACCGCCTTGACGGCCGTCCTCCCTTGATTTTTAGGGCTTACCCCTTGGCATTTCATGGGATGAGTATAAAAGACCCCTCCTGGAAGTTGGCATTACACTTCTGAATTGTACTCCATGTGCTACTAGTTGCACTAATATACGTGTGTATCTGTTGCATGGTGAATGGCGGCGTTCAGAAGTGTGTTGAATTGGAGCTTCTTCGGAGGCTCTAGTTCTCTTGAGGACGTGATACCCTGATTTTTTGAAGTTTTTCCGGGCGATCTATCAAGTGCACCAATGGCGTCTAGAAGTTACTCACCATGGTATACCGAAGTCCATATGATCGATGCAGAGAAGAAGAAGACTGAGATGGTTCAATGTATGCTATGCAAGAACACTTTCGCAAAGAGGATTGAGCGGATGCTCAGTCATTTGGGCTATGACAAAGTTCTAGGGGTACGGACTAGTGGAGTAGGTCGTTGCACTAATTTGTCACCCGCTATATAGTCCTTGTTCAAGAATCGCGGTGGCAAATTCCCCAACGACTTGAGAATATTCATGTCGGAGCAGAGTACTTCCCCCGTGACTCGTGGCAATATATCCCCGAGAGTGAACACTCCCATGGATGTGGACTCATGCGCTGGATTCCGGGTTTGTACTCCGAAGAATGAACCCGTTTTATTTGGTGAGGGTGTACCTTTCATTTCCACTCTACCGGGGGAAGGTAGTGGACAGTTTCCTCCTTTGAAGGCAAAGAGGCAATCTACCCTTCAAGAGGGCTTCGAAGAGACTCAGAGGCGGGAATGCGACAAAGCATGGGCGACATGTTTTTACGAGAACAGTATCTCGTTTAACGTGGCTCAGAGTGCCTCTTTCAAGGACGCGGTGTTGAAGACGTCCAACATGAAGAGATCATACACACCTCCATCTTTCCACCATCTCCGAACAAATTTACTAGCCCAAGCAAGGACTGATTTGGAGACTTCCTTGAATGATAGGATTTTTTCCAGTGTTAGGAAGTACGGGGGAACGTCGGCCCTTGATGGATGGACTTCTGTAAGCAGTCGCCCTCTAATAAATGCAATGCTGGTATCTCCAGCTGGTGAGTTATTCTTGGGAGCCGTTGACACGAGTGGGAAAGAGAAGGATGCCGTTTTCGTAGCAACCGTCATTGAGAAGTTTATCCAACAAGTTGGAGAACAGAACATCATTCAAGTATGCTACGATAATGCTCCGGTGATGCTTAATGCCGGAAAGTTGGTCCAAGCACTCTATCCATCCATATTTGTCCAAGGATGTGCTGCCCATGCGATGGACCTTTTGTTGGAGGACTGGAGTAAGATGAAGTGGGTGAAGGAGCTCCTAGATCGGGCTAAGAACTTGGTTAAGTTCATAAAGATAAGGCAAATGCCACTCTCGGTATTTCGAAAGCACGAGGCAAAACTTAGCTTGCTGATGCCTGGTCAGACTAGGTTTGCATCGCACTACATTATGATTTTGCGTCTATTGAAGGTTTGAGGAGCATTGGAGCAGAGCGTTGTGGATCCTGACTAGAGAAACTACGAAACGAAGAAGACCTTATCTGCCCGTGACAAAGTGAAGATCTCACGCGATGTTAAGAGGGTTGTCTTGGATGACATTTTCTGGGAGCAATGTGCAAACTTCAAGTGGATGACGAGTCCCGTTGTACATGCCCTACGAGAGTTTGATGCAAAGAAAACGACATTGGGTAAAGCCTACGTCGTTCTCCGCAACCTTGTGAAGCATGTTCTCTCTTTACGCCATGAGCCCTTCAAACTAGACTCTGACAATGCTGATTTCTGCGAGGACTCATTTTATGAGTGTAAAGCCATGATCAAATGTAGCACGACGTGGTATCAGTATTCCTCCGGAAGGCACTTAATTGACACTAAATACCCTCCAAAGTAAACCACTCCGTGTTCGTTCCCACGAAGACCTATAGTTTTCTTCCTTTTAGATTTTAACGGAAATCACCACCGGTGTCCGACCGTATTCCGTCTTACAACCGGTTGGCTGAATCCGGTAGTTTTTGCCTCGTTCCTATTTTCCGGCTTTTTAGACTAGTGGCCGGTTCCCACTGATCCGTCTATCCTTTCAAGTGGCTGGATTTTCCACCGTCCCGTGACTTATAGTGGCTGGACACCCCACTGTTCCTATCTACCACCCGAGAAGTGGAGTAATAATCCTTCCGTACGGCTATGGACCGGTCCGGATAACTACTCAGTACCGGTTACTGATACGGAAATCATACTACAATGACATCACCTTACGGCTGCACGGTATTCTACCATACTATCTTCCTTCCGGATTGGTTCGCAGTAGGGCATCCGGCTTTTATCCCATCTACAGGAAGCGACCGGTCCGTTTCCGGATCCCGGTGTACACACGGCTCTCCGTGTCCTTGAGACTACCAGCCCTGCTGCAATACGTCTCTCCTTCCCTACGGGCTCCTTCCGGGACTGGTAACCGTCAACACTCGACGCTTGACACCTCCCCAGTCTCTCCGGGCGCTCTCCTGACCTTCCTACTGTTCAACACTCCTCCGGAACACTACTGAAGACAATAGTACCACAAACCATACGGCAACGGACCCGTCAGCAGCCGGTTGACACAACAAATCCAAAAGTATATTCTCAATTGCAACAACAAAACGGCGTACAAAAACAAGGCCCCGGCCTTGGGAAAACGTCTAACTTAAATACTAAAACCTATCGGTTCCTAAAGCGACCAAGTGGCCCACCGAGATCCAGAAATTCCGGATCTTGGATCCGGGAATCCCGGACCGGTGGCCGCCTTCTATTCCTAGTTACTGCCGCTATCTATCCGGATTGGCAGCCGGGTGCACTGGAGCCCCATCGTTAGTCGCTGCCATTTTATCCGGTCCTTATCCTAAAACCTACTCCTTGTGCTTATCTAGCCGGGGACTGTGCCGGGTTCCGTCCAACCGTTCCTTCTTCTGTGGCCGCTTCAGTTTCTTCAACGAGGGGCCTTCTTCCGGAGCCTCAGATGCTGACGGTTCGCTGGACTTCCGGGATCGGTCTACTTGAACTGCCGGGGATGGAGATCGTGCCGCCACCGGAACTGCGCTGAGATCCACCTGGAGCGTTTCCGGAGATCCCTGTACCGGTATAAAATCTACCGGTGGTGGTCTCTGGTCCGGTCCCAAAGGAATGTTTCCGGGGTTAACAGTCTCGACTCCATCCAAGTTGGGTAGAGTGTGCAGACTGCTCAAGGTGTCCGGAATGGGATCCTCCAGCGGGTGTCCTACCTCCTGTTGGGCGGGCCGGATGGCCGACCGTATCGGAGAGGCTGGAGGTGGCACCGGTGCCGGTTCCCTGGTTGGGGACGGTGGTCTGGGATCCTCTTGATTTGCCGGTGGCCCTGATGACGGACCGGCCTCTGCGTAACCGAGGACTTCCACCAGGTTCTTCATCATCATCCAAGTGTCCTTCATCACCTGCGTCCGGTCGTGCATGAACTTTATAATATTCTTCATAGTCGGATCCGGTTGACGGGTCAGGAAGGCTTGGTAAACGGCGCACTGATTGGCCACATCCACCGGAAGAGCTAAAGTGGCCTTGATCTCGGCGACCGACCGGATGGCCTCGACTGACCGGTCACGGGCGTCATTGAAATCTTTCCGGGCATCACGCACCTCCTCCTCGAGCTTCCGATTCGTTTCCCGGTACTTCGCTAGCTGGTCCATGTGCTTCTCCTGGAGACCGGCCAAGTCCCGGTGCTTGCGAAGAATACTCAGGCAATCCTCCAACCGGTCCGAACCCGTAAGGATCATTACCTCCCTAGTCAACCGGCCCTCCGCCTGCCTAGTCGACTGTAAGAACCGGGCATACGTCGTCGCCTACTCCGATAGGTTAACTAAGTCCTGGTACGGATCTCCGGTGTGCTCCGGTGGTCCGGTGGGCTGTCGGATCTCCGTGTTCAGGGTTCGCTTGGCCGGTACTGGAGTCCGAGGTGATCCGGATGGCTGTCCCTTTTCCGGGCTAGGACGGGGTCTCTTAGCCGGCGTGGGGGAGACCTCAACAACATCATCATCGTCGTCCTGGTCGGACACTTCTTCCGGCTCAGCGAACTGCTGATAGCTTAAGAGCTCATCGTACTCCCGGACCTCCTCAGCACTCAACAGCCCCTTAGTACGGTAGAGGTGAATGAGGAAAGACGGAAGGCAGGTGGCCTGCTTCTTGGTCTTCCGGAGATTGGCCACCTGTCGGTCGATTATCGTCTTCATCATGACCCCCCAGTCCACCGTGAATTCACCGATCATGGCCCCAATGAAAACGGACGCCCACTTGTTGGTGATCCGTTTGGGCTTTTCCGGATGGAAAATAGGGTTCATAAACCCTACGACTCTCCGGGCCTCCGGATCCGCAATGTCATCCAGCCCCCATCCTTCTCTCGGGTCTCCGGCCCCCTTGAGATACCGGTGTACGAAGTCCCGGGGCTCCGGCGTCGAGACCTCGCCGGAGTTCTTGAAACCATACGTCTCCCTCCAGAGTTGTGCCGTCCATTGATCCGGCTCTCCCCGAATGGTTCCTCGATTCTCGGGATTCTTGACGAGGATCTCCTGGGCCGGAAGGGCAAGCTTCCAACCCCATGCCTTGTCCAGTAGGACCTCACATCTCATAGACTCCAAGGCGGTCCGGAGGAGCTCCTTCTCCTTCTCGCCGGCCGGTATCAACGGCATTACCCGTTGTACCCTGAACGACTGTCCTTCCGCCGCCGGTTCCTTCCCTTTCCTACCCATTCTGCTAAGTCCTCCTCTCCGTCACTCCGGTAACACCTGCACGCACGATCCTCACCACAATCTCTCGCCTAACGGAAACACTTCCGTCTCACTGTCTCTCTCCTACCGTCTAACCCTAACTGCGCCCTCCGCCTTAGAGCGCAAGGACCCGTCGTGCCACAAAATGACAAAGAGAAAGGAGGAGCATGGCGGTTCTTCCTCCTTTTATACCTGCCCTCGCGCCCACCCGTTCGTAGCTCATCATGACGGACGGTCGTAGCCCCTCATCATTGGACGGTCGCGACCGGCGGCGTTTTAATGGTTGCAGCCATTATCCCCGTGTGCGTTGTACCTTTTGGTGGTTATCCTTAAGTCTGCCGGGTCAGGGCTCTGTCATATGGACTGTACCCGTCTCTCCTCCACCGCAGACGACCGGATCTCACCCGGCTGGCCTTCCGGTCACTTATTTATTCAGCCGACCGGCTTAACCGGTTGTTTTACTTATAGGCTTAGTACTTCCGTATTTCTAACATAAAATTTTTAATTTTTTTTATCATTTTCCTACCGGAATTAGTATTCCGGTGTGTCAACCGTGGAAATCACTTTCCACATTACCCCTTTTTCACCCGTGAGCGTCCTCGCGTACGTCATCCGGTCTGTACAGTTTGACCCGGGATCCATTCACCCTAGTATCCATTGGATATCCTTCTAGATCTGAAAGTTGTAATGACCCATTGGAATAAATCTTATCAACCCGGAACGGTCCCATCCAGCGAGTATGTAACTTACCCGGAAAATTCTTGTACCGGCTGTCATAGACTAGAACCAATCCTCCTTCTTCGATTCCTTTATCCGTTGTGATTCGCTTGTCATATACTTCCTTCCTTTTTGCTTGGACCTCCTTTGTCCGTTCCAATGCCTCCATCCGGTCCTCCTCCATCCGGTCGATGACCTGTAGACGGTCGTCGAGTGCATCCGTTTTATCTCCGTGGTTGGCTGCGAGTACCCTCAACGTCTCTACTTCTGTCTCGATGGACTGAAGTACCTCCTGTCCGTATACCAGATAATACGGAGTCCGTCCGGTTGTACTCTTGTGTGCCGTGTTGTACGCATAGACCGCCGATGTCAGTTTCCGGTCCCAGTCCGTCTTATGTGAGGTCACCACCTTGGTCAGAATCTTACAGATTATTCCGTTGGCACGTTCCGTCAATCCGTTCGCCTTGGGATTGTACGGTGTGGTCTTCCGGTGTTTGACCTCGTACTGGTTGGTCAGACCGGCCACCACTTCGTTCAGGAAATGTGTTCCCCGGTCGCTCACTATCTCCAACGGATGGCCAAATCGCATCATTATCCTTTCGAATATGAACCGGGCGGATGTCTCGGCATCATTCTTCCGGGTGGCTCTAGCTTCTACCCACTTCGTGGCGTAGTCCGTCGCCAAAATGATGTACCGGTGCCTCTGAGTGCCTAACGGTTGAATTGGCCCAATAAAATCCACTCCCCATTTTTCAAACGGTGCTAGTGGAACAATGGGAGTTAACGGCCAGTGATGCCGGACGGCCGGAGCTCCGATCCGTTGGCAGGGATCGCATTCTTTTATAAATTGATGAACATCCCGGTGAAGGTGTGGCCACCAGTATCCGGCCTCGCGGATCTTCTGTACGGTGATGACGGATGCATAGTGTCCTCCGGCCGGTCCATCGTGCAGAGCCCGGATGACCTTCCGGCGATAGATGGGTTCTAGGCAGCGTCGGAGTTTTTCATCCGCCCCTTGCTTGAAAAGCAATTCTCCGACCAGAAAGTACGGTGCCACCCGGTGCTGAAACACACTTTTCTCCTCCCTACTCAGGCCTTCCGGATACCTCTGAGTCTGGAGATAGTTCTTAATCCGCTGAAGATCCTGGTCTTCCCCTTCGTCCTCCTGAATTCGGTAAACGGAAGACGTCCCTCCTACGACCGGAAGGTCGCGGGGGTCCGGTATATCCTGTATACTGGTACCAACCGGGTATTCTTCCGGAAATTCATCCGGAAACTCTGAAGATATCTCCTCCTTGCTCTCTTTTCCCCGTTGTCGCGACAAATAATCTGCATTGAGGTTAGACTTCCCGGATTTGACAATAACTTCGTAGTTGAACTCCTGAAGAAGTAATATCCACCGGGCCAACCTTCCGGACAGATCCGGTTTGTTGACTAGATACTTCAGCGAGTCATGATCCGTATGGAAGATGACTTTGTACCCCAATAGGTAATGGCGAAACTTCTTGCACGCATAAATGACGGCTAGAGCCTCCCGTTCGATTGTCGTATAATTCTTCTCGGCCGGATTCATCTGCCGGCTGGCATAATAGATGGGTCGTTCCCGGCCCTCGTCATCAAATTGCCATAGGATAGCTCCCACACACCAACCGGATGCATCCAAAGTGACATGAAAAGATTTCGACCAGTCCGGTGGTGCTAGTATAGGGGCTGTGACCAACCGTCTCTTCAGTTCTTCAAAAGCCTGTTGACGGATTTCCGTCCAGAGGTACTCTTCTTCCTTCTTGAGCAGCTCCGTCAGTGGCATTGCCAACCGGGCATAATTCTCAATGAACCTCCGGTAGTATCCCACACACCCCAGAAATCCTCTGAGTTCCCGGAGGTTGGTGGGAGCAAGAAGGGCCAACATGACTATCACTTTTGCTACATCCACTGCTATTCCCTTCCGGCTGACTATGTGTCCGAGCAATAGTCCGGCTAACATACCAAAAAAACACTTGCCCGGATGGAGCTTGAGTTTAGTCTCCCGGCATCGCTGGAACGTTTTCCGGAGATAGTCCAAATGTTCCATCCACCGGCTGAACACCGCAAAGTCGTCAATGAAAACTTCCAGGAAGTGTTTTAAGAAATCCTGAAAGATGTCCATCATCAACCGTTGAAACGTCCCGGGAGCATTGCACAATCCGAAAGGCATCCGGTTGAAAGCGTAGGTACCCCAATCGGTGGTAAAAGTAGTTTTCAGTTGGTCCTCCTTCCGGATGGACACCTGATTGTATCCGGAAAACCCATCTAGAAAACTGAAGCATTCCTGACCGGCCACGTGATCGAGCACCATGTCGATGAAGGGTAAAGGGAAATGATCCTTTTTCGTGGCTGCATTCAGCTTCCGGAAGTCCTGACATACCCGGATTTTGACTTTACCATCCGGACCCGTTTTCTTTGGTACTACCACAATCGGTGACACCCATTCGGAGTTATTCACTGGATAAATAAAACCGGCTTCCAGCAGTTTATCTAGTTCCTCCTTCACCATCATGGAGTACTTTGGGTTGAGCCGGTACTGCCTTTGGCGAACCGGGACCGCCCCCTCCATTAGGTCGATGTGGTGTTCGCCCAATTCCGGCGGTATACCCACCAGATCCGATGGGAGCCAGGCGAAGACGTCATCATATTCCGTAAGCAGTTCCAAATACTGTGCCCGCTCCCGGTCCGTCAGTCCTTTTCCCAAATAGAAAGTCCTACCGGCTTCCGTCTTCACTGCTTCGTAATCTTCCGGTGCTACCACATTCTTGACCGGTTCGCTAGTATCCGTTCCTACGAACCCCGGAAGGGCTGACCAGGGTAAGTCACTGGTCCTTGACCCGGATATTCCTGTTTTGATTATCCCATCTGCGAACTGTCCTTTAATCCATTCGGAGGTCAATGGAACGCTTGCTTCTCCTAAGGCCCTGTCATCTTCCTTCCTGCCTTCCGGCGGTCGGTTCGGTACTTCGGTTCCATCCGGCTTCTGTTCAGGTACCGGGTTACGGAATCCCAGATCTTCTTCTGATACCTCCCGGAATTCTTGAACATGATACGATTGCAGGGAATCCGAGTTTTCTGACCCTGTCCAATCGGAAGTGTAACCATCCGTCTCACTTGTTTCCCCCAGATGGAGCTCCGGTTTCCACGATAGCAAAACAGCCGGATCTCCGAAAGTAAAAGCCTTCTTCGCCCAATTTACCTTGACTCCGGCTAGATATAGCCACGGCCGTCCGAGTAACAGTGGAAACGGATTTCCTTCCTCCACCCGGATAACCAAATAGTTGAGCGGGTAAGTGAGTCCGGAAATCTTTGTCGGTACTGCCGACAGTTTTCCCACTGGTACTACTCGAGACTGGTCTGCCATCCGTAGGGTCTGATTGGTAGGCTCAAAGGCAGTGTACCCTAAATCGTTGGCCGTACTCTCCAGTAGTAGATTTACTCCGGATCCTCCATCTACCGGTACCTTCTGGATAATACATCCGTCGATCTCCACAGCTATTTCCGGAGCCCCGAAATCCTCCATCTCGGCAAAATTAACTGCGACGGAAGGCAGCTTAATCTTCCGTTTCCGGGTCCGGATTAAACCGGACTTAACCTGCTTCTGATAATTAGGATTATCATGTAACAGTTGTCCTATGGTGACATTGGCCGGCTGGGCTTGAATATCCTGGAGGATGTCGTACCTGTCGGCTTTCGCCCGGACCTCCGGTTGGATTATTTCCGGAATCTCGCTGAATGTCACCTTCCGGCCCTCCTGTACTTGGGGTAACCCAGCAATTACCTCTGGTCCAATGTCCGGCATGGTTGGTAGGGTCTTGACCCCTTTTTCAACCGGGACCGTCTCCGGGGGCACCTCCTTCTCTGATTCCCCGGAAGTTTCTGAAGATTCCGGTCGGCTACTCTCTTTCCTCTGTGACCGGGTCCGAACACCAGACTTCCTCTTCTTCTTTTCTGAATCCTGTCTCCGGGTGGAACTACGCGAACTGACCTGATGGATACCCACGCCGGTCTCTCCTCGTGGTTCCACCGGTAACCGTCAACTTGGCGGATTCTCTACCCCGTCTTTGTGACCGTAGTTGAGCCCGGTACGCTCCCGTGGAGGTTCTTCCACTTGCTTATAGATAGCCCTAGGTCTAACCGGTTGTTGGCATTGGGGTGACTTATGGCCGTACTGACCACAGTTTTGACACGGAAGTTCCAACGGTGCGCCTTGACCTCCTCGGTGTGGACAATTGTTAGCATAATGACCGGCTTCTCCACAAATATAACAGCATCCAAACTGCCGTTCCACTGAGACAGGTGGTCGTGCCGGCGGGGCCGGATGTCCACCGGATGGATAGCCCATTCCGGGTCGCGGTCTGATAACCGGCTGCATCATCCTTCCACGGCCATAGGCCGGGTTTACCTGGTAAACCGGTAGCATCTCCACTTCCTCCTCTTCATAAGCAGGTTCCGCAAAGAATACTGACCCCTCTTCATCCACAAACTGCACTCTCTTGGGCGCTCCGTGTGGGCATTCCCGGTTGTAATGTCCCGGCTTTCCGCAGTTGGTGCACCACACGTTGTTCCGGACGGTGGGCAGCGCCTTCCGTGCTTTCTTCTCTTCCGCCATCTGGACTTTAAGTTCTTCAATGCTGTTCACCAGATCTTTGATCATCCGTTTCTCCGATGGGTATTCCTCCTTTACTCGGACTATCGTCCGTTCTTTGTCCTTCCGGTAGCCCTTGCTACCTGACGCCTTCCGTCGTGAGCGGTCCTCCTCACTGCTGCTGCTTCCGGTTTCCGAGCTATCTTCGGAGCTGGATCCACTGGATTCTGAACTAGAATCCCGGTTCCTCCGGACCTTTCGGAGACGTCTAGAGGTCTTCCCTGCCTTACGGTACTGCTGTATGGACTGCTTGGAGTTTTCATAGTTCTGGGCGGCCTCCATGGCCTCCGGTAAAGTCTGTGGCCGGGTCTGCCTTACTTGGAACCCCATCCGGTCGGGTAACCCAGCGACGTACCATTCTACCTGGATACTGTTTGCAATTCCGGGACTTAGTTTATGGATTAAACTCCTAACCCTCTGTCCGTACCGGCGGACCGACTCTTCCGGCTCCATCCGGATTTTACTAAGTTTTCCCAATGTGCGGGCTTCTCCTCCTACCTCCCGGAAGGCCCTCCGGAAGGCATCGGATAGCAAACCCCAACTTCTTCGCACGTTGTCCGGTTCCTCTTGGTACCACTGGAGTGCCTCCTTCTTGAGTAATCCCTGGAACAACCGTAACTTGATTGCTTCGTCCTCTTGGTTGGCAGCAGCCGTGGCGTTGAACTCACTTAGCCATTCGTCCACGTCCTCCTGGCCATCGCCCCTGAACTTCCGATACTTCAGCCTGGAGAACGTCCGGGCCATAGGAAGACCCGCTACCGGTCCTCCGGCCACCGGCCCGGGTGGTACTGTCCCACCCTGACCTCCGGATCCGGAAGTCCCAGCTATCTCTTGATCTGTGTCTTCAATAAATTCTGATCTAGTAGTGACGAATGGTCTGGCTTCCGTCTCCTGATCACCCTTCTTCTTTCTACTAGACCTCCGTACTCCTTCCGGCTCAGAATTCGGATTCATGCGTTTTCTACAACCTGACTTGGGTTAGTGACAACCGTAGAAATCCGGAGAAAGAAAATCATATAGATCCCGGGCAGCGGCGCCAAAAATCACATGTAGCACGACGTGGTATCAGTATTCCTCCGGAAGGCACTTAATTGACACTAAATACCCTCCAAAGTAAACCACTCCGTGTTCGTTCCCACGAAGACCTATAGTTTTCTTCCTTTTAGATTTTAACGGAAATCACCACCGGTGTCCGACCGTATTCCGTCTTACAACCGGTTGGCTGAATCCGGTAGTTTTTGCCTCGTTCCTATTTTCCGGCTTTTTAGACTAGTGGCCGGTTCCCACTGATCCGTCTATCCTTTCAAGTGGCTGGATTTTCCACCGTCCCGTGACTTATAGTGGCTGGACACCCCACTGTTCCTATCTACCACCCGAGAAGTGGAGTAATAATCCTTCCGTACGGCTATGGACCGGTCCGGATAACTACTCAGTACCGGTTACTGATACGGAAATCATACTACAATGACATCACCTTACGGCTGCACGGTATTCTACCATACTATCTTCCTTCCGGATTGGTTCGCAGTAGGGCATCCGGCTTTTATCCCATCTACAGGAAGCGACCGGTCCGTTTCCGGATCCCGGTGTACACACGGCTCTCCGTGTCCTTGAGACTACCAGCCCTGCTGCAATACGTCTCTCCTTCCCTACGGGCTCCTTCCGGGACTGGTAACCGTCAACACTCGACGCTTGACACCTCCCCAGTCTCTCCGGGCGCTCTCCTGACCTTCCTACTGTTCAACACTCCTCCGGAACACTACTGAAGACAATAGAACCACAAACCATACGGCAACGGACCCGTCAGCAGCCGGTTGACACAACAAATCCAAAAGTATATTCTCAATTGCAACAACAAAACGGCGTACAAAAACAAGGCCCCGGCCTTGGGAAAACGTCTAACTTAAATACTAAAACCTATCGGTTCCTAAAGCGACCAAGTGGCCCACCGAGATCCAGAAATTCCGGATCTTGGATCCGGGAATCCCGGACCGGTGGCCGCCTTCTATTCCTAGTTACTGCCGCTATCTATCCGGATTGGCAGCCGGGTGCACTGGAGCCCCATCGTTAGTCGCTGCCATTTTATCCGGTCCTTATCCTAAAACCTACTCCTTGTGCTTATCTAGCCGGGGACTGTGCCGGGTTCCGTCCAACCGTTCCTTCTTCTGTGGCCGCTTCAGTTTCTTCAACGAGGGGCCTTCTTCCGGAGCCTCCGATGCTGACGGTTCGCTGGACTTCCGGGATCGGTCTACTTGAACTGCCGGGGATGGAGATCGTGCCGCCACCGGAACTGCGCTGAGATCCACCTGGAGCGTTTCCGGAGATCCCTGTACCGGTATAAAATCTACCGGTGGTGGTCTCTGGTCCGGTCCCAAAGGAATGTTTCCGGGGTTAACAGTCTCGACTCCATCCAAGTTGGGTAGAGTGTGCAGACTGCTCAAGGTGTCCGGAATGGGATCCTCCAGCGGGTGTCCTACCTCCTGTTGGGCTGGCCGGATGGCCGACCGTATCGGAGAGGCTGGAGGTGGCACCGGTGCCGGTTCCCTGGTTGGGGACGGTGGTCTGGGATCCTCTTGATTTGCCGGTGGCCCTGATGACGGACCGGCCTCTGCGTAACCGAGGACTTCCACCAGGTTCTTCATCATCATCCAAGTGTCCTTCATCACCTGCGTCCGGTCGTGCATGAACTTTATAATATTCTTCATAGTCGGATCCGGTTGACGGGTCAGGAAGGCTTGGTAAACGGCGCACTGATTGGCCACATCCACCGGAAGAGCTAAAGTGGCCTTGATCTCGGCGACCGACCGGATGGCCTCGACTGACCGGTCACGGGCGTCATTGAAATCTTTCCGGGCATCACGCACCTCCTCCTCGAGCTTCCGATTCGTTTCCCGGTACTTCGCTAGCTGGTCCATGTGCTTCTCCTGGAGACCGGCCAAGTCCCGGTGCTTGCGAAGAATACTCAGGCAATCCTCCAACCGGTCCGAACCCGTAAGGATCATTACCTCCCTAGTCAACCGGCCCTCCGCCTGCCTAGTCGACTGTAAGAACCGGGCATACGTCGTCGCCTGCTCCGATAGGTTAACTAAGTCCTGGTACGGATCTCCGGTGTGCTCCGGTGGTCCGGTGGGCTGTCGGATCTCCGTGTTCAGGGTTCGCTTGGCCGGTACTGGAGTCCGAGGTGATCTGGATGGCTGTCCCTTTTCCGGGCTAGGACGGGGTCTCTTAGCCGGCGTGGGGGAGACCTCAACAACATCATCATCGTCGTCCTGGTCGGACACTTCTTCCGGCTCAGCGAACTGCTGATAGCTTAAGAGCTCATCGTACTCCCGGACCTCCTCAGCACTCAACAGCCCCTTAGTACGGTAGAGGTGAATGAGGAAAGACGGAAGGCAGGTGGCCTGCTTCTTGGTCTTCCGGAGATTGGCCACCTGTCGGTCGATTATCGTCTTCATCATGACCCCCCAGTCCACCGTGAATTCACCGATCATGGCCCCAATGAAAACGGACGCCCACTTGTTGGTGATCCGTTTGGGCTTTTCCGGATGGAAAATAGGGTTCATAAACCCTACGACTCTCCGGGCCTCCGGATCCGCAATGTCATCCAGCCCCCATCCTTCTCTCGGGTCTCCGGCCCCCTTGAGATACCGGTGTACGAAGTCCCGGGGCTCCGGCGTCGAGACCTCGCCGGAGTTCTTGAAACCATACGTCTCCCTCCAGAGTTGTGCCGTCCATTGATCCGGCTCTCCCCGAATGGTTCCTCGATTCTCGGGATTCTTGACGAGGATCTCCTGGGCCGGAAGGGCAAGCTTCCAACCCCATGCCTTGTCCAGTAGGACCTCACATCTCATAGACTCCAAGGCGGTCCGGAGGAGCTCCTTCTCCTTCTCGCCGGCCGGTATCAACGGCATTACCCGTTGTACCCTGAACGACTGTCCTTCCGCCGCCGGTTCCTTCCCTTTCCTACCCATTCTGCTAAGTCCTCCTCTCCGTCACTCCGGTAACACCTACACGCACGATCCTCACCACAATCTCTCGCCTAACGGAAACACTTCCGTCTCACTGTCTCTCTCCTACCGTCTAACCCTAACTGCGCCCTCCGCCTTAGAGCGCAAGGACCCGTCGTGCCACAAAATGACAAAGAGAAAGGAGGAGCATGGCGGTTCTTCCTCCTTTTATACCTGCCCTCGCGCCCACCCGTTCGTAGCTCATCATGACGGACGGTCGTAGCCCCTCATCATTGGACGGTCGCGACCGGCGGCGTTTTAATGGTTGCAGCCATTATCCCCGTGTGCGTTGTACCTTTTGGTGGTTATCCTTAAGTCTGCCGGGTCAGGGCTCTGTCATATGGACTGTACCCGTCTCTCCTCCACCGCAGACGACCGGATCTCACCCGGCTGGCCTTCCGGTCACTTATTTATTCAGCCGACCAGCTTAACCGGTTGTTTTACTTATAGGCTTAGTACTTCCGTATTTCTAACATAAAATTTTTAATTTTTTTTATCATTTTCCTACCGGAATTAGTATTCCGGTGTGTCAACCGTGGAAATCACTTTCCACATCAAATCACCCTTACAGTGTGCTGCTGCGCTTCTAAACCCTTATCTTATTGACGATGAGGACCTTCACAATGATACTGATGCGATGGCATCGGCGAAGGAGGTCTTGTTTTCGATGGCTCCTCCGACATTGAAGGAAGTGGTCATAGAAGAGTTCTTTGCTTTTCGTGAAGCTTATCCTCCGTTTCGTGATGTACGTGACTCCTCTAAGTCACAATTGCCGCCTTCTGGTTGGTGGGATATATACGGATCCGCTGGTAAATTCATTTCCCCAATTGCAAAATGGATTTTAGCTCAGCCCCTGTCTTCTTCTTCATGCGAGCGGAATTGGAGTAGCTACTCCTTTGTCCACGACAGGAAGCGAAACCGTTTACTTCCGGAAAGGGCTAATGACCTCGTGTTTGTGTATACTAATTCCAAGATAATTTCCCAGTCCAAGTTGAGTGCCTTAGGGAGGTTCTATGGGGAGTTGGAGGGGAAGGAGGATCCAAGGCCGTGGAAACCGAGGACGTTGACTACTCTAGTGAGTCTGATATTGATGTACCCTTCGACGATCTATCAATTGACCCCTCCATTGACAACCCAGTTGACGACCTCGAGGTTTCACCGAAAGGAAAATCCCGTTGTTCTCCTGCGCCGATGGAGCGTGCTTTCGAGTATGATGATGTCCAAGAAGAAGGTACCAACGAGGAGGATACGATTCATCTTGCCTCTTTTCTGAATGGAGACGGTTTATTAAACAGTGATAAGATTCTGCGGGGAGGATCCTCTCATACTACCGTGGATTTGGTCGTACCAAAGAAAGAGGAAGACCCCACCTTTGATACTTCTAAGGTTGTTTCTCCAAATTTCAACCGCTTGAAGGAGGAAATGGT
Organism: Ceratodon purpureus; assembly: GCA_014871385.1. Taxonomy (NCBI): domain Eukaryota; kingdom Viridiplantae; phylum Streptophyta; class Bryopsida; order Pseudoditrichales; family Ditrichaceae; genus Ceratodon; species Ceratodon purpureus. The sequence continues at coordinate 18,988,427 of CM026425.1, forward strand.
TCCACCCACTACAAAGGAGGATGTGCCCGTACCCGTATGGGGTGCATCTCGGACATTGTTTGGAACTGCAAAGACTAGGGTCCAAGTTGGTGGGTTTGAATCGTCCACGAGGTTGGTTGAGTTGTCTAAAAAAATGAAGGCAGATGCTAAGGCTGCTGAAGTAGCGGAGAAATGTAGGAAGAGATTGGTCCGAACCCGACAAGCGGACCCGGGCATCCTCTCTACTGATGACGGACTTCCAATTGGGCATCTCTTTGGGCTGAAGTTGGCTTTGGGAAAACCGGACATATTTCCTGAAAAACCCCCTGCTAGAGCCACGTCCAAGCGGAAGGCTGTAGACAAGACTCAGAAGGTGCTGGCTTTCAATCCTAGGAAGCCAAAAACTCCTTTGGATGACCCGAATGGCCCAAAGAAATTCCTGAATCCATTCGAGTCAAAGAAGAAGTCTAAGGCGAGGGTGAAGAAGGTACGCGAGAGCGATGGCGATGACGAATACGATTCTTCCGGTCCTAGTGGGGCCGAAGTGAAGGACGACAGCGATTATGTGGCCTGATTGCGCACGATAGTTAGAAGGCAGCATTTCCAGTGCACCACCCTAGAATGCCACTCTTTTATGAATGTCCATTTCTAGAAACCATTATCATATCATATACATTTAACTTTTAAGCAGTGGTGCTTGCCTCCTCAATATTGTCCTCCACGTTGTGTACTTATGTTTACTTTGATTGTACTTCTCGCAATTTCTTTCTTGTAATGAATGTAGAAAATCTACATATGAAGTTCGATGCATCTAAGTACTAACAATCATTTCAACACAAATGCAACTCCGAGAAAACATAAATGAAATTGTATTAAAACCAGAGGTAATTTTTGCAAGTACATATAGAGGTAGAGTAAAGTCCATACACCCGGCTACGCAACCAATATATATATATATATATATATATATATATATATATATATATATATATATATATATATATTGCTCTAAATACGACTATCACCCAGTGTATTGTCACATTAACCGAAGTAATGCGGGTACCATGTCCAACGTAAATACTGTACTCAACGTCCATTGTTTGCATTTGACCTCCGAGTTTGGCGTCGCTGGCTTGGATGTGTAATCGTACCCCCCGATCGATATTCTTCTTCCACGCGTTCCAAAGAACGATAATTATCTTCCCCCCATTCGGGGTCATCTTCATAAGGGGCGTCCCGATTGCGCTTCTTGGAATTCTTCCCGTCCCACAACTCCTTTGCCTTCTCAATCTTGGCTACTGTTTCTTGCACAATCTTCTCAATCCTATTGCGTGACTAACGAGAGGAATTATCCTCCGCACGAAGTGCCCTTCTCCAGTGGCAAACTATTTTCTGAAGAGCATCGTCAGACTTCTTAATGATCACCCAGTAGTCTAGGTCCGAATATTTGAAGGATTCCTCTGTAAAAGTGCGACGATGCTGAATGGCTTCTTCTAGTTTGGCCAATACAAGTGCCCTCCCAACCGGGGTTCTGTCATACATCTTGTACTCATCAAGTTGGCCATAGTCCCGTTCTACTTCTCTTCTCTTACCGTCGGCATCGACCACAACTTCCGGTTTTGGAAACCGGAAGAAGCGATTGCCATGTATACTCCAATGTCCACCGAAGTTCCTACAAAAAAATTCTCGCTCCTTGGCATCTGGAATTTCACGTGCCCTCATCTCCACCTCATAGTCGTGGGTCATCCATGAAAGATCGTCCAATTCGGCATTGCCAGCCGTAGATAGTTGGTGAGTCATTGTCTCCGGGTTCCAAGCAAGTGATTTGCCCCAATCATAATAATTCAGCTCTTTCTTAGGTAGTTGGTCTAGTGGTAAATTCCACCGATCAAACTCATGCCCAGGCGGCATCACGTGTTGTAGTCCCAGCATCTTGTAAAACTAATTGGGGAACGACACATAACACACTGTTTGTTGTTTAAAGCAGCCTTCGCGATGCAGGTTATGTGGAACTTGTGATTACAATTTCCTATCTCAAAGGCCCCTTCCGGCCCAAAATATTGTTGACAAATGGGACACGTCTCCTTCGAATATTCCTCCGACGGTTTGCGGGTATGGATAACCACACGTTTCGATTCATCCAAATGAGATGATAGTACATCGTACGGCATCCACCCCTCCTCGACCTCTAGCGCCCAGTCAATGACCCCTTCTTTATTTTTGGAACTATGTAATGTGCGCTCCATCATTCCTCCTACATCGCGCCATATCGTGATTTTTGTAGCATCCTCGCCGCCCTTGGCTACTGCCTCGTTATACTTCTGTAAAGATGATTGGATAGCTTCTTCGACATCCATGGAAGTAATTGCACATTTCTTCATATCCTGTTGTGCTCTAGAGACTATTGTCTCCTTATCTCGTAGTTTGTGGACCCAACCAAGCCATGATAATGCCCTTGTGGAAGATGGTGTATCATCTACCATCTGTATAGTAGTCTTCAACTTTTCCAGTTCTGTACAGGCCTCGTCTCTTTCCCTTCTAGCCACCTCCAAATCCCGTAAAAGAATGTCTAATTCTTTTGAATCATCCATTGGCCCTTTTCCTCTATCCTCATGTCTTGGTGTTGCTTGGCTAGAGTCAATGTCCAATGGAACTGGACCAGATGTCCTTTTAGACTTCTGAGACGCCATCCCTTGTGTGGCCCCATCTCCACTTTTGTTTGAGAATTTGGAAAGGCCGAGGTCATCGGAATCGTCACCATCGCTCAGTACTTCAATGACACAATCCTTTCCTTCCACCTTCACCACTTCCTTCTTCACCGTAGGCTTCACTTCGTTTATTTTGTTTTTCTCCTTATCTACCGGGTGGTAGATTTTGCACTCTTCCAATTGTTCATAAAAATTCATCTTCACTTTGTCCAACCTTTTTGTCAAACTCTTGATTTGTTGCGTTGCCTCCATTAAATCCTTACTGAGGGCCACGTTCTCTTTGCCTAATTTCACACGGTCTTCCAGAAGAGGCTTAATGGAAGATGCCAAAGTCTCAAAGCCGAGGGCACCCTGTATCATGCCCGGAGTGATACTTCCAAATGCATGAGCCATGTTTATGAGATTTGGTGCCATAGCGCCTAATACGGAAGCCCCTTCTGTCAGGGTGTGTGCAATCTTCAACACATTATGAATTTGTTGCACTTCCTCCGTGGTTTTTCCTGCATCGTCTCCCTCCGTGGTATTCTCTAAGCCCCCACGCTGTTCATCAGAGGACACCTCCGTCAATTTGATGCTAAAATCTAGTAACTCCTTCAATGATTCGTTGTTTGGCATCGACTTCACCAGCTCCATAATCTCCAAAATGGAATGAACTGCATCCTTTGTGCTATCCTCTTCGGTAGGCACTTGTACTATTGCCAAGGAACTTGGACCATCATCCACTGAACGAGGGTTGGAGCATCCAGCTTCCGCAGCCGTAAGATGTCTTGAACAGTCATTGTCCACCTCAACTTCCACCTCATCTACGGCTGCCTTGCCCTTTGTATCGTTGGAAGATTTCACCGTGATTCCCAGGTCTGCTCTAAGAATACCAGGGACATTAGTTTCCATGGCAATGGGGAACATCGTAGCGATCACATTGGCAATGGCAACGGGCTTCTTTTCCTCTGGACGATGCGGAGTTTCATCCTGTAATTTTTTTACTTCATTCTTCGGAAAGCTCTTTAGATGTGGCCACTGCCGCTTTCGGAACTTCGCTACGACCTTCTTCGCTTGCAAAGGATCGATCAGATATAAATCCGGAATGTCTCTTATCATCCATCCAATTTGCAACGGCCTGTCTTTCGTAGTGGGGTACGTACACCAACTAATCTTCCGCTTCAATATTAGCTCCGCATATACCATACTGCAAATGGTATAATTGAAATGGCCTTTGCTAGGCTTACGTTGCCCAAACATAGTACTCCAGACCTCATATGCTCGATGCAAGAAATGGTCATCCATGCATGACCAGGGCTTGCAGGTAAAACTCCGTGTGTTCAAATCGTGTTCTTCTTGGGGCCACAACTTATCAATGTGATACATCTTCACATACTTCTTGCACTCCTTGAAAGTCCAGAAAATCTCCCCGACAGATTCCCAGCCTTCTTCCGCTACGATGTTTTTGTTGTCTAGGATCTCCCATGAAAAGTTGTGGCACGTTCCCTTCGGCCTGTTCTTCTTCCCGGTTCCTCCAATCTCATCATGTTGCGGATCCGCCATAGTAACCTCGTTTTAAACATAAACGTTATGGTTTTGTTTTAAAGAAAACAAGGAGTTGATTAATGACGGTTTACAAAATAACGAATACAGAAAATTCAAAAACTCCCCCCCCAACAATAAAAAAAGACCCCCATCTCCTCACCCCCACGTACCAACAAGCTCCCAAGTGAATTGGGAAACTGTAGCAATAGGAGAGGGACTATTGAGGAGAGTGAAGTGAGGAAGAGGGAGACGGCCGTCGCCATATATGGCGACGGCCCCCAACCCTACGGCCGTCCCCCCGAGCCTAGGGCCGTCGGCCCCCGATCCTACGGCCGCGGCCAATGGCCGTCGTCCCGAACCTGACGACGGCCGTTGGGGGCCGTCGGGTCGGGGGCCACGGTGACGGCCGCGGAGGCCCGTGCCTCCGCGGCCGTCCGATCGGGCCATCTCCTCGGCGACGGCCCTCCGATGGCGGCCGTCCGATCGGGGCCGTCTCCAAGGCGACGGCCATTCGATCACGGCTGCGGTCGAAGGGCCGTCCCCGCGGACGGCCCCTCGCGGAGACGGCCCACGGCCGTGGAGACGGCCCACGACCGCGGGGACGAGGCTGTCGCGGCCGCAGGAAACTTCCCCCCCCCCCCCCCCCCCCCCCCCCCCCCCCCCCCCCCCCCTTTTTTAAATACAAAATGATAAAAACATATAATGCTACATCTTCCGACCACATATTAAACTAAACCTGTTAATTTCTTTCACCAATTAAAATCAGAACAGCAGTTAATGTTGACATGAATTAAAAGACTTCATGGTATGCAAAGCATCTAAATTCTTCAACGAGTCATTATTCCGTACACTCCACCCAAGTTAATGTATGTGTCATTTATTCGAATCATTCTTTCTGTTATTTCTATCGTACGTATTTCATGTTGTCTACCATCGCACTCCAGAAGTTCTTTGCAGAAATCGAACTCATCTAAACCCGTTTCAGAAATTGTAATCTTAATAGTTCTCCGTCTTCTTATTCTCCGCTTTGAATTTTTTTTTTTAAATACATAAATACTTCTATTATACTTTCATTAAACGGCTTCATATTCTCAATTTAATTCGGGTTACCATCTCTTTATGTACTTTTAACGTTCCTCCCTCTATACAATTTCCACTCTCGAATATGGTTTTCATTTACTTCTTCTTTATTTTCCTCTATGTTTTTTCCCCCCTAGTTTATGCCCTTTTTTTAACGTCTAATTTGTCTAATCTACCACGGCAACCCTCGAAGCTCCATAAATGTCACTGTTGAATTTCTTCCTTTTATATCGTTTCGAACGTTCCTATTTCGATTTATTTCCTCCATGACCCATGTTAAAGTATATTTTACTAATTCGACCACTATTCCACCATTTTACTAATTCTACCCTACTGCTTTAGTTTTAAATTATATTTTACTAGATGTACCCTAGTGCTTTAGTTTTTATTGACTACTGTACCCCTCTTTCATATATACGTTTTGAACTCTCCATGTATCACTACATCATGGCCGTCGTCTATTTCTTTTAATAATTATAATTTCGATACTTTCCCTCTCTAACTCTATTTTTTTCGTCTATTATTTCGATGGTTCACTCATTTGTTTACTTATGAATATACTTCTACTTCACAGTCTTCCCCAAGTGTAGCGATACATTATTTCTTAATATTACACCCGTCGTCGTTATAGTTCTAATATTCATATCCGTCCTCAACCTTCTTATTCTTTGTGTTGTTCATTAATTTAATTACTTACTATTTAGAAACAATACCACCCCACTAAACATCTTTCATCAGTATTTTTAGTATTCCAATAATATATATATTTCTAAAATTATGTCCCGTCAATATACGTTTTCGTGTAATAATTTTATTTCCGTACTTGTAGCTCCAAGTATTTCACGTCGTGACTTTTTAATTTTTCCTTGGTACACTATAGTCTATGTGTCTCTATGAATTATCGTGTTTGTTTAATTTTCTCATTGTGTCATTAGTAAGTGATTACTTTTGTACGTATATACTATACATTGTACAAGTTGGAATCCAATTCCATATTTATATTTACGTTAAAGTGTATATGAATAAACATATATTCCTATAGTATATAATGTAAATGTCTTACCTAATTTATTTATTACTTCATAAAAGTTACAACTCAATTCTGGGCGTGAGAGACTAGAATTGTTTATAAAAACAATGATTTCAATTTTAGTCGTTCACAAATTGGCATTATTCAGTGACGATTGAATGTTTTGTGTTTTTGTTTTGTTATTTACTATTATCCCTTTCTCATCTCATAATGTGAGCTAGTAATTTTTTTTTTATAATGTTAACAAAGTACTAAGGTATGGGAGTGTGTAAAATAAAAGACATAAAAGTGCAAGGAGAGTTTTTATATTTCATATAACTCTAAACTAGGCATGAGAAATTAGAATTGGACCATTGGTTATGAAAACAATGATTTGAGTTTTATTCCTCCCATGAATTCCATTATTCCAAGAGAATTGAATGTTTTTTTTTTGTTTTTTTAATTTATTTTTATCTCCGGTTTCTCTCATAATCTAAACTACTATTTATGTTTTTATTTTTGATTTTATCAAAATACTAAAGCACGGGAGTATGTAAAATTAAAGAAATAAAACTAAGGTAAATCATTCCATAAAAAAATTAGAGTCAAAGAATCTATAGAAAAAATTTCATTGTGTACCACTATTCGAGAAGAAAATGGATCTATATTTCTAAGAGATTTATGAAACGGTAAACCGGTAAAATATAAATGCAAATCTCTTAACCATGTAAACGTAAGTTGCACAGCATGAAAAACCAAGTGTGTACATGAATTTATGCGTTGAATTACTTTTAATGCATTTTCTCCGCGATGTTCCTTTTATCATCTCGTTGTTGACATTTACTCTTTTGATCCGTTATTATAAAATGTTAATTCATTACCATATGCTAAAACATGAATAACTTGGTTTCTTTAAATGAAAATTGGTAAAAACTGTTTTAATATACCCACAATGTTTACGGTTCTTTCCATTCAATAGGATATATATTCTTCTTCATAAAAGTGTTCACATTATTTGTAGATCCTAGGGTATTATCCACCCCCAAAGAACCAAAATATCACATAGTTCATTGGATCCCAATTTTAAACGTCGACCCCACCTCCCCGATGACAGGATCTTCAGGACATTCCCCACAATATCCGGGATATGTCTGAATTTTCCATTTGGGGGAGATACGCTGTCCAAACAATCCCAAGTGGGATTGTTTGAGACGAGAAGGAGGGAGGAGAGTAGGGGAGGAGAGGGGCGGAGGAGAGGAGAGAAAACACAAGGGGAGGGGTGTTCCTTCGACCCTTCCCCCCCCCCCCGGCCGTCCCCGGGGACGGCCGTCGGATCTTCTCCGCCAAGAAGATCCTACGGCTGCGGACGACATCCGTCCACGCGGGGACGGCCGTGGCCGACCCCGCGTGGACGGCCGCGGCCGACACCGCGGTCGTAGCTCCCCGACCCCGGGGTCAGCCGCGGCCGTCCCCGAGGACGGCCACGGCCGACCCCGCGGTCGGAGGGGCCGTCCGCGGGGTGGCCCACAGCCGTCACCGCGTGTTGGGCCGCGGCCGACCCCGGGGACGACCGTGGCCCAACCCGCGGTCGAAGGTCCGTTGTACGTGGACGGCCGTTGCTGTCTACGCGGTCGCACCCCCCGACCGCGGGGTGGAGCACGGCCGTCCCCGCGGTTGGCCGCGGCCGACCACGCGGACGGCCGTCCACGTGGTCGGCCGTCCCGACCGCGGGGCGGCGGTCCACCTACGCATCCTTTGGTGAGCGGTCGCGGCCGCGATCCTGGACGGCCGCGACCGGTCCCGCGACGGACCAGTTATAGCCGTTGGATTCTCCATTCCCCGAGATCCAACAGCCGTAGGGGGGCCGTCGTTTGACCTAACTAGCTGTCTAGGGGTTCGAGCCAGCATAAAAGGCTGGCCCTGCATCCTTTTTCTTCACTTGGGTGCTCGTGCTACATGTGCTGGATTTACTTCAGCTCAGTTGCGTTCCTCCAAGCTTTTTCTACTTCCCCATGGGTTATCGTGGGATTGTGTTTAGGGTTGTCAGCACCGTTTGTTGGTTATTATGAAACCAACAAAATAGTGCTTCATACGTACGGTTTTTTGGCAGGAGTTCTGGGTTTTGTTTTAGTCCTTATGCACTAGATATATACGAGATTAAATCAACTTTTATACGGTGGAAAGAAGTTACAGCCATTGTTACAAGGCTGGTTTGATACAGGGTATTCACAGGTACTCGCTTACCGGACTTTCGCCATGCCTCGTAACGACCGGGGAGGATCCTCCACTCCTAAAAGGAAACACCCCTTGGATCCATACGCTACGAATGACCCTGATTGTGTAGCAGAGTTTGGATGGGAGGGGGAACTATCACCATGGCGGATGGTAACTTGCAAGGAATATGTAAAGATGAAGCACCTCATGAAGTTGATCCCAGTACATCTACGTACCGAGGCTGCGGAGAAACAGGCAACACGAGGAGAGATCAGGACCAACAATTGTGAAAGTAATCATTTCAAAATTAGATATAACGAGGTGTTTCGAGCAGCTAATATCCTGAACTCCCGACCCCATATCATGTTGTATTCGAATATGGCAATGGTGTGGGCGGAGACAGTCTTACACAAGAGGGTTGACTAGACCACAGTCTCGGGCCTGAGGACAGATAGAATGAACAGAGACAGCATGGATCTTGTAACAGACTGGGTTGGACATAGCGATTGTCCCCCATTACATATTTCAAACCGTCGGAGTCCACCGGCACAAGATGCAGGAATACAAACTCTAGCCATCGAATGTAATGATGAGGAACAGGAGAGACGTCGTTTAAGCTATGATGATGAAGACAAATATCGAGGGCGTCGCTCAAACGAAAATCCCAGGAATCGCTGAGGGCATCGTGGCAGAGAGTCATCGCGTACCAACCATGAGGAGTATGGACAAACCTCTGCCCACGCGGGAATTCTGGTGTGGCAGCGGTGAGCGGTGAGCAGGTGAGCGGTGAGCAGAAAATTTCACCGCCGGCCACCAAAATTTCGTGAAATGGGACCTATTTCCGCGGCACCGGGGGGCAAGAAAATTAGGAGAGTACCTCTCCTGAACAAATTCGTGGATTTGAATATCCGATCGGACACTTGCCAAAATTGAACTAGAAATTGGTGGAAAGCACTTCAGTCTTGAGATCAAAAGTGGCACTTGATGGAGAAGGTAGAGAAGGAAACTGATGTGCCTCTCAAACTTGGGTGACTATTTGGTGGTGAGTACATATGTAGGTCCGACTGTGGATAGAGCTGAAAACATGCATGATGATTCCGCGGTTCCTCCAGGAGTTGGATCATACTGCAAGCTTCGCACTTCCGGAGTACTTCCAAAGATTTCAAGTCCGTCGTGGAAACCGAAGAGCTTCACTCCAAGCCAACCAAAGAAAGTCTGGAATGTGTCAAATCCATACGGAGGTGCGGTTGGGGACGGAAAGATGTACGTGTTACTGCTGCGTAAGCCTTTTGTGCGACCCAGTATGCCTGCTTCGACGGAGACTGAGATTGCAATTATCCTTCAAGATTATGAGGGCTAGGAGAGGCTAGATTTCTTGGAAGAGTACACAGAGAACGACGAAGTTGAGCAATAGTGCATAGAGTAGCGTATGTAAATCACTGCTGTGGTGAGGCCTGGTAATAGACTTGGAAAGCTTCATGTTATCACAAGAATAGGTTGCAATGAGTGATGACATTTTGGCAATGTCTTGTTAGATTCCCAAATGGCCCGACTGCGACGATTTGTAACAACTGTGTCGACGAGCAATAAAGGAATGCTTAAGGCGTTAAAGAAAATGTCCTCCATTATATCCCCTCATATCATAAGCCACCGTTGTAATTGGGAAGGAATCAGAAGAGGTTTAGGGGGTCCCCATAATCAACCTGGGGGCCGGAAACCCCTGTCGGATCAGACATTGACGTTGCATACATTATAGACACTGGGTGTTGCGGACATAGATGTGAAGCAATCCACGAGATGGGCAATATAATTGGCTCCGTGAAGGAAGGCTCCAAGCCCACTAGAATCCAGAATTACAGTGTGTGGACCGGAAAGAAATTGATCAATGTGGGGCACCCACGACATTGTTGATTGGTCTAAACCCACTATAGGATCCGACAGCCACATTCGGGGAGTGGTCCAGCTGGGGTAGTGTGGTCAAGGGGATGGAGCCGGAGTGGCATGGGAATCGGACAACTTACTTACTACATCATTTGGAGTGGGTGGTACCCGGTCAATTATTAGAGAATATTTGAGTATTGCCCGCACGGGTGCTGGTTCGGTTCGGGGATGAAGAATTCAACATAGACGGCCGCCTGGTGTTCGGAATGGTGCTAGATGATGCTTACTTTGTTGTCAATTTGAAAACAAAAAACTTCTTGCCCTTAGTCTCCTTTCATTCTTTGATGCCTTTTATTTTTTATTCACTTATATCATGCTTCCATTCATTCAATCTTTCAATCTTTTAATCTTCTAATGTTTGATGTTTTATTTTTTATTCACTTATATCATGCTTCCATTCATTCAATCTTTCAATCTTTTAATCTTCTAATGTTTGATGTTTATTTTCTTTTGCTTTTCAATTTGGATCAAAATTTATCATGCTTTCATAATTTCATTCATTATTACTTGCATTCTTTTGGTATTGGACTCACTAAATCTTCTGTTGGCTTAAATTTTATCATGTATTCATTTTTTCTTTGCTTCATTGGTCAAATTTTTTATGCGGTCAACGTTTTATATTTGAAGATAAAGTTTTACATTAATATATTGTTTTGGAAGGATTTAATTTAGTACTATAATAACTGGCAGGATTGGCACTATTAGAAGTAGCCGTAATAAGCAAATGCAAGAATCTGCTACTTCAAAAATTGGATTTCATATATAATATATAAAATCTGAAATACACATAATGACCTCATACTTGATGTCATACTTTATGCACATAGTATACGAAAGTGAAACTCATTAGACATTGCCTCTTACAAAAAATATCCAATCTGTTAATTCAACTATACCACCTAAGCACCAAGATCAACATCAAAATACTCATTCTCGATGATGATTGGATAGCGGCAATTACAAAGTTCCTCATCTGGAATGAGCTTGAGACCCGTGACACGCTCAAAGATATCTCGTGGGGGCACACAAGGCATAATTAGAATGTCAAAGACATCATCCATCGAACTCATTAAGTCTTGGGCGCCATTGGAGATGTCCACTACCTTTGAAAGCTCTGCAATTGCTCTTCAAAATTCATCCCGCTCGTGCTGAATAAAAACTGTATCATGTCACCTGACCTCTAACTCGACCTTTAAGTCCTCACAATAGTATGCGCACGCTCAAGCTTGATTTTGTGTTGTTCCATCTAGTACACAATCTACTGAATTAAGGTACAAAGAGGCTATGGCAACTTGCCGCTTGAATCTTCAAATGAGTTCTACACGACGGAACTTGGGGCGCCTAGACAAAGCCATCGACATCTCAATACAGATTGCTCACAAATTACATATTTCTAAATTCAAGAGCATCCAATAATAGAAACAAACTTTAAAATCATCTGACCATTTTAACCCCACTGCCGCAAACACCAAATAGTACGTACGACCTCACATTTACCCTCAACCTAACCTTTACCCTCGACCTAACATATACCCTCAACCTAACCCTCAATTAGCAAATATCACGGACCTAACATATACCCTCGAATAGCAAGGATATCACACACACTCTCACAAGTAACCCTACGGTAGTCCGGACGTCTAAACTCCGGGTATGCATCCGCTCTCCACCCGGCGGCATTGGACACTTGCTAAAACTCACTGTTGGATCCGACAGACCTCTGAGGACACATCTCCAAACCACCGAGGTAGTTATGAAGCGCGGCGGACGCCCCTGAGGAGCTTCATTTTTGCAGCAGAGCGATCGCATGATGCTGCTGCTGCCTTGACAGCGCCATCGCCGCCTCTCGGACGCCCCCACTGAGAAGAAAGAGGAAACTAGAAGCAGAGCATCTTAATTGTTGCTACTACTGAGTTGTCACTGCAGCCTGGTCTTTCAGTCCAGCTTTTCAGTCACGCTGGGTGGGGGTGGCGAGAGTGCACACCGAGGTTCATCATGTTGGCGCTCTTCGAGACGCCCGCTGGGTTCGCTCTCTTCGAGATGCTCATCGAGGGCAAGCTCGATGCCTCTGAGGTAAGTGTCCAGGTGTGGAAACTCGTTTTTGAATTGGGATTGGTGAGTTTTGGTCGTAGGTTTTGGTTGATGGGGTTGCTTATCGGGGTTTTGGGTTTGGGTTTGCAGGAGTTGTACAAGGTCCAAGGAGTTTGAGACTGCGGAGGCTGCTCGGAAGGTATGTTGGGATGGTGATTTGATGAGTGTTTGTTTGTGGGTTTTGTGAAGGATGTTGTGGTTGGAATTGATGGTGGTGGGATTTAGGGTTTTGGTTTTGGTGTTGATGAGTCTTGTTTTTGGGGCTGATCATTGAAGAAGTTCTTCAGTTTTGTTCATGATGGTTGATTTTAAGGTTTCAGCTATGATACTAGGTTTGCATTTTCTTTTTCTTGAGATCGGTATGGGTGCGGACGTGTGTGGGATTCGGGGATTACTCTTCAGGAATGCTGATGGATGCTTTGCTCTTCACTGCAGAGTCATGCGGGGCTGTTCAATCTCTGTATTGTGGTTTTGATTGCTGTCAACAGCCGGCTTATTATTGAGAATTTAATGAAGGTGAGTGGTCTTCTTTATGGCTTGGTTATGACGTGTTTTGGTCGCAATGTTGTTATTTCTTAAATCCGTGAAGATGCTGACGTTTTGATTATTCCGATTCTGATTTGAGTCTGGGTTTTTGACAGTATGGATTGCTGATCAATTCCGGTTTCTGGTTCAGCTCTAAGAGTGCTCGCAATTGGCCACTCTTGATGTGTTGGTGGGTACTACTGACATATGAAGAATAATAACGATACATGTGCGCCCCTTGGGAGAAAAGAGGCATTGCTGGGTCTTCAGTGAGAGCTTTAACCTGAATGCAGCACAAGGCAAACTTAATCATGGACAGAGTGCGCAAAAACAGAAACGACTATACTCAGAAGGCAAAGAGTGCTAGTGCTCAGGGTTTTCTATTCGGTCGTGACTTGGCCCTCTTGCGTCATAATGTCGGGACGTCACGACGGTTTAGAGTCACGACCGGACGTCCCATTCGGTCTTTATTGTGACGGCCCAACTCCGAAATGCAACCTTTTCATTTATACTTTTTCATTTTTACACTACAAAACCTATTATGACGTCGGAGGACCCTCGTCGCGACCCATTCCGACGTCGCGACGGGATAGTCACGACCAGACGGGATAGAAAACCCTGCTAGTGCTCATGTCAACAGTACAGGACCTAAATGATAGATTGAGAGGGATGTTAACCTTGTCACGAATAAGATGCAAAATCGCCAGCCGTACCAAGACATCTAATACGAAGACCTTCCTTGGGGACACCATCTGCAACGAACCCAAAATATAAGCATTTTAACATTTAGTTTCGTGGCGTTAATTATATAAGCAGATGTTCATACATAAATCTTTCCAACATAGAAGATACGAAGAAATAGACGAGTTGGAATAGCAAGTACTACTTCTTACCAGAGAAAAAGGGAGACTTGTTGATATCCTCCGCAATGTGACTTAAGAACAAAGTTCTGTATCTGTCAAACCCAAATTGATTACGGAAGGCTATTGTCACAAACAATCCAAACCAAAATACTTTAAGACCATGTGATTGAGAGTGCACGAGACATACGACTACAATCTCAGAAAGGCGAATCAGGGTTGTGATAATCTCTTACTCCTTGATCTCTTCAGGTGTTTTCGGCTTCAGACAAGGGATGAACTCGGACCAGCTGAAATCCCCTAAACCAAACCTGTGCACATGAATGATACATTGTTTCGAGTTTTAGATCAAGAAGGCATCCATTAATGAATAACTCATTGCTTGAAAACACAAGTTCCTTCACGAGATATCCTTCGACTCATCTAACTACCTATCTCTGGTACATCCATACTCAAGCTCACCTCATCAAGACATTCACAAACACAGAGCGTTGCCTATGGTTGAAGCCCAGGACCCTGAAGTCTCGGCCTTCTCCTTCCATTAACGGAGCTGGTTCACCTGTGGCACGTTCTACACATGTAGCGATCAAACCAAAAATTTAATAACCGTGGGAATCATTAGAACCAATTCACGGCACTGGCACTAGCTAAAAACCAAGACAAAACTTGTCCCTCTCAAGCTCTATCCAAATGAACATAAGCCATTAACTAAATTGAAACTGTGACCTCCTTGATTTGTTTCATGTAGAAGCAATAACATAGCAGCAGAATATCAATAAATACTTCAATAGTGGCAGTACAGTAACAAAAACTTAAAAGAATTCCAGAGCGTACCACTCTTTTCTTTGATGGTTGCAACTTTTTACTACTTCCCACAACTTCACCAGGTTCTCCATATGAGTTAGTGACTGCTTTCTTAAAATTACATTATGGTTGAAAAGTGTGCTTGAATGGTGGCTGGGTGCAATCCGCATTGTTGCCAGGTCTTGTATTGATACTCATTGCACTAACTGGGTGGATGAAGCTTTTGTCTTACACTCACGCTAACAAGGACGTGCGAGAAATACTGAAAGATGGGGAAAAGGTATGTTGATGTTTTTCATTATCTATATTTGCTAGCTGCTCGAATCATATTGTCAAATGTGAGTTTTACTTGATCTTCTCTACTTTCGACACTTTTAACATTTGGACCGCTATCTAGAGTCATGACCATGCACAAGTGGCTGGATCTTTTTGGTAGCTGATAAGTTTTGTTGGGTTTGTTGCAGCCCAACATACCGCAGCATGCAGAAAATGTTGAGTATCCGGATAATCTCACAATAAAAAATATTGCTTACTTCATGCTTGCTCCCACTCTGTGTTATCAGGTATTTATTTTAAAACCTATACGCAGCGAAAAATGTGATCAACTGTTTTTTGGGCAAGGTTTGTGTCTGTAGTCTAGGTGCTCTGAGTATAAATCAATTTGAGATGTGGTTACGAATTGTATGTTTTTTTTCGAACGGTTGCCATTTCTGTCATTTCTGTCATTCTAGTATCTGTCATAGAGATGTTTTCTGACAAGAACAATTCTCTCTACGCACTCGTACTAAGTTGGTGATTTGTTGTATTTCCAGTTGAGCTACCCCGTTCTGAAACAGTTCGAAAAGGCTGGGTGCTACGGCAAGCGGGGAAGTTGGTTGTATTTTTGGGTTTGATAGGTTTGAGCAGGTACAGTTCTTCTGGTCATTTCCTAGTCTATCCTGCATTTTAGAGTTGATATTAGAGTGAACTTCCTTTTGCAGTCACTTCCTGTAGATTTTCTTTGACTTTGGGTTTTAACCAGGAAATTCTTAATGCACAACTTAATTTCTGAAGAGTGGAATTTCCACTGAATTTTTTGACCAGAATCGTTATGATGGTTTTTATTTTTATTTTTTGAAGTTCTACAGTTCTCTAATAATATCCGCAATTGCATGGTACCATGCATGGATTCTGGGTGTCCTTGTTTGTAGGTTGCTTAATCTTACGTTGATGTTTACTTCATAACTCTCTGTACCTGTCTTGCAGTATATAAACCCCAGTGTGTCCAAATCTCAGCACCCACTCAAGGGCAATTATCTTTATGCAGCAGAAAGGATATTGAAGCTTTCCATTCCAGTGCTCTATGTTTGGCTCTGCATGTTCTACTGCTTGTTTCATCTTTGGTACGTCTACGAATGTCGCACCTTGCTTCTTAAACGCCTATATGAATTAGACCTGGAGATTTTTTGCGATGTTGAGTTTTACGAATGAAATTCCTATCAATTTTGGTGAAATATTTGACTTATCATACCCAACCCGTTATTGGGGCCGGCATGAATAAAGTGTCCGTCGTGGTGCCTTTGACCCAATGCCTTTGACCCGGTGCATCTACTTCACAAGATCCACTCTTAATCCAAGGCCCTTCTTCAACATTATGAAAACAAAAAACTTCTTGCCTTTGTGCCTTGTCCAAGAAATTTATTCTCTTAGAGCTCAATTTAGCGCTACAACTTTACCTATACCTATGAGAAAATTAGCAACAATATTTGAACAAATGATTCAAAAATTGTACAAATGAACACAAATTTTCCACATCCCCACAAAATCACAAGTGCCAAAAAATGGTTGTCGCATTCTAAAGCTCAATTTAGCGCTACAACTTTACCTATACCTATGAGAAAATTAGCTCCAATATTTGAACAAGTGCTTCAAAAATTGTACAAATGAACACAAATTTTCCACATCCCGATGAAATCACAAGTGCCAAAAAATGGAATATTGACATGTCGATTTACTCAGGGGACACTGGCCCGAGTCGCTGAGGAGGCAGTGCAGCTCTGGATAACAGACCACCCTGACCAAAACACCGGGGCTGAGATGAAGAATGCTGTGGAGAAAGCACTCAAATATGCAAAGGATAAGCTGCAAAGCAAGTTCAATAAGGAGCAGTCGGTGGCGAATCCGTCGCACGGAAAGGCGTTTCATGCTGAGGTATGTCTCCGAATTTGGGCAAGGGTCCCGTAAAACTCAGAGCTTAAAAGAGCATTATCAGATCCGACATTCGTAATTTTGTTCAAGTAATATCGTGGTATTGTGTGTTTCTTAAATATTATTGTGGAAAATCTCTGCTGTTAAGTGAGGTATTCTTATAAATTTGGGTAAGGGTCTCGTAAAACTGAGAGCTTAAAAGAGCATTGTCGGATCCGACATTTGTAATTTTGTTCAAGTAATATCGTGGTATTGTGTGTCCCTCAAAATTTATTGTCAAAAAAAAGTGTTGTCCCGTGAGGTATGTCTCCGAATTTGGGCAAGGGTCTCGTAAAACTGAGAGCTTAAAAGAGCATTGTCGGATCCGACATTTGTAATTTTGTTCAAGTAATATCGTGGTATTGTGTGTCCCTCAAAATTTATTGTCAAAAAAAAGTGTTGTCCCGTGGGCCGTGAGGTATGTCTCCGAATTTGGGCAAGGGTCTCGTAAAACTGAGAGCTTAAAAGAGCATTGTCTGATCCGATATTTGTAATTTTTAATCAGTAATGTTGCGGTACTGTGTGTCCCTCAAATTTTATTCTCGAAAGTCTCTGTTGTTCAGCGAGGTATTTTTTCAAATTTGGGCAAGGGTCTTGTAAAACTGAGAGGTCAAAAAAGCATTGTCGGATCCGACATTTGTATTTTTGTTCAAGTAATATCGCGGTACTGCGTGTCTCTCAAATTTTATTCTCAAAATTCTCTGCTGTTCGATGAGGTATTTTTATAAATTTGGGCAAGGGTCTCGTAAAACTGAGAGGTCAAAAATGCATTGTCGGATCCGACAGTCGTTGTTTTGTTCAAGTAATATCGCGGTACCGTGTTAAATTGTATGGTTAAATGTCTATTATCACCCTATTATTGGACAAATGAGCTTATATTCATGATACTGGCGTTAAAAACTAACTCTACATGCTAGAATTCGCGAAAATAGTGCAAGTCCAGTGATATTTGAACTACCACGAATCGTATTGTAGGATCCGACAATGGTTTTTGGAAAACTAAAAAACCAGGGGTCTTCAAAAAGTTTGATCTTCAAAATGCTCTGTAGGATCCGACAGCGGTTTTTTCGGTTTTCAAATGTTGAGGGGATGTCGTTTTTTTCCGGATGCATGCCGCGTAACTTTGATAATCGGTGACAATCAATTAAGATTTTTGCGAGGGGTCTTCAAAAAGTTTGATCTTCAAAATGCTCTGTAGGATCCGACAGCGGTTTTTTCGGTTTTCAAATGTTGAGGGGATGTCGTTTTTTTCCAAATGCATGCCGCGTAACTTTGATAATCCGTGACAATCAATTAAGATTTTTGCGAGGGGTCTTCAAAAAGTTTGATCTCCAAAATGCTCTCTAGGATCCGACAGCGGTTTTTGGGAAAATTTAAAACCAGGGGGACATCGAAAATTCAGGTTTTCGTGTCATCTAAGTCTGGTGTTTGGTGACAACCAATTGAGATTTTTGTGCGGGGTCATCAGAAAGTTTGATCTCTAAACTGCTTTGTAGGATCCAACATCTGTTTTTTCGGTGCTCAAATGTTGTGAGGATGTCGTTTTTTTCTGGATGCATGTCGTGTAAGTTTGATAATCAGTGACAATCAATTGGGATTATTGTGACGGGTCATCAGAAAGTTTGATCTCTAAACTGCTTTGTAGGATCCGACATCTGTTTTTTCGGTGCTCAAATGTTGGTGGGATGTCATTTTTTTCTTGATGCATGTTGTGTAAGTTTGATAATTGGTAACAATCAATTGGGATTATTGTGAGGGGTCATCAGAAAGTTTGATCTCTAAACTGCTTTGTAGGATCCGACATCTGTTTTTTCGGTGCTCAAATGTTGTGAGGATGTCGTTTTTTTCTGGATGCATGTCGTGTAAGTTTGATAATCAGTGACAATCAATTGGGATTATTGTGACGGGTCATCAGAAAGTTTGATCTCTAAACTGCTTTGTAGGATCCGACATCTGTTTTTTCGGTGCTCAAATGTTGGTGGGATGTCATTTTTTTCTTGATGCATGTCGTGTAAGTTTGATAATCAGTGACAATCAATTGGGATTATTGTGAGGGGTCATCAGAAAGTTTGATCTCTAAACTGCTTTGTAGGATCCGACATCTGTTTTTTTGGTGCTCAAATGTTGTGAGGATGTCGTTTTTTTCTGGATGCAAGTTGTGTAAGTTTGATAATCAGTGACAATCAATTAGGATTATTGTGAGGGGTCATCAAAAAGTTTGATCTCTAAACTGCTTTGTAGGATCCGACATCGGTTTTTTCGGTGCTTAAATGTTGTGGGGATGTTATTTTTTCCGGGATCCGTGTTGTGGAATTTTGGTTAAGTTGGATGGATATGGAGATTAAAAACCACTATGAGAAACATCCGGCAAAGGTGGAGATGAGTTTGGACAAGTTGCTCATGGTACCTTCGGCTGGAGCATGAGGAAATGCGAAGGCAAAGTGGCTGAGGATGTGGAACGGGTCAGAAAGTTCGCTAAAGACATTAAATTTTTCTGCGACTCCGTGCTCAAAGAATGTGCTTGGCCCATGGCTTTCGAGAGCTGCCTTTTGGGCTAATATAATAATCTCCTGCTTAGCTTCGTAAACGTCTACCTTCGTCACTTCGTTTTATATGGGAGATCCTATTATTGATTCTGTCTTAATCTCTTTCTGTAGGCTTATAAAATCTACAGATTGAGGAATCCGCGGAAGCTGAGTGCATTACCTGGCTTGAATCGATTTGAAAGGAAGAAGGGCCTCTGAAACGGGCCCTACGGTAAGGCCGAAACGAGTCCCTATGGAGACTTACGTGGAGAAGTGGCGAGTGCTCCTATGGGAGAAGGCTTACGGGGCATTCTTTACAGGTGCTAATGCTTACTCCAGATCACTTCCCTTCGCGTCCCAGGCTGGAATAGACATGGCTATGAAGAGGCTGGTCAATAGGGACTTTAAGGAGGAGCTCATCCCAACTAGAGTGGTAGATGCGTACCGAGCAGCCCGGGAGAGCTGGAAGGAGACCAATAACTCGGAGTATATGTTTACAGTGAATCAAAGAAAGGTATACAACTTGCAGCACCTCAATGAAGGATGCTCGTACCTCGAGTGTCTAAAGACTATGGTCACTGAAGAGGAGAAGGCAATCAAGGAATAGCACACGAAGAAGAAGGATGGCAAAGAGGAGGTGAATGAGTTCGTTGAGGACATCCTCCCCCCAAATTTAGACAGTCTATCCAACTCGGATGCGCATGCTATGTCCGCGGAGACTGGGGCTGGAGATGTAAGCGCGCAAAAACGAAAGAGAGGGGGTCAGCCGAAGACGACGTCAAAGGAAACCAGTAAGGAGCCACCGCAAAGCAAGGAGCCATTGCAGAGAAAGAGGACGACGAAGAAGCCAGGGAATCAGCAGGGTGAGACAACATCACCCGAGAAGGTTGGCCTATCTCCAAGCATCAAGCACGCCGAGAAGCCAGTTGTCGCCATAGCCGCGCATACAGAGGGATCGCAACAGCTAATCAAGAACGAATTTGTAGCGGTATGGGCTGGGGAGGGAATCATCACTTCTTTCAAGGGGATGTCAAAGGGCTTCCATGCTGTATTTGACTGGATCAAGGGCATAACGAATAAACAAGATACAGGAATGGCAAACTTGTTTGTGGAGGAGGATATGCCGATCTTGTCATCGCAGATGTGCCGGAAAAGTTGAGCGTTCCAGGTGTTTCACTGCGAACAGATGAGATTCCAGAATGGAACAATCGAGACGATAATTTCCTTGCTGGAGTTTTCGGCGACGATGGACATATTTTGCATGACAATGGCGCTCTAATCGTAATTCATAGCGCTGACGATGGAGAAGTAGAGAAGGAAATGGAGGAGTGGTTCAAATGGTTCCCATTTTCGATTCACAAGTCCTGGTTAGGATACAATCGCCTACGGCTCAGCTCTTCGAAGAAGAGCGGATCCACGACAAATTGTTTTCGGGTCCACCTTATTACCCATTCTACTCATTCGGAGTTCAAGTTTCGGACAGTACCGACAGAGTTTTGTAGGCACGGAGTCGACATTGCCGAGGACGATGTCATTCAGAATTGGACAACAATAGCAAACCAGGCAATGAGGAATCAGGTACCGTGGCGCGGACCGAGGGAGAAGGATCAGCTCTTCATGGAGAGCTTAATACGGGCCACGACTGATGAAGGGGACGTGGTCATCGACGTTACCGCGGCCACATGTGGGTTTTACTGCCGAATTGTTATGAATTTGCTTTGCTTAAGAAGAAGTACTTGTTAGTACTTACTATACAGTGGATATGAATTGTAGGAGCATCGATCAAAGCCTGCCGGGATACTAGACGCCACATTGTTGCATTAGAGGCAGATCTTGGTATCCCTCAAAATAGCCAGGGGCACTAGTAACTCAACATACCTATGAATTGAGCAGCAAAAATATTTGACCATGGGATCCAACACCAGGATCTTGGTACCTATCAAAACCGTTGAGGGCACTAGTAACTCAACATACGTATGAGTTTAGTAACAAAAATATTTGAGTGCTGGATCCGATAGTGGGAATTTGGTACCTCTCAAAAGCGCCGAGAATGCATAGAAAACAAAGTCTAGCATGTTGAGAAATAGCTCCTCTCAGCAGTTTATGGACATAGCCATGAATGCCGAAGGGAGAAATTTAGGTTGTTAGATCCAACAACAAGAATTTGGTACCTCTCGAAATCGCCGGGGTTGGCAAAACAATGATAGAAAACGAAGTCTGGGAACATAAATTATAGCATCCGTCACAAGTTTTTACAAAATACCTTTGAATTCAGAAGGAGGGGATTTTGATTATCGATTCGATAGGAAGAATTTGGTAGCTCTCGAAATTGCCGGAGTCAACAAAACCGCTAAAAATACTAAGTCTAAAAACTTGAAGGATAGCACCTATCAAGATATTTTTTGATATACCCATGAATTTACAAGCAAGAAATTTTGACTATCACACCCGACAAATGTAATAAATCTTCCAATTTTGGACATAGCCGTCAAAATTTTAGTGAAGAAAAGGACATTCATCCTGCTTGTGTGAAATTGGACAACAATTTTAGTCATTTCTATGAAATCATAAGCGCCAAAAAAGGGTTCTCTGATTCGATAGCCAAAATCAATATGAGGAATTCGGATATACCTATGGAAATACGAGGGAATAAAAATGACCAATTGATGTTCCTACAGTGGAGTTCAACATTAGTATTAGACATCACCATGGAATCAAAGGGACCAAAAAAAGGCTGACGGATCCGGCAGCTGAAATCAATTTAAGGAATTATGGTATATCCATCGAAATATGAATGGATAAAATTGACTGTGTTATCGGGTAGATCCAAATTCACTCAACAATTTGGCATCTCCATGTTTTTTAAGTATCAAAACATTCTTGTAGGATCTGACAACTAAATTTTGCCACACAAATTTTGGCATATCCATAGAAAAACATCATGCAAAAGATACTGATCGAGTTCAAAAGCAAAAATCTGCAACACAATTACTGACATACTTATAGAGAACACTGAAAATTATGGACCGAATGTTCTAGCAAATGTGAATACGTTCAACAATTTCAAACGTCCGAAGAAATTCAAAAGTGTCAAAAAAGCTCTGTATGATCCGACAGCTAAAATCCACGTTATAAATTTTGACATATCCATGGATTAACTTCATTAAAAAAGGGAGCAATCACAAGTAATAGCTGACATCCCCATTACAATATATCACATATCCATGCACAAAGAAGAGTTATTAAGAGACCAGCTGATTCAGCATACGCAAACTTGCCTAACAAATCTAGACATCCCCATGTACGTGTTTCACGTGAAGCTTGTATGAACAGCATTTGAACCATATTATCCTCGTAATGAATCAAGAACCTACATCTTGCATGATGCATCTTCTACAGATTTTCAAATATGAACTTGCATAGTGGTTTTGATATTCCGCAACATTAATGATTACTCTCTCAGACTTAAATAATATTATCCATCTTGAGGAGTACGCAATTAGCAATACAAATTAAATTTGAAGATGCATAGGGTGTATTTAATGTAGACCCCAAAGTCAATTTATATGGCATGTAACCAATATTATGATTGCCTAGCTTCAACGTTTGAATACCAAAAACAAAAATTATATTTGAAAATTGATTTTTTTGCTTCAACGTAGGCCTATGATTTGTGGCATAAACTTATAACGTGTCAATCCGATTTCCCTTAGATTACGGTAAAGTGATCAATACATACAACTACCATACATTATTGTCTCGACGTCTCCCTAGGAATTACTAAAAATTTACTAAATTTAGTAATTTGAGGACCAATTTCCTAGAAGAAAATTGCTATATTTGCTCTCAAAATGGGCAAGGTGGGGAGCACAAGGGGCGAGAGGGGGGCGAGAGGGACGCACAAGGCGCACACGGAGCGCTTGGAGGCGAACAAATCCGGATACAGAGGATATCAAACGGGTATTCAGGTTCTTGGGTCTGATCCCCTCAAAATCACAAGGTAGCCAAAACCTACTGTCGGATCCGACAGACTCATTTGGAGTTCAAAGAAACTCTCCGACCTTGGTTACAACCCTGATTATCTCTCCGGTTTCCAAAACCAAGACATACTGGTGGAGTAAGTCTAGAACTTGATGCTAGTATGCTAGTTTTGACTAGACAGCTCAACCTTACCGACATTCACATTTTGTATTAAAAATATTATATAATGAAAGTACCACGCCAATTTCTCACGGTAATAGGCTCCACATTACAGACCCCGGCAGTCAATTTTGCGACCCCGGCGGCGAAAATTTCTACTCACTTTTGAACCCTGGCGGTGAAATTCTCTGCTCTCTGCTCACTGCTCACTGCTCACCGCTGCCACACTAGCATCGCTGTCTGCCCACGGGGGACACCGTTCGCGAGATCGTCAAGACATGGGACCCCACGAACGAGGCTATGGCCACGGGGAACCGGAAGGAGCTGATTTACCCTTTGACTTTGCGGATGGTGCGTATAGACCGTATGGGGGACGACCTTGGCCAGATTATGCAACGGGATCAAGATACTTTAGTAACTATGACGACGGCTGGTCGGAAATACCGAGTCCTCCAAGGAGTGCTAGTCCGCGCCATCGAACACCTGCGAGAGAGGAACCTCACGGTCATTCCCTAGATCGCGAAGAAGTTACGCAGAGACTAGGACGTGATGATTACGCAACTCCCCCTCCATACCGCAGATTTGGTGGTCATGCTACCCCATTTGCCCCTTTTGCAGAAGATGATTACAGATCATCTTCGCAGACTCCGCCTGGAATATTTCCTCCACCGCTAGGTTATCACACCGACGGTACTGATCACAATAGCGGGGACAACCGCAACGTACTTCATCCCGATGACAAAGTACCACCTCCTCCTTTTGAATACCCTCCCGGTCGAGTTGTAAGAGATAGCTATTTTGAGGAAGAATTAGAGTTGGAGCGGACAAGGCAAAATTACGTACTACAGATGGAGAATCATGCGTTTCACCTTAGACGGGATAATCAAAGATTGATGGAGGAGAGAGAGAGACTTTTGAGAGCCTCCACAAATTCTGCAAGGCACGGGCCACAAGAAACGTACGATCGGGGAGGTCCAAGCGAACTCCCCAGTGATGGGAACTATTATCATCCATATGACTACAATGGATTAGGGTGGAGGGGAGACTATTAGAATGGGGTGCATGGTAGTACTTTCTACAGCATTGGAGCGTACCGAGTCTTTAACGTGGACATCACATATTACAAATTTACAACGTAAAGTAAAAGATGCAAGCATAGTGTGTACGTAGTTTGCAGTTTTGTAGATGGAGGTTTAAAATGTACGGACTCAAGAAAATTGGCACGTGCCACATTTTGCAAATAGAATAGATAGAATTAGTGGAATAGAGTGTAGTTGTGTTGTCTTCTATATTGTAGTTGTCTTGACATTTGAAAGGAATTTATCTTTTTAATATTCTCCTAGCGGTATTCTAAGTGCACACTAATATCAATATCACTATTTTTAAAATGACAACTTACCATTGACATGGGTTACGAGCACTTGAATATTATGAATCTCAAGACAAGTATGCAAAATAATTTTCAAATATTTTTTTTGCTAAATTAATAAGAATATCGTGAATGATCTTTTTTGAGGGATGCATATTTATATTTAAGCTATTTGTTTGTACCGGGGATTATGAGCAATCATGTTATGCGGCCCTTACGCTTTCGTCTTCACGAAAAGAACTTCAATATACGCTTGCCAATATTTCTAAGAGTAAAACATACAAAGCATAATGGTTACAATTCACATATCACATCATTTTCATGATTAGAATTGAGACTATCGACTTTTAGCTGGATGTGTGGAGCCAATCCGTTTTCCAAAGAATACAAGGGGTAGAAATAGACCAATCTCAGTACAGAGACCAGATTTGAAACAAATGCAAGTAAACTTTATAAACAAAATATTGACCGATGTACAAAAATTGAGATTCCATCATCTCATCATAATATAGAGTCTAAATATAACTATTCACTATTGAGAGCTATGCCCGCCGTCCGGTAACAAAAAAAACATTATGAAATTATAGGAATACGGAGAGGTAGATATGTCTCTCCATATCAGTAACCCACGCGATAGTGCTCGAAGGGAGTGGGCCAGTTGTGTGTATCTCTGAAACGGTTAATAAGATGTCCGAGTCCACCAATCGTTCCTCTGTTGTTTTGGCAAACTCTCTCAAGGTAACCTTCGAAAACCATTGCGAGTTCTCCGATATTCTGGAAATGGCGTGTTTCTACTAGCTCCGCTTCGTGGTATGCCGTGCACATGTTGCCCCTGTTGATCTTCGCCGCAATCTTCGCAACTGCGAAATCCTCCGATGCAACCGTCAAATCTGGAATGATTTGAATATCTTGGTTTTCCTTGTGTACGTATACCACGCGAGGATCCACCCAGTATCGCCTCCTCATATTCTCCTCCTTCTGATGGACACTCTCAAAAACCCAAGGCGACCTTCTGTTCTCTAGTGTCTTCGTCATCAAGCCCCAATCACAAACCCCGATGTAGATCTTGGACTCATCTTCCGGAAAGTGAAGTAGGATGTTGTCCGGTGACAAGTCATTGTGGAGGTAACCGTATTTGTGCACAGCATCTATGATGTTACACAATGCCCAAGCAAGCTCTGTACGCTTACTTCGGAAAAGTTGGAGACGCTTCCCTAGAATTGGACTGTCCTCTGCATTCTCTCTGAAGATGTAGTCGATGGGGAGGTCACCCGGGGCCTCGTTGTCTCTCTGTAGCATGGCTCGAAGGGTCCCACCGTTCCACCAAGTAATAGACGCCCGTCGATGCTTTCTTGAGCTTAGGGGCGCCATTAGTCTCGTGAAGCAATCTGCCTTTGCAATAGTATCCTTGAAGGCCTGGACTCCCCCCCTTTGCGCCTTTGCATACTTAGTAATAACCTCACGAGCATTCCATAACGCATCGTGTGGACGCTGTGACACGAAATGATCGTAACCGGGCTTCTGTGTATCCGAATGCCAGCACGGATCCGTCAAACGATCCCTAATCTTTGTCTCCATCTCTGACTTGAATATCTTGGGCCCATCTTCCTCATACCGAACGTGACGACTATTCAATGAAACAAGGGTATTCTCCTGGTAAAATTCCACGATGAATGCCACACTATAATCCCTGCAACGTAAGCTCGGCATGTCATCAAATTTGTTCGCCCATTCCCCCACATTCTTCTGCTTCTTGTTCTTCGGCATCTTAGAAAGCCTTCAAGGCTTCAAGAAATCAAAACCGCAACTCCAAATAAACCCTCAATTCCCACAAAGATTAATAAGAGCAATACAAATCCAAAGGGTTTTGAAAAAAACCGTTTAAAAATTCGAAAAGTCCACCCCCCCCCCCCCCCCCCCCCCCCCCCCAAAATAAAGGACCCCTTTCCTCCCGGTGAGAACGACCAACGGAGAAGGAGCGAATCTCCCACCAGTAGCAATCAGCCTCACTCGAAATGGGAGAAAAAAGGTAAAAAATGAAGAGGCAGCTTCCCCTTATATAGGGAAAGCCGACCTCGCGGCCGTCCCCACGGCCGTCCCCGCGGCCGTCCGATCGGGCGCGACTCAGCCCGAAGGCGCCGGCCGTCCGATCGGACGGCTGCGTCGGGCGATGGCGCCGCGTGGCCGTCGCCCGACGCGGCCGTCTCCACGGTCGGCCGCGTCTCCACGCGGTCGGCCACGCGGACGGCCGCGGGATCGGACGGCCCTCCGCGGCCGACCATGCCGGCCGCGGGCCGTCCGATCCCGCGGCCGTCCCCGCGGTCGGCCACGGCGACGGCCGCGAGATCTGACGGCCCAAGAGGGCCGCCCACATCCGACGGCCCGCGATGTAACAGCACGGCCGCATCTTGGCCGTCGGATCGAGGTGCGGCCGTCCCCAGCGACCCCGCGGCTGTCCCCGCGAACGGACGGCCGAGATGGGGCGTAGTGGCGGGATCGGCCGATCGGACGGTTGGGGGATGTTTTTACCCCCCCGGGGTCGCAAAATTATTACCGCGACGTAATTCTCGAGCGTCGGGGACGCCACGTCCGGGACAAGGGACGTCCGGGACAAGGGACGTCCGGGTCGGACGTCCGGACGTCCGGAGCCGGGTCGGACGTCTATTTGAACAACTCTGCGTAGGAGTGCTCAAGGTTGAGAGCAGCAAAGGCAACATTGATAGAGTGCAGGGCGTGGTGTTGACAATTGCATCGCGGCGTTTGGATGTGGAGAAGGTGACAACGGGGTTGGGCAAGATTTTGTACAAAAGGATGAAGTTGGAGAATGAGTTGGCAAGGTTGGCTGCTTAAGCTAGTCTATATTGTCAAAGGAAAAATCAATACTAAGCGGTGAGCAGATTTGAAGTCTTAGAGCTCTAATGAGGAAGTAAAAAGTGGAGAAACCGGGACCAAGTCACAGGAACAAAGGTGGTCTTGTTGCGGTGGTGGAAAGGACAATTGACGATGGTTTTGATCATCTTTATGAAAATAAGCCTTGTTGGTTGTCTCTAGTGCAAAAGAGTGCGTATAATTGACACAATAGTAAGGAGAAGTATCCTATGCGGTTCAATGAGGAGAGTCGGATGTGTACAAGGCCGCTAGTGTCGTTCTTTATTTTTTATTTTATTACTATTTTGTGGTTGCCTGCTTGAGGCTGCTAAAGAAGTAATTGGGGGTCTGGATGTGTGCATGTACAGATGTCAGGAGAGAGGGTGTGCAAACTTCAAAGTGATGTATGTAGGCAGGTTGGTTGGAAGGTTATGGTTTGTATTATGTAAGAGCTGAGAAGTGGCGATGTACCATCCGACGTAAGGTGGAAGGAGGGTCAAGGCTCTTGAGAGCATGTTGAGGATTGCTTGAGCTGCAAGAGCGACTTCCAGAGGAGGTCATACCATCCGGCGTCAAGGCTTTGGTGGCAGCGAGTAGGACTTGCTAGTGTTGAAGCAAGCGGAGTCTAGATTGTTAGCGGTGTAGACAAAGTGTTGTTGCATCTACAGCGGTGTGAATCTTTGGTTTTTTATTTTATTTATTTTTATGATTTTCCATTTGTGATTTTTATATTATTTAAAGTTATGAACTATGCTCCCCCTTGTTATTGTTAATTGGAGTTGAGGACTTAGTTGGTAAAATGTGCATATTTAGACACTGGTAATTGGAGAAGTTTAACTAAATTAAATTTTGTTCCTTACCAAAAATATTCAAAATTCCTTACTAAAGTTCTGATTGTTCTCTTATGGACAAATTTTGTGAATTTGAGTGTAAGAAAATTGCATGAAAAAATCATAATTGGATAGGAAATAAAAAAATGAGTATCTCTAGGCATGCAGATTTTGTAATTTTGATGTGTGGTTAGAGGGTTATGAGTTTATAAACTTTGTCGCAAAAATCAAACAAAAACATTGGTTTTTTGAAAAGTGGACATAATCATGTGCGTGTTTTTGAAGGATTTTTTTTAATATTAAAATTTTAAATTTATGGTACATTTAGTTTTTTTAATCTAAATATGAGTTAATTAAAAAATGAAAAAAATGAAAAGAACAGTCAGGCATATGCCACACTCTTCAGGCAACTTCAAATTTAAAAGAGTTTTTTTTTTTTTTTTAATTTTTTTAAGGAGGGAGGGGGGGGGGGGGCATATGGTACACCCTCCCTTAAATTTTTTAAATAAATAGATAGTAGGGTGTGACATATTTTACTAAAGAAGAAAGAAGGTAAAGAGACAAGGTATTTGCCACATACTTCATTCCACTATAACTTAAGAAAATTCAAAGAAGGTAAAATGTGATGCACATACCTTAATGGCATATGTTTATTGCTTAAATTGAAAAATAGTCCCAAGTTTTTATATACTTAAAAGAAGTTTGGAGTTTTATTAGGACACTTGCAAAAAGTGAAAGCTGATATACATAGAAATGCTTTGTCAATACAAAAAGCTTTATAGCATAGAAATGCTTCGAGCAATATAAAAAGCTTTATAGCAATGTGTGAAGTTGAAAATAGGATAAGGTAGTTAATGGCAACATATAAAATAGCGCATTAATCATGTAAAGGTAAATTTAGGATTTGACACAACAAATAGAGATGATGAAATGATGAACAGAAAGTAAACAATGGATCAATGAACTAATGAAAAGTAATAAATGAGATTTACACATGAAACCTTGACAAAAAGAAGAGCACATAGTGTAGCTGCAAAACCCTACAAATGAAACTCTAATGTATAGAAGAGCACATAGTGTAGCCGCCAAACTCTATAAATGAAACCTTAACAAATAGAAGAGCATATACTAAAGCCGCCAAGCCCTCAAAACAAAGCGGTTGAAGAGTCTTCTGGTAGAGTTGTATTACCTTTGTACTTGAGCACTAAAGAAATCCTTTTATGGAGCAATAGTAAAAGAGTAATAGAACATTGTCGCCAATGAATAGCAAATAGTGAAGGCAATCTACTAGTGAATTTGAAGGTTGCAGTGACTTAAAAGGCTATTGAAGAACAATCCAACAAAAATCACAAAAAAACTTTAATAGTGTATTAGAACCCTAAAACTTTATGATTTAGGGTTAAGATTTGGCATTAGGATTTGAGATACAGGGTAGACATTACGGATTTGAAATTTCTAGTTTAAAATCAACTTTTGAGATTTATAGTTTAAGATCAAGATTTTCCATTAGAATTTGATATTAAATTTTGAGATTAGAATTTGAGAATCCAAACTCTATACTTTTATGTATATCCGTGGAAGTTGGCATAGGAGTTAAACTTTTTGAAAATCATGTAGGTCTTTCTTCTAGAATTGAGTCTACACAATTAGATCAAGCAAATCCTTCAAGGGATGCAGCAACTATTTGAAATCTTGATTTCTTACGATGAGAAATGAATAAACAAGAAGCTTTGGTTCACGTGCAAACAGTCAACACCAACGGATCACACTCCTTAACGTTTCATAACCTAGTGCGATCAAAATTTTCTACCCTATATTATATGCCTTAGATAATTTTAATGATTATGATATTTTTTCTACATATTCATTGATAATATTTACACATTCATTGATTATATCTTTTGTATATTGTTTTTTTAAGTTTCTTGTCATTTTCATTTTTGTTGTAATTGTTTTAGTTCAATTCTGCGTCAATCTACTTAACAATGGTATGATTTATGAAAAAAAAAAAAAATCAAATTTGGTTACCATTATTTAGTGTATAATAGATAGTGATTTTATCTACTCATGAAAAAATTTGATAAAAATTTGATTCATTTTGGTAATCCTTTATGTAAAAAGTAGATTTTGTTTTATTGAACGTGGTGTTCAACTTGACAATGGAGTGCACCCCACGAGTTTGAAACAGAAATGTAGCATTTTCAATTTGTGCAACAAGGAATAGAATTAAATATAAGCAACCAAAACTTGATCAAAAGGTAATAAAGTTGTTGCTTTAAATATTTGTAGACATAGGCTTCAAGATATACAACGTGCTAAGGTGTTGCAAAATAAAAATATAGCATTGGCTCTGCTACCGCAATTGCCAAATCACATTTTAGAAACTAACAAAGAAGACATTAATGTTTGACGTTATAGATGGAAGCTACTTTTATATATTTTTTGTTTTTGTTTATTCTATAGAATAAAAAAAGTTTGGAATAAAATATCGTGGTTTATATGCTATCAAGTTTTAAATCAACTCATTATTCTATTGAAAAGTTTTTGAATTTGTCTTGCTTCTACTCATAAATAAAATTTGATTTTTGAAATCGTTGATTTGAATGTTAAAAGTGGAAATCATTTATGCCACTGATTTTCATCATTTATGGACTCAATTTACACATGTTGTAGGCATAACATTTTCTTTAAAGTCTAAATAAATTCGAAGAATTAATGATAATATAGATTTTGATATTTGAAATAATTTTTCTAAATATCTTGAAAGTGTCTCTATGCAACATTCCTCATTTTATTTAGAAACTAAATATATATATATATATATGAATTTCAAAAAAATTGTATTAAATTTATATTGGAAGTAAATATTTGATATCTTTAATACATATTATTGCATTTTGACATGATGCAAGTCATCTATATTTTTAGTACATGAAAAATAGAAGATTCAATGATAGAAGAACAAACTTTGCCTCATAGCCATAGAGCTGGAGGTATTGCCGAGGTCCAAGATCAAAGTAGGTATGAACAATTATTGAAGCAACGTGGAGTACAAAGAATTAGTAGAAGTAGAGAAGATGTACGTGCACATGAAGTACGTCTGGAGAGGGTTCAAATAGCATAGGGAAGTTCAAGATGAATGCACGATTACGTCCTATGGATTTGACTCGTCATT
Organism: Ceratodon purpureus; assembly: GCA_014871385.1. Classification (NCBI taxonomy): domain Eukaryota; kingdom Viridiplantae; phylum Streptophyta; class Bryopsida; order Pseudoditrichales; family Ditrichaceae; genus Ceratodon; species Ceratodon purpureus. Next base: position 19,020,295 of record CM026425.1, read on the forward strand.
ATTTGAGACTGATGAATTGAGTTTGTATTTCTTGTTGAGGACTACATTGGAGTGATGAAAAATTAAAAAAAAAATCAAGTAATTAACATCCACAATTTGGATCTTATTATCATAAAGGCAAGGTAAACCTCTCTTATTGCAGGATCCTCTAGAATGGTTGCGCCAATTATTTGAAGGTGACAACAAACAAGCTAAAGAGTTTCATACATACTTTCAGAGATACTATGTTGCCTTTGCGTTTACTTTTGTTGGAACTTCAAACTTCAATACATATGTTGCAAGAAATGGTCCATATGTCTTTAAGTTTCAAGATGAATTAAGACATTTAAGTGGACTGTTGTTGCTTACTATTGGTGAAACTGCCAAATATGTGCAACTATAATTTATTAATACTGTTGACGCAAGTAACATTCAAATGGAACGTAATCTAAAGTATAGTGAAATTACTATGTTGGAGCTTCAAAAATTATTATGATTTCGTCATCCATTTTATGGACACTACAAACAAGAATATCAAATCTTGATGAAGTTTGAACAAGAACAACAACAATGTGATAGAAGAATTACAAACGTTGTTACGCATTTGCATTTCAAAGGTCAAATGGATCCAAATCGCTATAATTTTTTGGCATGGAGAGAAATATCTCTTTTAATACATGAAGATGAAGATTGACCACAAGAAACACAAGATATTGTACTTCGACTAAGAGGAGAAGGTCATTTATTGGAACGTATTAACGAGTGTCATTCTAATTATTTGCCATTTGCATTGTGTCATGTTAACTTCATGTGGAGAACTTGGATGGCATGAACATCTAACACATTTTAATGGTAAAGTTTGGTTTATCCAAAGAAAATACTTTGCTTTTTGGTGGTTTCCATGGATTTATGATTTTTTTGTTACTCTTCTTGATTAGAAGTTATTCCAACCAATTCATTATTGATGCTTGAGTTTCAGTCGAACAAAATAGATTGCGCTATATCTGAATAAATCAATTGGATTTGCATGCCAATCTCTACAAAGGCCTTATTGATCCACTACAAGATAATGGAGAAAAAAATATGAATCTTGAAAACTTTGGGCGTCAATTTTTTCTTCCCTCAAGTTATATTGGTAGTGCCTGCAACATGTTTGAATAGTTTTAGGATTCAATTCCCGTAACAAGATTTTTTCAACATTCAAATGTTTTTCAAACCGTGACTGCAAATCCTAATTTTTGTGAGATTCAAAAATCTCTTTTTATAGTACAAAGTGCAGCTAATCAAAGTGATATTCTAGCACTAGTGTAGATGATATAAGAAAGATGCATTGCTTTGAGAAATTTGTTGCCCACATGTTTGTCATTGATTTTCAAAAGCGGATTTTGCCTCATATATACTTTCTAATCTTTCTTGCTAATGAAGAGAAGATAAGAGCACCTGGTCAAGTTGATAGAATAATTTGTGTAAAATTCCTTGATGAACAAGAGGATCTTGAACTTTTTGGTATGGTTCTTAAACACATGGTCCATGGACCATGCACACAAAATCGTTGTTTTGACAAGACCGAACAATGCTCAAAACACTTTTCTAAATATTTCCAAGATCAAACTACAATGGACTAAGATGGTTACCCTCTTTAGCGTTGTCATAATGATGGATGTAGTTTTAAAAAACTTGGATTCTTCTTCAACAATAGCCACATTGTTCTCCACAACCTTGATTTCATTTGAAAGTATGACAGCCATACTAATATTGAAGTTTTCACATCTGTTCAAACAGTTAAATATATCCATAAATACATCTACAAAAGCATGACTAAATTACTATGAAGATTACAAAGGAACAAGATAAGTTCAAACAATATCTAGATGCACGTTATATTGAAGCATCAGAGGCTATGCAACGGTTACTTAAGATAACAATGCATAAAGAAGATCCCAATGTTGTTAGGCTACATTTACATTTGCCACAAATGCCTCGTGTGATTTTCAATACTAACAATGATCCTATAGCTATTTTGAATTGTGGCCAAGTTCAAAGAATTAGATTGATAGAGTTATTTAGTATGTGTGCTACATATGAAAATGCACATTGATTGACCTATTAAGAGTATCTCCGACATTATATTTGGAAAAAATAGAAAAGACATGGAAGATCGAAGAAAGAGGCTTTTCAATTAGTAGGTTGTATTTTGCAAGCCTGGTAAAAGGTGAACATTTTTATTTGCGATTCCTATTAAATGAAGCTCCATGGACGGTGAATGGAGTAGTAAACAGAACCTTTGAAGATGCATCTAATGCTCTAGGCTTATTATAAGTCAATTGAGAGTGAATCCAATGCTTAGAAGAAGCATCCACAATGTGTACCGGTGCATCATTGCTCAATTTGTTTGTGCTCATTTTCACTAAATGCAACCCTACTCATCATGAGTTATCATAGCAACAATTTTGTTATCGTTTGTGTGATGACTTGCGTCACTATCTTTGCCAACATTATGACTTATCTGAACCAATTGAAGAAGATGTATACCAATGATTCTTCATTAATGAAATATTTTGTTAACAAAAAAAATTTTTAAAAAAAAATAAAATGTTTCTTTATTTCTTTCCATGCCAATACCAGTTCTTATTTGGTCTCGACCATGGTTGTCATAATGGACGGACGGGCCAAAAAATTGTCGTGTAGTCACGTGACGAACGTGACGGACGGTTATCGGACGGACGCTTATCGGACGGGCTCCCGACCGCGAGCAAAATTACTGTCCTCACAGTTTACTACTGTTTACCATGGGTGGCGCCCGTCGTCGTGTCCGCGCGCGTCTTTGCGCCTGTTCGCGCCGGTCATTTGTGGCTGTTCGCGCCCGACGTCAGTCTCGCGCGCGCGCGGTGATCGCGCCCGAATACCCTCGCCCGATCAGGGTCGCCCGCGCCCGTCGCGCGCTCGCTGTGATCGCGCCCGTCGTCTGTCTCGCGCGCGCACAGTGATCGCGCCCGATTACCCTCGCCCGATCACGGTCGCTCGCGCCCGTAACGTGCTCGCGCCCGTAGCAGCCTGCGCGCGCCCAACCTGCTCGCGCCCACACTGTCGGGCCCGTGAGTATAAATTGCCACCCTCCTCCACTGATTTCGCACCCCCTCACTTTGTGCATTTTGCCTTCAACAGCCCAAGGGTAGCTGATTGCTTAGTGCTACGGTGGGTTTCTCAACATTCGCTGTACCGTCCAACATGAATTCCAACGCCTGCAATTGCCAACAAATCAAGTCCATTATGAGTTTAACGGATGGTGCCACTCCACCGGGCACTACACAACGAACGGACACAGTTATTTGGTCAAAGCTGGAGCGACTCCGTCAACTGATTGAGTTCTTCGAGGATTGGATCTCTCGCCGTGACAAATTGGTGGCCTACGCAGAGAATGGACGCCCTCTGCCTCCAACCACTGAAGAGCAGTTGGCAACCCAAGCGACTGTCGAAGAACTTGACTGTGAGATTGGCGATCTCATCAAAGAACTGAAGAAGGAGATGGCAATACTTTGTGTCCCCAATATTGTCTCTAGTGCTCAAACGAACCATTTCGAGACGCACTTGAAAGACCTAGAGGACCGGTACCTAGAGTGCATGGCACTGTAATCGACAAAATAATGAAGTGATACATTTTCAAAATAAATAAAGTATTCTTTTTTAACTCTGAATTTGCAAGTCCTCTTTGGTTACTCTGATTTTTAACAGTGTTCTAGGTTGTGGTGGCGCCCGTCCTGGCCCACTGCTCGCGCCCGTCCATTCAGCGTTGGCGCCCGACGGTCGCGCCCGTACAGTTCGGATCGCGCCCGAATAATATCCGCGCGCCCGCGTCGACGTCCGCGCGCGCGCCCCTTCGGTACCCGGACGTCGCCCGCGCGCGCCCGACGAAGACCGGGTCGGTACCCGCTCGCGCGCGGTAAAACCCACTCGCGCCCGTCATATACCCGCCACTGAACCGCTCGCGCCCGTTGATATCCGCGCGGGCGCGGACGGATACACGGCCGAAACCCCGCCGTCGGTGCCCGCGCGCGCCCGTCGGGTTTCCGCTCGCGCCCGTAGCAGGTTGTTCGCGCCCGTTCCCTGGCGCCCGTGACTATAAAAGGGCGATTTCCCACCTCATTTTGCACTCCCCCCCCTTTGAGCACCTTGCCTTCAACAGCCCCCGGGTAGCTGATTGCGTAGTACTCAGGTGGGTCCCAGCACTCTGACACGTGTCCTTGTTTTTGTTCTCCAGAACTCTATGGTGTCTGTGTATTACATTTGAGAATTTTGTAAATGTTTATAATTTGTAAATGTGATTGAGGTTCTGGGGTAGTCGTAGGCTTTTAATTTTGCACCTTCGGAAGACTTCGAAGAACGATCTACCTCGAGCAGACATGGAACGGCAACAACCAGCACTCACGGCGGCAGAGCAGAGGAAAAAGCAAAAGGATGCGGGACGGCCCAGGCATGGAAACCTCCAACATAAGAGGGTCCACGTCTTATTGAATCCAGCAAAGCTGGCATTCAGAGGGTGGGAAGCTGCATCGCAACCGTGGACTCTAGCAACGTGTGAACAATTCATTGAATGGTGCCACATTGGGAAGTTATTCCCGTTGCACCGTCATAAATGCAATCGTCAATCAAACAAGGCGAACATGAAATATTGCAAGAATCGTCAGTTCGGGAGGCGGTGTTTGGAGGTGTGGCAGGTCCTATACAACCAGGCGATGAACGAGAGGAATGAGGTTCCGCTCTTTATTTGTAGAATGGTATATGCCGAGGTAGTGCTTCATAGGCAGGTGGATTGGAGGACCATACGGTTGACTCCTAGCGTCCACCGGCGTCCACATGAGATGGCGATACCTACAGGGGTCCTAAGATTCCCAGGTGTGGACTGGGCATACTTGGATGATCCTGAGGATCAAGCGCCTGTTGAATGGAGTGACTCAAGGGAGGATAGTGATTCTGATGGTACGGTAGACCGTCCCCCTCAGTCACAGACAAGAGCAGCGACTAGTGCTAGAATCACACGGTTAAAAAAGAAGGATCCTGTGCTAGCTGCCTGTTTGTCGACGAGGAATCGTGCACCGCCTGCAAATCCTACTGGACCGGGTATTCCTCATCAGGCTCCTCCAGCAATCGTCGGGGGCCCGAGCAATGTTGATGTTGCTCCTCCTATATTAGTTCCACAGATTGCGGGCCCGAGCAATGTTGATGTAGCTCCTCATGTACTGAATCCACAGATTGCGGGCCCGAGCAATGTAATGGAAGATGATGACACTGGGTTTGCAGATGAGTTGGAGGCTACAATAGCCGCCTCTGATGCCCAGGGCCCGCAAGTCGATGCATTGCAGAAGGAGCTGGAAGGAAAAAATGCAATAATTTCTGAGATGGAGAAGACTATCCAGAACTTGTACGAGGAAGCTGATAGGATGAATGAGATTATACGGAAGCAGAATGAAGAGATTTCGCAACTTAGATCTGCGAAGACTCCGACTTACGTACCCGAGGCAAGCCAAGCTCCAATCCCTGGTAGCCCTGGAATGAACGAGGAAGACGTTAATGCCATCATTGAATCGGCCACGCACGGTCTCCTGGAAGATACCCCGGTCCGAGTTCCCCGTAAGCCAATTATTCCATTTGCGTCATCAAGTCAAGTGATGCACCCCCCCCAGCGGCAAATCATGTTCGTAGATTCTCAAGAGACGGAGGACTCTTTGGGATTTCAACAGCCATCAGTACCCACTGTCTCCGAATTGCAAGCTACCAACGGGATGCTCAGAAAGTATCTGATCGAGATGAGCAGACAGTACTACCAATGGAAGATTGCATGCATCATGAACGTCGACCGTTTCAGACAGATGCGGGCTGAGTTCGAGAGGATTGACCGCGACTACCTCCAGCTTAACTCCAAGAGAGATTTCGGACTTACCTCGTGGGCAGATCCAAATGAAATGTTCCCTGACAGCCTACCGATGATTGGTAAAGCAATAGATTGGACGCAGTTGGGGTGGGAGTACAAGACCGCCATATCCAATGAGAAGATCGCTAAAAATGCAAAGCCAAGCTTGCTCTGGCCCAATCCAGCGAAGTATGTGTTGGATGGAACCGAGTGTCCAGTTTGTTGCAATCTATTTGGGCCAGAGGGGGGCTGGCAATTGGGATCCTGTCAATGCATGTATCATCCACAATGCTTGATTTCCCATGCCTTGATACGTCGAAAGTGTGCAGTATGTAAGGCCCCCTTACACAAGCATTTTTATGAGCAATTCGGCCTAGTGAATTGGATGCCACCGCATTGGGAGCTAAATAAGGAAAATACTCCTGACTTTCCGGACAAGTGGGGTGAAGACTTGATTTGGAATTGGCTTATGGGAATGCACCAGTCCTATGTTAAACAAATGAGCAATCAGTGGAGGTGGGACCAGAAACCTGCGGAGATTGTACGGATCTGCCACGAACTCATCAAGGGCGGGACGGAGGAGGAACTCGAGGGAAGGAGGAATTTCTTCTACCAAGTGCTACATGGGCACTGGGATATTCAAACTCGTACATTCCAGTACGGCCGCCATCCTCTTGGATTTAAGTGGAATTCCAAAGGGGAGTTGGTTGCGGATCAAATCAAGGAGTTGCACGACATGACTCCAGAGGATTTCCGGATCGCTGAGGAAGTACAAACCGCGGAATCTGAATGGGATATATTGTTCAAGAATCAAGCCGTGGATTTCCTATGTGCGGAAGTGGCTCCGGAGGTCGTAACAGTGCTCCGTCGGATGCGCAACAACAACTTCATGGAAGCAATGCTTGGAGGAGATGGCATAGCGAAGAGAACCCGTTCTACCAAGCGGAAACTCATCGCCAACGATGGGGCAGAAAGTAGTGCAGCAGGTACCTCTCGTGCTCGACACGATGAGGGTGGATCGAGTTCCTCTGCACCGGGCACGTGACGTCGTGGAGATCCATGAGTGAAGACCACGTTTTGTAAAAAGATATCGGAATATAAATACATGTAGATGGCATAGGGGTATGGATAGGTTTGGGATTACATTCACATGTTTAATGTTTGTTAAACTCAAACAATGGATGATAATTTGCTTTTGTAAATCATTGTCGTGATTCTCAAGACGCTTTTATGCTCCCTTCATAATACATTGGCCTCCCTTTTTTTGATTGCCAATCATGTTATTCATTCCGCCCGTTGTCTCATCTCCTTCCATCGTATGATAAGTGTATAAATATCTCTGTTGCACACCAAAATGTTTAATATGGACAGTGGATTTAAGTCACGCTAAGGGTCCCTTCACACCTGGAGGTGTGTACCACCGGCTACCGACTGTCTAACTCCGGGCCCTCCAAAAACCCCGTTTCCGATTCACAGGGTTCGAGTTAATTTACAGGGGGTTGGGTCTCGTGATAGGCCAGAGTCGGGGATCGGGGGCTGGGGTTCTTGCTGGATTTAAGTCACGCTAAGAGAACTTAAGTTATTGTAAGTGTATTTAACTTATGGACTGAATTTTATGTTACGTGGATTTGAACTCTGATCCCGCCCGCATGGTCGCGCGCGTTTGCGCGCGCCCGTAGTGTGCGTACTCGCGCGCGCGCAAACCTGCCCCAGCGAGAATAAAACCAGGATTACGCCCGCCCGTGCGCGCGCGCACGAACTGCTCGCGCCCGTCGCACCCACAGCGCGCGAACGGATACTGAAATGTGGAACACCCGACGGTGTCTCCGTCGTTTCGCTCGCGCACGATTCCGCATGCGCCCGCCCGATTTCGCGCGCGCCCGACATTGCACGCGCGCGAGCACTGCAACCTGGGTGGGGGACTAATTTTTCTCCCCAAACTCTCTTTTCCATTTGCACGTGCCCGTACGCGCGCGCGCGTCCTGATCGCGCCCGTCAAACCAACCGCGCGCGCGCGGTCGCGTGATTCTGAATCTCTTCCTCCCCCACAATGTCCCCCGCATTTCGTTCGCGCCCAATTTCGCGCGCGCCCGATTGCGCGCGCCCGTCAATACTCGGGCGCGCGCACTGCAACGATGTCATGGAAGTAATTTCTCCCCATTCAGTCCCTCGTTCCATTTGCACGCGCCCGTACGCGCTCGCGCCCATCAATGCGGGCGCCCGTTTTGCACGCGCCCAAGCACTCCAACAACATCACTCAAATAAATTTTATGATTCCACCACTCTCCCATCCTATCCCCTTGTTTTTATTAAATAATCCCACACTCTCTAAATTTTTAATTGTTTTTTTTCCCCTCTTTGAACACTACGTTTTTATTTAACTCCTAATCTCATTTTGTCTGTTCATTTTTATAATATACTAAAGGTAGTAAATCTTCATGTCGACCCAGAGTCACATGAAGATCCTCTAAGCGCCTGAGTTCAGTTGATATATATCCACTATTTTTTTATTTCCCACTGTTTTTTTTTTCCCCCTTCGTTGAACACTACGCTTTTATTTAATTCCTTCTCTCATTTCGTTTGTTCAATTTTATAATTCCACCTCTCCCACATCTTCCCGCCTTATTTTTACCCCTTACTTCTACGCTCTGTAATTTGTTTTATATTTTTTTTTCTCCTTCGTTGAACACTACGCTTTTATTTAATTCCTTCTCTCATTTCGTCTGTTCAATTTTATAATTCCACCTCTCCCCCTTCTTCCCGCCTTATTTTTACCCCTTACTTCTACACTCTGTAATTTGTTTTATATTTTTTTTTCCCCTTCGTTGAACACTACGCTTTCATTTAATTCCTTCTCTCATTTTGTTTGTTCATTTTTATAATTCCACCTCTAGTCTATCCTCCCGCCTTATTTTTATTCAATACTCCTACGCTCTTTAATTCCCTTTTTTTTTTCCCCTTCGTTGAACACTACGCTTTTATTTAATTTCTTCTCTCATTTCGTTTGTTCAATTTTATAATTCCACCTCTCCCCCATCTTCCCGCCTTATTTTTATTCAATACTTCTACGCTCTGTAATTTGTTTTATATTTTTTTGTTCCCTTCTTTGAACACTACGCTTTCATTTAATTCCTTCTCTCATTTTGTTTGTTCATTTTTATAATTCCACCTCTAGTCTATCCTCCCGCCTTATTTTTATTCAATACTCCTACGCTCTTTAATTCCTTTTTTTTTTTTTTTCCCCTTCGTTGAACACTACGCTTTTATTTAATTCCTTCTCTCATTTCGTTTGTTCAATTTTATAATTCCACCTCTCCCCCATCTTCCCGCCTTATTTTTATTCAATACTTCTACGCTCTGTAATTTGTTTTATATTTTTTTTTCCCCTTCGTTGAACACTACGCTTTCATTTAATTCCTTCTCTCATTTCGTTTGTTCAATTTTATAATTCCACCTCTCCCCCATCTTCCCGCCTTATTTTTATTCAATACTTCTACGCTCTGTAATTTGTTTTATATTTTTTTTTCCCCTTCGTTGAACACTACGCTTTCATTTAATTCCTTCTCTCATTTTGTTTGTTCATTTTTATAATTCCACCTCTAGTCTATCCTCCCGCCTTATTTTTATTCAATACTCCTACGCTCTTTAATTCCTTTTTTTTTTTTTTTTTCCCTCTTCGTTGAACACTATGCTTCTATTTAATTCCTTCTCTCATTTCGTTTGTTCAATTTTATAATTCCACCTCTCCCCCATCCTCCCGCCTTATTTTTATTCAATACTCCTATGCTATTTAATTTGTTTTTTTATTTTTTTCTTCATTTTATAAATTTGAATGCCTATTCGTTTACTTTTTTTTTCTTTTTTTTTTCTTTTGGGTACTCCAATCTCCCATACTAATGTATGGTATTTCTGTGTAGTCCATTCTCTCCCTTAAGCTTTATTTATTTTTTTTTTTTTGAACTTTCGACTTTTAAACTTCATTGCGCGCGCCCTGTTGGATCGCGCGCGTCCGAACGCACCCGCAGGCGCCCGCGCGGTGGTGTCCGCAGTCGACCCACTGAACCCGCCCACGCGCGCGCGCGCACACTCGCGACCGCGCCCGCAAGTACGCGCGCGCGCCTGCTTGTCCGACGCGCGCACGCGACCTCCCCGACCTGCGCTCGCCCTGCTCGCGCCCCACGCCGCCTGCGCACGCGCTCGGGGTTTCAATTGGATTAGTGCAGTAACTAGTAAAATTTATCCCATATTTTAAGTTAACACTCCCTGAGGTTAGCTTAAAACGACTTACCTTCCAGTGGGTGGGCAGAAACATGAAAGGGCGAGATGACAACCTGCTCCAGTTCTTAGACATGTGTGAATGGGGTGGGTAGTCCTCCCGCACTCCCATGTTTCTCAATCTTTTCACTTAAATAGGATTCCTTTTTATGTAGATGTGCACGTGTATGTAGTTTACACACTTTGATTTATTTAAATTTTATTCATTTTTCCCTCTCGTTGTTACTTCTTCTCGTTGAATTGAGGTGGCCAAATCGATCTCGGCCGTTTGATCGCGCCCGCATCCGACCGCCCGTGCGCGCCCGCGCCTGCATTCGCCCGCCGCTCTCCGCCCGTGCGCGCCCGCGCCGGCATTCGCCCGCCGCTCTCCGCCCGCGCCCGCCCGCTTCGCGATCCAGCGCTCGCGCCCGCATGCGCCCGCCCCCGCCCGTCTTCCACCGCGCGCGCTATCCGCCACGCGGCCTTCAATCGCGCGCACCCACCTGCGCCCGCCCGTTCGCCTCGGAGCGCGCCCGATCTTCTGGTGCGCGCGCGCCCGTTCGGTCGCGCCCGTCCGGATAGTACTCGCCCGGTCGAGGGCGGCAGTTTATAAACTGCCCCCTTGATTTGACATCCACCTTACCTCCTTGCGTGCTTCATGTCCTGGGTCTCCTTGAGGGCTCCTTGCTTGAAACTGTTAGCTTGGAGAGACACTTGGTTTCGGTGGGGGGAATGTAAAAATTCTTCTCTCCATAAATCAATGTGTCAAGCACTTTTCAGACACACTAAGTTATTCAGATAATAATCTTTTGGTACTACTGGTCCTATTAGTCCCGATACTTCCCTAATCATTCACTATGGATCCGGATGAAGCGGTTGAACCGGTTGAAGTGGTTGCTCCGGCTAGAGCCATTCCAAGACTCGGTACGAGAGAGTGGGCACCATGGTTTTCGATCAAGTTCCAGGAAGGGTCACTGTCACATAAGGTAGCCCAATGTGTGTATTGCAGGACCAAGTTTTCGTACGTGAGGCATAGGTGCTTTCAGCATTATGGTTGGGACCAGTCCAATCTCTCGAGGGTTTCCCAAAAGGCACCTACCGTAGTGAAGAGGAAGTTTCAGTTTTGCGCTGGAAAGATTCCCGGCCCTTTGACACAGGAGGAGGTGGATGGTATCAGGCCAACGTTCCCCGCGTCAGTTCAACGTGGAACATCCAGTGCTTCCACACACGGCACTCTGTACGGTGGATCCGAACCCTCGTATAATGATTCCGAAGAGGACCGAAATGTCTCCAGTGTTGCACCTAGTAGGGCCGGTTCGAATACCACTAGGAGCTTGCGGCAACAGGACATGAGTGAAGTACTCCAGATCGCCAAGCGGAAGGAGCTGGACATGTTGTGGTCATCCTTTTTTTACGAAGCCAACGTCGCATTCAACGTGGCCAAGCACCCAGCATTTATTAAGGCGGTGAGCACAACCGCGGCTGCCGGATTTAACTACAGTCCTCCTTCCTATGACGCGATGCGAACAACGCACATCAAGGAAAAAAAGAAGTTAATCAAGACAAAGATTGATGAACGTACGAAAACCTCGACCGAGTTATACGGGGGTACCATATGCTCCGATGGCTGGGATAATGTGAATCGCCGACCGTTGATGAATGTCATGCTAGTATGTCCGGCAGGCGATGTATTTCTTGGGTCTGTTGATACGACTGGCGAGAAGAAGTCAATGGGATATATTGCCGGGGAGATGAAGAAATATATTCGAGAAATTGGCCCTCAGAATGTTGTCCAGATCTGCACGGACAATGCAGCCAACATGCTTGGCGCCATGGATAATATCCTGGAGGAGTTTCCTCACATGTACAAGCAGGGCTGTTGTGCCCATATTCTAGATCTTCTTATGGAGGACTGGGGCAAGGAAGTCTTTGTGAAGGATTTGGTCGCCAAGGCTAAACACGTGTGTCATTACATTCGGAGACATCATGTTCCCATGGCCCTTTTCCGCAAATTTGAACCGAAGTTGTCCTTGGTGGTTCCCGCTGAAACCAGATTCGCTTGTAACTATCTGATGATAGAGCGCCTTATGGAGGTTAAATTTGCTTTGGAGCAAGTGGTCATGGCACAGGAGTGGTACGAGTATGTCGACGGTTTATTCAACCAAACCGAGGGGGTGCGTAATCATGCACGCGCAAGCGTAGTGCGTCAAACAATTCGTGACGATGGGTTCTGGCATCAGTGTGACAACTTCACGCACCTAGTGAAACCAGCCCTAGTAGCTCTCAGGACCTTCGATGGAAGCCAGCCGGCAATGGGCAAGGCATGGATTACAATGAGCAACCTAAAGGATCACGTGTACAATCTCCGAGGATCCCCTTGCTTTTTCCCACCTGTCATGGCAACAAGGATGGAGCTGCAGTTTGACCGTAGATGGGACATGATGCATACCGATCTTCATTATGCCGCGGCGCTCTTGAACCCTTGGGTTAGAACGCATAAGGGCTTACAAGTCATAGGAGAAGCGAAGGCGGCTCTCAATCGGGTGTTTCGTCAGGTGGGTGGCCAAATGGGAATTCCATTTGGCGATCTTATGAAAGAGATGATCGAGTTCGACGAGGGACGTGGCCCTTACAGCCCCGAAGTGACCATCGATATCAGAGGTTTGAATCTGGAACCCCATCAATGGTGGCAGAGGATTGGAGGGGGACCATTGGCAGTCATTGCGAAGCGCATTTTATCTCAGGTCTGCTCCGCCTCATCGTGTGAACGGAATTGGAGCATGTATTCGTTTGTCCACAACAAGGTACGCAACCGCCTGGGGTTAGAGAAGTCTGAGGCCTTGGTGTACATTTATACGAATAGCAGACTCCTCCGCGAACGCCCAAAGCCCAACCCCCTCAGATGGTACGAGAACAATGCATGGTCAGAGGAGTCAGATCCGGAGAGAGATCCAAGCGAAGAGGAAGGAGATGACGACGATCATTACATACCAGTTGACCATGCAGGCAGTGGGGATGATGATGTCTAGGGACATGATAACGTCGACGTTAACACGAATGGGCAAAACGACGCTAATGGCAACTGTAGCACGACGTGGTATCCGTATTCCTCCGGAAGGCACTTATTTGACACTAAATACCTTCCAAAGTAAACCACTCCGTGTTCGTTCCCACGAAGACCTATAGTTTTCTTCCTTTTAGATTTTAACGGAAATCACCACCGGTGTCCGACCGTACTCCGTCTTACAGACGGTTGGACAAATCCGGTAGTTTTTGCCTTGTTCCTATTTTCCGGCTTTTTAGACTAGTGGCCGGTTCCCACTGATCCGTCTATCCTTTCAAGTGGCTGGATTTTCCACCGTCCCGTGACTTATAGTGGCTGGACACCCCACTGTTCCTATCTACCACCCGAGAAGTGGAGTAATAATCCTTCCGTACGGTTAGGGACCGGTCCGGATAACTACTCAGTGCCGGTTACGGATACGGAAATCATACTACAATGACATTACCTTACGGCTGCATGGCATTCTACTACACTATCTCCCTTCCGGATTGGTTCGCAGTAGGACATCCGGCTTTTATCCCATCTACAGGAAGCGACCGGTCCGTTTCCGGATCCCGGTGTACACACGGCTCTCCGTGTCCTTGAGACTACCAGCCCTGCTGCAATACGTCTCTCCTCCCCTACGGGCTCCTTCCGGGACTGGAAACCGTCAACACTCGACGCTTGACACCTCCCCAGTCTCTCCGGGCGCTCTCCAGACCATCCTACTGTTCAACACTCCTCCGGAACACTACTGAAGACAATAGTACCACAAACCATACGGCAACGGACCCGTCAGCAGCCGGTTGACACAACAAATTCAAAAGTATATTTTCAATTGCAACAACAAAACGGCGTACAAAAACAAGGCCCCGGCCTTGGGAAAACGTCTAACTTAAATACTAAAACCTATCGGTTCCTAAAGCGACCAAGTGGCCCACCGAGATCCAGAAATTCCGGATCTTGGATCCGGGATTTCCGGACCGGTGGCCGCCTTCTATTCCTAATTACTGCCGCTATCTATCCGGATTGGCAGCCGGGTGCACTGGAGCCCCATCGTTAGTCGCTGCCATTTTATCCGGTCCTTATCCTAAACCCTACTCCTTGTGCTTATCGAGCCGGGGATCGTGCCGGGTTCCGTCCAACCGTTCCTTCTTCTGTGGCCGCTTCAGTTTCTTCAACGAGGGGCCTTCTTCCGGAGCCTCAGATGCTGACGGTTTGCTGGACTTCCGGGATCGTTCTACTTGAACCGCCGGGGATGGAGATCGTGCCGCCACCGGAACTGCGCTGAGATCCACCTGGAGCGTTTCCGGAGATCCCTGTACCGGCATAAAATCTACCGGCGGTGGTCTCTGGTCCGGTCCCAAAGGAATGTTTCCGGGGTTAACAGTCTCGACTCCATCCAAATTGGGTAGAGTGTGCAGACTGCTCAAGGTATCCGGGATAGGATCCTCCAGCGGGTGTCCTACCTCCTGTTGGGCTGGCCGGATGGCCGACCGTATCGGAGAGGCTGGAGGTGGCACCGGTGCCGGTTCCCTGGTTGGGGACGGTGGTCTGGGCTCCTCTTGATCTGCCGGTGGCCCTGATGACGGACCGGCCTCTGCGTAACCGAGGATCTCCACCAGGTTCTTCATCTGCATCCAAGTGTCCTTCATCACCTGCGTCCGGTCGTGCATGAACTGGACGTAGCTTGTACGTGAGCGGAGAGCGGAGAGCGGTGAGCGCAGATTTGGAGAGCGGAGAGCACAGAATGGGGGACAGAACCTAAAAATAGCACTTTTTTTACTAAAAATATAATATAAAATTAGAAGATTCGAATATTCTCAGTATATTTTTAGAAATTATCTTATTTTAGTAACTTAATTGACCCTATAACCGTGGACTAATTACAGTATTCTCATTGAATTTGTAGTTCGTTTTCTCTTTTCTTGGTGATTAATTTTTTGACGCGCACCAATTACCATGCTTGAGCTCCCTCTAACTAGTTTAGGCATACACTAATTCCCCTTATCCCTTCACATTTATATGCAAATTACTGCTTAAAATGTACCGGTATTGAAGCTCTGAAGAGGGATCAAGTAACCTTTAATATTGTAACATTTTCTTAACATTACTAGAATTCATCCATTCTTGTCTACGTGCCTTTATATTTTATTTTATTTTATTTCATAATTATCTTGTATTTTTTTTATTAACTTCCTCTATTCTATCTATCTTGTTAATGGAGTGGAAAGACTCCTTTCATTTAATTTTATCTTTCATATTATTTTCTCTTTCATATTATTTTCTCTTACAATTTCTTAATCTCTTTCATATTATTTTCAACCTTCATATTTTTTATTTTTGTTTTTTGTTTTTCTTTTCTCTTTTTTAATTTAATTAAAAAAAATAAAAAATGCTAAATGACTTCTGCACAACCCTCTTCCTTTTTCATTAAGTTTAGGAGGATGACAACTTTTAAATGAAGGAAAAGTCGATTTTCAAGGGCGCCAAGCATCACTAACGTAAATATAGAGATACTTGATCCAATACCACATTTTTTAAAGGGAATCAGTGAAGACACACGACCCTATAGCGCACTTGCGTACTTGGTACATAACAAGGATAAACTACAATCATATTTTGAGTTCAATCATCACCTAAAGTAGGACTCTGGTTGCTGATGAATCAGGCGACACTAGAAATAGTTGGGAAAATACAACATTTTTTAGGGGTGCTTGCCACGGAAGTGGTTGCAAACATGCTTGCTTCACGGAATCTTTGGCAATGGGAGAAAAGAAGTGAGAGATAATGCCAATACCGTCATACATGTGAAGCCACCCAGGTGAAGTCAGTACTAAAATTGTAGCTACATGTGTGCTCAAGGTGCCCCCTGGTCTTGAAAGTGTCACTGCATCTGCAAATGGCCCATGAAGTGGTAGCTCAAGCTGCTTCTCACTTGCTTCTTCATCTAACAACAAGACCTAAAAAAGAGAAAGTATTGCAAAAATTAGTAGATATTCATATATTTGACCTACATATCTCATACCTTGTTTCTTTGGTATTAGAACCTCTTAAACGGGACAATACTCAAATGACCAGGTATTGAGCAAGTAAAACTTGTTACCGACGGTTGACCTCAAGTGACCAGGTACCATCACTGATTCATCAATTCATATAGGAAAAATACTAATCGACACAATATACTTTGTGGAAAAGATAATAAGATACAAGTGGAGCTAGAATCCACCGTCAAAGCCTGAGTTGCATTTAGATCAGAACCCCCGTACACAAAAAGCTGACCACTTGCATCCTTGTTATCCTTGCCTCCTTTGCCGCTGCACACCATTTTATTAAAATCATAGGCATTTTCATGGACTTGCCTGGGACTAAGTCTATTTTATGCAACAGCGTCCCTGAAATAAACGGTAAATCTGCCTCAGAATGGTCGCCTAAGCCTCCCTCTTTCAAGGTGGGAACAGCCCACAACCAAATATCTTCGTCCACATAACCAGCAGCTACAACAGTTCCACTCTGGCATGCCCAACACATGGTGCAGATTTCTTTTTCTTCTTCCTCTTCATCCTCAACTTCAGCTTTTGGGGAGTACTTTGATCCAAACTGCTCTCCTAGACTGGCTGCACGATGAGCCACCTTCTCTGTGAATGTGCGTGGACGGTCGGAATTTGGGCGTGCTCTATTAGCCGCTTGCGCTATGCTTCTATGCCACTCCAAATGGCAAGGACTGTTGTCTCGTGAAGACCCCATAATACTAAAAACTCGTTTCCGTATGCAATGACCAATCTGTGCAGGACATGCAAACACAAGCGTTAAATGTAGACCTAAAAGTTTACCAAAAAATATGGCACCCTGAATCTCCATAACCTACATCAAGTTCAAACAGTTCAACAAAACATTTGTATCTTAACAATCATAGCAATACCTGCTAAATGCACCATTCACTTGCGGAAGAATACCAACAACTGAAGGTGCAGTGCTACTTCCAGGTCTTACTAACCCCCCTGAAACGCATTAAATTACAACTTGTTAAACATCAGTGTGCCACTACATGCGGTGTAAGAGGCATGGTTTAAACTTTAATATATATCACAACAGGACGACCACCATGTCTACCACGCTAGAAGTCAGGAGAAGATTTACCTAGGATAATATATGCACGGATGCAATAAGGCAACGTGACTATTTCATTTGATTTTTCATCGTGTCAACCAAATTACTAATCCAGGTGCCACCCTCGCGACAATAAAGTGGAACTAATATGGAAAAGAAGCAAACGGACATGGATGCTTCAATTTGTACTGCACGAATAGCTCTCCAACATTTTACAGGTCGCGAAAATAAAAGAAAATGAACACTTACATATAAGTTGTTCCTTGCAAAACTGCAATAGCAGTGATGTCATGATCCCATTTTATCGAACATGCCACTTCTAGTTTTCCCAGATTCCAGACCTAATTCAAATATTGCAACATGAGTTGTAGCAAAATCTGAACGTCCAATTTGAAATTCATACCGTGGGTGGAATCAGCCGGGTTCCCCAACAGGATTTCTTCAACGTGAGGAATGTAGTGATAACGTCTTAAATGGTTACACAATGTTGCAAAAGTAACAACAGTAGGAGACCAAATAGAACTTACCTCAATATCATTTTGAGTGGTGACATTGACTAATTGTCCTCCATGATTCATAAACTGCAGCAATAGACATCAAAAATTAGAATAGATCTCCTTAATGCTTTGAATATAAACACAAATATTGCAAGCACATAAAAATAAATAAAAAGGTAGCTCACTTCAAGGTACTTGCAGGGTGCCCTTGAAGTGATAATACAATCCTTATAAGCCTTCAAACATAAACCTCTAAACACTCCAAGAAAAAGAAGTGTAGATTGACATACAGAGAAGCCACAGCAAGCACACGCTGTGTGGGCTCAAAAGCGAGAATTGAGGCAGTTGCCGGGACCCCTTGATGTCCAACAACCTGGGGTGCAGCTGCTCAGATTTCAATCCTCCTTCGGGTACTAGAACCTGATTTTGCTCACAAAAAACCGCAGCCTCATAAACCCTTAAAACCTCGATCCACTATACAATCAGATTCAAATGCTGGTAACCAAACCTTCAAAAACTCAAAGCGAAACAACAAAATTACAAACACTGAACCCCGATTTTCACTTTCAACCACAACAAGCAAACAACCATGCATTTAAACTCCACTACTTCACTCAAAGCTACAAATCTCTCCATCGAAGACCCGATCACCAAAAAAACCAAAACCCTACTGCCCTTTCTATCTCTCTTGCTCATGATCAAAACAAAGACTCTAAATCCTACCAACAAATGAACGCAATGAAACCTTCAACGAAATACGTAAATTAACCTGCATTCACTGAATCCCAAAAAGACCCACCGAGTTTAAAAGCAAAAAGGCCGAAGCCAGAACGAAAGGGCAGAAGTCAAAATAAAAGAAAATGCATTCATTGAATCGCACACCAATCGGAGTCCACATTCAAAATAACAAATGGTCCATGCTCTAAACAAAACCATCAAAAATCACATAATCTGAATGTCACTACGTGGACTCGAAATCCCAACCTCGACATTAACAGCCTCACACCTTAAGCCACCTTAGATCAGCCCTAGCAGGAAGGAGTTCCAAAGACGAATCCCACTCAATTCGTGATCTGCGCTTTAGATGCAGCGTATCTATTATCAACTTTACGACCGGCGGGCCTTCGAGATGTGGTTTGGAGAGCCCAAGTGAGGCTCCGGTTCCTCCGGAAGGAGCCCCCGCCGAGGCGCATTCGGAGCCGACACTCCCTTTTGAGGTGGGAGAGGAATGGGGGGATGGGGGTCATGATGGTATGTGGGGCTTTGCGGAGGCCATGGCCGCAGCCCAAGAGCTTGCAGTTGCTGCTTGGAGGAGCCACCTTGCGGCACTTGACCCGGGGGCAGAGGTGCTCGCCAAGGCGCATTCGGAGCCGACACCCCCACTTGAGGTGGGGGAGGAATGGGGGGATGGGGGCCGTGATGGTATGTGGGGCTTTGCGGAGGCCATGGCCGCAGCCCAAGAGCTTGCAGCTGCTGCTTGGAGGAGCCACCTTGCGGCACTTGACCCGGGGGCAGAGGTGCTCGCCAAGGCGCATTCGGAGCCGACACCCCCACTTGAGGTGGGGGAGGAATGGGGGGATGGGGGCCGTGATGGTATGTGGGGCTTTGCGGAGGCCATGGCCGCAGCCCAAGAGCTTGCAGTTGCTGCTTGGAGGAGCCACCTTGCGGCACTTGACCCGGGGGCAGAGGTGCTCGCCGAGGCGCATTCGGAGCCGACACTCCCTTTTGAGGTGGGGGAGGAATGGGGGGGATGGGGGCCGTGATGGTATGTGGGGCTTTGCGGAGGCCATGGCCGCAGCCCAAGAGCTTGCAGCTGCTGCTTGGAGGAGCCACCTTGCGGCACTTGACCCGGGGGCAGAGGTGCTCGCCAAGGCGCATTCGGAGCCGACACCCCCACTTGAGGTGGGGGGGGAATGGGGGGATGGGGGCCGTGATGGTATGTGGGGCTTTGCGGAGGCCATGGCCGCAGCCCAAGAGCTTGCAGCTGCTGCTTGGAGGAGCCACCTTGCGGCACTTGACCCGGGGGCAGAGGTACTCGCCAAGGCGCATTCGGAGCCGACACCCCCACTTGAGGTGGGGGAGGAATGGGGGGATGGGGGCCGTGATGGTATGTGGGGCTTTGCGGAGGCCATGGCCGCAGCCCAAGAGCTTGCAGCTGCTGCTTGGAGGAGCCACCTTGCGGCACTTGACCCGGGGGCAGAGGTGCTCGCCAAGGCGCATTCGGAGCCGACACCCCCACTTGAGGTGGGGAAGGAATGGGGGGATGGGGGCCGTGATGGTATGTGGGGCTTTGCGGAGGCCATGGCCGCAGCCCGAGAGCCTGCAGCTGCTGCTTCGGGGAGCCACCTTGCGGCACTTGACCCGGGGGCAGAGGTGCTCGCCAAGGCGCATTCGGAGCCGACACTCCCTTTTGAGGTGGGAGAGGAATGGGGGGATGGGGGTCATGATGGTATGTGGGGCTTTGTGGAGGCCATGGCCGCAGCCCGAGAGCCTGCAGCTGCTGCTTGGAGGAGCCACCTTGCGGCACTTGACCCGGGGGCTAAGGTGCTCGCCGAGGCGCATTCGGAGCCGACACTCCCTTTTGAGGTGGGAGAGGAATGGGGGGATGGGGGCCATGATGGTATGTGGGGCTTTGTGGAGGCCATGGCCGCAGCCCGAGAGCCTGCAGCTGCTGCTTGGAGGAGCCACCTTGCGGCACTTGACCCGGGGGCAAAGGTGCTCGCCGAGGCGCATTCGGAGCCGACATTCCCTTTTGATGTGGGAGAGGAATGGGGGGATGGGGGCCATGATGGTATGTGGGGCTTTGCGGAGGCCATGGCCGCAGCCCAAGAGCTTGCAGCTGCTGCTTGGAGGAGCCACCTTGCGGCACTTGACCCGGGGGCAGAGGTGCTCGCCAAGGCGCATTCGGAGCCGACACCCCGACTTGAGGTGGGGGAGGAATGGGGGGATGGGGGCCGTGATGGTATGTGGGGCTTTGCGGAGGCCATGGCCGCAGCCCAAGAGCCTGCAGCTGCTGCTTGGGGGAGCCACCTTGCGGCACTTGACCCGGGGGCAGAGGTGCTCGCCAAGGCGCATTCGGAGCCGACACCCCCACTTGAGGTGGAGGAGGAATGGGGGGATGGGGGCCGTGATGGTATGTGGGGCTTTGCGGAGGCCATGGCCGCAGCCCGAGAGCCTGCAGCTGCTGCTTGGGGGAGCCACCTTGCGGCACTTGACCCGGGGGCACTGCTGCTCGCCAAGGCGCATTCGGAGCCGACACTCCCCCACAAAGAGGGGGAGGATGTGGGGGAGGAGGAGGGGGAGGAGGGGGCTTATTTTAAAAACAAGAAGAATTATATCTTGGGAATGAATATGTTAAAATTTCAACTGTTGCTTTCTTTTTTTTGTTTGATGTTTTGTGTTGATTTCTTATTATTTGTTTTCTCTTTGTATTGTAGGAGGTCACAGAGCAATTCACCGCAAGTGACTTTGATGGCCCAACTCCAGCAGAAACTGAGGTAAGTTGTTGGAATTTGCCTTTTCAATTGAACATAGCATAGTATATTCAACCTCCATAGTCCTTCCTAATTTTCTTATGAAAGCTTAGTTGGGAAACTGACAATGTCTTTGTTCTTTTTCTCTAGGTATTCTCGGATGCACCCTTGTCCATCAGTTCCCCGATCTCAGTGATCAATGTCTCCGACCTCTCGGATTCATTTGATCAGCCCTACTGTAGGTGTGATTTAGGAAACCCTGTAGGTGTAGGTAGTGGACCTCTCGAGGTCCACTCCCCTCAGTACATGCCTACGTCTCCTGTCTACGAGCCTACATCCCCGGGCTACATGCCTACCTCTCCAAGACTTGGGACCCCGCCTATGTCTCCACCTTCTCCATCCTCGCCTAGTAGAGTGAGGAGGCCAGCCCATGTTGTCTTCGCCCTCCCAGCGATATTGCCATGCCCTGTCCAACAAACCAGGCGATTTTAGAAGAGGCGCCGTCACTGGAACTGTAGACAGGCTAGGGAGTATTATAGTCGTGCACGACGCACATAGTGGCCTAAGCTCTACTTATTTCTGCTGCAGCTATTTGTGTTCTCAAAAGAGATGTACCAGTTTGAGAAGTAATTCTTTTATTCTACTTTATTGTTTTTGATTTGCTTACGTTCATTATCTTTGAATCAACTCTAAATACGTATGACCTTTGACAGGTAACTCAAACACAGGATCAGTTGCCTGCGCCATCTTGTCCTACTGAATTGACGAATGCAGTGGACAGTGAATTGGAACACAGAAAACATTTCAAATTGGACTCTACAACCGTCATCAACGATCTCCGAATACTCCCAAAGACGAAGTCCCGTATCCTCGTACCCCTCTACAGGATGCAGTCAATGGCAAGAGTGCGACCTGTAGGAGAAATGGAAGTTCAACATTTGGAGCGAGAGTTTGTCAATGGATATAGAGATGGTGACCGGGTCATGTACATTTCCATGTACAACCACGACGAGAAGACAGCGGAAGTCACGCCTGAGATCAAGGCTGACTGGAGCCCTTGTTGGCAGAAAGTCAATGATGCTTTCGAGGATGAGCTCTTGGCCGATCCGGACTGGAAGGAGTTCTCCGGGAAGATGTTCTATGTCTGGGAAGGTAACCATCGCCTTGCCGCATGGTACAGACATATCAACAACCATCACTATGATGATCCAGCTTGGCACATCTCCGTGCATTGCATTGTTCTTGACCCACGCGGTCATGTGGGAAACCTTCTTCATGCCATACACGACATCAACTGGTAAGCATTTTTTCCCTACTTCTTGTCCTCACTTCTTGAAAGCTGCTTGAACTTGCACTACACGGCTTTTACTAACTACCATATCTTCGAGCAGGTCTACAGAGAATAATTACGTGAAGAGTAATCTTCCTGCAAAACTCTTTCGTATTCGCTCTTTTGGTGTGATGAAATTGGAGGAATTCAAGGATCTGCTCTCACCAGCGGAGTATCAAATATGTTTGAATCACAAACCATCAATTCCTGGATGGTTTACTTTGCCAACCAAAATCTTCATCACATTTCTTTATCGTGTAAGCACTTTCCCCCCCCCCCCCCCTCGCGCTTCTAAATGTCATGAATTGCCATGCTGTTTACACTCAGAAGTTGATAATTTTATTTTCCAGAGAGAAATCGTGGCTGCTTCTGACGAAGCTGCCCGGGCCTACAAGGAGAAAACACCCATAACAGAGCAAACGGCGGCAGGTGTATGGGATGCCATGTCTGCCGCTTCGACCAGCATGGTCGACTACATTAAGAAGAAGGACTTCACCAAGTACCTCGCCATTGCCAATCCCAAAAACGGTGATGACTTCCTCGCGGAGGTTAGTTTCTTCACATCTCTACTTTACTTTTGAATAAGTAATTAAAACACTAATCTTCCCGTTCATGTAATGTTCATTTCCCAGATCAATCGGCATTAGAGTGAATTCTCCAAGCCGGAGATGACAGTGGAGAAGCTTCAGAAGATTGTTCCTGCAGCTGTTGATGCAAAGTTCAAAGCGCGTTGGCTGAGGTGGTGGAACTCTTCACCAAGTGCACGACAATCTTACAGATTTTTGCTCCAGGACTTTAAGGAGGCCGACTTCGACCCTTGGTTGAACAAGGCAACATTCTGGGCTGGGGTATAGTACCTTCAAACTTCGTAATAATTACAAATACCACTTCTTCTTTGTCCCATGTCAATATTTACCTCAACGACTTTACCTTTCTATCGCAGATAGAGGATGCTGTTACCCGGGAGTTTGATGACATCCGCAAGACCGAGAACCTTGTCATCAAGTGGAAGTCCTTCCCGGGACTGTTGCGGCCAGACGCATATGTGGAGAGTTGGCGTATTCTCCTTTGGGAAAAGGCTTTCCCCGCATTTATTAGTACCCGCGCAGAAAAGCCTTTTCATAAGAAGTCTGATTTTTCCACTTATCCGGGAGCAGCAGATGTTGTTAAGCGTGTGACATACCGGTATGACTTTTATGCACTTCGAATTTTTATTTGCCGCGCTCCACCTCCAACAGCCACGGCCGCAGCTCCTCATAACTCGCCGATGCCTTTGGGGGCAAACCTACAGCCGCTCTCGTCCTCCTCGATCTTGCATTACACACCTTCGGCATCGCGCAACACACTAAGTTGTTGTAGTCTTAAAACGTTCCAAGCAAGCCTACAGATTGACCCCCCCGAACTCCATCGCTACCTTCGCATACAGCAGAGAATGCCAAGGACTGTGTCACTATCCTAATACGCCACCTAGAAACAAGCTATAGAAACCAAGAGTGACCTCTTTCTCTGGAACCCAGCTTACCAAGTGCTGTTTGATGATGAAAATCTCCTACTTGTATCACTGAAATGAAGATGCTTCGGTGCCTAGGAAGAGAGAGTAATCTTCGATGAAGACAAAGACTCTAACAAGGTATATCTTGGTTTCAGCAGTTAAGATATTATACACGAATTTTGAAATATTCCAGGAAGTTTTCAAACCTTGCCTCCTTTATGTTCTGTGAAAGTTGTTTTTTTCCTTGTGCATTTACATAATCCTATGAAAGAATTATTTGTTTGATCTAAAACTAAACGCCTGATCATTGTATCTTGCCTAAACCCATGACAAATCTCATGGAATGTATGCATGACGTCATCATGACATCAGCCCTAATTTGTATCTTAGAGAACAAACGTAAGAAATTCTTACCAGAGCTAACCCTGATCTCCACGGTAATATACTCTTTTCCTAAAAAAAGTGTCAAAATCAAGCCTTAATTTAGTAATTTTCCACGGTTATAGGGTCTACTTTGCTTTTGAAAATTTTGCTAATTGTCAATTCTGTGCTCTCCATTCTGTGCTCTCCGCTCTCCGCTCTACGCTCTCCGCTCACATACGAACTTTCCCCTGCATGAACTTTATAATATTCTTCATAGTCGGATCCGGTTGACGGGTCAAGAAGGCTTGGTAAACGGCGCACTGATTTCCCACATCCACCGGAAGAGCTAAAGTGGCCTTGATCTCGGCGACCGACCGGATGGCCTCGACTGACCGGTCACGGGCGTCATTGAAATCTTTCCGGGCATCAAGCACCTCCTGCTCGAGCTTCCGATTCGTCTCCCGGTACTTCGCTAGCCGGTCCATGTGCTTGTCCTGGAGACTGGCCAAGTCCCGGTGCTTGCGAAGAATACTCAGGCAATCCTCCAACCGGTCCGAACCTGTAAGGATCATTACTTCCCTAGCCAACCGGCCCTCCGCCTGCCTAGTCGACTGTAAGAACCGGGCATACGTCGTTGCCTGTTCCGATAGGTTAACTAAGTCCTGGTACGGATCTCCGGTGTGCTCCGGTGGTCCGGTGGGCTGTTGGATCTCCGTGTTCAGGGTTCGCTTGGCCGGTATGGGAGTCCGAGGTGATCCGGATGGCTGTCCCTTTTCCGGGCTGGGACGGGGTCTCTTAGCCGGCGTGGGGGAGACCTCGATAACATCATCATCGTCGTCCTGTTCGGACACTTCTTTCGGCTCAGCGAACTGCTGATAGCTTAAGAGCTCATCGTACTCCCGGACCTCCTCAGTACTCAACAGCCCCTTAGTACGGTAGAGGTGAATGAGGAAAGACGGAAGGCAGGTGGCCTGCTTCTTGGTCTTCCGGAGATTGGCCACCTGCCGGTCGATTATCGTCTTCATCATGACACCCCAGTCCACCGTGAATTCACCGATCATGGCCCCAATGAAAACGGACGCCCACTTGATGGTGATCCGTTTGGGCTTTTCCGGATGGAAAATAGGGTTCATAAACCCTACGACTCTCCGGGCCTCCGGATTCGCGATGTCATCCAGCTCCCATCCTTCTCTCGGGTCTCCGGACCCCTTGAGATACCGGTGTACAAAGTCCCGGGTCTCCGGTGTCGAGACCTCTCCAGAGTTCTTGAAACCATACGTCTCCCTCCAGAGTTGTGCCGTCCACTTATCCGGCTCTCCCCGGATGGTTCCTCGATTCTCGGGATTCTAGACGAAGATCTCCTGGGCCGGAAGGGCATGCTTCCAACCCCATGCCTTATCCAGTAGGACCTCACAACTCATAGACTCTAAGGCGGTCCGGAGGAGCTCCCTCTCCCTCTCGTCTGCCGGCATCAACGGCATTACCCGTTGTACCCTGAACGACTGTCCTTCCGCCGCCGGTTCCTTCCCTTTCCTACCCATTCTGCTAAGTCCTCCTCTCCGTCACTCCGGTAACACCTGCACGCACGATCCTCACCACAATCTCTCGCCTAACGGAAACACTTCCGTCTCACGGTCTCTCTCCTACCGTCTAACCCTAACTGCGCCCTCCACCTTAGAGCGCAAGGACCCGTCGTGCCACAAAATGACAAAGAGAAAGGAGGAGCATGGCGGTTCTTCCTCCTTTTATACCTGCCCTCGCGCCCACCCGTTCGTAGCTCATCATGACGGACGGTCGTAGCCCTTCATCATTGGACGGTCGCGACCGGCGGCGTTTTAATGGTTGCAGCCATTATCCCCGTGTGTGTTGTACCGTTTGGTGGTTATCCTTAATTCTGCCGGGTCAGGGTTCTGTCATACGGACTGTAACCTTCTCTCCTCCACCGCAGACGACCGGATCTCACCCGGCTGACCTTCCGGTCTCTTATTTATTCGACCAACCGTCTTTAACCGGTTGTTTTACTTATAGGCTTAGTACTTCCGTATTTCTAACATTAAATTTTTAAATTTTTATCATTTTCCTACCGGAATTAGTATTCCGGTGTGTCAACCGTGGAAATCACTTTCCACAGCAACGGACCCGGTGACGCTAACCGCAACAATCCGCGTGACCGCAACAACCACGATGATAACGGTGATGAGTACGACTTCAACAATGAACCAGAATATAACCAGGGAAACCCGGACATGAACATCTATGGAGACGAATTACCCACGCTCCCGGTATTTGATGAAGCGGCTAATGCAGAAGGAAGAGGCGCTCGTGACGAAAGAGATGCTATTCCAGTCCAAATCAATCCTGAGAACAATGACGGGGTTGCAGATGATTCATCCAGCGAGGACCATCTAGGCAACGATATCCATGCTGGCGATGATGATGAGGACAGTGACGAAGGGGGTGATGGAAGTCATGGACGGGCTGTAGATGGACCTCATTGGACCGGCCTCGTTAGTGGGGAGGGCAACTGGGGAACCGTTCCGGCACAAGGCGACTCAAGCTTGTTTCAAGAGATTCCTCCTGCTCACAAGAGAAGGACTGTGCACGCAATCCCCGCACAGACTGTGGCTCCATCGCAACCCACTGGTACGGGGGGTATCGAACCAGATACAATCGTGGATGGAGGCCTGGCTCGGAGGCCCACGGGGAAAGTTAGCATGTGAGCGGAGAGCGGAGAGCAGAGAGCAGAGAGCAGAGAATGGAGAGCAGAGATTTGACATTTAGCCAAATTTTTTAAAGCAAAGTAAACCCTATAACCGTGGAAAAAAACTAAAAAAAGGTATGGTTTTTTTACTTTTTTTAGTAAAGGAGCGTATTCTCGTGGAATTCAGGGTTATGTCTGGTAAAAATTTTTTTACGTTTTATTTTTTTGGTACAAATTAGGGCTGATGTCATGATGACGTCATCCATTCAATCAATTAGATTTGGTCCCTTCTTGGATCTAGATAGGAGTATTCCAGCATCATGTTCTTAGATCACAACATTAAATATTTAATAGAAAAGTAAAGGAAAAAAAAAAAATCACAGAAGCTAAAGTTTATGGTCTGAAACCTTAAACTTTATGGTCTGAAAGCTAAAGTTTATGGTCTGAAACACTAAATTTTGAGCATTTATTTTATAACATTTCACTCTTCGTGTTATATTTTGAGCTTTACAGTTGGCGTTTCATCCTTTACATAACCCGAGACGAATTGGAAATGAGAAACATAACTACTTTAAGATGTTTGGAGTAGAGTAGACGAAGGAATAGGCAATGAACTCCAATTCAATCAAATCAAATCAAATGCAAACAATGAAAGACCGAAGCCTCGTTCAAACTCACAATATGCTAGAATCACTACTTCCACCCTCAGAACTAGATGACTCGGAATCTCCTTCTACCGCCTCGTCATCGACGAATATCGGAGCCCTAGGATCAAAAGTAGTTGGCCGACTAGGAACATATGTGAGGGCTCCAGATTGAAACGCCTGTGCTAAGTCCTCCGCGTAGTCCGGAAGTATAAAAGGCTGAATCGGGCTGGAATGAAGACGCCACGATGGAGTGGACACTGATGTTGGCCCACGTGGCGGTGTTGCCGAAACTACTCTGCAATAGAAAACCGATTGTGGTTAGATTGAATACGTAGAGGTGCAAAGAGAAGAAATGCTTGGAGAATTTGAACAAAAAATAGAAGACTTACACCACTTATCAGGTCTTCTTGCTCTCTTTGGAGGCGCTTCGTCTGCTGCTGCCGGCCTAGGATGTTTAGGAGGGCCCATGGCAGATGACGTAGCCATATACGGTTTGAGAAGGGCGTTGAAGATGGCTTCGTCCTCCTCACAAGCTATAATATGACGACCAATACTCTGGCAAGCCTTGAGGGAGGCACCTGAAAACACGTAGCATAGATAAGTAGTGAGTTCCTGTGGAGAAAATCAGAGGATTGGAAATGCAGAAACTGTTATTGGAGGATTACCTGTTCCCGCCGACCACTCGAAGACTATGTCACCGGGCTTGGTCATCTCCTCAATGATGCCCTGCATCATCTCAGGGGCTTTCTCCCTCGGGCCTCTCCACGGCACCTCTCCATTCATGAGCTGCGAGTTTAGCTGGGTGAAGTTAAGAATGGCATCACTCTCGGTAATGTGGAGGTCGTTGTGAACGACATCGGATTTCTTCGTTTGAAAAGAAAACTTGGATGGGGGGGTACCACCACGAATGAAGACGCGCACCCAGAATCGAAGAGACTGCGAGAAACAACAATGTGTAAGTGCAATTAAGAAGATAACTTAGTAGAATTCAAAGACAAGCAAAGATTATGATGTACATACCAAGGAGCCGGGCATCGTTGGGTGAGCCAAGCCTAGTCCATTGAAGCCCCACCAGTCTCGGTGCTGCACGAAGCCATCCTCAGCAGCAAGTTCGGAAATCTTCGAAGCGAGACGTTGGTCGTTGTTGTGGATGATGCAGAGAGCACCATCAAACTGCAAGAAATGTCTTGCGAATTCGAAGAGGTCCTCCAAATAATCCTTGCCGCGTTTGTTCCAAGGCGGAGGGACGTAGGAGGGATTGGATATGGTGGGGACCGGAAGATTCTCAGGAATGTCGGCAATGATCTAGTCGAATCCCAAGTGATTCTCCAGTTGGCATCTCTCAGGAACTCGGCTGTCGCGGCCTCCTCCAAACTTGAATAAACAAGAAATCAGAGTTAGAAAATATAAGGATTACAGAATATCAGAATTCAAGGGAAAGAATGAATCAACGAATCATACCATTCGAATGATGTCTAGAGCCTTGTTCCATTCGGGATCGCCACCAACGTCTTCAAGTTCCTTGTGTCGGGATAGAACCAAAGGCACAGAGGAGTTGATGACATAAACCTGAGAGGAATTGAGAGTTCCAGCCGAAGAGGTACTCTGTGGGAATTTCTTGGTTTTCCTCTGCTCGAGGAGACTTCTGGTGACCTCGGAAGCACTGATCGAGGAAGGAGCCGGCGAAGAAGCTGGAGTAGGCTTCGTAACGACAATACCTGGAGAGGGCTCTGGTTCCTTCTGTTTTGGCTGGGAAGACGCCGCACCGGTTTGCTGTGATGCCTCCGACTTAGAATGAAGAGATTTCAGTCGCCTCCCTCTCCCTTTCTTTGGTGGAGGAGCGGAAGATTGATCCTCCTGTCCTTCGTCTTCGTCTGCACCATCGAAGGAGGCTTCCACCACCACCTCACCGGCATCGTGTAGCATCTTGACGTCCGCCTCCGAGTCAATAGTGAAACCACCAATACAATCAAGATACCAGCATCCAGCATCCAGGTGAGCAGCTTTGTACCTTTTTATCTGCTGGGGAGAGTACATACATTGGTCCGATGTTGTCTGCGTCCAAAGCTTGAAGTACTTGGGGAGCTGCTGAACGCTGATGGCCCCCTTCAAAATAAGCTCTCGCTTGAAGTACCTAAGGGAAGACATATAGAAGGTAAGTATTTGCAATGAAAATTATGAAATGGAAATGCGATTAAGTTACTTCACGTACCGGTAAGTAACCCGCTTCACAACTTCAGCGGTTCCAGGGAATTTTGCGAAGTCGGACTTCTTGTCGAAGTGGTTAACAGCCTTTTTTCCAATGAACGTAGGGAAGGCCTTGTCCCACAAGAGAATACGTGAACTCTCGACAAAATCGCCCGGCTGTTGGACATCAGGAAATGCCATCCAATTGATGTCGAGGTTCTCCCTTTTGATTATGTCCTCGACTTCGTAAATGACGGCTTCCTCCAACTGTAATACAAAAATCATATAAGTTGCAACCAAGAAGGTATACGGTAAAAAAACAAGGGAATAATGAATCGAAAAGGATTTCGTATGGAAATTACCCCAGCCCAGAATGAAGCTTTGTTCAACCATGGGTCCAGTTCGGTGTCTTTGAATTCAGATGGCAGAAATCTGTAAGACGTTCGAGCACTCGGGGATGAGTTCCACCACTTCAACCAACGAGCCTTGTATTTGGCCTCAACGGCCGCTGGAACAAACCTCTGAAGCTTTTCAAGCGACATCTCAGGCTTATTGTTGAGACTGTAATGGCGATTGATCTGCAAGAAG
Source organism: Ceratodon purpureus (assembly GCA_014871385.1). Taxonomy (NCBI): domain Eukaryota; kingdom Viridiplantae; phylum Streptophyta; class Bryopsida; order Pseudoditrichales; family Ditrichaceae; genus Ceratodon; species Ceratodon purpureus. Next base: position 19,050,867 of record CM026425.1, read on the forward strand.
CACCGAAGATTTTAAAAGGATTAATACGGAAATTATTGAAGTCAAACGAAACAGTGAATGGAACAATGTCCAGTGAGTCACCTCATTGAGGAAGTCGTCACCATTCTTGGGATTTGCGATAGCCAAGTACTTGGTAAAGTCCTTCTTCTTGATGGCTTCGACCATTCTATCCATTGCCTCATTCATGACATCCCAAACTGCACTTGCAGACTGCTCATTCTCGGGTGTCTTCTTGCGGTAGGCAGTGGCTGCTTCATCGGAGGCCGCAGCGAGTTCCCGCTATAGAAAGAGAAGTAAGCCTTAGGAAATTCCATGGGTATTGAAAAATAAGAAGCAAATAGAGAGAGGAGGTAGGACTTACTCGGTACAGAAATGCGATGAAAACTTTAGTTGTCAAGGGAAACCAGGAGGGATTAGGTGGCTTGTTCTTCAGACATGCGTCATACTCCTGAGGACTGAGGAGGTCTTTAAATTCCTCCAGCTTCATCATTCCGAAAGAGCGGATTCGAAATAGTTTGGCGGGGAGATTACTCTTCACGTAGTCATTCTCAGTCGACCTGAAAATAAACCACATTACGTATGATGAATAATGGAGATGAGATAAAGTAACAAATGAAATAAGAGGAACAAATGGAACAAGTACTTACCAGTTGATGTCATGCATTGCGTGAAGAAGATTGCCAACATGGCCACGGGGGTCGAGGACTATGCAGTGCACAGATATGTGCCATGACGGGTCGTCTGCATGATGCTTGTTGATATGACGAAGCCATGCTGAGAGGCGATGGTTACCTTCCCAGACAAAAAACATCTTCCCCGAGAAGTGCGACCACTCCTCGTCACTTTGAAGCTCAGATTCAAAGGCATCATTCGCGTCCCTCCATAATGGGCTCCATCTAGCCATGACATCATCCGTAACATCTCTTGTCTGCTCTTCGTTGTTGTACATGGAGATGTACATGACGCGGTCGCCATCTCTATACCCCTTCACGAACTCCCGCTCCAAATGCTGTACCCCCACTTCGCCAACTGGTCTAACCTTTGCCATTGGGATCATCCTGCACAGGGGAACTGTCATTCGGGACTTCTGCGATGGCTTGATCCTGAGCTTGTTGATGACGGCGTTGGAGTCAATCTTGTACTGGGTTCGATGTTCCAATTCCCCTTCATTAGCAGTCTTCAAGTTTATTGGACAAGATGGTTTCACCAACACCTCTTGTGTTTGCGTAATCTGCCACAAGGTGCGCAAATTAGGAGAACAAGCACAAACGAAGAAAGTCATGCAAAGTAGACAAGTATGTAAAAGAAAGTAACAATATATCTTCATACTGTCATCTCTCTTTTAACAACTCAATCATCATCTCTGATTGATAAAACTATCTACGTGAGGATCGACTATAGTACTCCTTAGACTGTCTACAGTTCCAGTGACGGCGCCTCCTCCAAAATCGCCTGGTCTGTTGGACAGGGCACGGCAGAATTGCCGGCAGAGCAAAGACAACATGGGCTGGCCTCCTGACTCTAATCGGCGAGGAAGGAGACGGTGGAGACATCGGCGGAGAGCCCTGTGGAGGAGACGTGGGCATGTAGCCCGGGGACGTAGGCTCATACACCGGGGATGTAGGCATGTACACTGGTGAGGTAGGCATGTACACTGGCGAGGTAGGCATGTACTGTGGAGAGTGGACCTCGAGAGGTCCACTTTCCACACCTACAGGGTTGGCTACATCACAGGTACAGTAGTACTGATCAAATGAATCCGAAAGATCGGAAACATTGATCACAGAAATCGGGGAAGTAGCGGACATCTCAGGAGCATCGGAAGATACCTAGAGTAGAAGAAATGAAGTGAGGATTAACCTCAATTTTTAGAAGAGTAGGAAACAAAGATGGGTATAAGCCGAATAGAACTCAAATTCATAAACATCAGAAAACAATATAAATTGAAAATTGAATGAAATACCTCAGTTTCCGCTGGCGTCGGGTCTTGACGCTCGCTCCCCAGATGATCTCCATCAGAGTCCTTAATCACAAACAACGTTATAATTATTAAAAAAAACAGCAAATATGAAAAAACAAACCACAAGCGCGAAACAAGAAATTGAAAATTAAGAAAAACAAACATTAAAAAAACGTATACCATTCCAACCGAATTGAAATCATCATCATTTTCTATGAGCAAAATCCATTTAAATGAACAAAATAACTCAAAGAAAAGAAAAAAAAAACAAAACTTTACAAATCCCGAAATTCCACCCCACCCTCGCGGCCTACTGTCGTTGACGACAGTAGGTTTGCGGGGCATTTTTTTATTTAATTTATAAAAAGAACCATTAAAAAGCATAGAACAATTAAAAAACATTCACATTTAAAACAATAATTTCTGAGGAAAACCACGTTTAATTATCATAAGAAATCAAAGAAAATATAAAATAAAAAACAATTTGCAAAAATCCCCAAATTCCCCCCCACCCTCGCGGTCTACTGTCGTTGACGACAGTAGGTTTGCGGGGTAATTTTTTTTTTAATTTACGAAATGAACCATTAAAAAGCATAAGCCAATAAAAAAGAATCCACATTCGCATCAATAAATTCTGAGGATAACCACTTATAATTAACATAAAAATTCAAAGAAAATTAAAAAAAAAAACATATTGCCAAAATCCCCAAATTCCCCCCACCCTCGCGGCCTACTGTCGTTGACGACAGTAGGTTTGCGGGGTTTTTTTTTTTTTAAATTTACAAAAAAAATCATTAAAATGCATTAACTAATTAAAAAAAATCCACGTTCGCATCAATAAATTCTGAGGATAACCACTTATAATTAACATAAAAATTCAAAGAAAATTAAAAAAAAAAACAAATTGCAAAAATCCCCAAATTCTTCCCCAACCTCGCGGCCTACTGTCGTTGACGACAGTAGGTTTGCGGGGTTTTTTTTTTTTAAATTTACAAAAAAAATCATTAAAATGCATTAACCAATTAAAAAAAATCCACATTCGCATCAATAAATTCTGAGGATAACCACTTATAATTAACATAAAAATTTAAAGAAAATTAAAAAAAAAAACATATTGCCAAAATCCCCAAATTCCCCCCCACCCTCGCGGCCTACTGTCGTTGACGACAGTAGATTTGCGGGGTTTTTTTTTTTTTAAATTTACAAAAAAAATCATTAAAATGCATTAACCAATTAAAAAAAATCCACATTCGCATCAATTAATTCCGAGGATAACCACTTTTAATTAACATAAAAATTCAAAGAAAATTAAAAAAAAAAAACAAATTGCAAAAATCCCCAAATTCCCCCCCACCCTCGCGGCCTACTGTCGTTGACGACAGTAGGTTTGCGGGGTTTTTTTTTTTAAAATTTACAAAAAAAATCATTAAAATGCATTAACCAATTAAAAAAAATCCACATTCGCATCAATAAATTCTGAGGATAACCACTTTTAATTAACATAAAAATACAAAGAAAATTAAAAAAAAAACAAATTGCAAAAATCCCCAAATTCCCCCCCCCCCCTCGCGGCCTACTGTCGTTGACGACAGTAGGTTTGCGGGGGGTTTTTTTTTAAATAATACAAAAAAAATCATTAAAATACCCAAACAAATTCAGAAAAATTAAAATTCGCATCAATAATTTGTGAGGATAATCCCTTTTAATTAACAGAAAAATTCAAAGAAAATTCAAAGAATACCAAACAAATACCAAACAAATACCAAAATAATACCAAACAAATACCAAACAAATTCTCAAAAAAAAACACAAAGAAAAATGAATCCAATGTGCCTCATCGGCCCTGCCCTCATGGTAGAGCCTCCGCCACAGCAAGCAAGGCAAACACTGCAAGCACCGCAAGCATAACAAGCAAGGCAAGCAAGGCATAGATCCGCAAGCACAGCTAGGCATAGCTTCAAAAACGAAACAAAAACCGCAAGCAAAGCAGCACCGCAAGCAAGGCACCCCAAGCACCGCAAGCAATGCTTACAGCAGCACCGCAAGCACCGCAAGCAAACACAGCAAGCAACCAAACGTAGCACCTCAAGCAAACACAGCACCGCAAGCAAGGACAACAAGCACTAAACTTCCTACCACCCACAATCTCCACTACCCACAACCCATCGACAACAACCAATCGCAAACTCCCACCCACCAACAAACATCATCACCCACTACCCCATTTACCTCGTCCTCTTCATCTGATTCTCGCTCGGCATCTTGGAATCTTGGAGCTCGCTCAACCCTCCCATCCGAATCCCTCCCACTCCCGACTCTTGCATCACCTGCACCTGCGGATTCCTCCGGGTCTGTAGCTCCTCCGACCTCAACGAATCCTCTTGCAGCTTCTCCATCTCCCACTCCCTGCACCCGCCGACCCTCCCGTGCAATGCCTTGCCGCGCTGCGCCGTCCGAGTCGCTCCCCGCCTCCATGATCGCTGCACAAACCTTCCTCGCGCACCCACGCAGTTCGTCTCCCTCCTCTCTGTCCACTCGAAACCTCTGAGAGAAAAAACAATCAACTTGACTATCACCAAGAATTCGTTTCCAAGTTGTGGAAATCGCATCGGACCTATCCAGATGAGTGTCTGTTCTACGGGCCGGTTCGAAGTGAATCCACCATGCTAAGTTGACTTTTACACTCCAAGCTAGAGATTGAGTTAAACATCCCATCAGAATTACCGGCAACTCTCTACTGCCAAGTAAACTGGTCACGGCCCACACCCAGTACGGGTTCCACTTAAGTATTTGATGCCTTCAATTCTCGCGCTTTCTTCGAGTACTCGAAACGAAATTACCAAGCACCATTATGTACATTCTGACCACTCGATATGGCACGGGTGTCGTTCAGCCATTTACAAGCACTCGACTTCTTTCAGTCAATGTAGAGTACTGTACACTATAATATCCCTCTACGTTCAATAGCTGGTTCAAGTGTTGAACTTATATCACTACATACTAAAGTTCAAATGTTTCTAAAATAACTTGCTTAACATAACATGGTGTTCTTGCCCAACAATATAAAACATTTGCAAAGACAGTGTAGTACACTTACCGGTTCAGAGAGACAATCTTCGTCTGATTGTGAATGCATCTCCCTTGAGCGAGAGTCCTTCTTCCCAAACGATGGTTGCGGGGACTCTACTCTTTGACTACAATTAAACTCTAATTCATCCGTCATCTCTTCACGTGCAACCCCACTTAAGAGTACGTCTTGATCCTGCTGTCGATTCTCAACAACGGTGTCCTCAACAAACTCCTCCTTTACCTCCACTATAGAGTCTAGGATGAGTTTACAAATGCTACAAAACTTTAAGGCTACAGGCAGTCCCTCTCCTCTCCTCTTAACAGGTGCACTCAAATTGTCACCTTTCAAATCTACCTTCTTACGTGATGCTCTCCTCTTCCTCGCTCTCCTATTCGTAAAATCTGTCTTACATGGTTTTCTTCTCGGTTTAGGAGTGACATAAGTGGAGGGAGTAGACCCTCCACTATCCTTCATGTGTCTAAGTAAGCTAATGACCCTCCTCACAATAAAGTAAACTATAGAACTTCAGCTCTGCTTATATACTGATCAATCCTAACTACTGCTGAACAACTCCTCCTATCATAATATTAATGATCACTGACATGTACCTCTAAAAATGGTCACTGACATTCTACAACTAAAGATATATGAAATTTGAATTAAAGTTCATATGCAAATAAATATAATTAAAATTCATCCGGAATTCAATATAATCTCCACTTAAATAGCATTAATGACAAAGGGTCACCCATCACTGACGCCTGGCCATGAGTCCTAGAATGAAAGACGGCTAGATCTAATCCTAGATATGCTGTCTTCCACAAAAAATCAAACCACGATCTAAAGTGCTACTGACATGAGTTAATATAAGTGTACTTAAATTCTCATTACGGCGCCAGGGATAACTAACAAAGTTACTTACATTCTAACTAACTTCCGTTACTCGTGATTCAGATTCATTTCCTTAGATGCAACTAGAACTGTATATAATCATTGTACTCGAAGTCATCAGTCTCTCATTCTTCTGCACCTTCACTCGTTTAGTGTCATATCCTCACGCTCTACGTTTCACAATGGCGTACGCCGCTCCTCCAGAAGTCCAAGGCACAGTCGTCCTTTATGCTCACGGCCTTGGAGTCCCTCTCTCTTTTCAGACCAGTGCCGATGGTATGGCTAGCGTGTCCTCCCAGCACCTAAGTATGAGATTCACTTTTAGAGAGGATACAATCAGGGTCGAGGAGGAGATTTTTGACGAGATAACAACTGAAGTCACTCACACTCTAGGTCAGTTGTCAGAGAGGGGTGAAGATGGAATTCTGTATTGGCACTTGTATCCTGGAACATATAGAGTTTATGGACTTACAGAGTCGCAGATGCAGACGTCTACTGAGATTCTGACTTCCCGCCGCTCCTCTACTTGCACTGTTGAAACTCCGCTTCTTCGTCACGTGAAGGTCAAGGTAGAGTCTGGCGTGGATGCTACTCTTCATACTCCGGTCATCTCCCTCTCTTCAGATGAAGAAACTAGTCCTCCTATGTTGTCCCCTCCTGTCACAGAGGACGCTGCAGAGTCTAGGCCCCCAGTCCCCCCTCCAGAAAAGTGCTCCACTTCCTCTCAAATTTCAGGTTATAGTACTATCAGTATTGTCGATTCACTTCGCAAACTTGCCGAGAGACCTGGTAGTAAGAACGTTCTGAAGAAACTGAACTACTCTAGAATGCGTCACGAGAGAGTAGGGTACCTGCCTGCCGTTTTCGATGGACCAGTTCTATTCGAATTACCCCCTGCGGCACTAGGAGCATCGCGGTCGCAGGCAAAGTCCATGCAGGGAATGGACAAACGATACGACGGCCACTTCTGGACCAAGACCATCACCACCAACATCACCAACGACTTAGGGCTGTCTTTCCGGTCCTCCACCTGTGTCGGATGGCTGCGCTGCATCAACAAAGACTGCCCATTCCTGGAACGCCGCCCCCGGATTCGTGATGTGAACGAGACTGACTTCGACGGCTGCACACTTCAAGCCTTCAGTGTCAACCTGCCACCACCAAAAGATTCCACGGTTGTATGCAAGGTATGCAAAGAACCCCCCGCCTGCATTGCTACCTGTGGGGCCCGTATTTTTTACGTGTCTGGTACAGTCAACCAAACGAGGGCGTGTATCCATCTTGGAACTCACGATCACCCTGTTAAGGTTGGCGACTACAGAGATTCAAAGGATGAGATCAATAGTTTGATCTCAGAACAGGTCGAGAATACACCTGGAGCAACAAAGAGCTCTGTGGTGCTGGAGGCGAGCAAGGTTCTCATCGGGAATTACTTGCTATAGCCAGAAGATGCACCTCCCAAGAAACTCACCATGGAGGAGCTTATTCCAGTCCTTGACAGGTGCAAGGACATGGCATCTCCGAACATTCGCAACAAGGTAATGTCATTCCGTCAATTGAGGAATTATGGAGTTATGGATGCCATAACAAAGCTGCGTGGACTCAGTCTCTGGGCATATGTCCAAGAGAACAAATTCCCTGGCCAAGGAAAAGATCTGGACAAGGTCTTCCTCTTCAAGATGTCGGAAGTGGGTCCCGGAAGCGGTGTCGACCTCGTGTCCAGGATGCAGCCCGGCGGTGATCTCGAGAACGCCTGGGTGATGTTTGACCACGTCAAGCGGGTACGCGATTGGACCACGTTGGCATGCCACGTGTACGACTCCACGTACTGCCGGGTCATGACGATTGCTACCTGTGACATGATGTCCGAGGACTGCGATGCCCAGATCCTGTTTTGGAGAAACCTAAATGCTGTCATGGAGAGGAATGGCGTTGCAGCGCCAAACTTCAAGGGCTTCATGGCGGACAGCGCACAGGCCAACTGGAATGCAGTACGGATCGTGTACGGGACAGGGAACAAGGAGGACCGCATGGAGGATCGGGAGAGGACCTGCCTATTTCATTGGACGCAGTCCATGGTCAATAATACTGAGAAGTACATCCCTGAAGAACTGTGGGAGCAACACAAGAAAATGTGCCAGCAATACCGGGCAGCGAAAACAATGGAGGAGGCGGATACTCTCTACCTCGCAATCAAAGGTTGGTGGGTTTCTACTGGAGCTGTCTCAGAGAAGGCCCTAGCTAGATTGGACCTCTGGCTTTGTTTCTGGCACTTCCGATTTCGCCAGTGGGGCGGCTTCATGACTGAGGTACCTTTTTTTCCTTACTCATTCACTCCGTTTTCTACTTCGCAGTTACCCCACCGCACTGAATGCCGAACCACATCTAACCAGTACTACCCTTGAATGTACAGAAATTTACTGAGGATGAACTTGCAGAAATGCCTACGTGTAACCTTGCTGAAACTGTTCACAGCAAATGGCTTCAGTCCTCTGGTAACAAGTGCGCCGACCTCTACGTGGCTACAGTTGATGACTACGTTCGGGCATTTCTTCAAGTTGTCAACTTCTACCAGTTTCGGAAAGGGGAAGTTGGAGGGACGGGTCCATCCAAGAAGGAACTGAAGCTACGAGCGGCAGAGCGCAGAGCGAAGTTCACAGGGAGACCGCATGTGCTTAAAGACCCCATGTTAGAGATGCCTGGAGCAGAAGAGTTCTGCACACGTCTGCCACGCCTAGCTGGAGAGGAAGTGTTCGGATCCATGAAGCGGAAGCCCGACCTACCCCTTGGAGCTGAGGAAGAATCTCACCGTCCGGACAAGGTAAACTACTCCCATCCAAAAGCACCTAGTCGTAATGTCAGGGCTCGCATCTCCCAGATGCCCATCATTGTCGAGGATGACACCGAAGATGACACGCAGGTCGACGAAGGCCAGTCTCCTACAGAGGTTGCCGTGACAATTCCAGAGACCCCACGAAACGAGATCGGGATCCGCCAGGTGAATGCAGTTCAGGAGTCCAAGGTTGACGTCAAGGAATGGCACATTGCAAGATTGTTGAAGACTTCTGCAAAGTGCTGCTGGGCCCAGAGAGCTGTCACTAAGAAGAAATGTACGGAGAGAATTGTGAGGAACGTGAACGCTACTGCTGCACCTACCTACACAGGAGTTTGGACCAACATCCGCCGGAATACTTCGGAGAGGACGGAATTCTTCTTCTGTTCTGACGACATCGAAAGGTGCGTGAAGGGCTCAAGGCGCAAGTGGGTTGCTAAGTACTCTGCAACCCAGGAGATGCCTCCAATTCCAGCCGTCTGGCCTGTCAAGCTCGGGACAAACCTGAACATCACCGAAATTCGTGCACTAGAGGCGGCTGGATTCCAGCTCCCGGAGAAGAAGCCGGTCTCCCCACGTCGCCTCTTCTCCTCCGCTCCGCCACCTGCAAATCTAAGTTCCTTGCCAGTTCCTGCAGATGCTGACCGCTACCCAGGCAAGAGAGACGGGAAGATGGTGAAGCGCACTGCCACTCGCCCTAATCCGCCGCAGCGACTCTCCATGGGCTCCTCCGACACCCTGAGAGCTCGCCTCCGTTCTGTCACCATGATACCTCATCCTGGCCATGGTTGCATCATAGGGTTGGATTCCGGCATTCCACCTAATGTCTCTCACTACCAGATCACCATCAGCTCCAACCCTGGTTGCAGTTGCCCAGCATTTCGGAAGACCATGACTAAGTTTCGTGGGCGGGTCCAATTCTCCTACTGTAAGCACGTTTATTTCATCCTATTGAAGGTTTGCAACCGCGATCCCTACGATGACCTTTTCATCCACGCGCCTACCTATAGCTTCAACGAGGTCAAGATACTTCTCAAAAGCGGAATTCTGACACACCCTTCAGCAAGAAACTAGGGGGCAGGCTACTTTTAGTCCATGTTCTTTCACGTGGACGGTGGCAACTAGGTTGCAAAGTAATTGCTATTTGAATTATTCTCTGTATCGAATTAGCAATACATATTTGTATTGTTTTTTTTAATATATAGAGTCCCACTATTCACATTGATTGACACGCCTAGTAATTGGTCCAACTAATAATGCAATGCATGTCACATTACTATATTCGACCACTTGTACCCTTCACCCCGTTAAGCACGGAAATATTATAGTAAATCATCACTTTAATTCAACCAAGAAACTGCTGCAAATAGCTATTTCATTCCCTGTACTTAATGCGTTTAGTTTTGCCCTTTGCATGCTCAGCATATCTACCAATATCAGACTCTTGTACTTGAGAAACTACATTCTTGTCCATTTTGGGCACTCCCAAACCTAGGTAGGGACGTTTCAATAATGGACTACTCCCACTTGACCCTTTAACTGCGTCCCTCGAATAAGTCCCGGGTGGGATCTTCCCAACCTTAGAGTATGCATGAGCTGGCAGCGGCTTCTCCACCTCGTCCTCAACCACTATGATCTCCCTAGGATCTCGTAACACTGAAGGGTCTGTTCCCAACTCCACTCCAACATCCACGACCTCCGGAAGTGTAAGTGCTTCGCCACATCCAAATAGCTCGTCTTCCCCCTCAACCTCCACGTAAGGTTGAAACGGGCACACAACATCACCAAGGGAAACAGCAACCACCTCGATGTCCTCCATAATCGAGGATCGGTACAAAACAGAAGTGTCCCTTACACAAAACGAAAAGAATGCGGAAATGAAGAAGACATTCCTCTCACCTTGAACTTAAATATCTTAAGGCATTGACTTGGCGCCCTAAGATCACGGACATGGCACCAGACACCAACATTCATCAGACGGGATGGGATCAATAACAAGCAGAAATTTACAGGAATGCGTCAAATTTACTATCCACCACCAAAAATATTTTAAACAATAAAACGGTAATAGGATCAAAATGTCATATATTTCCCTGAATATTTGAAAAAATTCCACGGTCATAGGTCTTAAATTCAGCTTTTAATAGGTAACAGTCGGAGAATATTCTCAGAATATTCCAGTTTTCTAATTTTAGTGTCTAATTTTAGTAAATAAAGTACTGTTTTTAGATTTCAGACTTCATTTTCTGCTCTGCGCTCTCCAAATCTCCGCTCTCTGCTCTCCGCTCTCCGCTCTCCGCTCGCATACAAGTCTCCCTCGAAGGCCCACAAGTTCAATGGGCGCAAAAATAGCTCGACTCCTTAGATCATCAGCAGCGGCGAGGCCTCCACTCAATCGAGCTGGTGGTAGTCGGCGTGGTGCCTCCACCGCCAAGCTAGTCCCCGTGGCGCGAGCTATAGACGAAGCCGTACAGAATGTGGCCCAACGTGGTGCGAAGAAGTCCACAGCCAAGGTTGTTAGGAAACCACCATCACAAGAACCCCGCGGAGGAACACGAAAGTCAAGCAAAAGAACTGGACCTGATCCCCTTCCATTCTATACAGGGTACACTGAAGGGGGGCCTTCTTCTGGAACTGGGGTTGTTCGCACACGCATAATCAGTGAGGATGGCATCACAGCCATCGGTAATTCCGGAAAGGAGAGGCCTATGAAGCGCCTAGTAAGTGCCAGAGATGGCAATACGGGTGAAGTTTCCGTGCAAGTGCGCAATCTTACATCGGAGGTGGAAGGAGAGGTACAAGCTCCAGTGGTCGGAGCTCCTGAGGATGAAGGTGACAACGAGCACTCAGAGGAGGAAGACCCCGATTGCGATGAGGCGCCAGATGACGAAGATGTGATAATCCGGCACGAATTGGGGCCCACTGTGGCTTGGAAAAGACAATCTTCACGCAAGAAGAAGCCCCGCAAAGCAAGGAGAGTCTAGACTGTGGTCACCTTTTTAGCGCATGAAGTAGCAGTAAATCTAAACATACAATCTACCGGCTAAAAACCAAAAAAAATACTATGTTATTCTTAATGTTTTTTTTTTTTTTTTGGTAGCACCTTCTTATTACGTAGGCTTATACAGTTACTTAGAGTCAACCTAGTTCATTATCTCACACTCGAAGGAATTGTATGGTTGTGCTCTGTATTAATTTTTGTGCGCTAAATGCGGTTAATATATCTCCATTGAGTAATTTCGCAGTGAATTTTTTTGGTATTCTGTTCAATATACGAGTATACCGTAACCGAACCTGTACAGTGTATGTAACGCTGCATATCCGGGCGCGTGCACTGGGACGGGCACGTACAGGAAGGCGGGCGAGTGCACGGTGTCGGGCGCGTGCGCGGGGACAGGCGCGTGCATGGTCACGGGCGCGTACAGCGTGCTCGCGCGTACAGATAACCGGCGCGCGCAGGGGTACGGGCGCGAGCACGCGGGCACGGGCGCCTGCGGCGTCGGGCGCGCCCGATGTGGGCTGACGGGCGCGCACGTGGGCACGGGCGCGCACACGCGGGCACGGGCGCGGGCAGTCCCCCGCGCGAACGCGGTGGACGGGCGAGTGCAGACGGGCGCATGTGGACGGGCGCGTGTGGAGGCCCTGTGCGCGCGCGTGTACGCGCTTACGGGCGCGAACAGCCGAGGGGAGCATAAAAGGCGCCCCTTAACCCTTATTTTCTACTTTTCAAAGTCTCCTCTTCCAGGTGGCTCCTTGTCCTAGCCCGTGACTCCACGTGCTCTGCTTGGAACTGCAGGAAGTGGGAGCAACCAGATTGGGTGGGGGGGATCTTTTGGTTTTTTTTTTATTGTGTGTCCAGTTCATTATTCCAACTATGTCGGTCTCTCGCGGATCCGGGAAACGCCCTGCCTACGTAGATCTTGATGCTCCTGTAGAGGATGTGATGGCAACCTCCACAGCACCGACCGTTACAGGCTCAAACCCGTCATCAAGCTCATCGGGAAAGAAGAACCGGAAGTCGGCGAGTGAGAGGGACCCGGACTACCCACCTCCTCGGTACCAGGAATTCGTTAGAGAGCTAGCATTGGAGTGGTACGGATGTTGGAAACGGGAGATGATTACCCGTACGTACGTTGAGAAGGGGGAGACCGGAATTAAGGACTTGAAGACCCATTTGGAAGAGTATTTGTGGAAGAAGCTGGACCTTTCCGAGAGATATAATGATTGTATTCATTACTTTCATTTCCCTAAGTGGATGGAGCAACAAATAACAACAAACACTACGAACATTGTGCATGTCTTTGAGTGTGTCAACAAGAAGCCAAAGGAGGGCTACTCGCGGGCGCAGAAGGAGGAGATAGAGAAGCTCAAATATGTCCAGGATTTGTGCGCGAGATTCTCGAATAATAAGACGAGGGCGAGGCCATGGCTTGAAGCTGGACAGAAAAGCGCAATGGAGAAGTACTTGTGGGGAGCAGTGGTTGGAGTTCCGAGAGGGGTCAAGTTGGTTCCGCTGTCAGGCACAAAGGAAGGCGGTTATGGTAAAGTCCGAAAATTACGTATTGTTGGCATGCAAACCATACCTGAGACTTGTGTCTTTGCGGGGAAGACGTCCAAGGCTCCTGACGAGACCCAGAAGCGGCACGAGACATCAATAGAAGCCATGGTTTGCAGAATTGACCATCCCGGCGTTATTAAGTTTTTTGCGGTCAATGACTGGACGATGGAAGCCTACACGCTTTGGTGGAATGGGGATTGCCTGCAGAATTTTCTGCACAAGTTCAATTCAAATATCGGTGAGGGTACTCAGAACCGTAACATCCACAAGCAGATCGATATGCCCATGGAAACACGTGACCGTGTTAAGGCCTTCCGCACCCATAGGGCCAAGCTAGCTTGGGCACTCATCTGTATTATGGACCGGGTCCATAAGGGGTATTTGCAGCATAATGACATCTCCCCGGGAAATGTCTTGCTTCACTTCCCAGAGGATAAAGTGAGCGAGGTTTACATTGGAGTATGCGACTGGGGCCTTGCAAGTCGGGTGTGTGAGACAACTCCTTCAAGGTACGGTTACCCAAGTGATGAGGCGCGTACGGAAGCCTTCAAGGAACGTGGTAGTTTTGTGGCTCCGGAGTTGTGGTACACTTATGATAAGCCAAATTCGGAGACCTCTTATGAAACTGTAAGGAGGAGACATCTATATACGCAGGCTGCCGATGCGTACTCGGTTGGAGTGGTAGCAAATAAGATTTGGGATAACGAGGACGACTTCGACCTTTTCAAGGATACAGCGGGGAAGGCTAGATTTGCGGTGGCGTTGAAGGAGCTCACAAATCCCGATCCCAAGAGCCGCTCCACCTTGCGTTTGGTCCACGCTACTCTAACAGCCCCTCCCTACAATTTCCAAATCCCAGAGTGTTGTTATCGCAAACATATTTAGAAGTAGGCAAGTAGTGACAACAATGTGATATTCTCAGTTCTCCATAAGAGGGGACATTTTTTGTAAGTGGTTTACTGCCACAATTTTGCAAAACTTTTCAATAAACATTGCACTTCCCAATTGCCCTCTTCTGAAATACATGCCCTCTCTTGTCATTTATGATTTTGCCCGATGTCGCTCTTTCCCTACTAACCTGCAGCGCTCGCGCCCGACCGCCGGCGCCCGATGCAGCGCACTCGCCCGAATGCACGCGCCCGATCCAGGCTCGCGCCCACATGACCGCGCCCGATAAGTGTGCTCGCGACCGTCAACTGGATCGCGCCCGCAGCGACGCTCGCGCCCGTTCGCAGGCGCACGCGCGCGGCCGGAACGACGCACGCGCCCTCGCTCTCGCGCACTCCAGCGCGCGCCCGTGACATCGCGTTCGCGCGGACGCTCGCGCCCGTCGTCCTGCTCGCGCCCACCCGCTCGCGCCCGTAATCGCGCTCGCGCCCGCACTAATTCAGCGCTAGGTAAATTCGTTTTACCCTTACCGTGAGTCAACTGGTCAACGCCCTTATGTGACGGACACGGGGGTCTGTCTTGTCACCATGACGGACTAACGGACTAACGGACGGTCGGTCCATTATGACAACCATGGTCTCGACATCTTGATAATCAATTTTTTGATGAATTACTTCAATGGAATCGTGAGGAACTTGAACTTTATGCGGGGGAGCACGAGCCAGAACTTAATGGAGATCGACGCCATAGTTATGATGTCATTTTTAGTTCCATCAAGGACTAATTTGGTGTTGTATTTTTTGTTAATGGTCATGTTGATACAAGCAAGACATTCCTCTACAACACTATGTCTGCAAATGTGCACAGCAAAGGAATATTTGTCTTATGTGTTTCCTCTTTAGGAATTGCTACAATTCTTCTTTATGGAGGCCGCACTATTCATTCTACTTTCAAAATCCTTTTTGAAGTTGATGAATATTTTATATGCTCTATAAAGAAAAAAATCTAAATATGCAAATGTGTTTTGTGAGGCTTCTTTGATTATTTGGAATGAAGTTTTTATGTAACACCAACATTATGCAAATGCACAAGATCAATCATAACAAGACATTTGAAACTCAAATTCTTCTTTTGAAGGTGTTGCTGTCATATTTGAAGGTGACTTCTATGAATTTTGAGAATTATTCTAAGAGGTTCTAGACCTCAAATTGTTGGAGCATGTTTTTGCAGATCTATAATATGGCAACGTATTATAATCTTGACCCTTTCCATCAAAATGTGCTTGCAAAATGGAAATGTAAGCACATTTCCATTTTGCAAGCACATGTATTACAAACATTATTATTCCGTATTACAAACATTATTATTCCGTACATTTTGCAAAATGTAATACGGAATAATAATGTTTGTAATAATGTATAATACGGAATAATAATGTTTGTAATCCATTTTACAACGTATAATATGGCAACGTATTATAATCTTGACCCTTTCCATCAAAATGTGCTTGCAAAATGCATCACCTGAAAACAAAGAATTTGCACAATGGCAATTACAACTATGTCGTGGCTCTAAATTTGGTGATACAATAGCAGTATGATTCAATTGCATAATTGCATTAATATTGTTTCTTTTATTTGATCTTTTATTGGCAACCTCTACAACAACATTGACAATATATCTTCACATGAAGATCAAAATTTCCATGATCAAAAAAATTTAAATGCTTGCAATACAGATGTTGATTTAATCAACAAGGAGATTTTGCAATTTTTCCCTACTATTTTTAAAACTGCTAGAAGTATCAATTCAAATAATGTTGAAGCTGGTGCAAATAATCATGTTCCATATCCATCTCATTATTTGAACTCATTAGATTTGTCTTGCATACCTTTGACAAAACTTGATTTGAAAATTGGATGTCCTATCATTTTATTGCAAAACTTTGCTCTAAAACAAGGACTTTGCAATGGAGCTAGAACGGTTTTCTTGCGCTTTTTGTATCGTGTTTTAGAAGCACATTTACTTTCAGATCCGCATGCAAGCGAGTACAATTTTATACCACAGATGTTTTTAACTCCTTCTTTTACAGCATTGCCATTTCATTTCATTTGGCGGCAATTTTTACTGCGATTAGGATTTGTTATGACAATCAACAAGTCTCAAAGGCAATCTATAAAGTATATAGGATTGGATATTAGAGTTCGAGTCTTTAGTCATGGACAACTATATGTTGCGCTTTCAAAAGCAACTTTTTCAAATCATATTGCAGTTTTGCTTCCACAAAGTAATACGATATCCAATACTGTCAATGTTGTTTATTCTTAAGTTCTTTTGCAATAAGAAATCTAATTTTCATTTTCATCCCAATTTTAATTATTTTTCTATTTAATTTTCAAAATTTCCATTTTCATTTAAATTAATTATCTTTTATTCTATGTTTTGCTTATCATTCTATAGATAAATATATCTATTTCTCTATAAAATATATTATTCATTTATTGAACTCATTAAATTATGTATAGAAAAAAATTGTCTCTTCCTTATATGACATAGTAACTAATTTTATTATTTTTGGTATAAAATTTTACAATGGCAACAATGGAATAGTTTTAACATTTTATTAATGTTAAAATAAAAACAATAGAATAGTTAATATATGGTGTACTTTTATAGATCAATACTTATTTTCAAGATTGATCCAATAGAATGTCATCAAAAAATAAAATAAAATAGAGGCAATGTTTGAAGCCTTCAGAATAAGTATATTTTATTTTTTTAAATAAATAAATTTCATATATAATTTTTATTTCTTGAATCAACTGATTTGAAGTCCATAAAAGTTCTATAACAATTTTTTTACAATCATAAATTAATGAAGAACACTATATTAAAAGATATTTTTGATAGTTTTTTTTTTTTTTTTTTTTTTTTTTTTTTTTTTTTAAATTAATCAATTTAAGAATTTTATCATTATTTCAAATTCAAACATGTTTTACAATATGGTGAATAAAATAAGGTTATAAGTTTCAGTATACACCTAAGCCAAAAATTCATCATTTCTTATTGTAGTCAATATTAGATATGGATTTTTATATTTTTGTTTATATTTGAAGATTATGATATGTAAATAATATATAATTCATCTAGAAAATATGTGAAATTGATACTGTACATCAATTGAAGTGATAAAAGAAAAAACCTGTTTCTATGATTATAGGCTCAAATAAGATTATATATAAAATACATACGACATTCAAGTAATAAATTTTATAATAGAGGCTTCAAATTTTTTACTTTTAAAAATATTAAGCGATCTTCTTTAGAATTTATAGTAAAAGAATTATGTTCTTAAAGTGCAAACATGATATGAGGATTTATAGTATGATGATCAATCATTTCAAGTCTTCAAATTATATACATTTTAAAAAGAATCTTTATATAAGATTTTGGGTTTCTTCTAGAAAAATTATACATTGAGCATAGATATCAATAAATGTTTTTTTTTTAAAATGATTTTTAACACTAGCATGGAAATTTTAATGAAATTAATTAGATGTTTGTATAATTTTATATACAATTATTCCATTTCTTTTTTGGTCCTTTAAAAATTTATGTAGAATTTTGAGTTTGTGATTGGAAATGTATTTAATTATTTGTTTGATAGTCTTCCGTTAGAGTATGATGTTACATTGTAATTTCTAACATTTGATGTGAGAAGCACATTGGAATTACAAAGTGAAGGACATTCATTGTATACATATAGAGACTTTAGAAGAATGGAGATAAGCTTTTATGAACCACTTGCAAAGTTTTGTGAGATACGGACAGTTAATATAAAACAAATAGAAATGTTTATAGGAAGCATAGGATACTTTCTTGCATTAATATTGCAAATTTCTTTGAACCATGAGGGTCAAAAACATGGTTTGAGAATTCTAATGAGTTTAACAAACTACAAGAGATTTACAGAAGAAAATAATAACATATTCCACTCTTCTTCTATGGCACAAGATTTTTGGAGATGGTTTCTAGAGCTTAAAAGGCAAGAAAAAATTCAGCATATAAAAGATCACCACACCATAATTCTTTCTTACAAATTTTGGAGATCTAAAACTATAGCTCAATTTTGTAAGTTATATTAGTTTTATATCATATATAAAAATGGGTGACAAGATTATAAGTAATATTCTTAATTCACCAAGTGATGTGCCTGAAGGCATCATGGAAACACTTCGTTACATCCAAGCGGCTCTATTGGCAATAAATTCAACCTTATCAACAAAAACTAATGAGTTAGGGCAAAAAGAAAAACTTGAATCTTCTCCAAAATATGAGGCAATCTTCTTGAATCACCAGTGTTCACAAAAAAGTGAAGCAACTACACTGGATCCACAATTAGTAAGAGAATTTAAATCATGTATATATTTACATCGCACATGTGATAAATTATTGGAGATGGTAAATGATACCAAACATCCTATGGAATTAATTCTTCAAGTAACTGAAAAAGGCATGTCTGCCTTACATGTAGGTGTTATGAAAACGTGTGAAGAATTGGTAGCAAAGTTGTTGAAAAGATTGAAAGATATGGTCGAACATGGTACTAGTGAAATGTCAGTAGTTGCTTATAATTTTTTTTTTACAATTGCAAAGCAATATGGACTAACTGCCTTTGACATGGCTGTTGTAGCTGGAAACGAGAAGATTATTAAACGATTTAAGGATAATTGTTTTACCTTTTCATATTCCTTTGCTCAAAAAATAGGTATTCCTAAACATCATGTTGTTGATATGTCCGAGGTTTGGTTGCATCAAATACGAGAGTTGCTGAGGCCTATTCTCAATGAACCATCTATACGTAGAGAAAGCCAATCTAATGGAGCATTGTGGAAAGAACTTGCATCAGGGTTTATTGGAGTTCTTCCAGGTGAACATAGGAATGATCCAATTTTTTGCCTTCATTTTGCTGCAATGTTATGTTCTGAAGGCACTATTGATCCAGATGACAATGCATTGATTCCAGTGGGTTGCACATTTTTGAAGCATGTATGCAACAAGATAAAGGATTTATCTTTACTTGCACCTCTTCTTGTTCTTCGAGATGACCAAGGTAGAACACCTTTACATGCTTGTTTGACAGGACGCTTTGGAGAGAAAGGAGATACAAAGGCTACAAAGCTCTTCCTTGAAAACATGTTTTTATATTTTCCTAGCCTTGATTTAAATGTAACTGATTTTATGGGAAGAACTCCTTTGCATTGGGCAGCTGCCCAAGGCCTTACAAATGAAGTGGCTCTATTGATTGAAAATCCCAAAACAAATCCTAATGTATTCTTTCATGGTACTCTTCAAAGATATGAAGATCAAAGTTCAAATAAAAAACAATCCAATCAATCTAGTCTTTATAAAAATTTCAAAATAAAGTTTTTTTGTTATGTAACAGCTCTTCATTTGGCAACAATTAATAATCATGTAGAAGTAGTCAAAGCCCTGTTAAAATCTCCACACCTTGATGTCAATGCCATTTCTATTCGTAATATCAAATTTGAATGTTTACATGATTATCCAGAAAATGAAAAATGGACTTCATTTCAATTGGCAGCATACATGGGTCATGTAAAAATTTTACAATTACTTTTAAAAGTAAGTTCAAATTCATATGGTTTAAAAATATTAGATTGTATATACTTATATGTTTCAATTGAAGAATTTTGAGGTTTCTTTAAATTATCCTTCAAAAATTAGAAGATATGAATATGAAAATCAAAAATAATTTTATGGTCATTTTTAATAACATCTAATTTTAGATTTTATATCGAAAAAATCCAATTGATGTAATTAGATTTATGTTGATAAGTTTATATAAAAATGTAAATATCAAGGGATCCACCAAACTGTGATGGAAAATATTTTGTATTAAATGTAAATTATAATTCAAAATATAGGATCCTCGTTTATATGATTCTGGATTGGATAGGAAAAATCCAAATGTTCCAATTGGTTATAATAATGTTTCAGCATTGCACATTGCATCATCATATTTCCATCCTCTAGCAGTCAAAGCATTGGTTGATAGTGAATTATACGATGTTTCTATTCGAGATAAGAGTGGAAATACTGCGTTACATTATGCTGCAACAATGGCAGGAACAAAATTAGAGGTATGTGCAAATATTTATCACTATGTTAGCTGGGATCATTTTATGAAAGATCCTCCAAAACCAATGAGAAGTCCAAGTGAACATGATATTTTAACTTGCATAGATATTTTGATGCAATCGGGTCTTGATATGCGACAAAAAAATGACAATGGAGATACATCAAATTTGCCTTTATCAAGTCCATTGAGTTTACAGCAATGGTGGTTCAAAAAAATGGCAACGGAAGCCCAAGACAGTAAGAACAATTTGAGCATTGCAGCAAAAAGCATCTCTGTAACTGCTGCTTTAGTAGCAACTGCATCATTTGTAGGCCCTTTGCAACCACCCCTTGGATTATCTACTGATACAAATCAACCGTGGATGACAGGATATAGTCAAGTGAATCATGCCGCAATTCGAGTTTTTTTTATTTGTGATTGTTTATCATTCTATTTTGGAATAGCTTCTACAGTATTTGCAATGCTTCCATCTTGGCCAATTCCATTTGAAGGGCTTTCGCAAGAAGTGAGAATAGCAAAGAGATGTATACAAGTTGCTGGACTCCTCCTTTTTGCATCTATAATATTTGTAATATGCGCATTTGGTGCAGCTAGTGTAGCTATTATGCCTGAAGGAAAGTGGCAATACAAGTCATTAACTGTGGTTTGTACAATCTTGGGTGCATTATTATGCTCTTTTATTTTGTCGCTTTCATTTTTAAGGCTATTGAAGTTGTTTACACCAAAAAGCGAACTTGCCAAAAGGTTATCAAATGGCGCAAGTTCAATTTTGTTATGGGGAGCGTCACTAGAATAGTAAAACGGTAGCATTTTTAATCACTATTATAATAAGCAAAATTTATTAACTTGTAAATTTGATTTGTAAATTAAAATGTAGAAGACATGAGTTAATTAAGTGAATTCTATTGCATTTTATAAATTTGTCTATTTATAAAAGTTATTTGATTTAGTTCTATAGCAATATAATAATTAGATTTGACTTAGCATTTTTTACATCAACCATACATATTGCATAGAATCATAGATTGAAGAATTGTTTAAAGATGAAAATTTATACAATGAAAGTTTGTCACAAGTACAATTTCATTGTATTTGACCATTTTCATAATAGACCCTACTATGTTTACCATTCTATCAAACAAATATTTTTCTCCTTAAAAATGTTTTTTTTTTTTTTTTTTTTTTTTTTTTTTTTTTTTTTAATTTAAAATTTTATTTATTTTTTAAATATATAGAATTCAAACATAAATTGATGGGGTAGGTATAATTTTTAGATTTTGTAAAGATGAAATATGTAATAAAGTTTAAAACTGTTCTTTGATTACATTCCAAGTTGATTGATTTGAAAATTAGAATATTTTTTAAAAAAAACTTCAACATATGAAATTAAAAAACTAGGGAAGACTTTGAATTCTATGTTTTCAATAGAAATTCCAACATGCAATATGAAAAGAATTACTAAAAAATGTATCAAAAGATGACATCACTAATATGATAGATGTTTGATTTAGCAAGTATTTAATATTTTTTTTATCTTAAGTTATAATTAAATATTGCAATTTAAAAAAATTAAGTTTAATGTTTGATAAAAGCGTAGCAATATACAAAAAAGATATTCAAATATTACTTGTTAGAAAAACTAAATTGTAAAATATTTAAAATGATATAGGTTTCTACAATTTTTACAAGTAATGACATATTGTTAACATAAATACAATAAATAATAAAATATTACATTTAGACCAATTTTGAATTTTTTAGTCTTTTTTTTTAAAAAGGTCTATATAAAGGTTATTACAATGTTCATTTTTTCACATCCTTTATATAACCTTCATTTTTTAAATAAAATTTGCAATTGACAATATTCTAGTAACACTTGAAATTTTTATTTTTATTTGATTCTTTAGAAAGGAATATTTGACATTAAAAATTGCATATTGCATTTGCAAGTCTTGACCAATTTTTGAAAAACGATTAGCATAGAATTTGTTTCCAAAACTTTTTTTTTTTGTAATGCTAGTATTAAATTCAAATATTTAAATACACATCTCAAAGAGCCATACGATACACTCTTCATTTGAAATGCATCTTTACAAAAACGAATTGATGCTAATGATGATCAATTATTTTAGACTTTTTGTATGCATGTAAAGGTTCTTGATATTTGTACATTTAATCTTTCTTTTAAAAGACCAACTTTGCCCTTTGAATGCTCTATAGTGGTTTAACTCTACATGAATTCACTACAAATAAATCATAACATGTATATTTTTATATTTTAACAAAATTTATTTCAAAAAATTGAGAATGTCCAATTGCCTCTTTAATTTGATCTATATTCTTGCATAATACAATTGCAATGTAGATATGCAATTTAACTTCAGAAGTTCCTAAGCACACGAAGTCCGGAATGACTTTAAACTTCCAGAGGGCCTTCGGGGCAATGGTTGGGTAGGCTCTTGGCATCCCTCCCGGATGACTAGGGTTCAAATCCCAATGCCACCCGGGGCTTTACCGCCATTGATCTACCCAATCTTGGTGGGGGGTCTCTTGACCTTGTTGTATGGATATCCTTTTAATGTCCTAGGGGTGGAAAACATGTCCGTTCTTCCTAATGGTACTTAGCTCTAGGCTAGGTAGCTATAGTGCTTACCTTCGAAAGAAGGCATCAAGGTTAGGATGCACTCTGTAGGTCCTGGTGACATACTTAGTATCACTATCCCCAACAGACACTTCATTCACACGGGCCTTCGGCTTGAATTACTCTCTGCAATTTAACTTTGCTTATATAAATTTCTAAAGGAATCTAAGACTAGAGCCTATCACTCTCATTTCACTTCTTTCATCTTTTCCATCAACTTGTGTTTCTACTAGTGAATTTCAATAATCATGGACTTGCTCTTTACCAATATAAGTAAACTGATAATATCCATAGTCTACTTGCTTACTAGGTCGGGGCACATTGCTAAAAGAAAACTAGGCATCCCCTTGTCAACCGGTCTTAACATTGACTTTTGATGATTTTTGATGATTTATAAGGAAAGTTCTCTTGTGTGAAATACTATTGGTCAAAGATAGACAGAACAATGGATATGTGCTTTTCTACTCTACTTCTCTGGAACGATTTCAAGAACTCATGGAAAGAAAAACACCTCTCATCCTTTACAAATCCAAGGATCAAGACTGAGTCCAAGTAAGAAAGCTTCATATATTTGGATACAAATTTATACAAGTGCCTTGAGGCAAACAAACTCCTCCAAAACTTGTTCAACATGTTTATGTTAGATGGCGGGGAATAAGTAGCCTTACAATTGGCCTTTATTCTTACTTTAATAAAGCCTCGGCTTGTCTCAAGGTACCACATTTGATATCTTAGGGCCAATATCAACCTTCCTACTCTTAACCAACAACTTTCAATTATTCATTGCCCCTGAACGACATTAGAAATCCCTCAGCACTTGCAAGTGGTGCAAAAAGCTCTTTTGCGATTCCTATCGCTTTAGTACTTAGGGTAGGCTATTCCAAATGCATCAAGAACATCATGTTGAGGAGATCTATAATCCAAATTATTGCATAAGGCTTGTGCAATCTCTATATAGAAATACAAAAAGTCAACGCAACCGCAAGCATAGCATTGCAAGTAAGGCATTATAAGAAAAAAAAACCAGCCTTGCAAGTATGAGCACAATATTGCAACTGCAAATACAACACCACAAGAGAAGAAAGGGCAAGGTTTAGGAGATTGATGAAAGCAAAGCACAAAATATGTGAAGCAATGAGTAAGGAGATCAATTTAGAAAAAAAACATATATTTAGAAAGAAAAAAATTAGAATAAAAATAAAAATAAAATAAAATCAGAAAAAAAAATTCTCACAAGGTGGAATTACCTTAGACTTGACTCTCCCACATTCAACTGACACTGGTAGAGTTCCTCTTCCATTCTGTAGAATGTGGAAAGTGACTTCGTCGTAGCATGAAACAAAAATATGTGCCTTTCCGAAATCAAAGTACATGTGTTGGATGCTGTTGTTTCTAACAACTTCTTTTCTAGCCATTATCATGTCGTTGTAAGTCATGGTACTCCAAAAATTCCTTGTGAGAATAGATTGTCCTGAAGTCAATGTATTAGAAGCTGACTCAATTTTGATTTACCTTCAGAGACCATCAAAAATTACAAATATACACATCACGAACATGTGAGAACTCACTACAAGAAGGCTGTCGTTAAAATTGACAGGAACTTGACAAATTCTTGTCAGCTGCTCTGTAGGTTAGGAGACCCTGATTCGGACAAATAATTGACAGAGTTTTGTCGATTATTCTGTCAATCCGGACAAAATTCCACGTAGGATTGGCTGGCGTCTCACCTCAATGCCACGGTGGATCTATCCAGCCATGTCAGCATTTTAACCTAGATGAACAGTTTACTTTAACCTCGGATAAGTTGTTTGTAATTGCTAGTAATTACTTAATTCCGAGTAATTAACATTCGATAAATGACGTGTATTCTCTTAATTTTAGGAAGTAATCGTGAGGTAGATTTTGGGTCCATTTCTCCAGTGAAAAATGCACGAATGGGTGCGTGCCACATGCTTGTGTAGGCAGATGACATGTCGCTACTTTTCAACAGATGATTTTTGTATGTGGATGCGATGTTTGTTTATTCATCCAGTTGACACGTGGCTGGCTTAAGACGAATGAATTCTGCATATGGCTTCGACGTTTGACCATTACCTAATTTGTGAATTTAGGATTCACTTCTGTAATTTTAAATTGCAAAAAAAATGGAATATATAATTTCCAAATGCCGGTTTAGGGTACAGTAGTAAGACAAAGAAACACATTCCACTCAAACAGACGGCGTCATTTCAAAATTCAAATGTTATTATATATATTACGTTTACCGGTATGTCTTAGAATATGAAACACAGTCATGTATGTGCAACAGGGTTTTCAAATTAGACGTCCAATCCGGCTCCGGACTTTCGGACGTCCGACCCGGACGTCCCCCGTCCCGGACGTGGCGTCCCCAACGCTCCAAAATTACATTGCGGTAAGAATTCGTAGACCCCGGGGGGGTAAATTTTTTTCAACATGAATTTCACTTACATTAATATGACAAGTTTGTATATTTTCGGCTTTAATTTTATATTGCAAGACAAATATTTTTTTTCATGGAAATGCTCTTTTCCTAATTACTTGCTTTCTTGGGTATTCAAAATTATGTCCATTGTAGTTTGTTTATCTCGGGGTTATTTCTTATGTTTTCAAATACTATTATATTCTACGTTATTTCAATTAACTATTTTCTAATTATTATCTCATGCTTTATTTAATCCTCTAATCTTTTAAAAAAAATTCCTTTCTAAGATGGATATTTTTTTAGTTTCTTCTTTTGCCATAATGTTATTACCATGACATGGTTTTCTCTATTCACTTCATACTCCTCATTTCTTCTTGTATCTCATTTCCACTCTTGCAATTATTATTATTATTATTTTATTTGATCTTTTATTCTAATTATCTTCTTGGTTTATTATTACCTCGCATGTACTTTTTTATTTTATATTTTTTTTCCCTTGATATCTATCTTCTCTATACACATCTTTTTCCTTCAAACCTTTTTTTCCATTGTAGTTTGTCTATCTCGCAGTTATTTGTTATGTTTTCATTTACCGTCATATTATATTTTATTTCAATTTTCTGTTTTTTTTAATTATTGTCTTGTACATAATGTAATCCCCTAATCTTTTATTTTATTTTTCCTTTCTTCCGATAATTAAAAATAAAAAGATAGAATGGGAGACAGATTAGAGGAATATTAAATAAATAAATAAATGATGGGAGAGGAATGGAATGATAGGAAAATGAGAAGATAGAATGGAAGAATAATGTCAAAATAAAAAACTAAAGAGAGGATAGAATGGAAAAATAGTGTAATAATAAAAAAAAATAAGAAGATAGAATGGAAGGCAAATGGAAAAAATATAAAAATAAAAGATAGAATTGGAGACTAATGGAAGAATACAAAATAATTAAATACTTAAATAAATAAATAAACAAATATAAATTATCCATTACTTCTTTGTATTTTTTATAGAAGCATTCTGTACAGTGATACTCTATTCTTTACATTAGCTGGGATCCAGAAGAATTGTTAAAGGGATTTTTTGCCTTTTTACCTAGGAGCAGTAAAACAGGAGCAGTAACAGTGAACTGCTAGGAACAGTAAAACAGTTAGTTATTGCAGATTTCTTAGTTACTGCTTTTTGGATGAAGTTTTGACAGTCGGATGAAAAATCGACTTGGATGAAAAATGGACAGATTGGTGGCGACGGCTAGGGTTTGGGGGGGTAGTGAGGAGTGAGGCCTTGGCGGCTCTCACTCTCTCTCTCTCCCCTTGCAGATTTGCTGTGGCTATGGAGCTTAGATGAGGATTAGGAGGTTAGGAAGTTGTTGGGTAGTAGGAGCAGGACAGTAAGGAGCATAACTGATTGTGTAGGACAAGCTTTGATTGCTGAAACTGAAACTCTTTGAGTACATTGTGTGTTGGATACATTGAATGCTAGGGTTTTGTTGGGAATGAGTGTTGGGTTGTGGAATCAGTGGCATTAATGGCAGTTTTACTGGAGCAGGAGCAGAGTTTGTGAGGTACAGCCTAGGGGGCAGAATCTCTATTGGCAGTAAAGTAAAGGGTAGTGTTAAATTTTGTGGGTTTCCTTTTTTGCTTGAAACAGTAAACTTAGCTTTCAAAGGGTGAGCTAAATCACCCTTTAACAACAATAGAATACTAGGAATGGAATATTAATATGAATGCCAATTATGATTTTAAAGAAATGATTTGTTTAATCATAATAGATATTATTTTGGCTATGAAGTATGTGTTTGTATTTCCACATTTAGATTCCACATGTTATGTCCTTCATCCATAAAAATAATGATTTTTAATCACCTTTAAGATGGAAAAAAATTCATAAATCTCTGAATAAAAAATCGACGAGATTTGTTAAACTCTAAGCCATAGAGACTCAATGTTTGTCTAAAAGGAATGGAAGGCAAACAATGTGGCATTCACTAGCCCAAGTACTCAAATGTAATAATAGCATATCTTTCATTCCAAAAGAAAGAAACAGTTCTCTTAATGTCAACTCCCGAACCTTCAAAATTCACCCACCTTTTAAAATTAAACATCCACCCTTGTCAAATGGCTAGGTTTTTTAATTAATTAATTAATTAATTATTATTAGAGCTAAATATATTTGTATTTAAATTCCTATCCTCTATCATTTATAATGAAAAATTTGTCCACAATCTTCGACTTCTAATTCGAATTTACAATCCTCAATTCTAATTAATGTGTCCTCCAACCTCCTTCACATAATTTCAACCTCTATATAATTTGATTTGAATTATAATTTCTTAGTGTTACCTCCTCTACAACATACCTTCCAAATCCTCTGATTCAAATTCATTTTTAAATTTCAGGTTTATCCCTTATTTAATTCCAATGTTTCATTCCTGATTCATACCCTATATATACCACCCTCTGCTCCCTCCCCCATCCAATTTTCATTCCTTTAATTCTCTCATGTAACTAAATTTTCCACTACCATTTTTGAACGTCAACAAAAAACTTCAACTCAAAACTATTAAGTAGAATATTTTAAAAGTATTCCCATTATATCTCCCCCAAGATAGATAAGATCCAACTCCTCAAAGAATCTTCCGGACATTCTTTAGCCAACTAATGCATGTGTTAGAAACTTCCTCATTTGGACTGCATATGAAAGACTACATGTCCGGAAATGGAAGTTCTAGGACTACTTTGCTTTTGCCAAGGAAGGAGGATGTGAAGAAGGGAAGAGAGTTAGGGAGGAAAGGAAGTTAGTGAGAGAAGAGAGAGGGATGGGAACAAGTAGAAGCAACGGCCGTCCCCCTTCGAAAGTGGACAACCAATGGCCTTAGTTTTACAAAAACATAAACGAAATTGCATTGCCCCGTATCTTCTTCAAAACTTGTCTCAATTCCACTTGTGAGATGTTTTTTGGCATCTACAAGAAACGTAGATGCCAGAAAACACCTCATAAGTCCGATTCGGACAAGTTTTGAAGAAGTTATGAACATTTTAAGTTTTGGGGGTCTTTTTCTCGATTGGGCGGCCGTCGCCGTGGACGGCCGAGGCAACGGCGGCCGTCCGCGCGGATGGCCGCCCAATCCAACGGCCCTTGACGGAATTGAGCGGCCCTCCAACGGCCCTCAACGGAATCGAGCGGCCACGATGCGGCCGCTGCGGCCCGATCGTGGCTGTCGGATCGGAGCGGCCGCGGACAGGCCGACCCCAGGGTCGGTCGTGCGGACGGCCGGGGGATCGGACGGCCGTCGGCGGCCGCTCCGATTTGACGGCCCACGATCACACAAAGCGGCCGCTCCGTGGCCGTCGGATTGGAGTGGCCGCGGTTGGCGGCGACCCCGCGGCCGTCTCCGCGATCCGACGGCCGAGATGCGGCCGCGTTGCGGGATCGGCCGATTGGACGGCCGAAAAATGTTTACCCCCCCTAGAATTTTGTTTCACCCTAGGGTAAAACCTGTTCGTGTGATTTTTTTTTCTAAGTCACAGGACGTCGTGTTGCGCTGGCGGACGTCCTAACAACCCTGATGTGCATACATTTACAAAACAGTAGTCATACGGTCCCTGGAAAGTTCAAGATCTCCTGTCATTTGTATTATTTGCTCCACTTATGAAAATATGTCTCAATGACATGGACTTCGATTTAACAGTACTTGTTGACGATGATTTCCACATGTTCAAAGGTTATTAGGGCATGCGTTTAACCCTTTTTGCCTTCATCTTAATGCGTCTTGTTATATTCATAACTTGACTACTCCCTGTTCTTGCACCATTTTCCTTACACTGCAAAAACCATTGCCAACCTTTCTCAACCAACTGTTGTTATGTAAAACCCTCTACAATATTTGATAAGTATTGCCAAAATAAGGTAAACAATGGCACTGCACTTCTTTCACATTCAACTGTAAGCTCAGAGCATGCAATTCACAGTAAACATGCAACTTGGTTTAAGACATAACCCTTTTAGTTACAATTCTGCAAACTGAAAGTAAGGTATTTCCATAATAACACTTTTCTGAAGTACAAAAGGAGCTACCACCCTGATGTACAAAATACTTCTACGTCAATCCTGCTACCACGTTACACATTTCTAAACTCACACACATGGATCGTCTGATGTGCACCGGGCAGCTCTCCTTGTTTCTCCATATAGTTCTGAGCAGACAACTACGGTTAGAAATTCACGTCTACTAGTGTCGGGTTTCGCAAAAGCCTTTTAGGTGTTCCAGGTATGAAAGTGGATAACGGTTGTTTCATTTCCATGCTAGTTAGATTAGTAACCGTGCGGTAATCATGGTCCGGTGAATGTTAACACATGTATCTTGTTCCTCTCAGAGTTGACTATAATATTAAATCTGAAGAAGAAGAAAACAATTTTATTGTAACATATGAAATACTTTTTATACACACAAAGCTGAGTTGCAAGCAAAACCGTCCTCTATTACAAGAAAATGGAGTTATTGGATGATGTCACTGAAACGATTTGCTCTCTGGAGAAGGAATTACCCCCTTCCGTTTTCGTTATCATGATGCATCTTCCCATACATTTAGTGGAAGAACTTTTTCTATGTGGGCCTGTTCACACGTGTTAGATATACCCTCATTACGTGCAAAAACAGGTCTTGAAAAGGCCGTGTAAGCCTGCCCAAATTAGGTGAACCCCCTGCCCAAATGCCGCTCTGTCGCTGGCAGCGGGTGCCAAAATCGCTGCCCGCAGAGTTAATAGGGCGTCGTAATGGTATCGGGATGGGGTTGCGGGGCGGGGTCGGTGTGCCTAGTGGCGCCGAGGTGGCTCCGTTGTTTGGTGAACTACGACTTGTCGCATTTATTGACCTTGAAGCCCGATTCGAAGGAGAGATGACGGGAGATTGGTGTCAACCGTTTCAAGATTCGAAGTTTACTGCCACAACGGGAAGAAGCCATGGAGCTCGGTTGAGACTAGGTTGGTCTCCCCACCTAGGAATGGGGTGAATCGAAGTTGGGTGCGTAGAATTTGGGTGTTGTAGGACCAAAGACCCAATTCTAAGGTGGAATTCAAGGAATTCAAGGGAAAGAGTGACAACTAAACCTGTGAGCATGTTTTTACAGATACGCGCTGGCAGCAATTACAAATTCAAGCAGCAAGCATTGGAAGGGTGTTCTTGCAACTCCTACTGCCCTGGACTGAAGAGGTTGTGTAAGTGTCGTATTCTCTATGGGAAGTTCGGGTCGTGCATGGCCTCTACTAGAGTAGATGATGCTCTTCATTTCATATTGCAATTTCCTTGAGTAGCTATGGTATAGGGTTTAGGTGTTGAGAACTCTAGAGTTTTGGGTATTTGGCAACCTTAAGAACGTATTTCTTCATACTTCCAGTCCGATCCGAGCCATTGAGAGTTGGGTCGCACTACTTTGGATTTCAGGACTCTCGATGGCAGCAGGAGTGGCGGAGCCTTCAAGCTACCGTCCCCAAGTTTGTCTTGATCCACGCTATGCACCACTTGTTAAGAGAGGTTCAATTCGAGACGAGCAACCTTAGGTCAAGTAGACGGTTCACTGAAGAAAGACCAAAAGCAACAACAGACAGAGCGGTGAGCATACCATATAATGGGTAACATGCTCCTCTCCGAAGGCCTTTAAGTATGCCTTTCCCCACTTGTGTATCTTCTGCTTGAACTGCATCCGTTGCTCTGCTGTCAACATCAATCCGGTCAAATATGGTACGACCTCTTCAAAGGCTTGCAACATCTAATACTTTGCAATGCGGTCAGCTCCACTTCCGGCATTATTATTCTCAGCTTGACATATATCCTTCCAGGCCTTATCATTGCCAGACCAAACGCTTGGCCTAAAAAGTCTGCTGGCAACAACACCACTCAGAGAAAATTTCTGTGGCACGTTTCAGTGGTGCCACTGAGCTTGGGTCCCTCTTAATCTCTACGTTTCCACCATGAGCCCCAATCGCGGACAACGACTTCTCCATCTGTTCAATTGCACTAGTCCTAAGTCTATGATTCTGTATGTTCCAAACATACATGATATGTATGTACACAATCTTCTCCGTCAATCGAACCAAATGTGCACTCTGGACAAAGAAATTGGTAGGATAGGTTTCCACCTAGTAGATGTTTAGGGTGACAAGGTTCCTTAGCTACGCTGCTGGAAAATAGCCCCCCACCCAATTTGCTTTACCACAGCTCTTAATGGCAGCATTTGCCTGACTTGCTGTCCCCACAGTGGGCTTTATCTTCTTTTGGTCGCAGTATATGCAGTTCATCACACATGCAGGCCCAGACTGAAGCCCATACATGTACTTAATTGTCTTCATGTCTGCTACAAGGTGCCACTCAACATCGAATTTACCAACTCCGGGGAGATGTAGTCTCTGGCCATCTGACTGTGCTGCAATCACAGCTGATAAGTTTGACTTTCCAAATATCCACGAGAGAACATCGTAGGACTCCTTCTCGACCTGAAACGTGGCAACTGGCCAAATCTCCTGCTCGGATTGTACTGAGAAGTACCTCTTGTGGTCCACCTGAATGTTAGCCTCCAAAGCCCTGTTCATCAACGTGATGCTAACACGTTCAAATTTCTTCCCGTTTACAATCTCCGCCTCATCCAATTTGAGGACAAATATCAACGGAGCCCCTTCCAACTCTGCAAGAATCTCCTCACGTGAGAATGTTTGTGTAATGCAAGCGAATTAACTTCCTTTCTTAAAGACACACAATGCAGTTGTTAGCACCAAACAGAAATTCACCTTTGCTGCCAACAAGATAAGAAGAGGATGCATACCAAATTCCGTGATGCCATAAAAGATCACCATGCTCTGCTAGACCACCTCAAGGTCCGTGAATAGCTAGTTTTTTTCATCTAAGACCACCTCCTTTCGCTGGTCCTCAGATTTCTTGCTTTTCTTTGACACTGTTGGCAGCTCCATCCTTCTCTCAGCGTAGTAGTACTGGCCAATAAATTGTGGCAAGTTCGCATTTAGCTCCTGCCGAAGCCTTCTAACGTGGTAGGGACTAGGTAGTATGTTGGATTTCACATCCTTGATCAAAGCCCAAACTGGATCCTTCACGGCTTGGTAAATAGCACCATAGCCGCGATAAGACACCCCTGCTTGGTCGCAGGCAGCAAGAATATTACCCAGCCCTACCCTTTTTCCAATTGCCTTGAGGACTTTACTAGCAATCTTTGTCTTAACATGCTCCATAGATGGTTGAGTTGCGAGGGTTAGACCTTCATGCCTAGACAATATCTTTGCTAACGCTACAACAGTTCCTGTTTGGAAGGCTTTATCCCAATGAAGTCGCTGCTTCTCATGGTTGACCCGGTTGTTGTCGTTGACAGCATCCACGAGATGAGGTTGCAAATGCGTCCTAACGAGCTTCACTCTGCGTTTTGCCCACCCTAAACCATGATTCAACTCATGAATCCCCCTGAGCGGTCGAGCCCTACGTCGCATCCCCATAGGCGTGTCCTTCAAAGGACTCGGCCCCTCCTGTAGACGCTCACTTGCTTGCTACCAGCGACGCACCTCGGTCTCCAAGCCCTGCACCGTCACCCTATGATTTCTCTCCATGCTGCTCATCTCGCCACGAATAGTCTCCAATTCAATCCGCAATTGCATGCATGTATCCTCAATGTCCATGTTATCATCAAGTCTCTCTCTACTGCCAGCAAGGTCGTCTCTCACCTTCCCTAGTTCTTCTTCTAAATGTCGGCACTACATTTCCATCTCACGCCCTGTAGGTCCTCCTCCATCAACGAGACCCAATCTGCGTGCATATCCGTACAAACCTCGCTCTCCATGACATATGAATTCCAGGCAATCCCGAAGAGTTTTGAATGGAGGTGGCCTCCCTATTCCTGGATCAACTGGGTAAATGCTGCCATTGATCTACAAGTCAATGTTGGTATCCCCGGTTGACCTCCGTTCTAGAAATGTTGATGGGCGGGTAGGCAGGATTATGGAAAACTTCATCTTTGATTACCAACTCAGGATTTTGATGTCGTCAAGTGCTCAAACTGTGCAAATGTGATTTTCTCTGTGCTGGCAACATGTTCCCTTGCCTTGGTTGGTACGAAAGGGAGATGTTATAGTTCATTACTGTGTCTCCCAATGCCTTGGGGTTTAGGGAAGCATGGCCAAACGGCCAAAATCGCTAGTTCAGAGCGTAATTCTGCACAACGATCAAGATGTCCATGGCAATTGGATCCCACTGAGGCTGGACCGGGATTCATGGGCTCTGCTGCAACTGGAAGGACCTTGGGGTAGAGAGGCAAGGTGGCATGGTGGAGATAATTTTTGAGGGGTCTTCAAGGCTCAGATCATGGATTTTTCATGGACACCTGGTGTGCGTGGACCAAGCAACGTGGATAAGGTGCTTGTGCGGTATACGTATCAGCCTCGCCAATTAAGCTTGGATCCTGCTGTGGCAGCAAGTAGGCAATGCACAGCCAACTACCTATACTCCTCGCACTTTGATGATTGGGTGCACCCCACATCTATCATCAGTCCCATTCTTGTGCTCCATGCAGAGATTGGGGAGGCGACGCGGAATGGTCGAAGCCATACAGACTTGTTGGACACGAGTACATTCTTCCTTGGTGGCGTATATTTTCCTCCGGTAGAGCCTACGTTGTACGGGAGGATAGAACCAATCCCGCTTCTTGGTTTCAACGACGTGGAGTAGCCTTTGCCAGACATGCACACCTCTGAAGCCTTCAGGACGAAGCTGACAGCAGATTTTTCCAATGCGATGAAAGCGAACACTGGTAGTAGTTTCGCCCATGAGCAATGGTTTATGCCTGTCCACGTTATGGTGGACTTGTTTGCGGTCGCATGTGACAGCATTCGGCGGACTCCTACACTCTTCGTTCTACACTCTCCGTCTGAGGCACTGCTAAGTAGTCTGATGAATCCTGGATGGGCTAAGAAATTTCACATTGGCCAGGATGTTATCAAGTGTGTTGTGAATAGGTCCAGCATTGTCTTCCAGTACCATGTGAACAGGCAAACACTATACACCAGGTTCCAGTATACAAGATTTAGGGGTGCTGCCAACAATAGATGGGATGCGATTGACCATCTACCAGAGGTGGAGATGGTAGAAGTCTGTTGTACATATAGAGGGAGACCAATGCGAGCATTTGAAGTGGGCAAGGACTCGCCTGTATCCCACTTGCGCCATGAAATTGCAATGACGCTCGGAGACGATGATCCCAAAGAGTACAACATGGTTCTGGTGGAAGCAGATGGTTCACGTAAAAAAAAGGTATATGTAAGTAACATCACTCCATTGGTTTTAGATACGCAAGGTGCTGCTACTTAGTTCCGTCATAACGGTACTAACACAGTTTGTTGGAAGCATTGATGTAGATCAACATACGTAATGAGAGGCGTGTAGTTCTTGGCAGTTCCCAAAACCATCAAGATAGTGGAAGTGTAGGACATCAACGTTTTCACCACAGCATTAAGGTGTTCTAATCACGGTCTTCACAAGTCTGCCCACAGTATTTGAAATGCCTCCATGTTTCAGTGAACCGATGCCAGAATGATTTTTTACACTTGTAAAGGACTATGCGTTGTGCTTGAGACATCATGTATGGTTTAATATATGTTTTATCATCCCCAGAACGGTCTGTAACCTTCCCCCTTGATGAATGCAAGTCTACTTCTAGAACAGCTTGCTGCCAGTATAGATTAGGGTTTAGGACAAAGGCGACTTCCATACCATCACGACCAATGTGGCAGCCACATGTACAAAATGAAAATAAAATAGGATAACATTCATCATAAGTGTACAAAAAAATGAGGTTCGGTTTCCAGAAAGTCTGACCCCCCCCTATCAGAACTACTTACACACTGCTGCCAGCAACTACTTGCTGGCACCGCAGCTACGAACATAGAGTCGAAAATCAGGGCAGTACATGAAAATGCAACGTGGAACAACGTAAATGCCGCTAATACTAATCCGCTATGGCACTATCAACAAAAAAAAAAACATAGACTTCAAGCCTCTGCTGAGCTTGCGATGGCATAAACAAGCTTCTCCAGGGCAGCTCCAGCCGGGTCTTGAGATGTCCCCCCGGACTCGGTGGCACTAGTGCTGAGTCCACCACCATGAGAGCCTGTGTCCTCGGCCTCCTCGCGTGGAGGGGCATGTGTCTCCCGGAGGAAGCTCAGGTCATCTGACTTCTGGGTGTTGGCAACACCATCGGCATCCCCTCCGGTTGCTGGCAGCAAGGCCGCGGATACCAGGGGCTGAGCGGAGGTCTTAGCGATGACAAGCGGATCCGAAGCTCTTCCAACCTCTTGAAAGCGAGCCTTCTTCCTGACTTGGTCTTCCTCCCCCAAAGGAGGAGAAGTGCGCTTAGCCGCCCTCTTGCTGCCAGCAACAGGGCTCTGGAGGTCTCGTACTCCCACCTCGGACTTGAAAACCTGCTGGAGGTGGTGGAGCTCCGCTTGAGCTGACTCATGCAGTGGAAATCCCCATTGCCCAAGCCACCCCCCACTCAAAGAGCGGCAGCAACGCCTACACTTGGCGTCAAGGGAGAAGGCAACTTCAAACATACAATGTGGGTGTGCCAAGCAGCCGCATGTCAAGGGTACACAAGCGGCGTCAACAAAGTACAGTGCACAGAAGGGGCAAGGGTCGGAAACCTGAATGGGGAGGGCTCGAAACTCGGATGGCAGGTGTGGGAGCACACTCTTTGGGCGAATGAATGCGGCTGCCAGCTCGAGGGACATGATCTCCACGCTAGG
The DNA here is from genome assembly GCA_014871385.1 of Ceratodon purpureus. Taxonomy (NCBI): domain Eukaryota; kingdom Viridiplantae; phylum Streptophyta; class Bryopsida; order Pseudoditrichales; family Ditrichaceae; genus Ceratodon; species Ceratodon purpureus. The sequence continues at coordinate 19,087,112 of CM026425.1, forward strand.
GACCCCGATCTCGGCCTTGCACTTCTCTATGTCCCCCATCAATGCTGCCAGCTGCTTCTCCTTGTTCTCAATGCGAAGCAGGGCTTCTTGGGCAGCCTTGCTCGCATTGGAAGCCTGATCACCACCAAGACGGGCCAAAGCATCCAACCTCTTCTTCTCTTTTGTGTTGCCAGCGGCCCCGGCTATCTTGCTGGCAGGATGGTGGGCGACCACATCGGAGGGAAGTTACCATGCGTGCTGCGAGCGGCGAGCGGAGAGCGGCGAGCAGAGAATGGCGAGCACAGAATTTACCTTTACCAAAATTTTCAGGACTAATAATACCCCTATAACCGCGGGAAAAAACAGAAATTTGCCATTTTTTGTAGTTACTTTTTTTAGAAAAGATGTGTAATTCCGTGGATTTCTGGTATAAAATCACTTTAGTTTATTATGTATTTACCAAGAGGTATAAATTAGGGCTGATGTCATGATGACGTCATGCATATATATTTTTTGATTTGCGATGGGTTTAGGCAAGATACAATGATCAGGCGTTGAGTTTTAGATCAAACAAATAATTCTTTCATAGGTTTATGTGAATGCACAAGGAAAAAATCAAGTTTCACAGATCATAAAGAAGTCAAGGTCTGAAAACTTCCTGGAATATTTCAAAATCCGTGTATAATATCTTAACTGCTAAAACCAAGATATACCTTCTTGGAGTCCTTGTCTTCATCGAAGATTACTCTCTCTTCCTAGGCAGCAAAGCATCTTCATTTGAGTGATACAAGTAAGAGATTCTCATCATGAAACAACACTTGGTAAGCTGGGTTCCACAGAAGGAGGCCACTCTTGGTTTCTTCAGCTTGTTTCTAGGTGGCGTATTAGGATAGTGACACAGTCCTTGGCATTCTGTGCTGTATGTGAAGGTAGCGTAGGAGTTCGGGGGGGTCAATCTGCAACCTTGCGTGGAACGTTTTAAGATTAGAACAATTTAGTGTATTGCACGATGCCGAAGGTGCGTAATGCAAGATCGAGGAGGACGAGAGCGGCTGTAGGTTTGGCCCGAAAGGCACCGGCGAGTTATCAAGAGCTGCGGCCCTGGCTGCTGGAGGTGGAGCGCGCCAAGGAACGAGGCATGGACCTGCCACCGTTTCGGCACATCGGAAGCCTCCATGTTGGTGAAGGTGAATGGCGTTGGACAGTGCTTTGTACCAATGAGCTTCTCCGTATTATGGAGCTGTCCCTAATCCCGTATCCCTTGCCATCCACTGTGGAAGAGAATCCAGTTGTTCAGCTGCCCGAAGTGATCATATCGGATGGCAAAACTTGCTGGTTTGATATCGACAAGAGTTGGACTGTATATCCTCCGAAAGATTAGTTCTATGAAGACTAGAAGGGTATTCGTGTGCAATGAAGGAGTCCAGAAGAGTGAAGAGGAAAGAACGAGTCTTTTCTGCCTGTCCGAAGAATGGGTGAGCTTGGAATTATAAAAAAAGATTACTGTTTGTAATCTAAGTGTTTAGGGTCATAGGTCTCGACGGAGAACAGATGATGTCAATATTATAAAAACCAAAGATTAATATTTAAAGAAATTTCTAATAGTAAAGGAAGTCTCGGAATAATAGATGAGATGGTATCATGAGAGAGGTTGTCGTCCACTGAAGATGAATTATAGTATTCATATTTAGAGAATATTTCTAAGAGTGTTTTGAGTATAATTGTAAAATGGGAGGAATCAGAATAATATAAAATGGTCGACGTATATTATGTAATTTATATATTAAAACGTCTGTAACTAATAAATTTCAGAGTTCCGTGTGCTGTAGTTTTGGACGCTTTGGTGGTTGATGTTGATCGTCAGGTTCCCCTGTCCGCTTCCGGATTGGAACCCAGTCAAATCGTTTTTCCCAGATTGATCCGGTTTGTCCACATCCAACTCGGTCCAGCCAAATCCCTTCATTGTCTGCTTTCCATGCACAATCTATACAGTCGATAGGCATTGAAACGTGGTTCACTAGAGGAGGTTTCCATATTTTAACATCTCTACGATATGCCATACTCCCCAGGTCTTTAAATTTGCATATCCAGGGCGAACTGAGTAAACGCTCGTCGGTGCGTGGATTTAAGGATATGTAAAAAAATCGTTCGGAAATGTGTGCTCGAAGTCGTCCAGGAATTTTCACAGTATTCATTGGGGCATCCATAACTCCAAATGTAAGTAGTAATTCATCATCGAGATCATTGAAAATAGACACTCTATACTCCTTCAGAAATTCGTGGTGGTCCTCGTCCTCCTTCCATTGCTTAAAAAGCTTGTACTGATGTCTCCCGCTGAAAGGATGGAACTGAGAAACATACAGACCATCTCGTTCAATATTCCATCGGCACAAATATGTATCAGGGCTGGGACCTTGTTCACAGATTGGACAATGGTCATCGTTGAAATTTGCAGATTCGTGCCGCATAAGACGAGCATGGGGATGCTCCCAGATGCACATGTGATCTATCTCATACTTTATGGCACAATTCCATTCGCGGATTTCGTATTCAAAATCACAAAACAAATTATCTTCGAAATCAAGAAGACCGCGGCCAACTTCAACATTTGCATGAGGTTTGATTTGATAAAGTACGACATTTTGCGTTTTTGGCACACCATGATCATAGACCTTTTCGAAGCAATCTAGCCATACCTTCTTGGGAATATTATTTGTAATTTCAACTGGTGACAATACATTCTGTATAATTTCCTCATCAAATGATTGTACTTGTCGGAAAGTTGTCAGAATTAAGACATAGAGTACTGAAAAAACGCATTTAAGTCCATGAACTTCCATGCTATTAAGTAAATGTGAATTCAAATTGAATTATAATAATTATTCGAATTTTTTTGAAGAATGCGACGACAATTTTTGAATTCTTCAAATGTTCTGAAAAGGTGTTGTGAATTCTGCCTATCCATCCATATCACTTATGATGACTTTTCAGTAACAGTTATACTTGTCGAATTAAGAAAAACTCATATTACAACAGTTACTTAATCATACCATAACCAAAACAGAATTGATTTCTTGTGAAAGAATGGTCGATGTGCCTGTTAGCCATGGGCAATGAATTAGTTAACAAGAAGCTGTAATCCGATACTTACTGCAGAGTTTTTGATCAGACATAGATCAGATCGAATGAAACTCATTAAAAAGTCATGAGACTTACATATGCAGTTCTCCGAACTAAGAACAGAAGTATGATTATTTCAGGGAAAAGGATGCTTTAGAACTAATGAAATAAGGAGAGCAGATGTTCATAAGAAGTATGGAAAATTGAACAGTTCAAAAGAGTTATTATCACTTGCTAAGTTTAATAATAAAAGTACAAAGGAGAATCGCAGAAGTAATTCCTCTACGAACTTAAAAAATATGGATTCAGTTGTTACAGAAAACAGTATCTCAGAATCCCTGTCTCCTCAAATCCTCAATGTATTGGTGACGTGGTACAATCCTTGACGTGGTACAAAATTTTAAAATGGGTGAAGCTAAACGAAATCATAAACGAGAACTACGGAATAAACTCATCGTCGCTTTCTGAAGCACTGTTTAAAATGAACGGGCAAATACTAGGATTGTATTTCTTGCAAGGACTAGATGAGGCACTCGAACTAGTAGAGGAAATCTGAGCTAACACTTCTGCTAGGCCTTCAATATAGCACGGAAGTCCATCAGATCTACTCGGTGACCGGTACTCTCTCCAATGACGCCTCAGATTTAGACGTCGACTGCAAAATCAAATTAAATGTTAGTTATAAAGGAAAGAGTCAAGATATTAATGAAGAGCAGAAGAGAGGGAAGGATGAAACTGGTAACGAACTTACTCACATAAATCTACAGCATCCTCCTCGGGAAGGACCTCGTCATCCTCGGTAAGATCAGTAACTTCGGATGGCGCTACTGCATGAGGCACCGCCGCAGTCTTCTGAAGAGGATCCAGAACCTCCTTGAAGATGTTCTTATCCCCTTCAAGTGCCACGATCGCCCTCCTTGTTGCCTGGGCGGCCAACACTGAAGCTCCTGAAAGTGAAATGGAAGAAGTCAGAGTTCACATACTTCATAAAATGGCAGTTATGGAGAACTAAAAATGGGAATAAAAGACTTACCAGTTCCCGGAGAGAGGTCACAGATGATCCCATTTTCGGGGGTAAGTCCCCCAATAAGGAGCTCCATGAGGGCCTGGGACTTTTCTTTAGGACCTCTCCAAAGGAAGTCAGAATCCTTCCTCTTCAGCGCGGATTCCTCAGTCACAACATTAAAAAGAACATCATCCTTAGATAGGTTGATCTTCGCAAATTGAGGCCCTGTGACAATGGGAAGGCTCTTCGGATTCCTAGCAACAGGCTTGGTGAAGCTGCGCACTAACAAGACGGCCCGAAACATCAAGGTCTGCATTCACCAGAAGTTACATTAATAGGGTAGCAATCGAAAAATGAGGAAAAAAAAAAATTGAAATCAACTTCGCAGTGGCAAATCTGGAAGCAGACAACATACCAATCTTGCTGGGTCCAAAGGGTGCGTATGATGTAGGGAGTTGACAATGATCCATGTTAACCGGAGATTCCTCATCTCCCCTTCCCTCTTACCTTATAGTTATTTTCCCTTTTTACTCTCGCAGTTTCCCCTTGCAGTTGCAGAACAGTCATCCAGTTCTTTGGATGAACTCTGTCCAGCCGACTGGATGAACTCTATCCAGCCGACTGGATGAATACTGCTAGGTTTAAGAAGCAGGATTAGGGTTTTCAGTAATCATTCCAGACTAGAGCAGTTAGAGTTAGAGGAGTCTGAGAGCCATTAGAGGCTGCTGTACCATGATTATGGGCTGTTTTTGACTCATTAATTGCAGTTTTGACTGTTTTCTTTACTTGTATTGTATGTTTCTAGCTTGTTATGAGTGTTTGGAGTACTTGAATGTGTTGGGTTTTCTAGGGTTTTGATGGGTTTATAGAGTTAGGGTTTGGTTGATAAATCCTCCCTCTATCATTGGCGACCATGCTTTAGTTCGGATCATGTGATCTCCTGCTTGCTGAAGGCTGTCCACACACTAGAGCGGTCTGAGAGTCAGTCATTTAATCTGCAGAGAGGCAGAACTGACTGTTAGAGGTTTCGTAGGAGTGCTGAAACCACTGCCCTGGGAGTCCGAGGTGCTAAGCAGTCCCTGACAGATGTTGAGAGCCATTGCAGCATTGCAAAGGGCCGGCAGTCGTGCTAGCAAGCACACAGCCCAACTCTAGATATCTGAATTCTGCACACTGCTGTAGTAGAGAGGGACAGGGACAGTTTTGGGTTCAGGTGTTTTCTGGGCAGAAAACAGTGGTACAGACACAGTGGCAGTTCCAGTATGTGCTCAGAAGGACAGTAACAGCATATTAACCTTGCTTCAGGCTGTTTGGGCGCAGGTACTGTGAGCAATTGAAGGAGAAGCGAATGGGCTGACACCCACCTTGGGAACTGAGGGCAGTTCCACAGCGAAAAAGGGGATAGAGGGTGATTCAAGTCACATTCGAACATCCACTGAAACAAAAGGGGGTGAAAGGTAAGTAACCCACAAAAAATTGTGTATTCAAAATTCAAAGAACACCAGATTCGAAGATTCAAAGATGCTTAAAAAACTGTTAAGATTTTGAAATTTGAATTTGGGTACCTGAAATTGAGACCTGGGTCGGCTGCGGACCTCAGGTTGAGGACGTGGGTCGGTTTAGGCACTTTGTGTGAGGTGGGGTTTAAAGTAATTTGGAAAATTGATGGATGTGAAAACCTGGGCAGAAGGTTAATTTTTGACCCAGGACAATCACAGTGGTAAATAAACACTATCACCCAGAGACTGTAAATTCTAAGAGATAAATTCAGTGCGAAAAAGGGGATAGGAATAGGGGACAGAATAGTTCTGAAATTACTTTTGTTTTGTTCGGAACCCTGTACAACTGCTTGTTAGTATTGACCAGACCACACACCAAGTGTTGGGTCAGTGAGTGCTGAGTGGCAGAGATACAGACTGCCGAAGAAACAGACCAAGAGTCATCGGAAATTGATTGAGAACAGCGGACCAGGAGCATTCAATCTGACAGGCAGTAACGGCCAGACAGGACTGGAAGCAAGAGAGACCAACACATAGACAGTCGCCTGCTCACTACGGTCAGTGAAAGCCATGGAGGAGGGGGATATGAACGACTTCAAAGCTGAGAGACAGGCAATGGAGCGATATCGAAGATATATGCAACGTGAGGAACGGACTACTGAGCAAAAGCAAGCGGAAGGACAGAGCCGACTTAGCTCGCAAGGCAGTGCAGCCAAGCAAGTCGGCGAGCTGATTGACATGGAGGTGGAGAATGACCTGTCATCATCAGATGGGAGGACAAGAGAGAGCAGATTTGGAGAGGAAAGGCAGTCTGAAAAAGGGGATAGGCTGAGTCGCAAACCTGATCCAACCAACACTCCTTGGAAGTACCAAGACATGAAGAGAACAGCGTCCTTCAGAAGAGATTTTTCTGCTGCAGTGGACGACTACAACACTTTCCAGGAAGAAAGGCGTCAAACGCAGGAGGTCTTTGCGGAGCCAACACAGTGGCCGAGTACAGTTACCGGCAGAGCCGACCTGGAGACGGAGCCGACTCGGCTACGTAGCCGACCTGTATCACCAGGGCACTTGCCAAAAACCCCTGAGACACTACCCGCTGCATTCCAGAATCTGCGGCAGAAGATGGATGAAACCAGGAGTCGATCAGTACAGGAGCAAGGACCCTTTCACCCCTCAGACAATCTTCATAACAGAAATGTTCAGTTTCTGGATGAATTTCGACTACGGTCAAGGTGGGAGCCAGAAGAGGAAGATCAGAGGGCACTAGAGGCCTTTGCAGCGGAGCTAATGGCAAGACGGGAGAGAGTCAGGCAACACAAGGCCAGCCAGACTCAAAGCAAACAGGATCCAGGGAAATATCTAATGCAGTTAGAGGCTCTACAACAAGGTGTACCCTCAGGAGTGGCTTCCCTGCAACATTGGCACACTGAACCCCAGTGGACAGAGAAGAACCCAACACCGCAAGGGGAAGATTTACACCGTCGTGTAGAAGAGGCTGTGCAAAGACTGGCGGCACAACAGTTGGCGGCCCAACAGCTAGCAGCACAGCAACTGATTGCCCAACAGAAGGAGCAGGAACGTCTAGAGCGTGAGAGACAGGAGTTGGCCCAACTGCAGGACCTGTGGGAGGACCAACGGAGGAAAACAGAGCAGGGGCGCACTGAGGGGACTATTCCAAAAACCCCCTACAGGTATATAGTGGAACCCGAAGCGACCGTAGGGAGGGTGATACCTAACCCTTTGCCTGCAGCGAATTCTTCGACTGCCCATAAGCTGCCCGGATACGTGGATCATCTCACTGGGGATGTGTATCATTCCACACAGCCGACCCAACCAGCTGGGTACTCTGGGAAGACTGTAGAGCCAACTTTCGTGGGGGCCATCCCTGGAGCTGTATCCGAAGGAGTCCTCCAGTCATACCATTGGCTCCCGCACCAGTCGGCTACAGTTCCACCGCCTTTCCAGGAGGTCCGTCCACTGTACCAACTGTTCTCCAGGTCCCAGCATCTTATCCAGTGACAGCCATGCTTCCTCCAGTAGCACCAGTAGTACGGACAACGGACCTCAACTCAGCTCCGCCAAGGCCGCCTGTTAGTACCCAGAGGAAGCAGTTACCTTATAGGGCCTACAAGGAGGGTAGTGACCCTGATGCCCACCTCAGATACTTTGACAAGTGTGTCTGGTTTAATGGCGAAACAGATGAGAAGGTCATCATTACTCTGTTTGGTACAACACTGGTGGACAAGGCTCAGCGCTGGTTTGATGACTGGTTAGACCATCATATCTACTGTACTTGGGAGGAGGCTAAGGAGGCATTCAAACTGCGATATAGGGAGCAGGATTCAGACGAGCAGGTCTATATGACATTGCGGACATTCAAACAGGGAGAAGGAGAAAAGGTTCAGGATTATTATGAACGCTTTATGAAGCTGGTAAATTGCCTGCAAACTGATGTGGGAGAGGGATTTAAATTGACATACTTCCGAGCTGGGTTACTGGACTACCTTAAGGTAACTACCAGCGGCTCTACAGCTACTACCCTGACTGAGCTTAAGGAGTTAGCAAGACGCTGTGAGACCAACTGCACTGATGCATCCGGTAAGAAGTTGTACTTCCAGACTAAGAAGCCGGAGCCGACCAGTAGTCGTGCTAACACTGTAACTGCTCAGGCAGAGGGGGTTGATACTATCCCTAGAAGGTATTGTACTGTGTGCAAAAAATTCGGGCATGATGATGCATACTGCTTTGTGAACCCAGCCAACCCGAACAATAGACTCTCGAAAGCGGAAGGCCGGCCGACTGTGGGGGTTCATGAGGTGTCGGCTACGCAGCCGACTACTAATACAGGGAGGCCACTTTACAACAGACAAGGAGGTTATCAAGCAGGTGGGTCAGGGCGAAGTGATGCCTGTTTCCTCTGTTTAGGCACTGATCACCAGATGCGCAACTGCCCACATAAATTGGATTTTCAGCAATTCATGGCTGCTAAGAAACAGGGAACGAATACTGTGGGGGTCAACAGTGTAGAGTTACAGGAATTAGATGACCCAGAGGTGGCCACGATTTTGACTAGGGCTGCCAGGGAAAGGGCTGGGCTCCCTCTAGAGGATAAGGAGCTTAAGGAACCTGAACCGAGGCAACCCAAAACTCAAGCAGACTGGGATAAGGAGGAGCGCCTTCGAAAGGAGTTTATAGCCTTCACAGAGGAAATCAACAAGGAAAATGAGGAGGCTAGGCGTGCTGAGGAAGAGGACCAGAGGGCTAAAACAGCCGACCCTGAAGCCACGACTCAAGAGGGGCCAGTTTTGGGAGGAGATTGGGCAGGGTTCCCTGACTCGGATTGCTTACAGACACCACACAAGAAAGCTGTAGAAGAAGAGGTGACCAGCCCAGATGCTCTACAGCCAGAGGCCCTGGCAAAAACAGTCAGCAGGCAGATATTACAGACACCTATCACGGTATCATTGGGAGAGCTGCTGGAAGTTGCTCCTAACCTGACAGAGTATGTGAGGGCTAAGGTGTTTCCTGACATCCGAACGCCTTCAAAGCCTATGACTGGCTCTGCCTCATCCACTGAGGGCTGTCAAGACTCACTGTCAGCTACCTTGACTACTCAGAAACGGAGCCTGGGAAGTACACAGGTAAATCCTAGCCCTGTCGTTGGGGCAGTGGATATTGACAGGGGTCTACCGGTGATCTCTGTGCAGGTGGGCAAGTTAACATTGGACAATGTCCTGTTGGATGGAGGCTCAGGAGTGAATCTCATCACGGAGGAAGAACGAATCAGATTGGGACTCAAGGAGCCATCACCTGCCCCCTATAGATTACGCATGGCAGACCAGGCAGTGGTGGAGCCAGTGGGCCTGATTAGGAATGTCCGGATCCACATCCATGGCATTCCGTATAACATCAGTCTCACAGTCATCCGCAATAAGGAGGTTAACGAAGCCTACAGTATGCTCCTGGGCCGACCTTGGCTTATAGATGCTAAAGCAACTCATGACTGGGGGAACAAAGTAGTGACGATTCGAGGGAATGGGACAGTGAAAACCATATCCATCAACCAGAGACAAGGACCCTTGCCCAAGTTACCAGAAGTACTGGTCTGTTACAATCTAGCTGAAGGTCTGACTGATGAGGAAGAAGATCGCTTTTTACAGTCAGAAGAAGATATATTCGCAGTCGGCACCATTACACTGCCAGAGTCCTTGCGAGTCCCACTACATGATGAAGCCGACCTGTATCAACCGGACCTTCGCAAGGCCGACTTTGACGCAGCCGACTTACGAGCCGACTTGGACATCGCCGCCCCAACGAAGGCATCTTCTCCTACCCTGGGTTCGGCAACGTATCCAGAGAATTTCTATACCTTTACAGAGGGAGAGGTGCTGGTTGATGAGACCCCAGTACGAGAGAAGCTGACGGAGATGAAGGTGGCAGCATGGAATTTAACTGAGGAGGAACAGCTGCGGAAGATTAATGTCGGCACTGAGAAAGAGCCCAAGATTTTGAAGATTGGAAGCCACCTGGAGCCAGCTTTAGCCAAAGCAGCAGAGGATCTCTTACGAGAGTATACAGATGTTTTTGCCTGGACATACAAGGATTTAAAGGGCATCCCTCCTTCAGTAGCCCAGCATCGCATCGTATTGGAGAAAGATGTTCCTCCAAGCCATCAAGCTAGATACAGGATGAACCCCAACTATGCCAGCATTGTCAAACAGGACATAGACAAGCTTCTGGCAGCAGGGTTCATTGTACCAGTCGAGGAGGCGACTTGGCTCTCACCTATTGTTGTTGTCCCTAAAAAAAATGGTCAATTACGTATTTGTATTGATTATCGAAAATTAAATGCTGCTACCCGGAAGGACCCTTATCCCCTGCCGTTTACTGAAGAGGTCTTAGATGCTGTGGCAGGTTACGAAATGTACACTTTCCTGGATGGTAGGTCGGGCTACTACCAGATTTCCATTGCCCCAGAGGACAGGCACAAGACAGCCTTCATCACGGAATGGGGTGCTTTCGTATGGGTAGTCATGCCTTTCGGCTTGACTAATGCACCGCCGACCTACCAGAGGGCTGTGAACAAGGCGTTTAAGGAATACCTGGGGCTCTTCATGAAGCTGTTCTTAGATGACTTTACCGTTTACAGTGACATAGCCGACCATCTGCTCAAATTGCGACTGTGTTTTGAAAAATGCCGGGAGTATGGTATCAGCTTGAACCCTGAAAAGTGCGCTTTTCTGGTAGCCTCTGGTATCATTTTGGGGCATGTTGTTTCCAAGGCAGGCAAGATGCCAGACCCTAAGAAGATCCAGGTCATCCAGGATATGCCTCGACCTCAACATGCAACCGACGTCCAGATCTTCAACGGTTTTGCGCAGTTCAATCGAATCTACATCAAATTCTATGCTCACATCATGGAGCCCATCACCCGGCTGATGAGGAAGACTGAAGAGTTCAAGTGGGTTGAGAAGTGCGAAGCTGCGTGGGCAGACATTAAGGACAGATATACCAACGCTCCGATTTTGGTTGCCCCAAGGTGGGATCTGGAGTTCCACGTTCACACCGATGCTTCAGACATTGCAGTGGGAGCCATGTTGGCTCAGAATCAGAATGGGAAGTGCGATCAGCCCATTTCTTATGCATCTCGATTGTTGAATTCAGCTGAGAAGAATTATACTACAACAGAAAAGGAAGCTCTAGCTATGGTGTATGCCTTAAATAAATATCGCCATTACCTTTTGGGAAACAAGCTGGTTTTTTATGTAGACCACATGGCCCTTGTATATCTGGTTAACAAGCCCCAAGTGTCGGGGCGGATTGCACGTTGGCTACTGCTCTTCCAGGAATACGATTTCACGGTGGTGTATAAGCCCGGCAAGACGCATGGTGCTGCCGACTTGCTGAGCCGACTTCCGAATGGCGAGGCGCCAACAGGAGTTCCAGACCAGCTTCCAGACGCAGGACTGTTTTATGTCAAGCCAGAATGGCTCCAGGACGTCATGAACTACCTGCGCACGGGTGAACCTACTGCCACGATGAGCAAGGATGAGAAGAGGAGATTAATTCTTAAAGCCTTACCCTATACTCTGATTCAGGATGTGCTATACAAGAAGGGGCAAGATCTGGTGCTACGCAGAGTCCTCGACCCTGTACAGGCCGAGACAGTGATGAGGGAAATGCACGACGGCTGCGCAGGGGGCCATTTTTCACAAGACATCACATCCAGGAAGATCCTAGATGCGGGTTACTGGTGGCCGACAATGCACAAGGATGTGTCTGAGTACTGCAGGGCATGTGATAAGTGTCAGCGGGTCGGCGGCTTAGCCAACACTGGTCTGGCTCAGTTGGTCACTAGCCTACCTGCGGAGCCTTTCATGAAGTGGGGTCTAGACTTCGTAGGCCCCATCAAGCCAGCAGCAGCCCGAACTGGCAATAGGTACATTTTGGTGGCGACCGACTATGCCACCAAATGGGTGGAAGCGAAGGCCTTGCGCACTAATACTGCAGCAGTAACTGCCAAGTTCTTGTATGAACAGATTTTGACCCGTTATGGCTGTCCGCTGACTTTCATCAGTGACCAAGGGACTCATTTTATCAATGAGACTATTGAGTACTTAGTGCAGCACTTTTTACTGCAACATCGCACCTCCACTACCTATTATCCTCAAGGGAATGGACAGGCTGAGTCGACCAACAAGGTGTTAGGTCGGCTGCTGACCAAACTGGTTAACGACAACAGAACCGACTGGGATGAGCATTTGCCCACTGCCCTGTTATCCTATAGGACTGCTTTTAAGGTTTCCACTGGATACACCCCTTTCCAGTTGGTTTACGGACTCCATCCATTGATGCCTACAGAGTACACGGTCCCTACACGAAGGACAGACGGCAACATCGATTTTACCCTTACACGAGTCCTGCAGGCTCGCACAGCCGACTTGGAACAGTTGGACAGTCACAGGCTTGCCGCACAGGAGGAGGCGGGTAGCCGGCAGTGGAATAGGGCTCTATGGAGCCAACAGCGTTTCAGGCAGAAAGATTTCCAGGTGGGAGACCACGTCCTTTGGTACCCCAAGGGGGAGAAGGAACATGCAGGGAAATTCAAGTGTCGCTGGTTTGGTCCGTATCGGGTTCAGTATAGGCTCCCCAACAACACGGCATTACTGGTAACAGAGGCGCATTTTGAACCTGACCCTATCATCGTCAATATAAACAAGCTTAAACCTTACCGTTTTTACTCTACTGACCAATTAGTCACTGTCAGCCCTAAACATCGACCACTAGGGGTCCCTCCTGGCACTCCGGAGTCTTCACCTGACGTGACAGCAGACCCCGCACCGCCTTTAAATGAGCCGGCTACGGGTGGCAGTCCCTCTTTGCATTCTGTTCCTCCATCCCTTCCTACTCAGGAATTGATGAGCTCCGCCAACTCGCCCAAGAGGACTCTTGACGTGAGGCAGCCAAGACTCTTACCCAACCATCTACCTTATTCAGAGGCAGCCATGACTCCGGATACCCCAGTCTTTAATGTCGCATGCTGTTTTGTCGAATCGATCCCGGAGGACGCAGCCATCAAACCACAAACCCGACGGGCCTCTCCTAGACTCCCCGCTCCCCCCTATAGTCTTCCAGGCAGAGATAGCTACCCAACCCAGGCCGATCGAGTAGCACCTACTCTCCTCGAAGTCGGGTTAGGGTTAGTCTACCCTTCTCCTCCCTCAGCCCACCTTTCTCCTTCCTCTCCTCCCTCGCTGACTCAGGGCTGGTTGCACCCCGCTCTTGGGCGACCACAGATCAGTGAGTGTTCGCTTTCCGAAGATACTTCGTTTGATTTTCTCTCCTCACCCTCTCTCCGTATAACCTCATCGTTCGCACAGAACCAGTCTTCCTTGCCTAGCCCTCGTTCTCTGGATTTCCCCCTTAGGGTTTCGGTTGAAAGGCTCCCACCAGAGACGGTTTGTGACGCCAGGGACGCCACCGCAGCCTCTTCTCTGGATACGGTCATTGGTTACAGTCCCTCGCCTGAACCAAGGCGAAGTTCTTCTTCCGGCCCCAAGGTTCCAGCTCCGCCCGCGCCAGGTCGAGCAACATCCGTCACCAGCCTCGGAGCAGCTCGGCAGTCACCAAACTCACAGGCGGGAGCGGCGCCGCCTCCCTCCTTCAACTCCGACGCCGGCATCAACTCTCGGCTCCAGACAGGTCGCCACTCCCTTGATCACTCTTGCGTTGTTACTACTCTACCGTCTTCACATGTCGGGTGCCGACTGTCGCTCCAAAACCCCTCTGTTTTGTTAGAGCCAATTTCTAGGGTTAAAGTAGAGGGTTGTGAAACTGCACCAGTCGTTTTTTCTTCTCAGTCCACACCGCTCGCGAGTTCTCCTCCTTCCTCCCCCTCCTTCTGCCATTTCTTGTCCCCTTCACCTTCTAGGTCATCTCCGGTGGCACAGGCGGCCCAGCCTCCACTGTCTGCGAGAGAAATCTGTGCCATTAACTATCAGGTTCCTCAAGAAGATCCGCCCTGCGAATCCGGCAGCAGCAGCGATTCGGATCAGCAGGAATTTCCGATTCACTGCTCTCAGGGTTTGCGCCGACCGCCCACCTCGTTCCACCGCCATACCGACTGGGAGAGCAGCCGCCCCTCTCGAGATCTTCACCGACGTCGTCGCAGGAGGTTTGCAACGTTGGAGCGTTACTTTTGGAGAAGCGTGTTACACCCTGCCCCCGAACCGGAGTCCATGGACGAAGCCGGACCCAGTAGCCAACAGCCAACCCCCCCTTCGAACGCCATGGAGGGTGCGGTACAACCCCCCCCAACCGGGGATGTTGCTGAGAGTCTAGGCACCGCGGCTCCTCATCCAGCCGACCCCCAGTCGACACCGACTTCTCAGCGCCGGGGCCCTAAACGCAAGATCACCCCTGTAGATAGCCGACTGCCGAAGCGCATCTGCGTTCCCAGGAAGCCTCACCGTCGCTGGACTGTCGTCTTCGAGCCTTTCACGCATTGGGATTTTTGGACAGGGGCAGGAGATGATGAATGGGCGGGCCTTACCAGCCTTGATGTGTTTTACCATTTCAGGTGGCCTGTACCCCGAAAGGAGCTCATCCTCGATTTTCTCGAAGGATTTGACGCCTCTCCGCCGGTTAAGAGCAATCGCCGTGGCTCATCGGATTCCGGGGACACCATTAGGTCCATGGTCAGGGGCAAACCTGTGGAGATCACGGCATTTGTGATCCGCGAAGCTTTAGGTTTTGAGTCAGGAGCCAATCTGGTGGGCCAACGTTATCCGCCCGGCTTCCATCGTAATTTTGTCAAGTACGGCTTAACAGCCGACAAGCACATCCATGACGGCAACCGCACCTCGGCATTGTCTCCAGAGTACCAGATTCGGGCCCAAGCACTAGGTGATGCGATCGGCTTCAAACAGCGACTTCTATTCGTCAGCAACGATCTGTTGGAGCACATTTTTGCGGCTGAGGAGGCAGGAGGACGGCAGGAGCGCTTCGACTGGTCCCATTATGTCTTAGCCAACCTTCGCCGCCATCTGCTGTACATCCACTCGGATGCCCCAGGCAAGCGCCGGTTGAGGGGCGCCTCTGTTATTGATGCCGTGCTATCGTGTTGGTTCCCTGATCGAGAGGAGGTTGTGGAGCCCGTCCCACAGGCGTCCAGCGTGGACACTATGGACGGAAGTCACGAAGGTACACCTCTCACTGAACCACCCATTCAACCACAGGTCGGTCCCCACCTCCGTGCCAGAGCCAGTGGCGACAGGTTCCCAGGCTCTATCAGTGCTTCCGAGCCCACCGCTGAACCAGTCTCCATGGGAAACTCTCAGGAGGGCTCCTCCGATGTGGGCCGCCGTCGTCGTCGGCTAGTGAGGGACGGCAAGCGCGTTCGCCAGCCCGACTTTGCCTCCGAGACGCCCCCGGCTCACCAACAGCCAACCGACCTGGCCTCCCCTAGCTGTCGATACCCCTTACGATCGCGGCCTTTGACTCGGAACCAGCCGACTCGGTTAACAGAATCGAAGGACCCCGTCAGTCGGCCCATCGCCCCTGTTCTACGCCTATCCAGTGACACTAGCGAGTCTTCAGGTGGGACCCTTGGAGAACAGGTCCCTGCGCTACAACCAACGTGGGATCCCCCCTCACCCAGCTCTCTTCATCATCACGAGGCGCATCCAGCAGTACCCGCTGACAGCACGGCCCCCTTTCACAGCGACAGGGCGCTTGTGGTCTGGCGCCCCCTCCCAGCTTTCATGACTTGGGCAGTCGAGTCTCTCCCTGCGAGACAGCCATCCGAGGCTCCCACTGCGCCTGTGTGTACGTCGCCTTCCGACACCACCCCTCCTGGCAACACAATGGCAGCTCACACCCCCTCCGGATCAGCCCACCGACCTCAACGCGGCTCGACAGCACCCGCCGCCGATGCGAACCCGTCGAGGAGCACCGACTCGGCCGCGCACAATAGCCGACCAGACCGTCTTCCCTCGGAGGGGCCTTCCGGTGGACCTCCCGATGACTCAACCGGCCCCTCCTTTCTCGGCTCCCCTGACCCAACATCCGACTATCGACTCTTGATGAACAATCTCCGAGCCTTAGCCACGGTCCTGGTCAGGACGAAGACTGCCGCCAGACAGTTGGAGGCCACTCGACAGCACGCCGCATCCTCCGTGGAGACATTGTCAGCAACAGTGCAGGACCTCACGGCTCAGGTCGCATCAATCGCCACTACACTGCGAGCTACAGCGGTTGCTCGTGACCAGCTGATCCACGATAATACCGCCCTCCAGACCACGGTCCAGTCCCTGCAAGCCCAGTTAGCCACGGCCACTGCTCAATCATCTCGTCCTGAGCCCTCCCTTCGGAGACTCGAACTGGAGTATGCCCTGAGTGCTCGCCTGCAGCAAGCCGACCGACTGCTGTTAGAAAACCAACAACTCACCCTGGAGCTAGCCGCCAGGACCACACCCACTCGAGACTTAAGCCGCGCCGTCCGGGACTACACAGCGACGAAGCAGCGCGATCTAGAGGCTGCACTCGAGTCGCACCGAGCCGACTTCGACCGCCAACAACGTTGGCTACGACGTTTTGAGGAGCGCGACCCGGATTTCGAGCCATGGCTACTGGACGACGAGACCGCTCCGACAGCCGACTGACTGGGACTACCGCATCCCACGCCCACCGAATTTCAACCGCTCATTAGTCGGCTTAGGCTTTATACATTTTTTGCGTTTTTTTTGCTATACATGTGGTCTAGGGAACTCTTGCCATTCCTTTTGTTCTGGCCCTACCCTCTGTTCTGAGGACAGAACTGCCGGAAAAAGGGGATAATGTTAACCGGAGATTCCTCATCTCCCCTTCCCTCTTACCTTATAGTTATTTTCCCTTTTTACTCTCGCAGTTTCCCCTTGCAGTTGCAGAACAGTCATCCAGTTCTTTGGATGAACTCTGTCCAGCCGACTGGATGAACTCTATCCAGCCGACTGGATGAATACTGCTAGGTTTAAGAAGCAGGATTAGGGTTTTCAGTAATCATTCCAGACTAGAGCAGTTAGAGTTAGAGGAGTCTGAGAGCCATTAGAGGCTGCTGTACCATGATTATGGGCTGTTTTTGACTCATTAATTGCAGTTTTGACTGTTTTCTTTACTTGTATTGTATGTTTCTAGCTTGTTATGAGTGTTTGGAGTACTTGAATGTGTTGGGTTTTCTAGGGTTTTGATGGGTTTATAGAGTTAGGGTTTGGTTGATAAATCCTCCCTCTATCAATCCACTCTTTCTTCACGACTAGGTTGTTGTTCTTGAGAAAGCTTGCTAGAACCTTAGTGATATGGCTGCTATCTGGAATGAAGAAGAGAAGAGCCCCATCATCGTGAAGGAAGCCCCTGGAGAAACCGACCGTCAGCTTTATGTAATCCTTCACTACCTCATTCCACAGAGGGACATGCTCGGGATATTCAGAGACCCCAGGGACATACAGTCCATCCGGGAAGTCCGCAATCACCAAGTCTGCTGCCGGTTTGATATCAAGCAATCCAGAGAAGTACATCTGTCGATTTGCTCCTACCTGCTGGAAACAAGAAGATTTAAATCCGAAATAAAAAAAAACAATGCAAAACAAGATACAAATGGAGAGAGTATGAGTGAGTGGTGCCTCTAGCACTCGCATGAGCCTCGGGCTCATGCGGGTGAGGGAGCAGCAGAGAACCTCTGCTGCTCCCAAAAGGACTGCCGTTAACGGCAGTCCATTTGGGAGCAGCAGAATGACTCTGCTACTCCCTCACCCGCATGAGCCTCGGGCTCATGCGAGTGCCGATGAGGGGGCCCTCATGGCACTGCCGTCAACGGCAGTGCCATGGTTGGTGCCTCTAGCACTCGCATGAGCCCGAGGCTCATGCGAGTGACAGAGCAGCAGAGAACCTCTGCTGCTCCCAAAAGGACTGCCGTTAACGGCAGTCCCTTTGGGAGCAGCAGAATGACTCTGCTGCTCCCTCACCCGCATGAGCCTCGGGCTCATGCGAGTGCCGATGAGGGGGCCCTCATGGCACTGCTGTCAACGGCAGTGCCATGGTTGGTGCCTCTAGCACTCGCATGAGCCCGAGGCTCATGGGAGTGCCGATGAAGGGGCCCTCATGGCACTGCCGTCAACGGCAGTGCCATGGGTGGTGCCTCTAGCACTCGCATGAGCCTCGGGCTCATGCGGGTGAGGGAGCAGCAGAGAAACTCTGCTGCTCCCAAAAGGACTGCCGTTAACGGCAGTCCCTTTAGGAGCAGCAGAATGACTCTGCTGCTCCCTCACCCGCATGAGCCCGAGGCTCATGCGAGTGCCGATGAGGGGGCCCTCATGGCACTGCCGTCAACGGCAGTGCCATGGGTGGTGCCTCTAGCACTCGCATGAGCCTCGGGCTCATGCGGGTGAGGGAGCAGCATAGAAACTCTGCTGCTCCCAAAAGGACTGCCGTTAACGGCAGTCCCTTTGGGAGCAGCAGATTGACTCTGCTGCTCCCTCACCCGCATGAGCCCGAGGCTCATGCGAGTGCCGATGAGGGGGCCCTCATGGCACTGCCGTCAACGGCAGTGCTATGGGTGGTGCCTCTAGCACTCGCATGAGCCTCGGGCTCATGCGGGTGAGGGAGCAGCAGAGAAACTCTGCTGCTCCCAAAAGGACTGCCGTTAACGGCAGTCCCTTTGGGAGCAGCAGATTGACTCTGCTGCTCCCCCGCCTGCATGAGCCCGAGGCTCATGCGGGTGTCGATAAGGGGGCCCTCTTTACAAATGTTTCAACTCGAAGAATAAAAACAATGCAACATTGAAATGCAAATAGAGAACATGGGTCTCGATATTTACCTTGGTCAGAAATGCAATCATGGCCTCAAAGGAGGGTGGATATTTGCCTCTTGTAGACTTGTAATCAACCATCATGTGAAAAGCCTCATCAAGGATTAGAAGCTTGGTCGGGTGTCGAGTAAAGGATGCGGCTGTGGACATGGTCTTCATGGCTGGAGGTGTAAACTGGGAGGGAGCATCCATTGATGAAGATGCATGCTGAAGGCGCTTGAATTGTTGCCGGGGAGGTGGAGAAGGATTGGGCTGAGTTTCAACGGGCTCGGTTTGCTGCACCTCGGTGCCTGCAGCGGTGTTTGCGGGAATGTCCTCCTCTACCTGCTCATCAACAAGGTCCTCTGCCTTCCGCTTTGCGCCCCTTCCTTTCCTCCCCCTCGAGGTCGCCTTTCCCTTCGGAGAGCCTGCCGCTTGCTGGTCAGGAGAATCCGAGGGCACAGCTGCTGGAATCTTTGCTAGAGCAGGCTGAAGAGAATCGCGAAGTGCCACATCAAAAGCTGGGCACTTCTTTGGAGGGCAGTCCATGTACCACCCACATCTCTCATAATGAACTGGCTCCCAGGCCCTAAGCATCGCGGGTGTATACATACAGTCCGAATTCGAAGTGTCGAGGTAATTGGGGAAAAAGGCCGGAACCTTGGAAATCGCCTTCCTCGGGAGGAGAACATACTTGAAGTACCTGTAGAGAACCCTTCGAACAGCTGGATAAAAATTCGGTTGTTGATCCGAGGTCTTGTTCTTATGCACTTGGTCCCCTGTGAATTCCCTGAAAAATGCAGAGTCCCAGAGCTGGCACCTCATGGCCTCGACATAATCGAAAATGTGCTGCACTGGATTGCCATCGTCGGGAGTGTAGTTAACCTCCACTCCCAAGTCCAAAAGAACTCCCTTGAAGAGTTCCTCAACCTCCACTGCTATCTGCAATAACAAAGATGTCAAAAATAAGAGTGAGTCAAAAGTCTGAGATCAAGTATGAGAACCCGCATGAGAATGGTGTTCATGCAGGTAAGGAAGCATTAGAAATATTCTGCTGAACCTGAAAGGACCGCCGTTAACGGCGGTCCTTTTAAGAGCAGCAGATTGATACTGCTGCTCAAGCACCCGCACGGGCACATTGCTCGTGCGGGTGCTCCAACGCCTCCCCCTAAGGCACTGCCGTCAACGGCAGTGCCGAGGGAGGGGTCCAGTGGACCCCGCATGAGCGAAGTGCTCATGCGGGTGCAGGAGCAGCAGAGATATTCTGCTGCTCCGTAAAGGACCGCCGTTAACGGCGGTCCTTCTGGGAGCAGCAGATTATCTCTACTGCTCCCGCACCCACACGAGCACATTGCTCGTGCGGGTGCTCCAACGCCTCCCCCTAAGGCACTGCCGTCAACGGCAGTGCCGAGGGAGGGGTCCAGTGGACCCCGCATGAGCGAAGTGCTCATGCGGGTGCAGGAGCAGCAGAGATATTCTGCTGCTCCGTAAAGGACCGCCGTTAACGGCGGTCCTTCTGGGAGCAGCAGATTATCTCTGCTGCTCCCGCACCCACACGAGCACATTGCTCGTGCGGGTGCTCCAACGCCTCCCCCTAAGGCACTGCCGTCAACGGCAGTGCCGAGGGAGGGGTCCAGTGGACCCCGCATGAGCGAAGTGCTCATGCGGGTGCAGGAGCAGCAGAGATATTCTGCTGCTCCGTAAAGGACCGCCGTTAACGGCGGTCCTTCTGGGAGCAGCAGATTATCTCTGCTGCTCCCGCACCCACACGAGCACATTGCTCGTGCGGGTGCTCCAACGCCTCCCCCTAAGGCACTGCCGTCAACGGCAGTGCCGAGGGAGGGGTCCAGTGGACCCCGCATGAGCGAAGTGCTCATGCGGGTGCAGGAGCAGCAGAGATATTCTGCTGCTCCGTAAAGGACCGCCGTTAACGGCGGTCCTTCTGGGAGCAGCAGATTATCTCTGCTGCTCCTGCACCCGCATGAGCGCTTCGCTCATGCGGGGACTGGAGAGTGGCTGGTATGCGAAGGAGCGGGAGACAAGGGGAAGTGCGAGAGGGACATCAAGCTGCAAAAGGGTAAGTAAAAAACTTACTTGAGCCCACCAAGTGGCCTTATGAAGCCAAGGTGGAAATAACACGTCGGAGAAGTTTGGTTTGGGGAACTTGTAGGCATCCCGAATCGCAACAGTCGAATTCCACCTCTGGAGCCACTTGATCATCATCGGTGTGGGCATCGCGGATGTTGCAAGCATCCAAAGCTTCTCCTGCTGCATCTCAGGCTTGTCAAATTTCTCGTAATGTAGTTTGACCTCCTCCAGAAATGCTGACGTGTGTTTCGGATCCGCAACCGGCAAGTACTTCCTCAACTCTCCACTAAGCTTGTCCTCGGTTGCCTTCACAGCCTGAGCAACCCACTCATCGGCAGAGCGTTCGGTCCATTGTTCAGGGTCTGGGTACTTAAGCTGAAATCTCTCCTGAGCAGCATGAGCGGCCTCTCCTAGCTCTTGCTGCACTCCACCAGAAATTATTAACGCAACTTAAAAAAAGATATGTCCAAATCCACTTAAAGACAAAGCTGCGGCTGAGAGGTCATACCTGATAAAGCACTGAGCATAATGCTTCAACCGAGAGTGTGTACCAAGTCCTTTTCTTCCCGGCTTGTTTTTTCTTTGCAGCTTCTAGGACCGGTTGCGGTACTAGACCCTCAAAGTATGAGATGGGCTGCGGTGCTATGTTTTGGACGCGGTAAAGTTTGTGGACTAGATTAGTCGACACATGCGATTTCTGGTTCCTCCTGGACATAAGAAAAACCAAGATTATTAGCATTCTAAAATACAGAGGAGAAGATATAATAAAAATGTATGGTCAGTTCTAACTCACCAGTTCACTTCATGTAACGCTGTCAAGGCGGAGGGAACGTCCCCTTTCGGATCGAGAATTACACTCTCCACCCTGTAATGCCAATTAATGTCTCCCGCGTGATACTCCTCAATAATCGGCATCCAGGCCTGCAACCGATGGTTTCCATCCCAGACATGGAACATCTTATTCGAAAACATGAGCAGATCATCATCCATGCGCAAACTCTGCTCGAAGTCTTCATTGACCTCCCTCCATTCCTTGGACCAGGAGTTCTCAATAGCCGGGGTAACATCACAAGTGTGCCCATGGTTGTCTTCAAGGGCAACATAAAAGTATCCATTACCCTCCATGTATCCATCCCGAACGAAATGGGCAGCAAGGTTGTTAACATCATTCTTCAAAAAAGGACGAACAACTGGAAGTGACACCATACGACAAAGAGGGATAAAGATTCGGCCCTTTGCCTTCGGCTGCCACTTCAGTTTCTCCAGGCGAGATGCGGTGTTGACAGACTCCTTGTTAACTAGATCGTATAACTTCTGCTTCAGCCCCCGGTCCGATAAACGAACTGCAAAAAAACATTCAGAAAATCAGTACGCGAAACAGCAACCATTCATGCAATGCTAACCTCTATAATTCCTAAAGGCCCTGCTAAGGCAACGCCGTTAACGGCACTGCCTTTGCAGTGCCTGTAGAAAGGCACACTGTCACCTTGAATTGGTGACAAAGGTGCCCATGTTGCATTTCAAAGGCACTGCGAAAGCAGTGCCGTTGACGGCACTGCTTTCGCAGTGCCTTTGAAATCCCACAGCGTCACCTTCTTCACCAACTGAAGAAGACGCTGTGCGTCTTCGATGGCACTGCAAAAGCAGTGCCGTTAACGGCACTGCTTCTGCAGTGCCTTGAGAATAACACAGCGTCACCTTCGGGTGGCGATGAAGGTGACGCTTTGTTATTCTTCAGGCACTGCAAAAGCAGTGCCGTTAACGGCACTGCTTTTGCAGTGCCCTGAGAATGCCGCCGCGTCACCTTCATCGCCACCTGAAGGTGACGCTGTGGCATTCGCAAGGCACTGCCAAAGCAGTGCCGTTAACGGCACTGCTTTGGCAGTGCCATCGAGGACGCACAGCGTCTTCTTCACTTGGTGATGAAGGTGACGCTGTGGCATTTGCAAGGCACTGCCAAAGCAGTGCCGTTAACGGCACTGCTTTTGCAGTGCCTCTAGAATGCTACAGGGTCACCCTGGGTTGAAGAAGACGGTGACCCTGTGCGTCTTTGATGGCACTGCAAAAGCAGTGCCGTTAACGGCACTGCTTTTGCAGTGCCCTGAGAATGCTGCAGCGTCACCTTCATCACCACCCGAAGGTGACACGGCGGCATTCTCAGGGCACTGCAAAAGCAGTGCCGTTAACGGCACTGCTTTTGCAGTGCCTTCAAGATGGCGCAGGGCCCACCTTCGATCGGTGATGAAGGTGGGCATTGCGGCATGTGAAAGGCGCGGCAAAAGCAGTGCCGTTAACGGCACTGCTTCTGCAGTGCCTTTCACATGCCGCAATGCCCACCATCGTCACCGATGGAAGAGGCTTACTGAACAACTCTGAGGGCACCGCAAAGGTAGTGCCGTTAACGGCACTACCTTTGCGGTGCCCTCAGAGTTGTTCGGTGAGCCTCTTCAGTGAAGTTAGTTTTCGACAGAATCAATAAATACAAATACAAATGCGCTTACCTTGGGGTAGGGCATCAGACGTGTCGCGGCTCTCCTCCTGGAGGTCCTCCGACGTCGGAGTGTTCTCGGGCTGCTCCTGGGTCCCTTCGACTCCATCAGATGGAGCTGCGGAGTGAGCTCCAGAGTGGCTCGCCATGTCCTAAACAATTGAGAGGGTTTCTATTAGGCAGGAACATGAAGCAATAAAATTAAAGAATTAACAAGGAACCAAATCACAGGACTTACCGCGACAAGAGGAGAGCGCAGTCAAGCCGAGGGCCGAGGGAGAGAGAAAAGAGAGTTAGGTTATTCGTGTGATGAAAGAAGGAGGGGTCGGGTCGAGAATTAGGGCACACAGGTTTTGCGAGCCTAGTTTAGTGCTGGACTTAATGAGGGGCTATGGACTGAAATTTTGGTAGTGATTGCTACTTAGAGTATTGGGACTTAACGCTGATAATTGCAACCGGATAGCTTATGAATTATGAAAATCCCAGGAATTCTCATAAAAAACAGTCACGGCAAGAACTGTGGACGGACTCTCAAACGATCTCAAAATTAAATCATACCTTTGTTTCTTTGCCTCGCATTTGCTGGGAATCCGAACTGTTACTGTTTTCCTTCCTCCCTCTTCTTCCATACTGCTTTGGAGTATCTTCTGTAAGAGTACCTAGCGCTTCCTCCACTTCCGTTCCAAAATCTAAAACTTTCTGTAATCCAGTAGTCTCTGAGCCCTCAGTCGTCATCTTTCTAGTTCTCATCATTCGACTATTCTTCAAAGCCTTTGCACTACTAAATAACAAACCTCTCCTTCTTCTCTTCTTCTTAGTCGGAGCCTGCATATCAAGACCCTAATCTGCAAAACATCCTGCCAGATTGCAACACTATCTTCGACATAAGGACGACTGAGTCCCGGGAAGGAAGAGGGACTACAAGTTTTAGACATTCTTTTGCAAATTGCCAGAGGAGCCTCCAAAATTAAAACCAGTGTTCCTTGAAGCCAGTGCACATCAAAAATTTAATGCAGTACCATCATTATCATTAATGTCAAATCTGATACCAGGAGTTGATATTTATCTTTCAAATGACGGCTCAATCTAAAACAGTACAGATACCCAGCAAAACGAATTAAGCCCACGATGAAGATTTTATTAATCCTGTAAATTTACATTTTGGCACCCACGACCTAATTGAAACTGACGGCTTCTTAATTCACTGACATCACCAATTCATTCCCCTTTCCATCTAAACTGAAAGCATATTGTGCTAATGAACTAACGACTTAATCCTGCACATCTAATAAGTAGAACACATGTAATGCACTAATCTTCACAACCTCTTTTCACTAATTCGTCTCGTCTCGTTTTAATCTTCCAACACACTGCCGCGAATGGCGCATCTCCCTGCAGACAGAGTGTTAGGCATGGCCGTCCTCAGAGCTCATGGTGTTGGGATACCACTTACAGTCAGGGTAGATGAGGATGGCTTGGCAACTGTAACAGCACAGCGCCTTAGCCTGAGGTTTCACTTCAGGGAGGAGAGTATTAGTCTAGAGGAGGAGATTTATGATGATGAGACCAAGGAGATTACAAACACTCTGGATCAGGTTTCAGAGAAAGACGATGACGATAACAGGTTGTGGAACCTGTATCCCGGTAGATACAGAGTTTATGGTCTTACAGAGTCCCAGATACAGGCGTCGACTGAGATTCTAACTCCTCGTCGATCATCTACTGTTCAGACTCCTCTGCCATGCGATGTAAAGGTCAAATTAGAGCCAGGACTGGATACTCCGGATGTACCTTCAGTCATCTCCCTTTCTTCAGACGAGGAGACAAGTCCGCTGAAAGCAGCACCTGCGGTTCCAAAACAGTCTGTAGAATCTAGGATGCCATCGGATCTTCCCGTCAAGGGCTCCAATACCTCTCAATCTCCAAAGGACGAGACTGCCAGTGTAGTCCCACTCATTCGGAAACTTGCGGAGAGACCAGGGAGGAGTAACATTCTGAAAAGAATAGATTTCTCCTTGGTGAGACACGAGAAGGTTGAGTACTTACCTGCTGTGTTTGACGACAGCGTGATCTTTGAGCTCCCTCCTGTTGGTGATGGAGCCTCCAGGACGCAGGCGAAGGCAATGCAGGGAATGGACAAGCGTTACGATGGACATGTATGGACCAAGACAATCACAACCAACATCGCTAACGATTTCGGCCTCGCTTTCCGCTACTCCAGCTGCGTTGGTTGGCTGCGCTGCAACAACCAGGACTGTGCATTCCTCAACCGTCGACCGCGAATTGTTGAGGTAAACGAGACCGAGTTCGATGGATGTACCCTGCAACCGTTTCAGGTAGCTCAGCCTCCACCAGCTGATTCATCAATTGTCTGCAAGGTATGTAAAGAGCCTCCTGCATGTATTGCTACATGTGGAGCGAAAGTTTATTACGTGATTGGGAAACCCAACCAGAGCAGGGCATGTATCCATATCGGAACACATGATCACCCAGTCAAGGTTGGAGACTACAGGGATACAAAGGCGGAGATTGGAAGCCTAATTGAAGAGCAGGTGGAGATGATGTCTTCAAGAGCTACGAAGAGCGCTGTTGTCTTGGAGGCAAGTAAGGTTCTGATCGGCAGCTATCTTCTTCAGCCAGAGGACTCATCGCCGAAGAAGCTGAGCATGGAGGAGCTTATCCCGGTCTTTGATCGCTGCAAAGACATGGCATCCCCGAACATCCGCAACAAAGTTATGACGTTTCGTCGACTCAGAAGGTACGGTGTTATGGACGCAATCACTAAACTCCGTGGAATCAGTCTGTGGGCGTTCGTCCAAGAGAACAAGTTTCCGGGTCAGGGGGCCGAACGGGAAAAAGTCTTTGTGTTCAAGATGTCCGAAGTTGGTCCCGGGAGTGGTGTCGACTTGGTATGTCGGATGCAAGCTGGCGGAGACCTTGAGAACGCATGGTTAATGTTCGACCACGTGAAACGTGTAACGAAATGGTCAACCATGGCTTGCCATGTGTACGACGCCACGTACTGCCGAGTGATGACAATCGCCAGCTGCGACATGCAATCCGAGGATACCGAAGCCCAGCTCGTCTTCTGGAAGAACCTGAATCTCGTCATGAACCGGAACGGCGTTGATGCACCAAATTTCAAGGGCTTCATGGCTGACAATGCGCAGGCGAACTGGAATGCTGTGAGGATTATCTACGGCAATGGCAACAAAGAGGACCGAATGGAGGATCGTGAGAGGTCCTGCCTCTTCCATTGGACTAAGAGCATGCTGCAGTATACAGTGAAGTACTTCCCTGAAGAACTCCGAGAGCAGCACAAGAAGATGTGTAACCAGTACAAGGCAGCTCAGAGTTTGACAGAGGCGGACACTCTGTACCACGCATTGAGAGCCTGGTGGGTATCGACCGGTCTTCTGGGCGAGGTGGCACTGACCAAACTGGATCAGTGGTTGGCTTATTGGCACCACCGCTACCGCCAGTGGGGAGGATTCATGTCTGGGGTAAGTTATCCCATGAACTGTGATACGTTCCTTTCATTCCTTATCATATCACCCTACTCAGAAGAACTTATTTCGATGGCTGTCAACGAAGGCCCTCGAGTGTCAACGAGGGCACTGTAAAAGTAGTGCCGTTAACGGCATTGCATTTGCAGTGCCGTCGCCTTCGCTCGAGGGTCCCTCACAAAACTGTCATAGATGCTATCCTTCAGTTTTAACGAAGGCCGCCGAGTGTCAGCGAAGGCGCTGCAAAAGGAGTGCCGTTAACGGCACTGCTTTTTCAATGCCCAAGTTTGCACTTGGGGGCCCCTCACGAAACTATCCTAGAATCTATACTTTAGTGTCAGCGTAGGCCATCGAGTGTCACCGAGGGGGCTGCAAAAGGAGTGCCGTTAACGGCAGTGCTTTTGCAGTGCCCTCGTCTTCCCTGGAACCCCTTACTTAACTATCTTTAAATCTAACTAATTCCTTTGTCTACACTGCAGAAATTCACTGAAGAAGAACTTACAGAGATGCCCACCTGCAACCTCGCCGAAACTGTTCACAACAAGTGGCTCCAAGCTTCGGGGAACAACGGCAGCGATCTCTACGTTGCCACCGTCGATGATTATGTTCGGGCATTTCTACAGGTTGTTAACTATTACCAGTTTCTGAAGGGTGACCTGGGCGGAACAGGTCCATCGAAGAAAGAACTGAAGCTCAGGATGGCGGAGCGCAGAGCAAAAATTACAGGAAATCCTGCGCTTCTCGAAGATCCCATGCTCGACATGCCTGGAGCAGATGAGTTTTGCACCCGTGAACCTGTCATGCCTGGAGCAGAAGTATTTGGATCACAGAAGCGGAAGGCCGACGTGCCCATCGGAGCTGAGGAGGAGTCACATCGCCCCGACATGGTTAACTTTTCGCGTCCAAGAGGTCCCGGACGCGCCGTCAGACCCCGCCTTGTGCAGATGCCCGTGATTGTGGAAGACGATTCTGAACATGACGCTGAGGCAGAGGAGGACCAATCACCAGCACCGAAAGATCCTTCACCTTTAGCTTCGCACGAGAATGAAGCAGGCATACGTCATGTCAACGCTGTAGAAGAAACGAAGGTGAATGAGAGAGAGTGGCACATCTCCAGGCTTCCTAAGACTTCTGCTAAGTGCTGCTGGGCCCAGAGAGCTGTTACGAAAAAAAAATGTACTGAGAAAATAGTGAGGGGCCCAAACTTCACTGCTGCACCGACCTATACTGGAGTCTGGACTAACTATCGCAGGAACATAACTGAGAGGACGGAGTTCTTCTTCTGCTCCGATGATATTGAGCGCTGCGTGAAAGGCAGTAAGCGTAAATGGGTAGCACACTACTCGAAGGACCAGGAAGTGCCCTCCATTCCTGAGATCTGGCCAGTGAAAATAGGTACTAACCTAAAGCTCACTGAGATTCTCGCTCTCGAAGCAGCAGGGTTTCAACTTCCGCAGAAGAAGCCGGTCTCCCCAAGACGCCTCTTCTCCTCTGCCCCGCTCCCTAAAAATCTCAGTTCGGTGTCAGTTCCTGCAGACGCTGACCGTTATCCGGGTAGGAGAGATGGCAAGATGGTGAAGCGCACTGCCACTCGCCCCAATACGGCGCAGCGACTCTCCATGGGCTCCTCCGAGTCCCTCAAAGCTCGTCTCCGTTCCATCACCATGATTCCTGAGCCGGGCCATGGTTGCATCATTCAGCTTGATTCCGGCATTGCCCCCAACATCACACGTTACCATATCACCATCAGCTCTTGCCCTAGCTGCACTTGCCCTGCATTTAGGAAGACGATGACTACTTTTCGAGGCAGGGTTCAGTTCACTTACTGTAAGCACATATATCACATCCTCTTGAAGGTCTGCAACCGTGATCCCGAAGCCGAGCTTTTCATCCATGCGCCTACCTTTAGTTTCAACGAAGTGAAGCTACTCCTAGAGAGTGGAATCTTGACTCACCTCTGGGCCAAAAGATAAGAGGCTAGAAACTTTGGTTGACAGGCATTCACATCGCGGACAGTAGTTAATGTGGATGCTTAGTCACTGGTGATTGAATTTTTCCTTGTACTGAGTCAGCAATACAATTTCCGTATTGCCTATTTCAATATAAAGGTTTTGTCAATCACATTTACTTCATTGTGTAAGAGTAGCATTTGCTTTGGACATCGGGCCTACTTACATTGTCTCACCTAACAGTTCAAGTGTACTAGTGCCATCTTTACAAATTATTAGCCACTTTATTCTTTCTACTTACCGCATTTAGATATTCCCCTCGCATTTTCAGCAGAATGAGCAACCTCTGGCTGTACTACAGGACAAGCAACATTGATGTTCATTGTTTGTTCCACACTTCGAGATTGTCGTAGGTGGAGACGTTTTGACAGTGGACTCGCTTCACTCTTTCTACGCAATGCTTCCCTAGAATAAGTCCCCGGTGGAATCTTTCCAACCTTGGAGTATGCATGATTTGAAAAGGGCACGACCGGCTCCCTCTCAACTACTACTGTACAGGTTGGCTCCTGTACAACCTTTGGTCCTGCTATGAGGTCTAATCCTACATTGACCGCAACGTTTCCTGAATGCCCTTCACTGCCACCTTCCGCCTCATCTTCCCCCTCAACCTCCACATATGGTTGAAATGGGCCAACGACATCACCAAGTGAGACAGCAGTTTCTCCGACATCTTCCATACCCAAAAACACGCTCTACTTGGGAGTCGCTCGAAAAAGAGAATGCACAAAGAGGAAGAGACCTTCTACTGGCACTACCTAAATATCCATGAACTGAGACGTTGGCGCCTTTGAAACGGGGACCGTATAATGATAAATGAATTTCATCCTTTCGAAGTTGGTCTGTCTAGGACCGTTAGCACTATTCAAATTGATTTGAAATCGGAAGTAAAAAATTAAAAATGGAGGGGGACCAAATTAAAGGCCTACGTTTAGAAGCTTTAGTTTAATGTTTTTATAAATTTAAATCCGGAAACTAAATTTAGAAAAACAAAAATAAAAATGAAATAAAAAAATTACAAAAAGAATTAAAAAAAAAAAAACTTAAGAAAATAAAAATAAAAATAAAAATAAAATTAAAAAAATTAAAAAAAATTGATTAAAAAAAAAAAAAAAAAAAAAAAAAAAAAAAAAAAAAAGAATAGTAGAAAAGAAATCTCTGGAAAAGGCTACCAAAGTGGGTGTGTGTACACCGAGCGCAAAGAAGGATTTCGGTGGACAATTTGGAATGGAAAAAAAAAGAGTAAATAGAAAATGAATAAAGAATAATTAAAAAGAAAATGATCAAAGTAATTAGAGAGTACATAGGCACAGAAATCATAGTACAGGATGGAGGAATAGAGTGGATACACCATTCAGGAATTGACAAGATTATTAGAATGGAAGAAGATGGAAAGCGAAACAAATCCAAATAATTACAACAATAAGTAATATGTTGGATGTCATATACTTGTGATTGGAAGAGATAAATTAATTTGAAGAAGATGACATAAAATTCACTAATTTAATTAAGGACCTTACAAAATATAGGATTAGTACAGGAACAAAGCGGGAAGGTAATACATTTTTATTATACAGACCTTGTTCAGTCCACGGTTATAGGGTACGGAGAAAGTCTTGAATCTATTAATATTCTGAGAATATTCTCAGAATATTCTCAGAATGTTCGAATATTCTAATTTTATATTCGAATTTCAGTCAAAAAGTTACTTTTTAAAAGCTTTTTACTGCTCGCCGCTCTCCAAATCACCGCTCGCCGCTCTCCGCTCGCCGCTCGCAGCACGCATACAAGTCTCCCTCGACCACATCGTCATAGAGCCGGCCCTCCTCATCCTCCTTCTCCTTCAAGAAAGTCCTCTGGTTCTTCAAATCTCCAAGAATCCCCTCCCTCTGAGCCTCCTTCTTCGCAAGGTCGGCCTGAGCACTCGCCTTCTTGGCCATGGCCTGGTCCAACTTTGCCTTCGGATCCGAGGTGGGTCGGTCTTCAAACTTGCTGCCAGCAAGTGAAGACTTGGGCACACTCTCCTCCTCAATGACCAAGGCCGCCTTCGCCCTGAGCCGACTTCGAGTGCGAGCTCCCTCGGCTGGAGGCCCTCCCTTGCTGCTACTCCCCGTAACAAGGACGCCGTGGCTAGATTGAGTGCCGACTCCCTCAATGGCCAAGGATGTGTTGCCATCAGAGGGCTTGTCGTCGATGTGGCGAGCGAGCACGTCGATGATGGCCTCGATTTTCTCTCTTAAGGCTGGGGGTGTGAGCTTGAGAGGGTTGCGGGCAGCCCCCTTCTCACGTGCCTTTTGCAAGGTTGCGGCTTTCTCTGCCCAGTTGACTTCTTCGCCCAACTCAAAGGTCAGATGACAGCCTCGAAGAAAGGAGGTACCAAATGTCCCGTTGTCAGGGCCTTCACCTCCATACACCTTCGCATGCTGCTCTGTGTAAGCAGCAATAGCATGGTTGTCACTGCAGCCAGCAATGTGGTGGCGCCCTCCATGTCGTTCCGGCCATCTCTCTATGAACAAGGATTTCTTGCATACCTTGTCACTGCTGAGCTCGGAGAAGGATATCCCAGTGTCGTAGAGGCCAAGTGTACGATGGAAGAAATCGATGTCGTCGTTTGCGCTCTTCCTACCAAGAAGAAAGGGCGCAATCACCACGAGCTTGTCCACCACATCCGGCGGCAGAGACTTGAGGTCGAAGGGGAGGTTCCACGGCGTGAGAACACCGTCGTCCTTGCTGCCAACAACCATGGCTGCGACACAACCACTTCTTGTTAGAGATGACACCACTTGAACTAAAATCGACGCACTCTAAGTCCTACGTAAATAGTGAAGTAGGAAAGAGAGTAAATTCAATGTTTAAATTCTAAACTTCACAACAAGCACAACTGCAACACGTGAAGGAAAGCTTCTTGCATACAGTTCATCACGCATTCATTTACACAACCAAGTCGGCAACCATCTTGACACAACCATTTGCAAGTAGAAACCAACACGCCTCCTCCTTGCAAAGTAGACTCAACCCAACAAGCACAGCTGAGCTCAATGAAGAAATTTGAAATAACCAATTGAAATTGTTACCTGAACTCCGCGCTCCTTCTACCTTGCAGTTGTCCTTCGTTCCTCCTCGCTGCCTTGCAGCTGCAGCGCCCTTCGCATCACCCCTCAAGCGCCGCCTCTCGGGTCTCCTCCTCTGCGTCCGCAGCTCTCCTCCTCCCCGCCCGCGACTCCTCCCCTCCGCGCCTTCAGCTCCGCGGCTCCCTTCTTCTCCGCGCCCTCAGCTCCTCGCCCTCAGCTTCGCGCCCTCAGCTCCGCGCCCTCAGCTCCGCGCCCTCAGCTCCGCGCTCGCGGCTCTCTTCCTCCCCGCAACCCCAGCCCCCCTCTCCCTTCCCACCTTCCCCTCTTTGCATGAGCTCCTCCTCTGCTCCCTCGATCTCCCCTCCAAGTCGTCGCCTTCAGCACGAAGGGGTTGCTGACAACAACGAGGGCAAGAGGAGGGAAGGGGAGCACTCCTCCCCCTCTCTACCCCGCGCGGGAATGGGCGCCACAGTCATGGGGGGGTGACCGGCGCCCATTATAATGCAGTCCCCTCTATCATGTTCCATCACATTAAAAAAAATTGGATAAAAAAAAAAATTGAAAAAAAAATTGAAAAAAAAAATAAAAATAAAATTAAGGGAAGAAATATGGGAAAATAGAATAAAAATAAAAACAAGATAAAAACTCTAACATAAAAAATAATGAATGGAAAGAGAATTATCTGAAATTGGAAGGAAAAAAAAATAGATAAAGACAAAATAAAAACCAAATGAAAATAAAACCTTATTCAGCGATTTTAAAAATACTTGAATGTGGGAAAAAATAAGAGAAGTTGGGAAACTAACTAAATTAAAAAATGAGAAGGTAACAAAAAAAATGACGATAGATAACAAAATTATTAAAGGTTGGAAAAATAATTCAAGGAAATTGAGAAAAGTTTTTTAAAAAAAATTAAAAAAAGGGCAGAAGTATATAAATTAAAAAAATGTCAGAAACTCGGGAAAAATATTAAAAAATGGGGAAAAGGAAAAAAAAATGGAGGAAAAAAAATGAGGAAAAAGGGAAAAATATAAAAATGGAGGAAAAGAAGAAAATAAATAATGGGGGACCAAAAAACGACAAAAAAGGGAAAATAAAATTAGGGGGACCAAAACAAAGCAAACTCAAAATTCCAAATGGTAAGGAACCTTAACAAGAATTGAGAGAAGAAGGAAAATAATGTAATCTTAAATATTATCAATTAGTAGTTCTCAAAGGAACTTTTGAAAACATCATCTGCTATAAAATGAGAAAAATATGAAATTCGAAAAATAAAAAAGTGTATAAATTATTATTCATATTCGAGATATTAAAGAATATGACTTGTATAAGTTTATAAAAATCTTATAATTTATTCTGGAATTACTTCTCGAAAAAGTGTAGTTGGTTCTACTATTTCGTTTTTATATGTTATTTTTGTACTTCTTACCCTTCGTACCAAGTACTCTATTTTATTTTAGGAGAACTATTATAATTATTTAATAATTTTTGTAAAGATGAAAATATTAGAAATTTGGGAAAAGAATTAAAAGAAGTCATAAAAAGAACCAGAACAGAACAAAAATCAATCATTATAATTTATTAAATCAGTAATCAATGAGTAAAGTTCACACTACAATATTGGAAGAATAAAATAAAGATAAAAAAAAGATGAAAATCCAAAAAAATAAAAAATGAAAGATAAGAGAATTATCTGAAATTGGAAGGGGAAAAAAAAAATTGGAGACATAATAAAAACCAAATGAAATTTAAACCTTATTTGGCGATTCGAAAAATTCCAAAATGTGGGGAAAAAAAAGAAAAAAGAAAAAAAAAGACCGAAATCGGAACAAAATATCATGAATTTGGAAATAAATTCAAGAAGAGCGCCTCTCATTAATTATAAATGAGAAACCATGTAATCAACGAGTAAAGTTTACACTACAATATCAGAAATTGAAAAAACACAAAGAAATTTAGAAAACGTCGTTTTAAAAAAATGGGAGGAAAAACATAAAATTAAATAAAATTAAAAGTCAAAAAACCATTAAAGAAATGAGAAATAACTTTAAAAAGAGATAATAACTAACGAGCTTGTCTCCTCTTCCCGGCCTCGTAGACTATTTTCATTAACATAAATTCAAACGCCAAAGATTAGGTTAGAAGGATCTACTATATTCAACTTCCATCTAAAGGGGGGAAAGTTCGTACGTGAGCGGAGAGCGTAGAGCGGAGAGCGGTGAGCGCAGAATGGAGAACACAGAATTGACCATTAGGAAAATTTTCAAAACCAAAGTAGACCCTATAACCGTGGAAAATTACTAAATTAAGGCTTAATTTTTACTCTTTTTTTAGAAAAATTGTATATTACCGTGGAATTTAGGGTTATCTCTGGTAAGAATTTATTACGTTTGTTCACAAAGATACAAATTAGGGCTGATGTCATGATGACGTCATGCATACATTCCTTTAGATTCATCATGGGTTTGGGCAAGATACAATGATCAGGCGTTGAGTTCTAGATCAAACAAATAATTCTTTCATAGGATTATGTAAATGCACAAGGAAAGAAACAACTTTCACATAACATAAAGAAGGCAAGGTATACACGAGTATAAACAGGAAATGAGAATCATGAATATTTTAGTGCTTTGCAATAGAGTAGACGATGCAGTATGTAATCAACTCCACTGAAATCAAATCAAATTAAATGGAAACAATGATAGAGCGAGGCCTCTTTCAAACTTCGAAGATGCTACAGTCGCTACTCCCACTCTCAGAACCCGATGACTCAGACTCTCCTTCTACAGCCTCTTCATCGACAAATAGAAGGGCCCTGGGATCAAAATTAGTGGGCCGACTTGGAACATATCTAAGTGCACCACATTGAAGCGCTTGTGCTAAGCCCTCTGCATAGTCCGGAAGAATAAAAGGCTGAACCGGGCTGGAATGAAGACGCCACGATGGAGTGAACACGGCTCTATGCCCACTTGGCGGTGTTGTCACAACTACTCTGCAATAGAAAGCCAGAAGTGGTTAGATCGAATAGGGAAATTTGCGTACAGAAATACTACTAGATGCATTGCACGAAACCTACAAATTCTAGAGTAAGACTTACAATACTTAGTGGGTCTTTGTTTCTTTGCTGGTGCTTCCTCTGCTGCTGCCGGTCTAGGATGCTTAGGGGGGCCCATGGGAGATTTTGCTGCCATATACGGTTTGAGAAGGGCGTTGAATATGGCTTCGTCATCCTCAAAAGCTATAATATGACGACCAATAGCCTGGCAAGCCTTGACAGAGGCCCCTGCAACTCAAAGCAAGGTGAAGACGTGAGAACTGAGAAAGGAATCAGAGAAATAATTCTGTAGAAACATGTAAGAATGGTTACATGTTCCTGCCTTCCAGTCCAGCACTATGTCGCCGGGCTTCGAGTGCTCTCCAATTATGTTCTGCATCATCCCAGGGGATTTTTCCCTTGGCCCTCTCCATGGAACATCCCCATTCATTTGCTGAGAGTCAACGTCGATAAAGTTGAAAATCGCATCACTCTCGGTAATGTTGAGGTCGCCATGTATGACATCGGATTTCTTCGTTTGAAAGGAGAACTTAGATGGCGGCACGCCACCACGAACGAAGACACGGATCCAGAACCGATTAGTCTGCAATCAACCAAATTATGTCAGAATGAATAAACGGAAGGGATAGTACTAAGTAAACTGAAGGAAAGGAAAGGATGAAATTACCAGGTTTCCAGGGTTCGTAGGAGAAGTGAGGCCAAGCTCATTGAAGCCCCACCAGTCTTTGTAAAGGACGAACTTAGTGGCGCTAGCTTCTTCGAGAATCTCCGTAGCCAACGCTTGATCATTGTTGTAGATGATGCACAAAGCGCCATCATTCTGCAAGTAAAGACTTGCGAAATAGAAAATGTCGTACACATAATCCTTTTCACGGGAGTTCCAAGGAGGAATCACTGTAGGGGGGTCGGAAATGAGAGGGACAGGAAGATTCTCAGGGATGTCTACAATGATCAAGTCGACTCCAAGATGATTCTCAACCTCGCACCGCTCAGGAACTTGGTTATGCCGCCCACGTCCAAACTGGAGAAACAACGCTATAGGGTTAGACTATATGAAATTAATTGAAGTGTACGTAATATTAATTATTGAAGAAGAGAATCATACCTTGCGCACGAACTCTAGAGTTTTCACCCAATCCGGATGGCCACCCTTGTCTTTGAGCTCCATGTTACGAACGAGTAACGGGGTCACGGATGAGTTGATGATAGAAACACCAGTGGAATGGGGAGTTCCTGCGGAGGAGGTGCTTGCCGGGAGAAGTCTGGCCTTCCTTTGCTCCAGAAGACCTCTGGTGATAGCGGATGCACTGACCGATGAAGGCGCAGGAGTAGGGGACGGATTTGGAACGACAATCACAGGAGATGGAACGGCAGCGCCCTTCTCCGGGGCGGAGGACTCTGCACCAGTCTCCTGAGAGCCCTGGGACGTAGCACCCAGCTTTCGCAGTCGCCGCCCCCGCCCTTTCTTCCGTGGAGGTGCAGATGATTGATCCTGGAGGCCTTCGGCCTCATCAGAACCGTCTCCAGAATCGTCGATGGCTATTGATCCCGCGTCAAGCTCAGCTTTGAGCTCCGCTTCAGACTCAATAACGAATCCTCGAATGCAATCGAGGTACCAACACCCAGCGGCTAGGTGGGACGAGCTGTACCTCTTCAGCTGCAGAGGAGTATAAATACACTGATCAGAGCCTCTCTGAATCCAGGACGCGAAGTATGAAGGGAACTTCTCAGGGTCAATTGCACCTTTTGGAACCAGCTCTCTCTTGAAGTACCTAATAAAATTCAACTGCCATGTATCAGAAACATATTATTGACAATAAAGAAATGCGAAAAGGTAAAACAATACAAAGTCGAAGTTCATAAATGTCCTACCGGTATGTCACACGCTTGACAACATCTGTTGCTCCCGGAAAAGTGGAAAAGTCTGACTTCTTATCAAAAGGCTTTTCTGCGCGGGTACTAATAAATGCGGGGAAGGCCTTTTCCCAAAGGAGAATACGCCAACTCTCCACATATGCGTCTGGCCGCAACAGTCCCGGGAAGGACTTCCACTTGATGACAAGGTTCTCGGTCTTACAGATGTCATCAAACTCCCGAGTAACAGCATCCTCCAACTGCCACAGAAAGGTAATGTCGTTGAGGTGAACATGGACATTAAACAAAAAAGAAGAGGTTTTAGTGATTGTTAAGAAGTTTGAAGAGTTCTACCGCAGCCCAGAATGTGGCCTTGTTCAACCAGGGCTCCAACTCGGTCTCCTTAAAGTCTTGGGGCAGAAATCTGTAAGATTGTCGTGCACTTGGTGAAGAGTTCCACCACTTCAGCCAACGGGCTTTAAATCTGGCATCAACATTTGCGGGAACAATCCTCTGAAGCTTATCCACTGTCATCTCGGGCTTGGAAAAATCACTGTAATGCCGATTGATCTGGGAAGAGAACAATACATGATAGGGAAGATTAGATTTGAAAATAGTTATAGGAAAGTAAAGTAGAAATGTCAAGGGTCGAAACTCACCTCCGCAAGGAAGTCATCACCGTTTTTGGGATTGGCAATGGTCAGGTACTTGGTGAAGTCCTTCTTCTTAATGTAGTTGATCATGTCGGACGAAGCAGCAGACATAGCATCCCAAACCCCTGCGGCAGTTTGCTCTGTAATGGGTGTCTTCTCCTTGTAGGTCCTGGCTGCTTCGTCTGAAGCAGCCACGATTTCTCTCTGGAAAATAAACATTATCAACTTCTGAGTGTACAGAGCACGGCAATTGATGACATTTAGAATCGTAAGGGGGGGTGGGGAAGTAGTGCTTACACGATAAAGAAATGCGATGAAGATTTTGGTTGGCAAAGTAAACCATCCTGGAATCGATGGTTTGTGATTCAAACATAATTGGTACTCTGCTGGTGAGAGCAGATCCTTGAATTCCTCCAATTTCATCACACCAAAAGAGCGAATACGAAAGAGTTTTGCAGAAGATTACTCTTCACATGATCATTTTCTGTAGACCTGCTCGAAGATATGGTAGTTAGTTAAAGCCCTGAAGTACAACCTGCTTTCAAGAAGTGGGGACAAAAATTAGGGAAAAAATTCTTACCAGTTGATGTCGTGCATGACATGAAGAAGGTTTCCCACATGACCGCGGGGGTCAAGAACAATGCAATGCACGGAGATGTGCCAAGCTGGATCTTCATAGTGATGGTTGTTGATATGTCTGTACCAAGCGGCAAGGCGATGGTTTCCTTCCCAGACATAGAACATCTTCCCAGAGAACTCCTTCCAGTCCGGGTCGGCCAAGAGCTCATCTTCGAAAGCATCATTGACTTTTTGCCAACAAGGGCTCCAGTCAGCCTTGATCTCCGGAGTGACTTCGGCTGTCTTCTCTTCGTGGTTGTACATGGAAATGTACATGACCCGGTCCCCATCTCTATATCCATTGACAAACTCGCGCTCCAAATGTTGAACTCCCATTTCGCCTACCGGTCGCACTCTTGCCATTGACTGCATCCTGCAGAGGGGTACAAGCATACGGGACTTCGTCTTTGGGAGTATTCGGAGATCGTTGATGACGGTTGTAGAGTCCAATTTGAAATGTTTCCTGTGCTCCAATTCACTGTCCACTGCATTTGTCAAATCAGTTGGACAAGATGGCGCTGGCAACTGATCCTGTGTTTGAGTTACCTGTCCAAGGTCATACGTACTTAGAGTTGATTCGAAGTCAATGAACTTAAGCAAATCAAAAACAATAAAGTAGAATAAAAGAATTAATTCTCAGACTGGTACATCTCTTTTAAGAACACAATCAGCTGCAGCAGAAATAAGTAGAGCTTAGGCCACTATGTGCGTCGTGCACGACTATAATACTCCCTAGCCTGTCTACAGTTCCAGTGACGGCGCCTCTTCCAAAATCGCCTGGTTTGCTGGACAGGGCATGGCAATATCGCTGGCAGGGCGAAGACAACATGAGCTGGCCTCCTGACTCTAATAGGCGAGGATGGAGAAGGTGGAGACATAGGCGGGGTCCCAAGTCTTGGAGAGGTAGGCATGTAGCCCGGGGATGTAGGCTCATAGACAGGAGACGTAGGCATGTACTGAGGAGAGTGGACCTCGAGAGGTCCACTACCTAAACCTACAGGGTTGCTCAGATCACACCTACATAAGTGGGGCTGATCAAATGAATCCGAGAGGTCGGAGACATTGATCACTGAGATCGGCGAACTGATGGACAAGGGTGCATCTGAGAATACCTAGAGAAAAAGAACAAAAACATTGTCATATTCTCAACTAAGCATTCAGCAGAAACATAGAAATTACTATGGAAGTTCGATAAATCAGGCTACGTTGAAATCCGAAAACAAATGAAAACAGGTTACCTCAGTTTCTGCAGGAGTTGGGCCATCAAAGTCACTTGCGATGAATTGCTCAGTGAGCTCCTACAACACAAACGGTATGCATTTTATGAGATTTATGTACAAAGCATAAAAGAACTAGAATAAAACAAGGAGTTGCAGATTACAGAAATCATTTTCCCAATCATCTTCCCCCGGGGCGGCTTCCACAGTTGCAGCCTCAACAGCTCCCACATAAGCTTCGAGGGCCGCGGCCATGGCTGCAGGCTCTATCTGAACCTCAACAAAAAAGTCCCCCCCCACATTCTCCCCCTCCTCGTGGGGGGGTTTCGGATCCGAATGCGCCCATGCGAGGGGCTGCTCCCCCGGGGCGGCTTCCACAGTTGGAGCCTCAACTGCTCCCACATAAGCTTCGAGGGCCGCGGCCATGGCTGCAGGCTCCATCTGAACCTCAACAAAAAAGTCCCCCCGCACATTCTCCCCCTCCTCGTGGGGGGGTTTCGGATCCGAATGCGCCCATGCGAGGGGCTGCTCCCCCGGGGCGGCTTCCACAGTTGCACCCTCAACAGCTCCCACATAAGCTTCGAGGGCCGCGGCCATGGCTGCAGGCTCCATCTGAACCTCAACAAAAAAGTCCCCCCCCACATTCTCCCCCTCCTCGTGGGGGGGTTTCGGATCCGAATGCGCCCATGCGAGGGGCTGCTCCCCCGGGGCGGCTTCCACAGTTGGAGCCTCAACTGCTCCCACATAAGCTTCGAGGGCCGCGGCCATGGCTGCAGGCTCCATCTGACCCTCAACAAAAAAGTCCCCCCCCACATTCTCCCCCTCCTCGTGGGGGGGTTTCGGATCCGAATGCGCCCATGCGAGGGGCTGCTCCCCCGGGGCGGCTTCCACAGTTGCAGCCTCAACTGCTCCCACATAAGCTTCGAGGGCCGCGGCCATGGCTGCAGGCTCTATCTGAACCTCAACAAAAAAGTCCCCCCCCACATTCTCCCCCTCCTCGTGGGGGGGTTTCGGATCCGAATGCGCCCATGCGAGGGGCTGCTCCCCCGGGGCGGCTTCCACAGTTGCAGCCTCAACAGCTCCCACATAAGCTTCGAGGGCCGCGGCCATGGCTGCAGGCTCCATCTGAACCTCAACAAAAAAGTCCCCCCCCACATTCTCCCCCTCCTCGTGGGGGGGTTTCGGATCCGAATGCGCCCATGCGAGGGGCTGCTCCCCCGGGGCGGCTTCCACAGTTGGAGCCTCAACTGCTCCCACATAAGCTTCGAGGGCCGCGGCCATGGCTGCAGGCTCCATCTGAACCTCAACAAAAAAGTCCCCCCGCACATTCTCCCCCTCCTCGTGGGGGGGTTTCGGATCCGAATGCGCCCATGCGAGGGGCTGCTCCCCCGGGGCGGCTTCCACAGTTGCAGCCTCAACAGCTCCCACATAAGCTTCGAGGGCCGCGGCCATGGCTGCAGGCTCCATCTGAACCTCAACAAAAAAGTCCCCCCCCACATTCTCCCCCTCCTCGTGGGGGGGTTTCGGATCCGAATGCGCCCATGCGAGGGGCTGCTCCCCGGGGCGGCTTCCACAGTTGGAGCCTCAACTGCTCCCACATAAGCTTCGAGGGCCGCGGCCATGGCTGCAGGCTCCATCTGAACCTCAACAAAAAGGTCCCCCCCCACATTCTCCCCCTCCTCGTGGGGGGGTTTCGGATCCGAATGCGCCCATGCGAGGGGCTGCTCCCCGGGGCGGCTTCCACAGTTGGAGCCTCAACTGCTCCCACATAAGCTTCGAGGGCCGCGGCCATGGCTGCAGGCTCCAGCAGCACCTCAACAAAAATGTCCCCCCCCACATTCTCCCCCTCCTCGTGGGGGGGTTTCGGATCCGAATGCGCCCATGCGAGGGGCTGCTCCCCCGAGGCGGCTTCCACAGTTGCAGCCTCAACAGCTCCCACATAAGCTTCGAGGGCCGCGGCCATGGCTGCAGGCTCTATCTGAACCTCAACAAAAAAGTCCCCCCCCACATTCTCCCCCTCCTCGTGGGGGGGTTTCGGATCCGAATGCGCCCATGCGAGGGGCTGCTCCCCCGGGGCGGCTTCCACAGTTGGAGCCTCAACTGCTCCCACATAAGCTGCGAGGGCCGCGGCCATGGCTGCAGGCTCCAGCAGCACCTCAACAAAAAAGTCCCCCCCCACATTCTCCCCCTCCTCCCTCACAATCCCCCCCGCGACCTCTTCTCTCAAGAACTCACTCCTCTCTCCAAGTGCATCGACACCCACAATTCCATTACATCTATCCACCCAAGTTCCAAACAACCCCAATTCCACTTGAAGTATGCTCACCTGATCAGTAGCAGGGCCGCGGTCCGTGCCACCTCCCTCACTCGCCATCTCGAGCTCTTCACGCTCCTCTCCTCGCCCCTCCATCTCCTTCTCGATCTCCTCTCTGGCCGCGGGTGTGTGAAGCAATGGGGCTTGCGAAGGGCCTTTCCCCCTCCCACCTCGACCCTTACCCCTCCCTCGACCCCTCACCTCACCCCTTCGACCTCTCCCTCGGGCCGACCCCTCATCAATGTCCGCTTCTCCTGGGCCTACCGCAATGTCGAGCGAATCACTATCCTCCCCACTAGTTTCAGTAGGACTTCCAGGGTGCCCTCGCCCCGCTCGTGTAGCAGCAAGTAGTTCTCCACCTTCGCCCGCCTCCATAATTTGGCGTCTTGCTCTCCTAGCGACTTTTCTCAACGTCTCATGATCTGACTCCTCCCCCGTACCCACTTCTGGCGTCTTCTCCTCTTCAACGTCTTGCTCAATCCTAAACGAGTCGCCAATCTGCGCAAATGTTTAGGACTACGACAGAACTTACTACTCCACTTTTATTTTGAACAACCGTTCAGATTCATGCAGCTTCACTACACTAAACAGTAAAACAACGAACCCGCAGCAAAGACATTACTTCAAACCACCTATAATTTACATTTAATATCTTTTAATTGATGGATTCTGAAACTTACCACATCTATATTACCATGGTCGCCCGATTGAGAATCCGTCCCTCCTGTCGTACACTCCTTGAATCCGAAAGAAGGTTGCGGTGTCTCCAAAGTCGGACTACAATTCAATCCTAGCTCTTCCGTCATCTCCAGATGTTTCTCTCCGCTACTTATTACTTCATGCTCCTCATGCTCAACTGCGGTATCCTCTAAAACCTCATCTTCCGCCTCCACTATGGACTCTAGAATGAGTTTACGGATGCTACAAAATTTAATTGCCACAGGCAGCCCAGCTCCTCGAACCTTCAGAGGTGCACTCAAGAGGTTGCCTTTCGACTTTGACTTCCTACTTAATTCTCTCCTCTTCCTCGATCTCCTGTTAGTAAAATCTGTACCACCTGGTTTTCTTCTACGCCTAGGAGTGACATAAGTGGAGGGAGCTGACCCTCCACTCTCCTTCATATGTCTAACTAACGAGAGAAGTCTCCTCACAATATACCTCTCCTCCTAACTTCCCTCTAACTTATGTATCCCAAACCTGCAACCCCCCTGACTCAGCCCTAAATACTTCCCATATTCTAAACCTACTTGAATTAATGAAAACTATAAATAAATTGCAATTTGAATTAAAGCTGATGAGATCTATCTATATTGGAAGAGAATAAACAAAGCCCACATTATATTAAAAGATTTGAATTAAGCACAGAAATACTTGTATCAAATATGGATGCAAGTGACGGCTCACTCTAATCTCACTCACAGTCTGTCTGTCCAGTAATTTATTATGAAAATTGAGGAACTCTAACACTGAATAAAATATAGAATTTGAATAAATCATATGCTTGCATTAGTCTTATAAATATATAACTAATGCATGAATTTGATTAATTCAAATTCTATATATTTATTGTTTTAAATGCAGAAGGAATAGACGGCTCTTTTTATTCCAATCACACCCCATAAAAAATAGAATCTGCTCCACCATTCAAATACGCGACGCAATATTCTAAAAATCTTACTACATATCTATGGGCCTGCAAAAAGCAACATCATAATTAGTTAGCGTCGTCTCTCTTTAATCATACATTCGTTACGTAGCAGAATGAATCATTACCTAGTCGTCCACATGGACATTCCAAATTGAATAAAATGATCAACAGCGATGCATCATTCCTCTCACTTCGCTCTCGCGATACTGCTTTGCTAGTACACTCACTCTTCTTCCTTCTTCCTCTAGTATATTTGAGTTGCCTGCGAATATGGGGATGGTCTGTCTGTACGCCCAAGGCATGGGCATCCCTCTTAGGTTTCGCCTAGATGACGATGGTCTAGCTACGGTGTCCTCTCTTCGCCTCAGTCTCAGATTCCATTTTCGTGAGGATTCCATCAGTATAGAGGAGGAGATCTTTGATGACGTTACTGCCGAGGTTACCCACACTCTCGGGCAACCTTCAGTGAGAGATGAGAACAACATGTTGCAGTGGAGACTCCTCCCTGGATCCTATAGAGTCTATGGTCTTACTGATTCTCTTATGGCTGCATCCACTGAGATCCTCACCCCCCGTCGCTCTTCTACTTGCACAATTCAGACTCCCTTACCTCGTGATGTCAAGGTCAAAGTCGAGCCTGGTACCGAGACTTCAGATGTAGAGAAACCTCCTCCGACCGTCATATCTCTCTCTTCTGATGACGAAGTCAGTCCCGTCAAGTTGGTGCCCAAGGTCCACGCTGATGCTCCTCCTTCCAATGTCTCACCTCCATTGTCCCAGGTCACAGTTAGCATTGTTCCGCTCCTTAAAGAGATTGCTAAGACGCGTGGGTCCAAAAACATTTTGAAGAAGATAGACTATTCCACTATTAGACACAAGAGAGTAGAGTACTTGCCTGCGAAGTTTGATGGTCCGGTTCTATTTGAGTTGCCCCCAGCTGCTGCAGGATCCTCTAAGCTCGCCGCCAAGTCTATGCAGGGAATGGATAAACGATACGACGGACACTTGTGGACCAAGACCATCACAACAAACATCAAAAACGACTGCGGACTCTCTTTCCGAAGTTCCACCTGCGTCGGATGGTTGCGTTGCACGAACGTGGAGTGTGACTTCCTCAAGCGTGTTCCCAAGATCTTCGAGGTTAACGAGACTGAGTTTGAAGGCTGTACCCTGCAAGCTTTTGTCATGGACCAGCCTCCTCCATCTGACTCGACGCTAGTGTGCAAGGTATGTAAAGAACCTCCATCATGTGTAGCTACATGCGAGGCTAAGATTTATTACGTTGTGGGCAAACCGAATCAGACTAGAGCGTGTATTCACATAGGAACACATCATCATCCAGTGAAAGTAGGAGACTACAGAGACTCTAAAGCAGAGATTAGTAGCTTAATAGAAGAGCAGGTAGAGATGAACAACAAAGCAACAAAGAGCGCCGTTGTCTTGGAGGCGAGCAAACTCCTCATCGGGAGCTACCTCCTACAGCCCGAGGATGCACCACCGAGGAAGCTGACGATGGAGGAGCTGGTTCCTGTTCTGGATCGATG
The DNA here is from genome assembly GCA_014871385.1 of Ceratodon purpureus. Taxonomy (NCBI): domain Eukaryota; kingdom Viridiplantae; phylum Streptophyta; class Bryopsida; order Pseudoditrichales; family Ditrichaceae; genus Ceratodon; species Ceratodon purpureus. The sequence goes on from CM026425.1 coordinate 19,132,099, forward strand.
CAAAGACATGGCGTCACCAAACATCCGCAACAAAGTCGCCACCTTCAAAAAATTCAACAGGTACGGAATCATGGACGGTATCACCAAGCTCCGTGGTAACAGTCTCTGGGCGTATGTCCAGGAGAATAGGTTTCCTGGTCAGGGAGCTATGCGTGACAAAGTCTTCGTCTTCAAGATGTCGGAGGTCGGGCCGGGAAGTGGTGTCGACTTGGTCAGCCGTATGCAAGCTGGTGGCGACTTGGAGAACGCATGGATCATGTTCGACCATGTCAAACGTGTCAAAGACTGGTCGACGATGGCGTGCCATGTGTACGACGCCACCTACTGCCGCGTGATGACAATCGCCACTTGCGACATGCAGTCCGAGGACACGGACGCCCAGCTCGTCTTCTGGAAAAACCTGAACCTGGTCATGGAGATCAATGGCGTTGCAGCGCCGAACTTCAAGGGGTTCATGGCGGATAACGCACAGGCGAATTGGAATGCAGTGCGAATCCTTTACGGCAATGGCAACAAAGAGGACCCAATGGAGGACCGGGAGAGGTCGTGCTTGTTCCACTGGACTCAGAACATGGTGGCGTATACGCAGAAGCACTTCCCCGAAGAACTTTGGGAACAGCACAAGAAGATGTGCACTCAGTACAAGAATGCGACCAGCATGGCAGAGGCGGAAACTCTGTACCACGCGTTGCGAGCATGGTGGGCATCCACCGGGGTCGTTGGCGAGAGCGGGCTCATAAAACTCGATCAGTGGCTGTCATTCTGGCACCACCGCTTCCGCCAGTGGGGGGGATTCATGACCGAGGTATTATCTCTGCACTCTGTTTTCATGTTTTTGATACTGGTTTCCTAGCCCTAACCTAGAAACCTGTAATCCGTGAATCTAACGGCACCTACTGTCAAATCTGCAGAAATTCACGAAAGAAGAACTCACAGAGATGCCCACCTGTAACCTCGCCGAAACAGTTCACAACAAGTGGCTCCAAGCTTCAGGAAACAATGGGAACGACCTGTACGTTGCTACCGTGGACGATTTCGTTCGGGCTTTTCTACAGGTTGTCAACTACTACCAGTTCCTCAAAGGTGACGTCGGCGGAACAGGACCATCCAAGAAGGAACTCAGGCTCCGGATGGCTGAACGCAACGCGAAGAAATGGGGAAATCCTACAGTGCTCGACAAGCCCATGCTCGATATGCCAGGCGCGGATGAGTTCTGCACTCGTCAGCCTATCATGCCTGGAGCGGAAGTCTTCGGTTCACAGAAGCGAAAAGCCGACGTCCTTATCGGAGCTGACGAAGAGTCTCATCGCCCGGATAAGACCAACTTCTCACGCCCAAGAGGCCCAAGACGTGCCGTCAGGGCTCGCCCTATGCAGATGCCCGTCATTGAGGAAGACGACTCCGAACACGACACCGAGGTACAATGTACGCAACCTCCTGCCCGGGAAGTTGATTCCCCTTTACCTTCACCTGTGAACAAGGGCGGCATTCGCCATGTAAACGCCGTTGAAGAAACCAAGGTGGACGTAAAGGAGTGGCACATTTCCAGACTTCACAAACTTTCTGCAAAGTGCTGCTGGGCCCAAAGAGCTGAAACGAAGAAGAAGTGCACTGAGAGAATCGTCAGAGAGCCCCATTGCACAGCTGCACCGACCTACACTGGGCTGTGGACTAACTATCGCAGGAACACTGTTGAGAAGACAGAGTTCTTCTTCTGCTCCGACGATATTGAGCGCTGCGTGAAAGGCTCTAAGCGCAAGTGGGTAGCGCACTACTCAAAGGACCAGGAATTCCCCTCCATTCCAGAGGTCTGGCCAGTGAAACTAGGTACTAATCTAAAACTGACTGAGATTCTTGCCCTCGAAGCAGCAGGCTTTCAACTTCCGCCTAAAAAGCCGGTCTCCCCAAGACGCCTCTTCTCCTCTGCCCCGCCCCCTGCGAATCTCAACTCGGTGCCAGTCCCTGCAGACGCTGACCGCTACCCAGGCAAGAGAGACGGCAAGATGGTGAAGCGCACTGCCACTCGTCCCAATCCGGCGCAGCGACTATCCATGGGCTCCTCCGAGTCTCTCAAAGCGCGCCTCCGTTCCGTCACCATGATACCTGAGCCGGGCCACGGTTGCATCATTGGGCTGGATTCGGGCGTCGCTCCTCACATCACACGTTACCAGATTACCATCAGTTCTTACCCTGGTTGCACTTGCCCAGCATTCAAGAAGACGATGACTACGTTCAAAGGCAGGACTCAGTTCACGTATTGTAAGCACCTTTACTACATACTCTTGAAGGTCTGCAACCGTGATCCCGAAGCCGAGCTTTTCATCCATGCGCCTACCTTTAGTTTCAACGAGGTCAAGCTTCTCCTAGAGAGTGGAATCTTGCGTCACCCCTTGGCGAAGAAGTAGGTAGCCCTCCTACTTTAGAACTGCCATTTCCACAATGGCCATTTGTCACGTAGTGAATGATTTTAGTAATATACCATGTACCTAGTCAGCTATTCAGAAGCTGTATTGACTTTTTCATTATATTAAAGGCTTTGTCGTTCACATTGATTGCATTCTATTTCAATACATTCTATCTTGAAGAAGTGCACTATATACCTCGTATCCTCTGACATGTACCCTTTATTACAGCAAACATATACTTGTTATTAGATGTCCTAATCTTCGAACCTAACACGTTTAGGGTTGCCCACTACACTATCAGCAGGGCTCCGAACCTCTGACTGTACTACAGGACAAACTACATTCGCATTCACTTTCGTTCCCACACTTGGAGCGTGTCCTTGGTATGATCGTTTCAGCAATGGCCCACCTCCCCGCCTCCGATTCACTGATTCCCTGGAATAGGTTCCCCTTGGGATCTTTCCAACCTTGGAGTATGCATGAGGTTGCAAAGGCACATCTGCGTCCTCCTCCAGCACTCTGATATCATCCGAATTTTCTGAACGTGGAGGGTCAGCTCTAACATCCGGTTGCACGTCAACATCCGTTGTTAAAGGACGCCCTTGGCTGCTGGCCATCACCTCTTCTTCGTCCTCCACCTCAACATATGGTTGAAATGGACAAACATCGTCAGCAAGTGAAACAACAATATCTCTGACGTCTTCCATAACTGCTGTCCCGCAGTACGGAAAAGAGCTTCACAAAACACCAACAGAAAAGAGGAAGAGACATTCCATAATCCTAACTTAAATATCCGTGAAGGAGATGCTTGGCGCCCTTGAAAATCGGCTATTCATTCATTTGAAAGTTGCATCTTCCTCAACTGAATGGAAAAGGATGAGGGTTGAGCAGAAGTCATTTAGCTTTTAAAATTTAAAAATAATAAAAAAAATTAAAAAAAAATTATAAAAGCAAAAAGGAAAAAAAGCAAAAATAAATATTAAGGTTGAAAATAATATGAAGGCGACTAAGAAAATGAAAGACAAAATAAAATGAAAGACAAAATAAAATGAATGACAAAATAAAATGAATGAGAAAATAAAATGAATGAGAAAATAAAATGAATGAGACAATAAAATGAAAGAGAGAATAAAATGAAAGACAAAATAAAATGAAAGAGAAAATAAAATGAAAAGGAAAATAAAATGAAAGAGAAATTATAATGAAGGAGACAAGAAAATGAAAGAGAGAATAAAATGAAAGAGAAAATAAAATGAAAGAGAAAAAAAAATGAAAGAGCGAATAAAATGAAAGAGAAAATATAAGGAACTAGAAAATAGAATGAAAGAAAAAATAAAATGAAAGAGAGAATAAAATGAAAGAGAAAAGAAAATGAAAGAGAATTAAAGGAAAGGAAAGATAGATAGAGTAATGGAAGTTAATATGAAGAATAAAAGAAATAAACCATGTAGACCATGGCGGATGATTTCTAACAATGTTAAGAAATTGTTACGATATTAAATGTTACTTTATCCCTCTTAAGAGCTTTAATACCAATACATTTTATGCGGTAATTTGCATATAAATTTGAGGAGATAAAGGGAATTAATGTATGCCTAAACTAGTTAGAAGGAGCTGGAGCATAGTAATTGGTGCACGTTAAAAAATTAATCATCAAAAAAAAGAGAAAACGAACTACAAATTCAATGAAAACACTGTAATTATTCCACGGTTATAGGGTCAATAAAATTACTAAAATTAGTGTTTTACCAAAAATATACTGAGAATATTCGAATCTTCTAATTTTATATTTTATTTTTAGTAAAAAAAAGTGCTATTTTTAGGTTCTGTCCCCCACTCTGTGCTCTCCGCTCTCCAAATCTGCGCTCACCGCTCTCCGCTCTACGCTCTCCGCTCACGTACATGCTACGTCCCATCTAAAGGTCTTACAAAATACATGTACTCTTTAAAATATTATTTAGTGGTTCTCAAAGGAACTATCAAAAACATCATTCTATAGAAATGAGAAAATCTTGATACAACATTTATAGAAATCTCAACAAACACTAGTATCAAACCGAAACAAAGGATTCGATACCAAGTGTTTTGCAACCACATTAGAATTTCTAGAAGAAATAAAGAATTTGACTCTCATGATATTGAGAAGAGCCAAGGGCCATTGGGCTATTGCTCTCATTTACTTGATCACAATAATTGCACAACAAATTGACATAAGAAAAATATGGCTCAATAGATACAAGTAGATTGCATTCAAAGTGAAGGAAGAGGCGTATCAAGGCATGTGCACTTATACTCGATGTGCTTCAAAAATAGATTTTAGCACAAAGATGTGAAGCACCTATCCTTAACCCCTAAAGGACCATTGTCCTAGAATGGGCTTTTTTAAAATTCGGGCATGTACCTGTGACTTCAATTGAAGTCGAGATTTTTTGAAACTTTTTGTGAATGTAGGCCATAACAAGAACTTTGAGGGATTTTTTTATTTTTTATTTTTCAAATGGACATTTATAAAAATAGTTATGATACCCGAAGTGGAAAAAACTGTTAAATGGGCAATTCGGGCAGCCATGCTAAATACATCAATCACCTCTAAAAATATAACTATAAATACTTCATGATATCATCTTTGAGGTTTCTAAAAAAACTTCTTCTTTCCTTCATAAAAGTTAGAAAAAATCTTATTTTAGGTTTTTTCTTTTTTTTAGTGAAAATATGGACATCAATCTTTACTTCCGCCGTTTGGATTGGGACTTTATTGAATAATGGAATTTCAAGGAAAGAAATAAGATTAATCACTCTTTTGTATTCAACATAATCAAAATATTGTTTTCAACATGCTACACTTGACTTTTTGGTGTAATTTTTTTTATAAAATTATCTAACTTAGTCTTCTTTGACATGCACCGAAACCGTCAAAACCCATAATGCAAAAAACCTAAGAAAAAAAAAGTTAGAGTGTGTCAACCTAGTCAAAAATCTTGTCAAAAAAGTTTGTTTTTAAATTTCAATTGCTATAATCTTCTAATCTCTACGGTCGATTATATTGAAATTTTTTGAGCTATCTATTACAATAATATAGTTGAAGATCCTACGGTTAGAATTAGAAAATAATGATTTTTTAGTCATTCAAGATTTTTACATTGGAAATGGCAGCTTTGGAGCGGTTTTTGGTGAAACATAGTTAAGGAACTTTAGGGGTTAATTTCAAATCAAACCCCCTTAACTTATTGCAATGAATGCAATCCCTCACTTTGCTCAAGTAGTGATTGTATGAAATAAACTTCCAAACATTACAACCATAGAGAGGCACACAACGAATTCTGCAAAGTGGCGCAACTATAGTGAATCGAAGGTGCAACGACCAGAATGGATTGAGATACATAGTTTCACAGACACACATACAGCACAAATTCCAACGAGGGGATGTAGGAGTCTAGAGGATTCATCAAGAGCAAGGCGGAAGCGGAGCGGATTATCCAAGCACAATGGAAAAATAAAGTTACTAACTAGTGAATATTCCCTACACAATGTAATTCATCATCAAGTGCCTCAAACAAAGGCTTTAAACTACGCACTTATAACTTCAATCAAGTGATGATGGCTTTTAGTGAGAATTGAAGGATTTTGAAGGCGGTAAGTAGACGGTGAGGATGTAGCCGCCTTGCTCCGATGTAGGCGGCCAAATCGATGACTTGCCAGTCATTAAACACTTAGGGATGGGACTCACGCTACTACATCATCACCTTTGGATGTGGCATTTTGTGACTCGTCTAAGGTTGAATGTCCTAAAACCAACCACTTAAACAATTTAGGGTATTCTGAGCGATAGGCTTTGAAATAGGATTTTAGAAGAATAAGAAAAATTTGCACATTTTAGAAGAATAAGAAAAATTTGCACAAATAATATGCATTTCTCATTTTTTTATAGAATTCCAAAGTACAAAGTAACATGTGACCCAAAACCAATGATATGCTCTAATGTACAAATGAGGTACATCTGTTTTTTCACAATCTAAAAATCAGGCCCGATCGGCTTTGGGTCAGTGGTTGGTAATAGGACAACCAACCATAGTCTCTCCTTAGAAAAGTTCCAAACTTGCAATCCTTTTCACACTCTGTCAGTAACAGAGCTCTGTTTACACTGCGATATTGTAGTGATACTGCGAAGTTTAGCCAGTTCCGAGAACGCTGCTACGCTGTGGTGCTGGCACAAGAGTAAGAGCAGTGAGCACCGTTCCTTGGAGTTCTGTTTCAATGAGGTTGCACTAAGTTAGTGTTGCACAAGTGCCCTACAGATAAGTTACGCAAGCACCCTCACTCGCTGTTGCCCACTTCTCGCACTCCAGGTGCTGAATTCTACCTTCAAACCCTCTCTGTTAAATCCACTCAGTCTCCACTCAGTGCCACTCTCTCAGTCTCTCCCTCTCCCCATCTCTCTCTCTCTCTCTCTCTCTCTCAAGGTAGTCATCATATTGCATCATCATCAGCATCATCATCTTCTTCTTCTGTTTCTGGTGTTGTAATCCTCTCAGCCGTGCTCTGCTTCATCTTTTGGGCATTCCCCTGGAGGTGGGGTCATATGCTCTCTGCCCTCTCTTCACTGCCTCGTCTGTTTTCACTCTACTGGGAGCGTTTGTGAGCACTTTGGTTGCTTGGATGATTAGCTACTGTTATGCACTAGTGTGTTGTTTGTGCCATTTAGGTTTTCTTCTTAGCTAGGGTTTCGCAATCTTACCCAGGAATGTACTTCTTTTTTTGGTTGTTGTTGTTGCGGTTCGCTGAGGGCTGAAAGTCGTTTGCAATTTTTGGGTCGTTTTCGATTGGGTTTGTCCGGTTGGAGAGTGTAAGTGAGGCGTACAGGAGAAATGCTGCGAGCTTGACATTGCTGTTACCTTTGTTCGCTATGTTACGGCTTCGCGCGTTTCATCGATGGTATTTTGTTGGAATTTCATTTCCTATGACTTAATACCATCGAGCTTTTAAGCATGTCTATCATTATTTGATTTAAGTTCTAATTTTTGGGATCATTTGTTTATAGCTTGAAAAGCTGCTGTTGCGAAGTTCTGTATTTAGGGTTTACTAGAGTGAACGCAATCTCACTGTTTCTCTGTCTTCGAATATTTTCATTTTATATTCAATTTAGAAAGAAGCTCAATACCTTTCATTTAAGCCTTGCACTTAAACCTTGCATGTGTCTTAATTGAGACACCCGTCTTTCAAATATGTTCTCCGTTTCTGGAGCGGTATGAGCAGAAGGTTTTGTGTAGGTTTAACCTTCACGATCAGTTCAGGGCTTCTAGTATCGACCTATCTGTATGTCTTTACTGCTATCGCTCATCACTTTCTGAAATTGGCAATACTCTTATGGTTCTCTTATATGTGACTTGATCGTGCTACAGAAGGGTTGCGCTTGAATGATAATCAGATGTGGGCATGCGGATGGAAGCTATTCTTGAGACGTGGCGTAGCTCTAGGTCAAGGAGGCCAGCACATTTTACAAGCAGCACGATGGATCCATGACGATGTACACACTCTTCCCAAATTTAAAAATGAACTTCGCCGCCTCTACAAGCTTATTCATCCTGACCTACTCCACAATTTTCCTAATGAACAGGTCAGTAGTTGGCATGATTTCGCAAGCCTTCCTCGGTTTGGTCCTTTGATTTGAATACTGTAGCGATTTTAGATTTTAATTTTTTTGAGATTTTTGCTCGAAGAAATGGACTTCTAGAGATTTTTGGGAAGTGTAGTATAGATGCACATCGAACAGGAGAGCGCCTGTATTGTTTACTCGAATAGAAATGAGAATGCCGAGATTTGTATTCTATTCAAGTTGGTAACGAGCTTCGCGTGCACTTCATCCTGCAGGCAACAAACCTGCGTTCCTTTCAGCTACTTCAGGAGTATTTGAACGCTGCGAAGGGCGGGAACACTTCCAGTCGTTTCTCTTATCACTTTGAGTTCTTTATTAAGGACTCAAGTGATGACGAGGCTAAAGATGAAAAGGCGTTACAGCGAGTCGAGGTTTCACTTCCACCACCACAAGTCAAATTTCATCCTCAAAGAGGGGCTGAAATGCTACCTGGAACGAAAGTGGCCATTGGCAAGTTGTTTGCTGCTTGTGGCTTGTCTTCCGAAGTATCTCATGGTTGGGTGGGTGATGAGCATATCAGTCTTTCAGATTTTTTCCAACAAGCTTCAGAGCTGCAACGAAAGGATGCTTCAGTATTAAATCGTGAGCAGCAGGTAGTTGCATATTTTTCACCATGTTTGGTGATTTGTACTGCCTGCGAAGCTGTATTTTACAATTCTCTATTTTACAATCCTTGTGTTAAGGGATCTCTACCATATCAAAGCTAGAGAATCGTTTGGAAGTGCGATGCCTTCATTTGGCAGTTTTGGGTGGAATGTGCTAGAAAATGACAGCTGTATCTCTTTGAAGGCAAATTCATCTATATATGTAATTGGTATGTGAATTTCATACTAATCATCGTTGATCAAGTGCAGGTCCTTATGGTGAAAAATGCAATGAAGATGAGAAGTGGAATTACCGTGTCCTTCCTACCACCTCTAGTTGATTCTAGCATGGAATCAATGGAAGCCTTGGAGAAGTTGGCACAGGTTTTGGACAGATGCAAAGACATTCGACTGTCTGGATTTGCACTTATGATAGGGGACTGCTATGGAATTGATGCGCTTGGAAATTTATGGATAGATCGCAATGATAGAATGGAATCCTGGCTTCAGTTTCTGCGTCAGGTGTGGTTCACGTACAAATTTTACTTGTATTTGGTTTGACCCACGTTCCAGTTCTATATTACATATTTTGAATTGTCTGGTTAGTATTAACCGATTGTCTTCTATTCTTGTGTTGTTCAAAGTTTAGAGGACAAAGACTTCGCTGTGATGTCTAGCTTCTCTCCCAGCTTCCGCTTTACAAATCTGTAACAGTTTTGGAATTGTCTATTATCTACTCTGGCAGGTGGATCTAGTAGATGCAGCAGCTCGAAAAACCTCAGCGAAGGAGTGGCGATTTAGAGAGTTTGAGCTTGCCAAAGCTATGCAAGTGGCGATGGTCTTCACCCACACATCGTTGGCAGCTACCCCAGCTTACTCCCTTTTTCTTTCAGGAATGGCTGAAGGTGCTAAGACTCATGGCCCCGTAGGTGCTGGCAACTTTAGCGAGCTGCCCATTCGAGTTGCTGGTATGTACTTTTTCATGACATGTCTTCTGAATGTAATTTTTTCCTTCCTGAAGCCTAGTATATAGGTACTCTCAACATGGTAATTTAAGACAATTTGAGATTTCTGTAAATCATGTTTTCTTGATTTCTAAGTTGGTGTCTTGCATGACATGGTCTCATGGAGAACTGATTGTATCACATTCTCAACGTGTTGGACGTTGTCTCTTGCAACAGGGGCTAGAGAAATGTTTGATTTGCAAGCATCAAGCAGCCAGGCTTCAGGTTGCTACATTGATAAAGTCACAGGGGCAGTTGTTGTGCCAGTCTCTGCCAGTTATCTGGTAATCTCTCGCTTTATTTCTGATCGAGGGAATGAGGCACTCTTGTACAGACGGAAGCATGAGGAGGAAAGAAGAAGGATTGAAGATCTTCAAGTGGAAGCAAGGAAGAGACTGAAGCTTAGACATCTATTATTTGATTCCAAACTCTCTAATGATCAACAAGCAACTGCTTGTGCGAGGTTGTTAAGGAGTGTTCCCGAGTTGATACGATATACCGAAGGTCTGTCTCTAATGATTTCAGATGAGTATCGTCTGCCATTGCCAGGCTCCAAGGGGCTAGCATATTTGAAATGGGATTTCAATATATCTGACTTGTGATTCTTTTCGTGTACACTACTAGACTGTATGTGCCATAATGTGAGGGTTTTTTGTAAGTAAAATCGGATTGTCAATTCCTTGATCAACATACTTCATACGTCTTATTCCCTGCTAGTTCCGCCTTGAGCATTGAGAAATTGTAATTCTATGCGCTGTTTATGTATGTACTTAAGCATAGTGAGCAAAATGTGAAAAGTGGTAATTATAATCGAGAAACATCATGAAACAGTGGTCCTTGATCTGAAATACCGGTACATTAGACCCTTAGAGCAGTTCCTCCAAACAGCCCCGTATCTGGATGTTGGAGGGATTGTATGAAGGAATTATGGAGGCGAGGGTTTGGATGGGAGTTGAATGTCCCAGCCCGAAAACTCCAATATCCAGTTTGTTGCACACTATCCAAATTAGAAATCTCCATCATTCGCAATGGCATCCCACTTTTGCAACCCATGTTTTTGCAGTATCATCACTCATTTTTATCTGGTTTAAAATTTGGTCGCAATGTTGGATTTCACACACCATGGACAACCTCAGTACAGCAATGTGACTACCAATCACTATGGCTAAAAAGGATTCATTCAAATCACTATGGCTACAAGAATCACTGAGCAAATGAAATAAGCAAATGCAACTGCAAACATGCACAATCATGCTTCTCAAAATGCAGATTGACAATTGGAATGCAAAAATGAAAGAGATATGAATGCCCTATGGCTACAAGGATTCATTCAAATCAGTAAATGGTGGGTGAGACTGAAATTGCATTCATTTAAAAAATCTTCCTTTGATTTGTAAAGTGGGATTACCATAAATAAAATAACACACTATGTTAAATGCCTACACAATAACCAACTACAAAATGTTAATGGTTCTTCTCTTGAATCCATTATCTTGTCTGAGGTAGATGGAATAGATAAAGAAGTATATCAAGATCAAAAACAATGAACTAGATTGATAGCAAGAGTATTTCCAAAGACCAAGAACAAGGTAACACAATGAAATGCTCCACCAAATGAGTTGGCAAGACTTAGGTGCACCTTGTCTTATCCCTATTTATACTATGACCTTTATGTCCTTTGGAACCTCCTTTGAAAGGTCATGGAATCTTTTAGAAGGTTCTCAAGGAGCTTCATAGATGTTTATGGAAACTTCCACAAGACTATGGAAACATCTAGAAGGCTATGGAAGATTCTAGAAGATTATAGAAGGTTCTAGGAAGCTATGGAAACTTCTAGAAGATTGTTGAAGCATCTAGAAGTTATTGTTTGTTTTATATCCATGACACATCTTCAAACTGTTTTGATGTCAAAGAGTAACGATTTACAACAAGGCCTTAATTAGAGAGTTGTTGATAAAGAAGCGTACAATTCTTAGAAAATAGAGTCTAGAATCAATGGAGGAAAAAGAGTGAAGGAAGCAAGATTTAAGGAAGATGAAAGGAAGCAAAGATTTACAAGGATGAGAAGGCGAGGATCTGTGTCAAGGGGTTTTGACAAAGCGAGCCGGGCTGCGGTGACGGGAAGAGGAGGCAGGGCCCCTGTAACACTCTTAGCATTGGATTAAGGCAGTGTTGTGCGAGAGCAGCAACTGCTCACAACAGCCATCGGAGATTTGGGGGTGTCACAAGAGCCATGCAACAATTCTTTGGAGTCAACGGCGTTGCATGGCCCTTCGTGTGCATGCTAGCGGCAAGTAGAAATATAAGGCCGGGAGGCGAGGCGAGGGGAGCAGCGCCGCTATATAGCTGCAACCACAAGTGGACTTCAGAGGTGCAGCAGTAATGGAGGCTCCCACTTTATAGCCCCATGTTTACAACATTGATAACAAATATCTTACATTCCAAGGTCTCAATCTTGCATTGCACAAGCCAACCCACCAAATCATAAAAAAATCATAAAGAAAACCATGTAGAAACTAGCTTAGAGGCCATCTTAGGAGACTTCGTTGAAGATCCAAATTCAAATTTTGTTCAAAGTCAAGAAAATGTAACAAAAATGGCTAGAGAAAGTAGTTGTAAGGAGTATATGGCATACGCACCTAAAATCACCACAGCCCCTAAGATCACCACGAACCTCTAGAATCTCTAAAAGCAAATTGTCAGTCCACATATGGAGGACTAATTTGTTTATTGGTCACCTTGCTAGTGGCTTGCTAGTGGGTGAACTCTCATAATCATAGAATACGGTTTAGGGTTCACTAGTGAACAAAATTGAGGACACTGTTATTGCTCAAAGGAAATTCTAAGTTAAAAATGGGTCACATAGTACTTTATACTTTGAGATTTTCTACAAAATTGAAGATTACAAATTTCATGAAACAAGATTTTTGCATTCGTCATGAAATCCTATTTTGAAGATTAGAATATTTTTAAAGAATTTTTGAATTCTTAAATAAAGGTCAGATTGCTTAAGTTGGTGGTTTTAGGTGCGCATACCATAGTGAAGACTCATACAATGAGGGCGTTCATGGTGAAAAACAACAAGTTGGATTGGAAAAGATCCTTTCATAGCCTTGTGAGTTCCTATTCTCTCCACATCACACCCACCAACGGTAAGAAAGAAAACAATCAATGAGGATATGAGAAAAGAACATCACAAATTAAGGTTGAGAGGATAGCATCGTGGACGGATCGGAGAAGGTGCTGCAAAGGTACATGGAGGAGAAGAGTGGTTGGAGAGGCGTTGTGAGGCCACAGGCTCAAGTCATAGAGGTGGTAGAGAGGTTATAGAGACATTGACGAAGAGTCTAAATTTGAATAGAGCGGGGAGTTAAGGGTAAGAAGGTTGGAAGTGGAAGGGGTACTTGTAGCGGTGGGGGGTTTCCAACCCGGGCTCCACCTTAGCAGAGTGGCCCAACGACAAAGTACAAAGGGACTATGGCTACGGTCTATAGAGTGCTAGAGTGGATTTGGAGGCACGAGTAGTTGGATGAGTAAAAATATGGAGTGGAGTAAGGAGGGCAGCGGGAGGGGGTGGGAACCGAGGCATGAGAGTGGATATGAGGAACCAAGGGGCATATATTAGAGGGCAGATTTTGGCTTAGCTAGGAATCCAAGGAAGTGAGCCAATCTAAGGCTAAAGTTCAGGGTTGTCAGGGACGTCCGGGACGTCCGGGACGCTCGGGACGTCGGGACGTCCACGGACGTCCGCCAGCGCCCCAGGACGTCCTGTGACTTAGAAAAAAAAAATCACCCGCACAGGTTTCACCCCGGGGTGAAACCACACTTTGAACGCGGAGGAGGGGTTGTGGGGGAGGGTGCGGCCGTTGCCGCGGAGGGGGGGGGGGCGTCGGCCGCGTCGGGAAGGGGCCGTCCCCAGCGACGGCCGCAGAGACGGCCGCAAATAAAAATAAAAATAAACCCCGAATCTGAAAATGTTCATAACTTCTTCAAAACGTATCCAAATTGGGCTTATGAGATGTTTTTTGGCATCTACATTTCCTATAGATGCCAAAAAACATCTCAGAAGTCCAATTTGGACAAGTTTGGAAGAAGTTACGGGAATTTGAAGATTCCAGGGAGGTGAGGGGTCGGCCGTCGGCGGAGACAGGGGGGGCCGACCCCGCGGACGGCCGTGGAGACGGCCGCGGAGACGGGGGCCGTCCGCGGGGACAGCCTCGGAGACGGCCCTCCGTCCGAGTGGAGGCGAGGTCTCGCAAGGCCTTCCTTCTTCTCTTGGGTTTTCTCTAGAGACGGCCTCCCTTCCCCACCTTCCCTCGTCCAACCTTGACAAAAATAATTCCATTTTTAGGTACTCTAAAAACAAAATCATTACCAAATTAGAAATTTCAGACATATCCTTGAAATCATAGAAAATGTCCTAAAGATCTTGTAATCGGGATTGTGGAATCCGCCTTGATGTTGGGGTATACTTTAGATGGAGATATTAATGTCCTTCAATTGTTGGTGCTCTACTATGGTTTGCAAACATAATCTCAATGTCTAGAAGGAAGAATACATTTGTTTTGGAAATGAAATTATGGCCCATGGGCCTATAGAAGAGGGAGGTATAGAATGGGGGGTACAACTTCAAAGGTAATGAGAAGCTAATAAAAAATAATGTACTTTTATTTGAAGACATTATTTCGTTAGGTAATAAAATTAAAGGAGAACTCGACATGGATTTCTCTTACATTAATATGACAAGTTTGTATGTTTTTGGCTTTAATTTTATATGGCAAGACAAACTCTTTTTTCCTGAATGGAAGATTGGAAAAAAATAAAGGGATAAACTTGAAATTTAGAAACGAATTTGAATGAGAGGATTTGGAAGGTATGTTGTAGAGGAGGTAACACTTAGAAATTAGAATTCAAATCAAATTATATAGAGGTTGAAATTGTGTGAACGAGGTTGGAGGACACATTAATTAGGATTGAGGATTGTAAATTTGAATTAGAAGTCGAAGATGGTGGACAAAAAATTCATTATAAGTGATAGAGGATAGAAATTTAAATACAACAAATTTTAGTTCTAATAATAAATAAATTGATTAAAATATTAAAAAACCTAGCCATCTGACAAGGATGATGTTTAATTTTAAAGGGTGAGTGAATTTTGAAGGTTTGGGAGTTGACATTAAGAGAACTGTTTCTTTCTTTTGGAATGAAGGATATGCTAGTGTTACATTTGAGTACTTGGGCTAGTGAATGCCACATTGTTTGCCTTCCATTCCTTTTAGACAAACATTGAGTCCCTATGGCTTAGAGTTTAACAAATCTCGTCAATTTATTATTCTAAGATTTATGAATTTTTTCCATCTTAAAGGTGATTCAAAATCATTATTTTTATGGATGAAGGACATAACATGTGGATTCATCTAAATGTGGAAATACAAATACATACTTCATAGCCAAAAATAATATCTATTATGATTAAACAACTCATTTCTTTAAAATCATTGGCATTCATATTAATATTCCATTCTTAGTATTCTATTGTTCTGGATCCCAGCTTATGTAAAGAATAGAGTATTACTACAGAATGCTTCTATAAAAAATACGAAGAAGTAATGGATAATTTATATATGTTTATTTATTTAATTATTTAAGTATTTAATTATTTTGTATTCTTCCATTAGTCTCCAATTCTATCTTTTATTTTTATACTTTTTCCATTTGCCTTCCATTCTATCTTCTTAATTTTTTATTATCACACTATTTTTCCATTCTATCGTCTCTTTAGTTTTTTATCTTGACATTATTCTTCCATTTTATCTTCTCATTTTCCTATCCTTCCATTCCTCTCCTATCCTTTATTTATTTATTTAATATTCCTCTGATTTGTCTTCCATTCTATCTTTTTATTTTTAACTATCGGAAGAAAGGAAAAATAAATAAAAGATTAGGGGATTATATTATGTATAATACAATAATAAAAAAAAAACAATTGAAATAAAATACAATATGACGGTAAATGAAGCATAACAAATAACGGCGAGATAGACAAACTACAATGGCAAAAGGTTTGAAGGAAATAGATGTGTATAGACAAGATAGATATCAAGGGAAAAGATATAAAATAAAAAAGTACATGAGAGGTAATAATAAATCAAGAAGATAATTAGAATAAAAGATCAAATAAAAAATATTAATAATAATTGCAAGAGTGGAAATGACATACAAGAAGAAATGAGGAGTATGAAGTGAATAGTAAAAACCATGTCATGGTAATAACATTATGGCAAAAGAAGTAACTAAATAAAAATATTCATCTTAGAAAGATGTTTTTTTTTTAAAGATTAAAGGATTAAATAGAGCACGAGACAATAATTGGAAAATAGTTAATTGAAATTATATACAATATAATGGTATTTGAAAACATAAGAAATAACCCTGAGATATAGGAACTACAATGGACATAATTTTGAATACCCAAGAAAGCAAGTAATTAGGAAAAGAACATTTTCATGAAAAAAAAGGATTTGTCTTGCCATATAAAATTAAAGCCAAAAACATACAAACTTGTCATATTAATGTAAGAGAAATCCATGTCGAGTTCTCCTTTAATTTTATTACCTAACGAAATAATGTCTTCAAATAAAAGTACATTATTTTTTATTAGCTTCTCATTACCTTTGAAGTTGTACCCCCCATTCTATACCTCCCTCTTCTATAGGCTCATGGGCCATAATTTCATTTCCAAAACAAATGTATTCTTCCTTCTAGACATTGAGATTATGTTTGCAAACCATAGTAGAGCACCAACAATTGAAGGACATTAATATCTCCATCTAAAGTATACCCCAACATCAAGGCGGATTCCACAATCCCGATTACAAGATCTTTAGGACATTTTCCATGATTTCAAGGATATGTCTGAAATTTCTAATTTGGTAATGATTTTGTTTTTAGAGTACCTAAAAATGGAATTATTTTTGTCAAGGTTGGACAAGGGAAGGTGGGGAAGGAAGGCCGTCTCTAGAGAAAACCCAAGAGAAGAAGGAAGGCCTTGCGAGACCTCGCCTCCACTCGGACGGAGGGCCGTCTCCGAGGCTGTCCCCGCGGACGGCCCCCGTCTCCGCGGCCGTCTCCACGGCCGTCCGCGGGGTCGGCCCCCCCTGTCTCCGCCGACGGCCGACCCCTCACCTCCCTGGAATCTTCAAATTCCCGTAACTTCTTCCAAACTTGTCCAAATTGGACTTATGAGATGTTTTTTGGCATCTACAAGAAACGTAGATGCCAAAAAACACCTCATAAACCGGATTTGGATACGTTTTGAAGAAGTTATGAACATTTTCAGATTCGGGGTTTTTTTTTTTAATTTTGCGGCCGTCTCCGTGGCCGTCCGCGCGTCTCCACGGCCGACCGCGGGGTCGGCCACCCGTCTCCGCCGACAGCCGACCCCTCACCTCCCCGAATTCTTCAAATTCCCGTAACTTCTTCAAAACTTGTCCAAAATGGACTTATGAGATGTTTTTTGGCATCTACAGGAAATGTAGATGCCAAAAAACACCTCATAAGCCCGATTTGGATAAGTTTTGAAGAAGTTATGAAGATTTTAAGATTCGGGTTTTTAAAAAAAATATTCGCGGCCGTCCGCGCGGACGGCCGCCTAATCCAACGGCCCTCGACGGCCGCCGGATTCGGGCGGCCACGATGCGGCCGTCGCGGCCCGATCGTGGCTGTTGGATCGGAGCGGCCGCGGAGGGGCCGACCCCGTGGTCGTCCCCGCGGTCGGCCACAGCGACGGCCGCGGGATCTGACGGCCCAGGAGGGCCGCCCACATCCGACGGCCCGCGATGTGCTAGGATGGCCGCATCTTGGCCGTCGGATCGAGGTGCGGCCGTCCCCAGCGACCCTGCGGCCGTCCCCGCGGCCGTCCTCGCGATCCAAGGACCGAGATGGGGCGTGGTGGCGGGATCGGCCGATTGGACGGTTGGGGGATGTTTTTACTCCCCGAGGGTCGCAAATTTATTACCGCAACGTAATTCTCGAGCGTCGGGGACGCCACGTCCGGAACGGGGGACGTCCGAGTCGGACGTCCGGACGTCCGGAGCCGGGTCGGACGTCTATTTGAACAACCCTGCTAAAGTTGCTCCTAAGTTGACATCTCAACTTCTAATGGATCAAATAGGAAAGAAGACATTGATGATTATGATGGAGATGGCCCAGATCCTTTGTGCGTGAAATTTTAATATCATGATTCTACTTATGCTAATGCAAATTATACTTTTCATCCACCACACATTGTATGTACAACAAGAGGAGGCCCCATAAAAACATGGAGGAGAATGCCATCATTTTTACTTTGTTTGAAAGAACTATGACCATGTTGAAAAACATTGTGGTATAGACAAATTATTGTGTGAGTGAGCTAGATGCGCATAGTAATTTACGGAGTGGGCCCGCTTGGGAGGATGTAACAATGGCCTTATTGAAGACCTTTCTTTGCAATCATCATTTATATGGGTATGAAAAAACAACCCAATGTATGAAGTGAATGAATGAAAAAACCTTTTTTTCTTCTACTGCCCAACTATTAGCAATCTTATGGCTGGCTAGAAAGAGGTTTGAAAGTTTGACTAGGTGTTGCATCTTACCAGCCCCGCATCATATGTTGATGATCCTACAGTACCGAGTTACGATAAGAGGAGCCAAGTGAGACCAATGGTCGAGATAGTTAGATCGAACTTCATGAGAGCTTAGAAATTAGATCAATTTCTTACCATTGATGAAATGATGACTTGCTACAAAGGTAGTTGTTACTAAGCTTGGAAATATATGGTCCTTAGTGGATTATTTCCCCAATATATGGTCCTTAGTGGATTTGAACCTAGTGTGTGTACAATTTTGACATATATTGTGGGAAAGATAGATTTACAAATGAAGATGGAGATAGAGGTAGAGAGCCAAGTCGGGTGCGTTGTGGTGAATCAAAGTTAGCTCACAACATTGTCATGAATTTATTGAAAGGTATTCACAAATGGGGACATTGTCTTGTAATAGACAATTGTTTCTCTATTGTTGATCTATTTGGAAAAATGACAGCAAAGAGCACTTATGCATTGGAAATTGTATGGTATAATTGAGTTGGACTATCTCTTGAATTCAAGGACACCAAGGACTTCAACAAATTGCGGGAAGGTATGCTAGCTTGGAAAATGCATGACTCTTGTGGCATTTCAAGTTGGGTTTGGAAAGACTAGAGGGATGTAGTGCTTCTTTCAAACCACACTTTGTCAATTGACTTCCTTTGCATGCCAATCACCACTCTACCACATATGGAGAATGTACCATCTTGTTCTATACATGTAGAGTGTAGCACATTCATGGAGGAGGTTGATATAGTGGACAATTGAGGGCTTTATATTCTTGCCAAAATTGCACTTACAAGTGGTGGAATAAATCTTTCTTTTTCCTTTTCGATCAAACAATTGTAAACATGTATATCTATTACTTGAAGGTTTTAGTATAATGACAAATTTGAAGGCTAGCCATGACACATCTTTAATTCAAAAACAATTTTTATGAAACACTTAAAAGAAATTGGCAATATAGAAGAGTGGATGAAGTGGTACCAATGGTCCTCAACATAGACCACATCCATGTTCTAAAATAGAAAATTTTATGACATAAATGTATTGTATGCAATGAGAAACGGTGTGATTATCTATGCCAACTTTTTGGGGACAAGTTTATGTGCCTCAACAAAGGATGTTTTGAAAGTTTCTATTTGCTTTTGAAGGACGTCAACTTGTAATTTTATGATTATTTTTTATTTTATCCATTTCTTTTGTAAATTTTTTTATTTTTATGAATTCAAATGTAGAGAAGGACATCAACATCGGATTCCATGTGTTAAACCAACATTGGAAACTTGTAGATAGATCTTGGTTGTATGGAGATATTTGGTAAGTAATATCCAGGAAGTTGAAGGAAGGGGGGTCTTCGATTAGAGGGGTCCTGGATTAGAGGGGCAATAAGGGAGAGAAGGATGTGAACCGGCAGGAAGGGAAGCAAGGACGGATCGCGGATCCAGGGTGTTGAGGTTGGCCCAAGTCGCGCGTGCTTAGGCAGGCCTTGGACACTAACGCGGGCTTAGGGGACAAAGGCCCGGGCCGTGGCTCTACCTACGTGCCCGGGGTAGTGATGGTGGGGCATGTGCCGTTGAAGTTGCCACATGCCTTAAGGTGTTAGAGGTGGAGTCCAGGCCTAAGGCCTCTTCTTAGCCTTATATCCCCTATTCATTTCTCTCTCTAAAAAATTTGTAACTTTCAAAGGATATCGCTTGTATTTTGCTCATTTGTTTTGTTTTATTCTACTTTGCTTTATTTTTTTCTCAAGTGCAAATACATACTACAATTTTGATTATAACTTTTTGAATTGAAAATATAATAATTTTTCATGTCTCATTTTTCTTGTACAAAAATGTAAAATATACACGTCTTTTATTTGAACCCCTCAAGGATATGTGTTCCTTTGATAATGCTACATGTATGATCAGATGCTCATTTTTATTTTTGACTCCTTTGAAACCTTTCATCTTGGTTCTAAGCTTCCATGAACTAGACAAGTGCGTTAGGTTTTGAGAGTTAGAAAATGTGCCCAACTTTGTAATTCTATTAGGTTGCGACTAGTGGAATAAAAAATAAGAGTAGCTTTTGTCATTATAACTATTGTGAATTCAAGAGTTGTTCCAATTGTCATTATGACTATTGTGAATTCAAGAGTTATTCCAAGTAGTTTTACTAAATAATTTGACATTAGGATCTAAATAGTGTACATTACCAAGATCAATGTTTTTGATGGCTTTTGAATAAAAAGTCTCTACCTAGTAGGAAAAAATATTTGTTTGAGTTTCCAAAATTGTTATGAAATTCTAGAATTAGTTTCAAATAATTTTTCTAATTGTATGTTTCAATTCATATTGAAGTGGTTCAACAAAATTCTTGGATTTTTGTTTCAATGTGCTCTTGAAAGAATGTACTTATAAAATGTAGCAATCAAAAAAATTAGAAATATCACCTCATTTAAAGAGTCACATTTCAATTCATAACAACTTCTAGACATTAATTGTCAATACATATTTTTTTGGTAAAAACAAAAAATAGTATTTAACTTAAAGTTTAACCTTAAAAGGACAATAGTCATAGAATGGAAGTTTTGAGATTTTAGATAGGTTCTTATAATGTCAATTACTTTACGTAAGTTTTTCAAATCCTTTATGGACATAGAGAATTGCAAAAGTTTTGTGGAAATATAATTCTTTTCAAACCATACATTGGAAAAACTATTTGTAGTGTCCTAAGCGGTACACAAAAAGACCTCAACTTCTGTGCTCCAAAAACACCATGGATTTTTAGGGGTTAATTATAAAATTGCATGTTTTTGAATTTGAGAAGTTATTTCTCCTTAAACTATGGTTTCTTTAAGTAGAGGATTGAATTTATAATAAAGCCTAGATTCTATAGTAAAAATATCATTTTACAATTTTGTAGTAAAATGTTACTTCATCAAAGTATATTTGGCGGTATTACTTCCACTTTATTAAACCGAAATTAAATTTATAAAACCTTTGTTATGCTAAAATATTTTATTCTTTCAAACAATTGTTCATCTATTTCTATAAAATAATAAAAAATATATATTAAAATCAGCCAATTATACAAATTATATAAATATTTAATTTATATCTAAAATATGTGTTTTTTCAATAAATCTAACATTTTTCATTACTCGAAGAATTTTATGAGTGTCGTTTGAGATTCTTCAGTTATTTTTTATATTTTTGTTGACACAATCTACAATTTATGTGTTTATTTTTATCTTTGTACAGTAGGGTCCAAGGCAAAATGGTGTTTTTTCTTTTCAAGTGAAAAAAAATTAAAGTCTGTCTACTTTAAAAACATCTAGAGAGATCAAAAATTAGTATTATACCTTGAAACTTTTACCATGAATCCAAAATCAATTTGTTAGAACTTGTATCAAACTTCAAAGCCATATAATCTTCCAATAAAAAGTTATCCAAAATCTACCAATATAGGTAGTTGTGAAAAAAGTTTCTCTTCTACCGCTTTGACATCCTTCTAAGAATTGAATTTGTTTTTCCTTACTTTGATTTTTTGTAGTAGAAATCAATTTGTATTAGTAATATATAAAAAAACCTCAAGTCAAAAAGATTAGTAAAAAGAAAGACATTTCCAATCTACCAACATGTATTATTTTGCGGTATGCTTGTAGAAATCATTTTCACTCCAATCAAGTTTGACACCTTCCCAATGGCTAAAAAATAGCCGATTTGCCATGAAATTCATGTCACAAGACAAGCTACATTTTAATAACAAGTGTTTCAAAATTCAAGCTCAAAAAGATTACACAAGAAAAAATAACGCACAGTTTGCCAACGTGTATGTCCTCCACTTGCCTCTATCACTGCTTCTAACCTAGTTGGCATGGAATGACATAGTTGAAGGAGCTTTTGACTACTAATAATTTCCCACTCTCTTGCAATAACTACTCTTAAATCACTTGTATTTTTAGGGCATATTGAACCATGTTGAACTACATTTTTCAAAATCTACTAGAGATTCTCAATTCAATTGAGATCGTAAAAGTTTGCAGGCCATTTAAGCTTCTCTAGACGGTGTGTTTGCCTCCATCTTCACATAGTTTGCTTGTATGGAAATGAGCACCATCTTCCATGAGTAATCCTTATGGTGATTTTTTGGCCTTGAAATTCTTATCATATGTTATTAACCTAAAGAGGTTTCCATTCCAAGAATTTCATGGGAAAAAAAATTAAAAAATAAAAAATAAATCCAATCTTTAGAAGGCTATTGAAGTTGATAGCAATGAAAAACTTTCCACAACTATCAATGTTGGTAGATTTTCACTTGGTGAGTTGTTTTACGTTGAAATTTGGCATACATATAAGTTTCATAAAGATAATGCTTTGTTCAAAATTTCGTGGTAAAATATCAATTTTTGAGCTCTTAGGAGGCTCTCAAAGTTGGCAGTGCTGAATTTTTGTTACGGCAAATTCAAAAACAACATTTTGATTGGTACCCTACTTTACAATGCATTCTTGATTTTTTAATTTTTTTTAAATTTTAAAGATCTTGAAGGGAAAAAAAAATGAAATTATAAAAAAACCATGTTTCTTGATTAGATCCAATTCTACAAAAAAACTTCTAAAAAAACTAATTAGTGTGTATTTTCAGAACGTACAACCTTTTCTTCTACTTGAAAATTTGATTCTAATTCTTTTGAAATTTTTTGAAAAAATTCTATATATCTTTAGATACAATGTACAATCGAAATGATAATTTATATTTTTACACAATGTATGTCATGAATGCATTCATATTTCTTTTCCAAAAATTCAAAACTAAAAACTAAATTAATCTTTAATATTTTAATAATTTTAACCAAGTATCAAAAACTAATATAGTCAATGCTAAAATACTCTCATTTTGTGTGTAGAAATTTTATATATTTATGTACATATTGTTTTTAAAAAAACATTCTCAACATGCATGTGTGCTTTTTTTGTAATCATAGAAGTTTTCAGATTAAATAAAAGAAAACTTTAAGTTCATATTTTAGCACCATATTTAGTTGCTTAGAACTTTTTCATAATATATAAAATTTGAATCCAAAAACAACACAATTCATAAATTGTTTTGGACACCGTTCTTAAGTCTTCCAATGATTTTTAGATTTTTTCATAAAATGTACATTTAAAAGTATATTCATGATGTTATTTTAAGCATAGAACATTTTCAATTAAGATGAAATAAGAGGAAACAATAAATTTCATAATTCAATTATAATGTAAATTAACTTGAAGCTACAATTAATACAATATTGCAAAACACCTTCATAGAGTATATGCACAAGTTTTTTTAATTATATAGATTTATAATGGTTTATAGAAATAAGTATGTACTTGCATTGGATGCACTGATGATTTGCGGATGTCAATTATTCACTTTAAATTACATTCATGTCATCTTTCAGTTAGTTTTGTATAAGATTGCAGAATAAAAAAATTCCATAATTTATGACGTTTTGGACTTATAGCACTTAAAATGTTTTGGAAATCTAAAAATGCAAAGACATCTCATATGGAATTGATGTCTAAATTAGTCAAGAAAATAGTATTGAAAAAAAATTAAAAGATTAAATATGGGATCTTTTTATTGAAAAAGTAAAATGATCAAACTAAAATGACATTCTAAATCCTTTTATAGAAGATAAAGTCATTGCTTTTTCTTCAAAAAGACATTTAAAGTTCAAGTTAACTCCTAAATGCCCAAGACAAATTCACATCAAAAACTGTCTTTCAACACTCCTTTATGAACCAAGTTAGTTTTTTCAATTTCATGACATTTTTCTGCAATTTCAATTGTAGGATCTTATAGTTAACATAATGGGACATTCTTTTCCAGATTTTTAGAGAGCGAAACAAAAAATCGCAAGATCGTAATGTTTACAATTAAAAAACAAGTTCTTTTCAATTCTTCAAAAATCTAAACTTTCACCTTTGAAAATTTTCAAAAAATACACTTTACAAATTTGGAATGGAAAATTCCATATTTTCTTAAGAAAATGACTTGAGAATGTATACAAAAAAATTTCAAAAGTTATATAAATCAAAGTAAGATGTAGAATAACGAAAAAACTAAATCGCTAACTACATCCACACAAAAGTGGATGATGTCAATTCCAACAATAAAATGGTGTGATACAAAACCAAAAAAAATTCAATTTTTAATTTTGAAAAATTGTGAAAATTGAATCCCAAATGAGCTATTAAGTTATTTTTTATAAAAGTTTGACTAAACTACCCACATAACATGACTTGTAGTATGTCTTACCTCACTTATCAAAGCTACTTATGCAAATATGAATCTCTACAAAATGATGGTATTCTTGTTTATTTTTTAAAAATATATTTGAATTTATTTTACCTACTTGCGCTGAGATTTAAAACTTCCAACCATTCATAAATTTTGCATTGCATATCCAAAGTTTACGAAACAAAGCTTGACATGTACATAATGACCTAAAGAATCTACATACAAAGTTTTAAAACTTGATAATTATTATTGATATTATGAGACCCTGCCCAAAATAGCTAGCGACCACATTTTGGTTGCCTAGGAGTTTAGAGGTTATGGATTCAATGAGAATTTTTATTTACTAGATTATGTAGGTGCTAATACAAATTATTGGTGTCCACCGTCTCAATACATGATTGTTTCCATAAGCAACCGTAACTTTATAAAATTGAAAAGATTTATACATCCACTCTATAAAAGAATTTTTTAATCAAAAAAATAATTATATCCCAAGAAGTTTTACATCATGATGAAATAGTAAGTTCTAAATTAAATTTTATGCAATAGACAAAAAATAGTAAAAAAAGAATGCATGTTGAAAGGTATATTGTCTGAAACATATTCACAAATATATTAAAAAGTTATAATGTGACAGAGTATTGTTCCATTAATTATATTAGTTTTATATTTTAAAAATACATTAAACATAAAGTACCTTGTAATTTTCAAGATTTCCAATTTTTAAAATATAAAACATAAAATTATTTTATAGCTTGGATTGTCAATAAATATACAGAAATAGACAAGAAGTAGATTGTGTCAAAAATATACATAGAAAATAATTGAAAAATTATAAAGAATATGTTCAAAAGTTTTCTAAGTAGTGAAAAATATAGCATATTTTAAAAAGACCAATAACTTAGGTTCTCTGTAAAATTCCTTGTACAATTTTCATATAAGTGAATAGATCATTTTTTTTATTGGTATAGATATTAAGAACTTAGAAGGACTTGTATAGTTCAAAATTCATCTAACATTTATTGAGTTTTATAAATATGTTAAAATTTTAGGAACAAATGGAAATTATAGAGGAAATTTGTTTTATTGATTATTGATTGATTATTGATTTATTATCATTATTATTTTTATTTGATTGTCAAAAGTCAACCTTACATAGATGATAAAATCTTCAACAAAACCTAGTTGAGTAACTTGTCATAAATATCCAACATCTTTCATTTTTTTTTAAGGTTTCTTATATATTTTTTGAAGATATTTAAATATTTTATGAATGTCATTTTAAAATAACATACGTTTATATGTTTATCTTATTTGAATTAAATTTTATTTAAAACTTACTTTATCTTTTATTTAAACAGATTTCAACATCGATAACTACATTAAATTGCATTTTTTTTTTTTTAATTTGATTTTTTTTCCTATCATGTTTTTATCATAACTTCTAGTATACCAAATTCTAACATTTTATAACGCAACAGAACTAAAATCACTATAGTAAAGATAACATCATAATTAAGACAATGGATGTATTGACTTTTGTTAAATTAAAATTTATAATAGATTTTAGAAATGTATTTGAATTAATACCGCATGCGCCAAGGGATTGTGGTTGCTTATATTTCACCACAGAACCTAATAGATAATTTAAAAATTCATGAGAAAGTTTAAACTTTTGTAAGATTAAGAATGCATGGCTTTTTGAAAACCAATTCCTTACAAATTTTTTGGCCTTAATCTCTATATGCCCAACCAATTGAATTGTGGTGGCTGGCTACTTTGGACAGGGTCCCATAGTATCAAAAATAGTTTCTAAGTTTTGAAATCTTGTATGTAGGTTCTTTAGATTATGATGTACATGCCATTATTTGTTTTATAAGATTTCAATGTGGAAAGCAAAAGTTATGAATGGTTCAAAGTTTTAAATCTTAACGTGGTTAACCACAAACAATTTCATACATCTTTTAAAAAAAATTAAGAATACCATCATTATGTAAAGATTCATATTTCCAAAAGAAACTCCATGTCAAATCCATTCATGTACGTAGTTTGATCAACTCTTCTTCAAAAATATTTTTAACATTGAACATCCATTTTGAATTCAATTTTAATAATTTTCCAAAATTGAAAACGTTTTCGATTGGACTAGGTTGGCCTCTGCAAATTATCAGTGCCTAAGACGCCATTGCAAATATATTTCTATAAACCATTATAGAAAGATTCAATAATAAAATTTATGCATCCATTCTATTAAGGTGTTTTTCATTGACAAATTAGTTACCATATCACTATAGAAGGTTTGCCCAAAAACAATTCTAAAATAAAAAATAAGCAAACTAAAAAAATTTGAAGAATAAAAATAAAAATAAGAGACATTTACTTTAGTAATTTCCTGTTGTTTCTAAGCCATTTGACGTAATTTTTGGTGATTTTTTGCTAAAATAATAATGAAGAAATTCAATTTTAGATTGGTGAACATTACTTTTCCAAAAAAAGAAATATTGATGTGTTAGCTAGCAAATCTTATTTTTTCAAAAGAAATAAATATATGTGCAAAAGGTAGCAAACCTGTTATGGTATAAATTCCAAATAATTTACATTATAATAGAATTATAAGATTTTAAATTTTAGTTGTATTGATATAAACAATTTATAATGAAGAAAAAAACATTAGCTCATGTTAACCCCTAAACGACCACGGCCACCAAAATGGCTTTTTGCTATTTCAGGCAGCTTAGATGAAGGGGTTTAAATTAATATTTTCGCCTAAGATTTTTAAGAGAGACTCATTATACTGCAAAGTGTATGTGGTAAAATTTGCAAAGCCAGATTCCAATTTTAATACCTTCATCTAGAAATTTTAGGTTTAAAGTTTCGGGCGGGCAGTTTGAAATTAGGTTTTTTTAAGATTTTTTTTCTTCAAACATGTTCATAACCAAAGCACTACTCAAATTCCAAAGAGACCCCCATGAAGAAGTTTACCATTTTTACAAGGGCAGCCTCCAAAAATTACGATAACAAGCTTCAAAATTTTTGAATTAATTCTTTCAAAATTTACCAAAATTTGAGATTTTGGAATTTTTCAAAAATAATTTCTCTCGAAAATCACAAACCCATAAAGGGACCTTATCACTGTTTAGATTTTTCTAAAACCAAATATATGTAACGTCATGCATGTTTTACTATATCGTTGTTTTCAGATCTGCTTATAGAAAATGATTTTTATGAAGGTATAAAAAGATGAATGAGTCTATCAAATTTTTCATGGAGGTACCCAACTTGATTAGCTACATGGAAAAAAATATGACCATGATGTTTGATGTAAAAATCTTCAACTCCTCCTTTGCACCATGAAGACAATGCCTCTTGAGCAAGGCCTAAAAAAACTTTTGAACAAACTTTGGATGTTACGATCATGCAAATGATAAACATCCAACGGTTGATTTTTTGGAAGGTAACTTGAAATAGGCTTATGTAGAGGATCTTACGGTTGAAAGTTTTAAATAAATAAAAAAATTTGGTACATACTCCCGGGAGTGCATAGAGGTAGAAAATCACAGTTTTGAGGTTTTAGAGCTCCAAAAACACCGTGGATTTTTAGGGGTTAAAGTGCACAATTTTGATAATACAAATTTAAACATATAAAATTTCCACGATGCATCAAAATATTTTTGCATTGACTAATAGATTCAGATTCAATCTTTACAATTTTAACATATTTGAGATTTTAGGTGATTTTTAATTTTTAATTTTTTTAATATTTTAAATAAATAATTATGATGCATTTATAATGTGCATTGTATAAAGATACAAAAGCATAGAATAAAAAAATTGTATTAAAAGATATATTGGAAATGAGTGAAGAATTTCAAATGACTTATAAATAACCCTTTAAATGATAAATTGTTTTACATATCTTGAATATACATATAAATTAGGTGTTATCATTTATATGAAGTTTATGGAATTGGATTGTGACGGGCGGATGGACACTACCTTTTTTATAATATAGACGTTAGACTATTTTCACCATTGAAATTGATATCATCTAATTTTATGTGAAATTAATGAGAAATTAAATTTTTCCTTTTATTCTACACATTCTTCCAATCTACATATTTTTTGAAGATGAAAATCAAAGTTTTGTCTTTTGAGGTTTTTGTACAGACGTTCAAGTCATTTTTGGAATTGAATATGAATTTGTCCATTCTAAAATTGTAAAGCATGTTTTTTTAAAGTTCATTTAAAATAAGATTTCAGCTTTTTGAGGGATTGAAAATAACTTTTTTTGAATTTAAAAAATTATAATCTTGGTTTTTATTTTTATTTTTAAATAAATTAAATTTTTTTAATTTGATTTAATTTAATTTTTCTCTCTAAAAATTTGGAAAATATTATTTCAATAAGTTGGCTATAAGATCTTGCAATTGAAACTACCAAATAATGGTATGATTAAAAATAATAGCTTGGTTTACAAAGAGGTATCGCCGTGACAATAGGCAATTTTTGGTCTAAAATCATCGTGGGCATTTTAGTAGTTACAAGAGTTGAAAATAAATCATTCATAGCTATTCAAAGTGTAAACATAGATGAAATAACATTATAAAAAACAATCATAGGATGTTACTTGCATAATCTCTAAAGAAACATTACTACTTCTATGGACACATTATCAAAAAGACCAAAACTACATTGTCGAAATTATAATTAGTTATAAAATTACCAGCTTGAAGTTTTCAACTCTTTCAATTTTGATTCATACGATTATAATTAACATGTGCTTTCCTTAATTAGTAATAAATTCAACATTTACATGAAATGGTGTAGTATTATGAGTCAGAATAAACGCTAATTTTTAGAATTGTACTTATATATCCATCCGCTACATTTGGAGCAATCTTTTTTACCTTAATATTTATTTTTAATTTTTGTTTATTGTCCTTTCCATCATCACTAATAATTATAATTCAGTGATGGTAGGCCTTATTATTCCTTTAATTGATCCCACTATGAAATGATTTAGTTTTTTTCAAGATTCATAATAACTTGTTGACATTGATCTCTTTCTTGATGACTCACATATAGAAGATCATTAGACATCTTTTATTTTCTAAATCTTGGAAAACATATCCCAAATTTTTCTTAAGGAAAATTTCCATGCAAGGTCAATTAATTCTTCTTCAATGTAGATAGAAGGCTTGATAGGCACCTTCCATCATCAAGGTCAGCCGGTTTCTATGCTATATTTAGGCAGATCCACCTTCATTTCAGTTCTAGAATCATAAGATGCTTCACTTCACCTTCAAAAGCACAAAGACAAACCTTTAGTCTTAAATTATTTGTTGTTAATATGACTAATTGAGATTGATTTAGTGAGATCTTGTGCTCATCTAGTGAAAAAGCATTTAGGACCAGAGCAACAAACTCCTTAAATGGAAATAAAAATTCTTGTAAGCATGATTGTTGCGTTTATTGTCCTTTCAAGCCAAAAACTTAGATAGCCGTTTTTATGCCCATCCCCACAATTTCCAAACTTGATCTCATAAAAATGCCAAATGGAAGTCTTAATGGTAGTTACAACATTCACACTTTCTTGGATAGTTCTCAAATGGTTCATACTTTGTGCAACCTTCCAAAATGTCATCTTTGTCCATATGGTTCTCGAAAGCAAAAAGTATGTTATCTCATTTAGTGCAACAAATGATTTTAAATCTTTGTATTGTAACGTGTATGTGTACCCAATTTGACCCTCCACAAAATTTGTGCATACAACCTACTCCTTGAGAGTTGTAACTAGAGTGCACTTTAAAAAAAAATCTATTTTTTTCATGATAACTCTTAATGCACAAGCACCAAGAATACTTTACACATTATGCGTACACATCAGAATTGCATATGTCAGACAAAGTGGACCAAGACCACTACCGAACCGTCAAAGAATATGATTTTTGCTACAAAATTACAAGTACAGTAGATGTTGATGGATACTTCTTTGATATCTAAGACAAATATTTTGAAGATTATTATAATTAAAACTTATTGAGTATCTTTGTGATCTTTCTCATTCCAACATTTAGGGTTGCTAAGTATACGTTCTTTTGTGGGTAAAATCCTTCTACATAATTCAAGATTGTGCACAATTTTAATGAAATAGTTGTGATGTTTAATAGCCTTATCAAGATTCATGTGATTCAATTTATTTTTAATTATTCCATAAATTCTCTATCTACACAATCATCAAAAGACCTATCAATATCATTGGTGTTATGGATTTTTATTTTTTTTAAATAAGCAAAAATCATTAAAGCTAATGACCCGGCATATGTGTTTTTATTCAAGGAGCTTTCATGTATTTAAATCCATACTTGATAATTAAACTTCAAATTTATTCTATTTTTTAATAAATATATTAGAAAATAAATTAGAATGTGATTCAGCTTAAACATTTATAATTGATAGAATAAAAAAAATTAAAAAATTAAAAAATAATGTATAGAATTGATACTTTTTAGGGATTTTTACCTTTTCTAAATTTCATGCTTGAGAATTTGTCAGTCTTGAATAATTAGTAGCATTTGTGTTATGAATTGAAATTTTTAAAAATCTTTTAGAAAATTTGAAGGATCATAATATAAATTCACATGATCTTCAATGAACTACTTGTCTCTATATCCTTGGATAATATAATATTTTATTATGCACTTATTATATATCCTCATTAATGACAAATAAATATTGACAAGTTATATATTTAAAAAGCTTTTTCTGTTTTCTTTTCAATGAAATAAACATTTCAACAATCATAAGTATAGTCATATTATTTAATGAATGAATAAAATAGTTTAAAAAAATGAAGTTGAAGTTGTTTAGTATGGCTTTAGATCTTAGATGTATTTCTATTTTCTCATTTTATGCAGTATTGGTGATGTAAGCTATTGTTTCCCCTGCCGTAGTCACATGTTATGGAAGCTAAATAATATAATCCAATTTCAATCAATTGTAATAATGTTGAAACATGAAGTGTATATTTGATTTAAGTGAATTGTACACTTGATGGAAGAATTGTGATAAAAATAGGGTTGCAAGATTGGAGGATTTAGGCATTTAGGGATGCAAGAGGCAAAAGAAGATTATGTGGTTTGAGTGGCTTTTACGCCGACACGACATGGGTGCTCTTGCAACTGTTTCTCCTTTGAAACCACCATCTAGTGTGGACCAACAAGGTCTCGAGAATACCATTCTACAATGTGGTGTTGTAAGTAAGAGATTCATGTATTCCTCTTCAAATTCCAAGCATTTATGACATTGAATTTGTGTAAGTGGTTTAACATTTTCTTAGCCATAGTGGCATACAAAATGTTTAGCAATTGCATGATGAAATTACAAAATTAAATGCTTCAATCTTATTGTATTTATTGTGTTGCATGTTGGATGTCAAGAGTGATGTTTAGAGCACACAATAGTTCATTTTAGTTTCCCATTTGAAAGTGAAGTTTTATTGTAAGAAATGGAGGTTCTTGTACAATACAAAAAACTTCACTAACATATCATTCATATGATCAAATTTTCTCTAGAGTTCATGAAATCAATCAATAAGGTTTGATTTAATTTTTGTAGGGTTTCAATTGGATGTAGGAAACACATACATTACTAAGAAGGGACAAGGCTGAGCGAAGGACACCTACCCCACATTTGTTTCCACCTTCGTCACTATTAGGGTCAAGTGTCCTCTCCAACGATTTGGTTTCATCAAATACATGTGTACCTTGGAGTCCTTACTTCGACAATAGCATGTGCAAAGATTTGAATCATGTAGGCCCAGGTGGATTGAAGGCTTTGTCAATGTTGGGTGATGTAACAACTGCAAGTAATGAAGGTGAATTATGGATGCCAGATCAACAACAAGAATCCTTCAACCAACTTCCTAAGAACTATATACAAACAATGCAAGACCTTAATCACTCAAGGTTTAACCACGGCTATGAAACAACTTTAGAGCCAGAGCAACTGTCACCTAAGTACAAAGAACTAAAAGATGGCTTTTGGAAGCGGTTGGCAGCCAGCAAGGATTGTAGCTTCCACAATGAAGAAATGCGTGATTCTTCAAGGGCACAGCCTCCTACCTTATCCATGAAAGAGCCTTGTAGTGACAATACACGGTCTATCTCTAGTACACATTGCAAAAAAGTAGCAAAAAGTGGGCCTTTGGATAGAAGGTTGAATGGATTAGTAGAGTTTAAGGTAGTGTTGACAGGGAAGCGGAATGGAAACACTTTAGAAGAAGCTATGGCCGTACGTAAGCGAGACCAAGATATTGCAGGCCATATGCATGACATAATGTGCAATTCATGTGAAAATGACACTAAACATTCTGAAGAGGTGGATGTTCTCATACAAGATGGAATTGATCAATCTCTTTCTGCCAATGGTGAGCATGATGACAATATATGTCAAACTAGGACATCTTTAAAAGAAGTTGGTGATGAAGAAAACCTTAAGGAAGAAATGGTTCCAACCCTTGAAGATTTGTTGCACCATCATCAACAACAAGAACAACAACAAAAAGATGGTAGTGAATGTAATTTTGGTGGTAGCGGTGGAATTGGACGAGGTCGCATTGGGGAAGATGGAAGCCCGACAAATGCTTTATCAAACCAACAAGTATAACAACATTTGCCTCATGAAATTTTTGTTATCGGATTATGTTTTGATATAAAGATTAATCAAGTGAGGTTGTTGAAGTAATAATATTGTACAATTTTTTAACTTACAATATTAGATGTATATGCAGACATGTGAGGAGTCACGAGCATCTATTGGAAATTTGGTGTGCAACAAGAAAGAAGAAGATGGAACGTTTTGGAGTAATGCTAATTGGTGTGTAGTGGATAGCTATATGACTGGCCATGGCAAAGAAACAACTTGGACTGTACGTGGCTTTGAAGAAGACAAAAATATTTTTGAAGAAGATATGCCGGACCGCAAAGACCATAGTCCACTAAAACTATTTGCAAATGAAAAGAATCACTCTCATATTAGCAACTTGCCTTACACCCATTTTCTTCATGTTGAGGGTGCTGATGTCGAGATTAGACATGGACCATCTCCCAAGTGGACGAAACAGGCATTGCATGAACGTGTTGCAAAGAATTTGCGAGCACAACAGAAAGACATCAAGTCCAACACTAAGAATGGATTGGAAATAGTTAGACATTCACATAAGCAAATGGAGGATGCAACTGGTCGATTGGAAGTTGAAGATGTTGACAAAGAAGAAGCCATATACCGAGAAGATGTTGAATGTGAAGGCCAAATGTCAATTGGTGACATGCTACATTGCAGGTATGAACAAAAGTCTAGTAGATTAAAGGTCTTGTCTAGAATGTGTACACTTATCATGCCATTGAAATTTAAAACAAAAGATACAATGGTGGGTTTATAAATCCATTATTGAATAGTTCAATATTAAACATGCATGTGGTTCTATTGGACTTGTAGAAAGGAGAGGAAGTTATTAAAAAGAGCTATCTTTGTAGAGACTCGTGACAAAGTAGGAGGTGAAAATACCAAAGATTTATCAAACATGACTGACATTCAATATACATGCATACCTACTAGTGCATGTGTTGGTTCAAGCATATATAATTACAATCATGAGAGAGGTATTTTCTAACATATGGATGCATTTATTCACAATAGGCTTTCTAATGATATTTAAGATATCATGTTTTGTTTTAGGTCACAAATAATAACTTAACGGTTGACAAAGTAGAGTAGACATGACAACAAAGTGTTTGTTTTTTAGAATTATCCAATATGATTTCTCATGAAGAGACCCGAAGGCACAAAAGGGGGTGGATAAAAAGAAAGGCAAAGTTGCCAACAATAGCAGTAGCATGTTGTATGTCAATGATTGGAAAAACCATAAAAGCTTTACAAAAAACACAAGAAGATGCAACTATTTTAGCTTTGAAACTAACTGAGCTTCAAGAGGGAGAGATGAAGAATCTTAGAGCAATTGCTTATGAAATGTGTACACAAGTAGACTTGCTTCGGTCCGAAATCGAGGTAATCTCCTAAGTATGCGAAATAATTTAGATTGAAAGTTTATAAGGCGCATAAATTTTAAAGATGCTTCTACAACTATTTGAAAGTAACATCTGGGAATTGAGTTGGCAATACAGGGACTAAATGCAGGACGGGAATTCAATGTTTTAGTGATTTTTCCATGGCAACAATTTTTCAAGAACATTGTCATTGGCATTAGCTTGGTGTCTGGGACATTAAGTTTTCATCGTGCTACAAAATCTCTTTTTCGGCTATTATTTGGTGCATATCAATCCATACATCTCATCTTATTAATAAAATTTTATGAAATGCTTGATATTAATTTTTTTGTGTTGATCTTCATTGTAGACTTAAAAATCTAATCATAAACCTAAGTGTCACGTCTACTTAGAATCTTGAAAATTATACAAACAAATCTATTTCCATATTTCATGGGATTTAATGCTCTTACTTCCAAGATGCTACTGCCATCATGATTTGATCATCATTGGAACTAAAGGCACTTTGCTGTTATATTTTGTTTTATTCAAAGTATTTCATCTTTGAATCTTGAATTGGCAGGCCGAGTAGGATCTGTGCAAACTGCAACCTCCAAGAAAGAAAAGGCAATCATTGCAATAGTTATCCTTAGTAGTGGTAGTTACATTGGTAAAGAAATGTGGCAAATCTTTGTAAGTACATTTTACTTAGCTCTGAAAATTATTTGGTGATTATAAGCCTAAATCACTTTCTTTGATTAGTTGCTTTTTAATGCACACGAGTAATCCATTTGCCACAAGTAATCAACATTCCTTACACCTTTTTGCAGAGCCAAGTGCAAGAAAAGAAGAAGACACATGAAGCTAATTTCCAAGAAAAGCTCAATCTTGCTCTTCAACGAATTACTTACATGTCTACATTAACATACAAAAATCACATTGAGCATCGAGGTCAAACTAAAGACTTAAGTAATCAAATATCCTGAGTACAATAGATATTAAGTGACTGGTAAGTTCATTGTGCATACCAACAACTGTAGTCTAGAAAAACAAGCCATAATTAGTTGACTTCAATGATAAGTGGTTGTAATTTTATTCCATAATATGTATGTATGTCTAACAAGCGTTGATATCACATGCAGTTGTAGACCACTACTTCTTTGACAAGTATAAATTCTAACAAGCTACCTTTTTATCTGATTCATTAAATTTTTGAAGTTGCTCATCAAGTGCCTAAATATTTGTTGTAACACAAGCTGTGCAGGTTGCAACTACTGTAATATAATTGTATTATTTACTAGAATTTTGTCTAGTTTATCCACATCACAAGTGAATGCAGTATACTGGATAAGGTATAACATTGCCCCACGTTGAATCCTCAAACAGATTGCATTATATTTATCTGGAATTCATGAGTGGAGCTTCCCTTGAAAACCATGAAATTATATTTTTTCTGGAACTAATGAGTTCCAGAAAAATATAATGCAATCTGTTTGAGGATTCAATGTGGGGCAATGTTATACCTTGTAAAGTTCATTACTGCATGTTGCAGACAACGGCTCAGGAAAAAGTTGCAAATGTAGGCACAAGTCGGACCGTACGGTAACGTTATTAATCACATATGTTTTTAATTCGTCAAACGTTAACAACGTGCAAAAATTGCACAAACTTCTGATCTGATGAAAACTTGACACACCTCTTTTTCTAGAATCTGTGATAGCACTTGTAATTGAGCAATGCTTCAGCATCCCATCTCGTAAGTTCTATTCGGGACCTGGAAAGATTTACATCCCACTAACTTAGGTGGTTATTCCTATTTTCCGCTCATGTACAGTACACTTGTGGGTAGAACTAATGCAACAGAGAGCAATGAGTATCCTCATTTCTTTTCGCAGACGAGTTCTTGATCCTTGCAAATAAGGACTCAGACACACAGAAGGTTAAGATCATCATCCTTGATCATTCCTGCAATGATGCCAAGCTCTCTTGAGTTTTCTAGGCTACTTCCTTTTCTTTTAATTGGTTTTACGTCTGTCAGCATCTGCACAACATCTCGCATTGTCGGTCTGTCCACTGGCAAATCACTCGAACATAGCAGCGCCACTCTCAGAACCAACATTACCTCCTGAATAACCAACACACAATAGCGGTGAGGCCTATTCCTCCAACAATCACACGCTCATACACTCAAGCACATGCCTTTGGATATGTCAAATATAGGATAGTGATGCCATCAAGTATGTTGTTAAGCATGATGCATGGAACATATTATCAAACAGGTTATATACAAAATTGCGGCACCAAGCATGTGAAACTGGATCCAATTGTAGGTAGTATCGAGTAGCTGACTTACTTGGAGAGAAGCACCTACACCTCCCATTCTTGGATCCAGCAAGTCCAGCACTCCGTCTTTCGTTCGGATTTTCCTTCGAACCCATTGCACAATATCAACCCCATCACCAAACTCAGCCTGTAGGATTGGTCTCTTCCCGGTCAGAAGCTCCATGAGTACTACTCCAAAGCTGTAGATATCACTCTTCTCATTTACCTTCAAGGTGTACGCATACTCTGCAGAAAGGCAAGAATCACAAAGTTCAGACTTGGTGTTCAAAAGAGAAGAGGCTAATTATACAGTGATATATAATCATGTACCAACACAGATTGACAGATTAAAATGAAGTGGAGAGGAGACCCAGGAAGTACAGAGTGAGGAAAGAGAAAACTAGGTTGTTGGTGAAATTCGCAGGAATTTACCAGGAGCAATGTAGCCATAGGAGCCTGCGATTGAGGACATGGATTCTGATTTGCCAGAGTCCTGGAAGAGCTTGGCAAGGCCAAAGTCCGCAACATGGGCGTGAAATGTTGAGTCAAGAAGAATATTGTTGGACTTAACATCCCGGTGAACTATCAATGGAGAGCAGTCATGGTGCAAGTAGCAAAGACCGTGAGCAGCTTGAACAGCAATGTTGTATCTGTCACACCAAATAATGCCCCTAATCATGAGAAAATGTGTATTTCGGTCCAGTCTTCCACAGAATCAGCTGTATTTTAAATGTAGACCAGAGTTTTGATATCAACAGCTGATTGTGCATATTGAGCAAAATCCTAGCACAAAATCAACAACTGTGGGCCGTGGCAGCTGGTATAGTACCTTGTGTCCCAGTCGAGGTTAATAGATCGATCTTTACCATGAAGAAGCTCGCCAAGGCTCCCATTAGGCATGTACTCGTAAACCAAGAGGTTAGTTTCGTGGTTTGAGCAGCAACCCAAGAGACGCACTATATTGCGGTGACGAATTTTGCCAAGAGTTTGAATCTCTGCAGAGAATCCATGGTCGTGAGAGGCGCCCTTTCCTTCACCTGCAAGCCTCTTCACAGCAACTATTTCTCCGCTTGGCATGACCCCCTTGTACACCGTTCCTGCGCCGCCCCTTCCAATAATGTTGTCTCCGTCCAAGCAGTTCAGTACCTGAAAGAGATAGTACCAAACTCTATATAAGTACTTTGATCTGAATCTAGAATAGAATAGACCTGTTCAAGTCTTTTTAACGAATCATGCCAAAAATATGTTGTACCTTTCCTTTAAATGCTACAAAGATCGAACTGGAAAGATGATGCCCATGGGCAATATGATGCATGAAAGGGATTGTTGTACAATGTCGTGTAATGTATATACCTCATCAGCTGAAAAGTCCAGACGCTGAAAGGCAGTCAACTTCCACGGCCTTTTGATCGATTCTCGATGGAAATACTTGAAAATGTGCAACCGGTACTTACAGAAAAAACAACACATTCCTACCAGGAGAACTATAGAGGCAGCAGCAAACAATGCCCCAACCAACCAGGCCCGTAGGATTGGATCATTCTGTTGTTTGGAATGGTGTCTTAAGGTTGGTTCTGTGTTGGGACAAGTCCGTGAGAGTAGAGCTCCACATAATAGCGGGTTGCCCTCAAAAACCGAAACATTGTACGAGTCAAATAAGGGTATAGGACCAGACAGGTTGTTGTAGGAGAAGTCAAAGACGCTCAAAGTTTGCAGGTTCGCAAATTGAGAGGGGATGGGCCCCGAGAGCTGATTGTGGGCGAGGTTTAGGAAATAAAGATCGGGAATGCTCTCTATTTCCAGAGGGATTTCTCCAGTAAGGCTATTATGACTTACGTCCAACAACCCCAGTTTCTTGCAATTAGCTATCTCTGTCGGTATATTACCTGATGCTCCAACGAAAAAATTGTCAGCACAGAACATTCCATCATTGATTGATTCAAAGACCTGCAGAGTCTGGATATGAGTCTTTTCAGACATAGTTTAACAACGAGGGCAAGATTCCAGACTTTTAGGCGTTTTGGCATTCTGACCTGAGAAGTTGTTCCTGCCCAAGTCAAGCTTGATGAGGCTTGGCATGTCGCAGATCTGGGGTGGCATCGGTCCGGAGAAGTCATTATCGGCAATGAAGAAGGACATGATGCTAGGAAGATTACCGATGCTTTCCGGAATTCTCCCGGAGAGTTTATTCTTAGAGAAGTCGAGATAGCTCAGTAATGGAGCATCAACAATCTCGGATGGAATAGGACCCTTGACTTGGTTGTCTTGTATTTCCACCATTGCAATATTTGGAAGGCCTAGGAGTCCCTGTGGAATTGATCCATTCAAAGAATTGGCTCCAAGTCTTAGTTTTTGAAGACTTTGACAGGTTCCGAGGCTCTCTGGAATTGTACCAGTGAGTTGATTCTCTAAAAGGATTAGCCACTGGAGCTTCTGGCCTGCACAGAGGTTTTGAGGAATTGTGCCATTGAGAAGATTTGAAGAAAGATCCAGTAGAGTGAGGTTCATGTTCTGTCCAAGGTTCTCGGGGATTGACCCTGTCAGCTTGTTCTTCCACAAGTAGAGGACCTGGAGTCCGACCACAAGCACAGTCTTGAAGAGATTAGATGAACAACTGGTACACACAGATTTATAGAAGTACAAACCTTAAATTGAACCTTGGCGGCACCTGACAACTCAAGATATTGATAGGACAAGGAAAAGCAAGATGGACACAGATACAGTACTGACCTCTAAATTCGGAAGATCTTCCACTAAATCTGGGATGGTGCCCTCGATGTGATTGTTCATCAGGCTCATCAACTCAATCTTCTGAAGATAGACGAATGTGTTCGGTATAACGCCTGACAGATTATTGTAGGATAGATCTAATGACCGTAAACAAACAAGATTCCCGAGTTGTGGTGGTATTGGTCCCTGGATTCCATTTAGCATCAGAAACAGGGTATCCAACTGCCCAAGATTTCCCAATTCAGGTGGGATAGATCCAATCAGGCTACAATTAGCCATGTCAAGGCGTACCAACTTGGTGAGTTTCCCAAAACTGGCTGGGATGCTCGAATTGAAGCTATTGTAGTACCCCATGTAGAGCTCTCGGAGCTCTGTATGATAAGATCAAATCCAAATGCCGACGGAGAGGATCAGAACACTAACTCAATTCAGAAAGAGTAAGCACAGATATATGATGACACAATTCGAGACAATATCTCAAGTTCTCAGTGCCAAAATACTAAAACCATTCGAATAATGCTCACTGTATGTCAATAATATTCATGGTTAACAAGACGATGTATATCAAACAACTTTCAATATTTTTCAATAAAGAAGACTTTTTCACCTGTTAGGTTACCAAGCTCAGCTGGAATAGGTCCAGTCAGAGAGTTGCCATTCAGACCCAAGTACATGAGGTTTGGAAATCGTCCATACTCAAGAGGAATGCTGCCATCAAAGTAGTTTCCTCCAAAGCTTACATGCTGAAGTGAGGAAATTTCCCATAGGTCAGGCGGCAACGGCCCTGAAAAGATGTTGTTAAAGCAATCCAGGACCTACAAATCATCACAACGAAGTTCAGCATCAAGCAGCTTGAACCAAAAGATGTCACATGGCCACCCAACAACTCCGTCAAACCAAAAAGATAAAAATAAATATTTCAAAATTGATAGCCAAATTGAATGTTTAAGAGTGGGGACAAGAACGAAGGCTCCTATCAAGAGACCAAGAAACAAGCATTAATACCATAATCAGGGAAATGGATACCCTAAGCACAGATACCTGGAGCATTTGAAGCTTAGAGAAGCCCGACGGAAGGACACCACTGAAACTATTAGTGGAAACATTCAAATATCGCAGCTGTGAAAGCGTCAAGATGTCAAAGGGCAGTGCTCCGGTGAAGTTGTTGCAATCCAGAGATATGTTAACCAAGTTCTTCAAATAGCCCAACTCAGATGACACTGTCCCTGAGAGGTTCATGTTGGACAAGTTCAAGCTCACAACGTAGGACGAGTTCCCACAACTCACTCCTGTCCAGAAGCACGGTGTGGAAATGTCATCGGCTCTCCAGTCCGCAAGGTGACCTTGTGGGTCGACCATTGTTGCCTTCAGTGCTACGAGTGCCACAGCCTCATTGTAAATCGGGACCGACATGGTCACTTGCGAGAGGAAAAGCAAACCGCTAGTGGTGATCACTCGGAAATAGAAAGCAAACGTTTCACCAAACCACTGCGCCATTCTGTACATTGAATCGCCCACTGAAGCCGCTGCAAGAATTCTTTTGCTTAGCCTCCTCATAACTACACCCAAAAACCTACCTTACTCATAATTCAAACAAGAACTGCCCCTCCTATGCCACCGAGAACATTCTCTCAAGAATGTTTCCAGATTTACATGCTGATGCGTTCGGCCAGAAGAGGAAAGAACTCTTTGTGATTGCGAAGCCAAGCAAACAAAGCCAAGCCTTGCTCAAGAAAAGCGTCACGTTTTGGTGACATGCAGTACCAGCAACGTCATGGGCGTAGCATGTGCTGTTTAATCGTCAAACGGTTGGTGCAACAGCAGCTCTCATTGCATCATCACAAAGCCCTCGTAGCCTCGCCTTCCTCCTCAGAAAGTCGTGTCAAGGAGCTTTGGCAGCACTCACTCAACAAGTCAACGAGCTTAGGTTGCTGATGAAAATGCGATCTGTGTAATGCGGTTGTTGAAAGAAGGTGAAGATGCACGACTCTACTCTATTCGCATTTATTGTCCCAAAGGAGGCTACCAGCGCTGAGTATGACTATGACTATGACAACAACATGGAGGCGCTTCGCCTCAGTTAAAATCAAAGCTCCGCTCTCTAACCTAAGTTTTGCACAGCTTACAAGTGTACTGAGACCGCGTAAACACTCTCACCTGCCCTGCATCGCCAGCTGATGTTTCGAACACTGGAATTCTCGGATTCCCCACACCAGCAATCCTTAAATGACGGGGAAGGAACGACAACAAAACATGATATAAGATTTGTTTGCAAATTCTTGAATGGCAAACCTACAGCTAGTACATGCCTGGTCTCTGATTTCCTTTTCGTCTCTGCGAGGTTCTTTACAGCGCGCGGGGGGACTCCTGACAATTATCTTACCTTGCGTTTCTCGGAGACCCCTGCAAGCTAGTTCTGTATAAACTCTTCCCTGCACCTGCCGCTCTGTGCAACTACAAGTTGCCCCACACACATACACACACAGTGCACACATACACACACTCCTTCGAGTCCTTCCCACACTAGTCTCACAAACTCTCAAATGGTCATCTCTCCCTCTCCCTCCCCCTCTCCTTGCAGTTGCGAACTCGAGATTCTGTCAATATTCCACTCGCATACCAATGCCAAGCTCCCAGCCTCCCACACTTGGCCATCCTGCAAAGGGAGGATTAACGCCCGGCGGGCCTGGCACTTAAGATGATGACTCTGGCTCTGGCACTGGCATCGGCACCGGCACCACTC
The DNA here is from genome assembly GCA_014871385.1 of Ceratodon purpureus. NCBI lineage: Eukaryota > Viridiplantae > Streptophyta > Bryopsida > Pseudoditrichales > Ditrichaceae > Ceratodon > Ceratodon purpureus. Next base: position 19,174,486 of record CM026425.1, read on the forward strand.
CTGCACACGAGTTACAAACTACCTATCTACACGTCACACATCCCCAAATACATAACTTATACCGACGGTCCGGACTCCGGCAGTCTTAGAGTGGGATTCATTCCGGGTGATTCTAGCAATTAATTATGTATACATACATATAAATGGGAATGTTTGATGTATGTGCAGCAGCAGCAGCAGCCGCCTACCACATTACCACATGAGAATCTTCCCACTGTAAGTTATGTTTGCAGCACATAACATTCACCCAGTCACATACCATGTACCATGCATGCGAGTGAGACTGAGAGTGAGAGGTTCTTAATTTGCACCAGTCCTGACTCCTGGGTCAAGTTAAGTTAAGTTGGTGCCAAGCAGAAGCTCCACGAAGCCGAAGCCGAAGCCGTTGAGGATCGGTTAGAACTTAGCTTGTGATGATAACTTAACTTGGTGCTTGTTTTGTCGCACTTGGTGGAGTTTGTGTGTTTGCACGGCAGGCAGGCAGGCAGGCAGGCATTTAGATAACTTACCATGCAACTGTTGCGAGAGACTTGTTATTGCCTTGACTGGAATCTGGACTCTGGAGGGAGTCTGCTGGACTGACTGAGCAGTGCTCGCTGCTCTCTGAGTTGAGATGAATGTCCAATAATCATTTCCTTTTCTGCCTTTTTGTGAGAACTTACATTGAATGGTATTCTCATGATGTAAAACTTATAATTACCTGGAGGCTGGCGGGTTGGTATATAGTGTAGGATACACTGGTTGTACAGTACTGTCATTTAAGCTTATTTCACACAGAATAGGCCTTACATTAAAACTGCTTTGATTGATCATTGCACCTTCCCTCCCCACCCTTAACCGAGAAGCACCGGTCGTGACCGCGGAGAAACAGGAAAACAATCACCTAAAACCATGCGAGGTTGAATCTGTGAACTTTGTGACTCACTGACTGCATTAGAGAGGATACCGTAGTGGTAAGGTCGACCCTCCTAAAACCACCTCCCACCCGAGAACCAACACGTAGATCTCCCCAGAAGTTCAGAACCGCAACTTGGTTGAACTAGCCTTGTCAGTACACTCAATTCAAATTGACTCCTGAGTCACCAATCAAAACACTCAAAAAGGCTGAAAAAGCTGGTGATTTTGGGTCGGATCATGAGTGAAATTAAGTAGCAGCTAGGTGTGGTTTTGGGAAGGTCTACAGATCACTTTTGGGTTGTGAAGTACTTTTGTATTTAAAAATTTAGAAACATGGTTATGAAGTACTTTTGTGTTTAAAAATTTGTATCTATTTCAATATTGGAAAGAAAATTTTGAAAAAAATTGCATTGTGTTACAAAACAACTTCCCTACACGGGAAAAAATACCCCCCAAAAATAACTTTGCAAGAAAAAGCTCAGAATCCCTAAGTTGTTGGTTTTAGGAGGATCTACCTAACTTGTTCAAAGTAGAGAGTGAGGTAGTTACGTTCCAAATGAACAACTGTCAATTTTGAACATGAATAACAAGTGAACTGAAAATCATGATCCATGATAATCCCTAAAGGTCGTGGAAAGCCAAAATGGCTTTTTGCTATTTCGAGCAGCCTAGATGAAGAGGTTAAAAGTAATATTTTTGCCTAAATGTTTTACTGGATGCTCCCTTTACCGCAATGTGTACATGGTAAAATTTTCAAAGTCAAATTCCAATTTTAGAACCTTCAACTAGAAACTTTAGGTTTCAACTCAACTTTGGGCAATTTTAACCCCTAAAGGACAGAGGAGTACGTATTTCCACAGTTTTCAGTACCTAGAGTGCCATTTTTGCATCTTCCAAAGTGAGACAAATTTGAGAATCACTATAAGCAATTTAACCGTAAGATCTTTGAAAATAGTGGGCTACCAAAATTTGTACCAAATTTTGGGTTTGAAGAAGCAATGGATTGGAAGATTATAACATGTGAAGTTTGGATAATTAGTGAATTTCTTGAAATACTAACAGTGAGTTTCCGAGTTTGACTGAAAATTGCTAATTCAAAAATTTATAAAAACTTGGCAACTAAAGCTAATTATCTTTTCTAGTATGTTAGGAACATGCACAATTTGTTTAAGATTTTTTCGAGTTACCAATTTGGAGAAAATGGGTTTGACATAAGTGTCACTCTGAATTTTATTTTTTTCAACATGGCGCTTTTAGCAAAATTCAAAAAGGTTTCTAATAAATCCAAAACGGCGAAGCCATAAAAGAGTGGTCATACAAGCATTCCCTAAAAAAAATGCTAAAAAAATAAATCCACAAGGAGAGATCTTCATTTCAGTTTTCAATGTGCTCAAAGTTTGGTTGAACCGACATAGGACCGACTCATGTCCTTTCTTTTTCATAAAATCAAGGTTTCACTTTTTCACCAAAATTTTAGCATATTCTTATTGCCAATCTGATTCTAAAGAGGTTAGGAACAAAAAAACACTCAAATCCTACCCTTCTAGAACATTTTACAGGGTTTTCAATTTCTGGCCCAACTCAAAAGTGGTTGCTTTGTCCTTTAGGGGTCAAAATAGGTTATTTTTTAATAAAAAAATTAGAAATATGTTTATAACCAAATCACTCCTCAAAATCCAAAGTGATCCAAGTCAAAAAGTTTACCAATTTTACAAGGGCAGCCTCCAAAAATCACATAAACAAGCTTCCTGGTTTTTTGTAATTTTACAGTTTTTCCTTTCAAAAATTATCAAAATTTGAGATTTAGGAATTTTTCAAACTTTTTTTTTTCTAAAATTTACAAACACATAGATGTAACTTTTCACCGTTCACTTTATTTGCAAACCAAAAATCTCTAATATTATTTAAGTTTGACCATATTGTGGGTTTTGTACCTCCTTCTGGAAAGTAATTTGCATGAAGGCCAAAAAATCAAAATGAATCTCCAAAAATTTTCATGGAGGTGCCCAACTTAGTTACCTACATGGAAAAAAAATATGAGCAAATTGTTTGGGGTAACAATCATCATGTTTACCTTGGCACCATTTAGACTCAGCCTTTCCGACAAAGCCAAAAAAAAACAAAACTATAAACTTTGAGTGTTATAACCTCACAAATGGTCAAGATCCAACGATTGAAATTTGATAAGGTCTTAGTGAACGTAGTTAGGTTGAAGATCTTACGGTTGGATATACCAGAAAGCAAATTCTATTGGAAACATACATCAACTTCCATAAGGTGGTCAAAATCTGCAGTTTTCGGTTTTGGAGGTGCCAAAACACCTTGGGCCTTTAGGGGATAAGTTGTCCTTAAAGAGACTGTCGGGTAGGCAGTGGAAGAAGAAAAACAAAATTTGGAAATGGTTGACATGGATCTTGGAACATTAAAATAAGTAAAAGTGCTTAATGTTTAATATTCCAAAAACAACATCCTCACAAGAAAAACAAAGAAGGCAGTGCTAAATCCGTGTGTTTGCTTAATTTGAGCATGTGGTATGAGCATAAAAAACATGCAGTGCAAGAATCACACCCAACCTAGTAAACTGTAGTTAGGGTTTCTATGCCGACATGTCATAACTACGCAGTCGTGACATCGGGACACGTCGTGACGAGACTTCTGTGATGTCACAATAGAGCTCGGCGTAGGTTAGCCCACGCATGCCTCTCTAAGTAATCCCATTGGTGGATATCCTGCCCGCTGACAGCGTCATGAGTTACAGTGTTGACGACGTCATTATTGTTGGCATTGTTTACTGTGCTGACAGCAATGGCACACGCCGTCGCTAGCAACGATTGGCTGGACCTACAAAATTTAATGTTGGCAACTTGTGGCACGATTGGTGCCAGTAGGATAAAGTGCACGGGTTTCACCAAAATTTTAGGCATGTGGGAAATCCAAAGGCCCTTTAGAGACCCCAGATTTTCCTTAATGGTTATGTCTTTGCTAGTGTCTAGAGTATGCAGACAAAGGAGAGATGTCCCGCAACCAAGCATTCTCCATATGTTTGGAGCATCTTCTTCTTCTCAAACTTTGAGCGATGGGAGGAATGAAGTGCCTGAGTTGTCAGAGTTATTAGGGGTTCTCCACGTGGTATTCCTGATGTTGAGGTAGAGGAAGGTGGCATTCAAGATCATGATTAGATCAAAGAGGACACTGAGATAGGGGAGAAGAATGATTTGGATGATAGTGCAAATGATGAAAATAGTGTAGGAGTACAAGTTCCAGCTCATGGTTGTGGAGGGCGGCCTGAGGCCTCCAAGGAGGAGGAAGTTTATTCCTGAATGACGTCAAGGAAGGCCTTTGTTGATGCACATTGCTCTCCCTATACAGAAGCCCTACATGAAGTGTGCAGCATGTCAAGTAGTTGGTCAAAACTCACGATGGGGGACCAGAGGAGAAGGTTGTGACTCATTGCAACTTTTAGCTGTAAAGGAGCATGAAGGATCAACCCTTCATGCTCATGCTATGCTCAGGTGGAGATCGGTGAGAGATAACCCTGAGGCACTTGCCATGGCTAGACATGTGGTAAATGCTATTGATGTAGAGAGTGCTAGAATTGTTTGTTGTATGAAGATTTAATATTATTTGGTAGTTAATGGTAGAGCTATCAACCAGTATAACAATATGTGTAAGATAATTAGACACCTCAGGGCTCCAAACATGCTTATCAATGATGAGTACGGTGCTTACACGAGTAGACAATCCGCATATGAATTTTTGTGGGCCATTTCACAGCATTTGAGGGATGTTGATTTTTAGAAGTTAGAGATTCACCGGTGATCTCTCTTCTTATAGATGAATCAACCAATCATAGTCTAGAGCAGCATTTAATTGTGTATGTTTGCAGTCTCCCTAGTGATGGCTTAGACCGTCTACATATGCGGTATGTTGGTTTGTCTAGTGTTCTACGAGCCACAAGAGAGGTATTCTACAGGAATGTGGTGGATTTATTGGAGGACTTGCAGTGGCCTCTGAACACATTAGTGGCTTTAGCTACTGATGGAGGAGCTTCTATGACTGGGACGAGACAAGGATTAGCAGACAGACTTCAAGCAGATGTACCAACAATTGTTAATGTGTATTGCATTGCTCATAGGTGAATCAGCTTTAATTTTAAGATTTTTTTTAATGAATTTCATTATTTTCTAGAATATAATATATTCACTAATTAATTCATGTGTTTATTTAGGAATGCATTGGCAACCAGTAATGCAGCTGAGGCATCACTGGAGCTGTAGGTTTTGGATGATTTTTCCAACTTTGCATACACGTGGGTGGGCATGTCATCATTACGACGGACATAGTTTTATCTGTTGATGCTTGAGTTTGCAATGGATCCATTGGTTGTTTTCCACATACATGGAGTTGGATGGTTATCTCGTGGACAAGTGATGCAATAAATTTTGGATTGTATGTCCTCATTTCTGGAGCTTTTCCGTGAAAAAGAAGCAATGAGGTATTGTAAATTTACATCCTTTCACTTTCAATTTCTTTTATGGTTACTTGTGGATATTCTTACTCAGTTGAATAAACTCAATAAGCTATTTCAGAGTGACCATGTAGATATTATTTAGATTGGAGGTCATTTAAACATTTGTATCAATATATTGAATAGACATTTTCTAGCAGCTAGAGGTGCAGCATTTAGAGGTGCAGCATTTAGAGGTGCAGCATTTGGAAGAGGTCCAAAGGCATTGTGGCCATTTTTGGAGACCTGTGCAACTTCTATGGAGATGGAGTATCCAATTGCAGATGGTGGCCTGAGAACCTATCTCATGCATTTGGAGAGTATTATTGGGAGAGCTGGTACTATTGAGGAGTGCAGGCTCATTGGGAGAGATTATGTGGAGAGGGTGGTGGATGCATTGAATAATAGGTTTCTAGACTTAGGCATGTTCAATGCATGCAAGTTCTTGAGCCCCAATCTCTATCTTGCAAATGATGATGAGAGGACTCGTATTACCAGGATTGGTTGGAGAGGTTGTTTGTGAAGTTTCAGAGTTCTGAAGAAGAACAAGATTAGTGTGAGGTGAGTGCTTGGAGATGGTAGAGACCACGAGAGAGATGATCCCAAATAAATCTTTTTTTTGTAAAAATTGAACATGTTTATAAACTTAATTTTAATACAATTCCTTAGTTTACTTTCAATTTAAATATATGACATTTTGTTTAAAATGTTCTAAATATTGTGGTTTCATGAATCAATGTGTGCAGGTGAATCAAGCGATTGAAGATTGGTATTGATTAGGTATTAGTGATTTGACTCCATTTACATTCACATTCACATGTCTTATGTAATATGGTGTAATCGGTATTTCCATCATTCATATTTTTTGGAATAAATAGTGAAAAGAGATATTTATTTTTAAAACCTGCCCACAGTGAATTTGCCACATCGAGAAACCAGTTCATTTCCAGAGAATCTGTCCACTGGAAATGTTTTTTTCTCAGCACATGTCTCTGGACATGTTAGGAACGTTGTGAAAAATCACCACTACTTCCAATGACACAACTGAATAGTCTTCCTCTACCCATTTTCTAAAGACGTTGTTAGGTGCTCAGACTTTGGAGATTATTACTGTAAGACTATTAAGACAACTAGTTTTTAACCGTTAATTGGTGAGGTTAGGGCGCACATTACAACAAAGGCAAAGGCCAACAGTACGAAGGTACTGTATTCTCTATGTAAATGTAAAATTCCTGAAAATAAAGTGTGATACCCGCCATCCATTTTCTAGTGGATTCCTGACGCAAGATAGTCCAGTCCAATAATCAGATGTAGGACAAACAAATCCACATCAGACAAACATGTAGGTGCCAGCGTCGCTTCAGATATTGTCAATCAGCACTGCTGTTGCCTCAAATGGTACGGACAATTTTTCTCGTCATAAGCCACGCCCACTCCTACTCTTCACCCAAGTGACTTGTCAAACGAAAGCCATACTCAATTGTTCTCCATCAGCACTAGGACCAGTACAGGTGAACTACGCTATCACGATACTTTGTTAAGGACTCAAATTGATGAGAGCAAGATCAGCCAGATACAGACCTGGCATGCTCCATGTTGATAAATACCGAACACTCACCCTAGCATATCCTGAAGAAATAGTATCCCAGGAGCTTTGTAAAAAGTTACACAGTGAAAACAGAGCCTTTCGTCTGACGGCACCTAAGGGATGAAAGAGATTCAAATAAACTAGCATCACCTAGAATGTACAAGACAGCACGATAGGATACAGGTTTCAAACATCGTGGCTTCAGATATTGTCATTCATCACGGCCTTAAGCCTCAAATGGTACGGACAATTTGTATCATCAACAGCCAGAGGTGCAACTTGCGAGGAATACTCCCAGGAAACAAAAACACCGATTCCCAAGCACTCATAATCAGCAATAGAACAAACGAGCGAGCAAACCCTCAATAACGAAGCTCACAGGAGATGACCTCCTTCCCATCTGATGGGTGGTGTTCAGTAACACCATGCAAAGTATTTGAGAAGCCGCAGCCCCCGCTCACAACCTAGCCACCAAAACCGTAAAGGGTACGCCCCTGGCGCTTCAGGGCGTACACCACATCCATGGCGGTCACGGTCTTGCGCCGCGCATGCTCCGTGTACGTAACAGCATCCCGGATCACGTTCTCCAGAAAGATCTTGAGCACACCGCGAGTCTCCTCATAAATCAGCCCGCTGATACGCTTCACTCCACCACGCCGAGCGAGACGCCGGATAGCGGGCTTGGTGATACCTTGAATGTTATCACGCAATACCTTGCGATGACGCTTGGCTCCACCCTTTCCAAGACCCTTGCCTCCCTTACCACGCCCAGACATGGTGCCAGATGCTGCAGGACAAAGAACGCCGTAAAACAAAGATCGCCGCTCGCCACAAACTCAAGGTAACACAGAACTAGGGTTTGAACTCCGGGCAGGGAATGCAGAGCAGAAAAACATAGGTTGAGAAAAGCACACGAAGGTTATATGCACTTGCGACGAAGGGGTCTTCCCGTCCAAGACCCCAACTCCGAGTCCTCCAAGTCTATAGTCTTCCGAATCGAACGGGATGCCATGGCAGTTCCCGCCCATTTTTCCTAGTTCGCTAAGAGCAACCCCAGTGGACCCAGTCCATCCCAATGGCCTCGCTATGCACTCCCTCTAAATCTAAGTATATCTTTGGACTGATTCAAAATTAGAAATCAAAATTACCATCATTAAAAGCCCATTTAAGTAAAAGTGAGATATTTTTTATGAAAGAAACATTGTTAAATTTTAACATAGGTGAAATCCCTCATTGAAAACACAACATATTCAAAATTTAGAGGGAGTGCACCAAATCTTGCTTTAAAATGGAAAGATCCTCCTCCACTCCCTCTATAATTCAGAAACATAGAGGGAGTGGAGGAGGATTTTTCCATTTTTAAGCAAGATTTTGTGCACTCCCTCTAAATTTTGAATATGTTGTGTTTTCAATGAGGGATTTCACCTACGTTCCAATTTTGCAGTTTTTTTTTTCTCAAACTGTAATTTTTGTAATATTAATTGTGTTTCTAATGATAGTAATTTCAATGTCAAATTTTGAGTTAGTCCAAAGATAAATTTAGATTTAGAGGGAGTGCATAGCGAGGCCATTGGGGATGCTCTAAGTCCTTAAACCTTCGTCCGGCTTCATCCCGGCTAGAGGCTTAACCCCTAAAGTTCCTTGACTATGTTTCACCAAAAAACGCTCCAAAACTGCCATCTCCAATGTACAAAGCATGAATGACTAAAAAACCATTTTTTTCTAATTCTAATTGTAAGATTTTCTACTAGATTATTGTAATAGAGAGCTCAAAAATTTTCAACATAATCGATCGTAGAGATAAGAAGATTATAGCAATTGAAATTTGAAAACAAACTTTTTTGACAAGATTTCTGACTAGGTTGACACTCTAACTTTTTTTTCTTAGGTTTTTTGCATTATGGATTTTGAGGGTTTTGGTGCATGTCAAAGAAGACTAAGTTAGCTAATTGTAATTAAAAAAATTACTCTCAAAAGTCAAGTGTAGCATGTTCAAAAGAATATTTTTATTAAGTTGAATACACAAGAATGCTAAATCTTTTTTTTTTTTCCTAGAAATTCCATTATTTGATAAAGTCCCAATCCAAATGGTTAAAGTAAATATTAATGTCCATCCTTTCACTGAAAAAGAAGAAAAAACCTAGAGTAATATTTTTTCTAACTTTTAGGAAGGAAAGAAGAAGTTCTTTTAGTATACTACCGGATACAGTGAGAAAACTTTGATATTTTGTGGAGTGAACATTATGCACTCAAAGTTTTTTTTTTTGGAAACCTCAGCTATGACATCATGAAGTATTTATAGAAATATTATCAGAGGTAATTGATATATTTAGCATGGCTGCCCGAATTGCCCATTAAGCAGCTTTTTCCACTTCAGGTACCATAACTATTTTTATAAATGTCCAATTGAAATAAAAAAATAGATTCCCTCAAAGTTCTTGTTATGGCCTACATTCACAAAAAGTTTCAAAAAATCTTGACTTCAATTGAAGTCACAAGTACATGCCCAAATTCTAAAAAAGCCCATTCTACGACAATGGTCCTTTAGGGGTTCAATCGGTAGTCCCCGCACTCACTGCCGAGGTTACATGGGCAATTCTATATTCGGAGTCAATCAAACTTGACTGTTCCTGTAATTCACAGAGACCTCACGGAGAACGCTAAATGTCATGTAAGGAAGGATAAGGCGGGACGGCTCGCATCGGTGTCCACCGTGGCGCGCCACCGTGGCGGGCCTGTTTTTTCCCGCGCCTGCGGGCACCGGTAACTTCCAGCCTCGCTAACTGCGAGGACCGCGTTACACTGTGACATTCCTCGGCCTGCGCGTGACACAAAACACTGACGAACTTCGTGACACTCCCACCCTGAACTGACCGTCAGCGATGCTACTGTGGCAGCGGTGAGCAGTGAGCAGTGAGCAGAGAGCAGAGAATTTCACCGCCGGGGTTCAAAAGTGAGCAGAAATTTTCGCCGCCGGGGTTGAAAAAATGACCGCCGGGATCGGTAATGTGGAGCCTATTACCGTGGAAATTTGGCGTGGTACCTTCATAATATAATATTTTTAATACAAAAATGTTAATGTCGGTAAGGTTGAGCTGTCTAGTCAAAGCTAGCATACTAGCATCACGGTCTACTCTTACTCCTCCGATCTCTCTTGGTTTAGAAAGGTGAATGGGTCGGGTGAGGCACTACGCTCAGACTCCCAAACAACATCCTGTAAGTCTGTAATATCCACAGCGGCCGACGACCCGGGGTTCCCATCGAAGATCACATGAGCAGGCGTGAAGGTCGAACTAGGACGAGGAATGTAGTACTGGAAAAGCTCTGGCTCCACGCTGGTTATTCCAGTAAGGAACTCGATGCGCCTGAGCGAGCGCACGTCGTCCTCTGTCCAGTCTATCAGGGCTCGATTGGATCGAAGGACTCGATTCATCTGCTCAACCTCAGAAAATACATCAACCTGTTTGCCTACCCGCCGGTCTTTGTCCTCGTACGTCACCCTCCATATATATTCACGCAACTCCCAATTGTGCCATGGCAAATCGTCCTGCAATAACATTGTGACACAGGAGTCATACGAATCACGCCACATATGTTTAATATTCAGAGGTCTGTCTAAAGATGGCAAAACCGAAATAACAACAATGCAATGCCGATGGTCCAACAAAGCATTTCATGAGAAATGAGCAGGCCAATCCAGTTTCAAACAAAGGGAGGTGAAAGAAAAGGAGTAAACCTGTAGCATTTCAGAGTCTGCTGGCATCGATGACTTGATCTCCACTCTTCGAGTTGGAGAGGTTTGGTCCGTGACGTGGGTCGGAGCAAGCGCTTTGGGCAGAGCCGATGAGTCCATGACTGCAATGCACGCAAAGGAATCAAAGAGTAATAGCAAGCACCTTCGTAAAAGTGAGAGGCTCCCTAATATTTCGCAGAGATTACAAATGAACGATCCATTGCGCTTACAAATGGAACAGTCGAAAAGATAGTCCCTGGGTGATACGTTTAGGATGAGAGCTCGCTTTACTATCTTCACATCATCTCAGAGTAAATGTCTTCTGTTACCAAAACAATGAGGAATGACGGCGATGTCTTGGGATGTGGACCAGATGTCGTTCCCATTGGTTTGTCAGGATACTCCATATTTCACAAGGGACAAGTAATTACACACTGAATGAGAATGGCATGCGTGATAAAGCAGTGCTCCAACGGAGCTAATCATTTGCACGTTGGGAGTAAATTCATCTAGTAGAGTTAAGGGGCAATGTAGGCAATGTAGGCAATCTATGGCAATGTAGGCACCGTAATAATCAAAAGAAGTAATTGAGATACATGAAGATCATTCATTAGCCGCCATGTATGAGTACCTGCCATGCCGGTGCCATCATAGTGCATTAATTTTGGCTTGAAACCCTGAACTAAACGGTCTATCCCTGATGTTTTAATTTACTTAAATGTCTATGTCGGATCCGACAGCCTAAAATTGTAGTAATTGGTTAGTGTAGTACCTGGCATAAAGAAGCCAGAATTAGGGCAGGCTTCCAAGGATGAGGGAAGATATCAAGAGAGCAGTCAACAGATTCACCTTATATGTGTCTGGGATAACGTTTTATTCCGCATTTTGCATTTGTCATTTGTTAATTTCTAGGATTTCTTCCGCATTTTGCACTTGTCGTTTGTAAGTTTCTACAGAGCAGGATGGACTTTGCGGTGATTACGGACCTCTTTAGTCAGAGTTGGGTCATTCCTGAATCTGCGATGGCAGAGTTGTTTCCGGACCTCATGCCGGAGTTGCACCGACATTACACTCAGAGCTCAGAGTGGAGTTATGACTATATGACGCTTCTGGAGAACTTGCGCCAGAGAGGTGACGAGTGGGAGCGGCTGATAGACTCCATGCCCGCATGGTGTGCGTATGTAGTTGCTTTCAAGGAGTCGCGCGATGTGAGGAAGCGGAAAGACGAGTGGGGTACCGGTATGGTTCATGCGTACTGGGCTGAGGCACTTGTTCTGTTTATGACCGATCGGGTTATCCCGTTTGAGATCGACGAGAAGCTTGTCAACACGGAGCTTTGTGAGTTATCGCTGCAGCAGAAAGTCATGCTGCGTGACCACCTTCGGAACAGCTACGAGATGGAGGTAATGGGTCCACCTCCTGGCTACAGCATGTGTTCATCCTCTTCTTCCGGACCTGGGTCGTCGTCAAAGGAGAGAAAGGTATTTCCTAAATACTGGGCACCACGGGCGGTCTATTGTGGATACTTGAAGCTGCCAATACGTCCTAAGGCGCACCTGAATGCCGTACTCGGGAAAGGATCAGCAAAGTGAAGGTAAAGTTCACGCCCTGGTCGAAATAGTTCTGCATGAAGAAGATTTATGCAGTTTGAACCCACGTTTTACCAGTAGTTTACGATGTAAAATTTTCAGGTTTCTTGTTGGGTTTGGGGTTTTACTATAAAATTAATTCACATTCGTCAAAGTGGTGAAGGATCAACTTCTGCGGCTTGAACTTTTGTTCTTTTTATGTCATGCTATAAAGTGTCTTTGAAGGCAATGACATGAAATAAGGTTTGTTGTCTTCAGGTCTCCACGACGAGAAAAAGCTCAAAATTTCATCAGAGTTCTGTGTCTAAGTCCGGATATGCAGCGGTTCAAAGGGACTGAAGTTAGAGGCGAGGCATCCTGCGCCAAGCTATGTCTGGTTTGTATGCATGAAGACTTCCAGGATTTAAATCAGCGAAGTGTTCTTACTTTTGTGACTTGTATAGGATACAGTATCCAACAGTTTGATCAAGAGGGATATTTTAGAAACTTATAAATAAAGGACCTACAACTTTCCATGCATTGACGATGTAATATCATTCGTGAAATCCGAAGTATTGCAACAGTTGGGTCTCAGAAATTGGTACCACCTTATAGCATGTTGTAAACGCATTCTTCAACTGAGCATCAATATGCATTCTTTAGGTCGATACCCGTGTACCTGTCGCCCGTGTATCCACATGGCCAGCGAAGGCCAATCCCGTCGACCCCGGCCGTTCTGGATCAACTACAAAACGCATTGTCGGATCCGACAGCCAGTTTTGGAGAGGGTGGCAATCCACCGACCCTTGTTGCGCGCACAGTTCTACTCTCGGTTTTTTTCTCTGTAGGGATACGTGGACCGCAAGGGCTGTGTGAGAATACCTAGGATGCTGTACATGCGGTTTTGTGCGCGGAGTGGGTTGAGCAACAGAAGTATTTAACTCAGATTTATTAATCCATATTGTGTAGTCAAGGTGCCATTGAGGTAGCTCTTCAGTACTGCCACAGGTTGTGGATGGGCATACTGAAATTGGAATCGGCTTGGGAAAATGCCGGGACTTTGTTGCCAAATGCAGAAGAAGTAGGAGGAAGGCAGTAGAAACGACAACGTTCAGGAGAGACCAAGGAATCTAACAGAGTCTTATGGAATTACACAATTGTTCGATGAAGAGGTTCGGAGAAAAGGTAGCTCAGAAGAACACCAACCACTGGCGCATTTAAGCTGTTCCCAAGCAATGCATATCTGAATCCATGCAGATACAAAGATATATCATTTACAGATTAAGGTCTAAATCGCAGTTGTATTGTCCCAAAAGTGTGAAAAGATGAACGTTTACTTTGATACAGGCCGATATATTTATTTACAAATAACTTATGGTTGTACACATTCCAAAGTGTTTGAAGGGCTCTAAGTGTTTAACAGTAGCATCATCCGGTAGAGCCGAGAAAAACGTATGCAATTGAAGACAACTAGAGAAGCCCTCATCTACTTATCCGAATCATTGTCAACGTCGCTGAGAAGTACGAGTGGGATACCAGGACTATCTACCGCATCGTAAACCTCTTCCCCAGCGTACTCTAAACAATCCGAGTCCTCATCCTCAAAAGCGTAACCACCATCCTCCGGGTAGTAATCGCGCCCGTCCCCTCCAGCAGCGACGTCGTCCATCCACTTCTGGACCCACTCGGGGAGACCATCTTCAGAACTCTTGACTTCAAAGCAAATCGAGCGCCCGTGACCTTCTACACACATCACGTGCATACGGTCCTTGGTTGGCGATAAGGACTCGCCACAGTGGTCAGAGTGCTCCTCGGGTGGAGTTGGAGGCAAACTGTTCGGGACCGGGACTTCGAGCACTGGTGGGCTACACAATCTGAGACAGGCGCAAGCACCGAGGGAAGGGCAAGTCTTGCAGACCATTGCAGCATTCAAAGAACATCTAGCCATCTGCAAAATCAAAAGAGCACGATGAGTCACAAAATCAATCACGAAAAGTCACAAGAATATTCACAAATGCGAGGCCGGGAGGGGCTTTATTGGTCCGATCAGGCCTCGGCCCGCAACCTCCATAGCCACATTATACAAATACAAAGGGAAGCAAGTAATATAATGCGAGTCCGGGAGGGGCTTCATCGGCCCACTTGGGCCTCGGCCCGCAACCTCTATAGCCACATTATACAAAAACAAAGGGAAGCAAGTACTGAAGTGCGAGTCCGGGAGGGGCTTCATCGGCCCACTTGGGCCTCGGCCCGCAACCTCTATAGCCACATTATACAAAAACAAAGGGAAGCAAGTACTGAAGTGCGAGTCCGGGAGGGGCATCATCGGCCCTCTCGGGCCTCGGCCCGCAACCTCCATTGCCACATTATACAAAAACAAAGGGAAGCAAGTATTGAAGTGCGAGTCCGGGAGGGGCTTCATCGGCCCTCTCGGGCCTCGGCCCGCAACCTCCATAGCCACATTAAACAAAAACAAAGGGAAGCAAGTACTGAAGTGCGAGTCCGGGAGGGGCTTCATCGGCCCTCTCGGGCCTCGGCCCGCAACCTCCATAGCCACATTATACAAAAACAAAGGGAAGCAAGTAATATAATGCGAGTCCGGGAGGGGCTTCATCGGCCCTGTCGGGCCTCGGCCCGCAACCTCCATAGCCACATTATACAAATTCAAAACGAAGCAAGTAATGAAGTGCGAGTCCGGGAGGGGCTTCATCGGCCCTCTCGGGCCTCGGCCCGCAACCTCCATAGCCTCATTATACAAATTCAAAGAGAAGCAAGTAATGAAGTGCGAGTCCGGGAGGGGCTTCATCGGCCCTCTCGGGCCTCGGCCCGCAACCTCCATAGCCACATTATACAAAAGCAAAGGGAAGCAAGTAATATAGTGCGAGTCCGTGAGGGGCTTCGTCGGCCCTCTCGGGCCTCGGCCCGCAACCTCCATAGCGACATTATACAAATTCAAAGAGAAGCAAGTCTAGGCCGAGAGAAGAGAAATAATGAACAAGTCAACAGAAGTGAACAAACAATAAGCGTAGAGAATGAGACTCACGGAATTTGATAAAACAAAAGGTGACAAACTAAGAGAAGAAAGGTCTTATATATAGTAAGGGTCCAGGGCATAAAGGGGCGGCGGCTAGGTCAGTGGATGAAGGAAAGGAATGAACCGCCGCAAGAATATGGGAGAGGCAGAAGGTCGTGGGCGGCTCGACCGAGGCCCGCGGATTTCGAAAGGGCCTGAATCCCACTGTCGGATCCGACAGCCTTCTATGAGCATTCCATGTACCCGCCGGGGTTAATAATATTGCGGTGCGGGTCGCAGCATCCGGGGTCTCTGCATTCCGGGTATGAGCTAACGGGATCTTCGCTGCCGTGGGCTAAGCATCCCGGGCATGAGCTGCATAAATCTTAGCAGCCGTGGTCTCAGCATCCCGGGTATGAGCTGGCGGGATCTTAGCTGCCGTGGTCTCAAATGGGCGCGTCTGATTTGCCGAATATTGGCTCTTATGTCTTAATAATTGGCATTCGTATTTACAAACTCAAATTTGTAGTGTTTCGAATACGACTATAAAATGGGAAGAATCACAATGATATGAATTGGTTATCCTTTTTCGGCGCCTAATTGGTTATACAACGCCGGACGGGATCGGAATTATGGTTCTTTCGTGACCCCTTGATTGCAAGGGCTATGGCTGTTGTCATTGGCGGGCCATGGGGAGGAGCCAAATGGGCCATGGGGAGTTGATTTCGTGTTCGACATGGAGGCCGGCGAATATCCACAAAGCAAAAATATTATTGTCGGATCCGACAGCCATGTAAATCCATTCCATGTAGCCGTCGGGGTTTATTTTTAGTGAGTGCGGGTCAAAGCCTCCGGGGGTCATCATCCTGGGTATCATCTGCCAAAATCGCAGCGGCCGAGGTCTTCCTTTATAGCTATGAGCTGCCGGGATATGAGTTACCGGGGTTTCACTGGGATCTGACATAAACGTTTTTTAAAAAGCCATAAATTGCAGGGACCAAGGATGCTGTCCAAGGGGGGGCAATGGAGAGGTGCCATAGAAAATTTAATTGAGTTATTTTGGACTGTGAGAATGAGACTTTGTGCGTAAGCTCTTGTAGTGGCGACAAGAAGGCATTCATATGGAATGATAACACATGGCTGAGTACTTTAAAAGGGCATAAGATGCTATTGAAAATGGTTCATAACATAGGATAACATTCACATTCTAACCACGTCTACAAAAAACATTCTATCTACGTGATGTACGGCTATAATACTCCCGAGACTGAGTACAGTTCCAGTTGCGGCGTCTCCTCCAGTATCGCCTAGTCTGTGAAGCAGGGCGCGGCATTATTGCCGGAAGGGCAAAGACCACATGGGCTGGCCTCCTCACTCTAATAGGCGAGGAAGGGGAGGGAGGAGACATCGGCGGTGATTCACCTGGAGGTGATGTGGGGATGTAGCCCGGAGAGATTGGCTCGTACAATGGGGATGTAGGCATGTACGCTGGAGAAGTAGGCATGTACTGCGGAGAATGGACCTCAAACGGAACACTACCAGAACCGTCAGGGCTTGGTCCAGCACAGGTACAGTAGTGCTGATCAAATGAATCCGAGAGATCGGAAACATTGATCACTGGAATGGGGTTGGAGATGGACTTCTCAGAAGCATCGGAATACACCTAGAATATAAGAAATCGTTAGAAGGTTATATTCCACTTTAAAATATTAGGTGAGCAGAAAATGAAGAGGCAGAAGTCATCTATGTAAATCAAAGATATCTTTGGTTTAGGGAACTAACGATAAAATACCTCAATTTCAGCTGCAGTCGATACTTGATCACGGCTCCCCATTATTCTCATTACCAGACACCTGTTTCAAAGACCAATGTAATGAGTATAAGAATTGATAGTATTCTTCAAGCTATAAAGAGCACCCTCGGCCTTACACCTCCATAGCCATTTATAAATGCGAGGGCTTCATCGGCCCTCTCGGGCCTCGGCCCGCAACCTCCATAGCCACATTATACAAATTCAAAGAGAAGCAAGTAATGAAGTGCGAGTCCGGGAGGGGCTTCATCGGCCCTCTCGGGCCTCGGCCCGCAACCTCCATAGCCACATTATACAAATTCAAAGAGAAGCAAGTAATGAAGTGCGAGTCCGGGAGGGGCTTCATCGGCCCTCTCGGGCCTCGGCCCGCAACCTCCACAGCCACATTATACAAAAACAAAGGGAAGCAAGTACTGAAGTGCGAGTCCGGGAGGGGCTTCATCGGCCCTCTCGGGCCTCGGCCCGCAACCTCCATAGCCACATTATACAAATTCAAAGAGAAGCAAGTAATGGAGTGCGAGTCCGGGAGGGGCTTCATCGGCCCTCTCGGGCCTCGGCCCGCAACCTCCATAGCCACATTATACAAATTCAAAGAGAAGCAAGTAATGAAGTGCGAGTCCGGGAGGGGCTTCATCGGCCCTCTCGGGCCTCGGCCCGCAACCTCCATAGCCACATTATACAAAAACAAAGGGAAGCAAGTACTGAAGTGCGAGTCCGGGAGGGGCTTCATCGGCCCTGTCGGGCCTCGGCCCGCAACCTCCATAGCCACATTATACAAATTCAAAGAGAAGCAAGTAATGAAGTGCGAGTCCGGGAGGGGCTTCATCGGCCCTCTCGGGCCTCGGCCCGCAACCTCCATAGCCACATTATACAAATTCAAAGAGAAGCAAGTAATGAAGTGCGAGTCCAGGAGGGGCTTCATCGGCCCTCTGAGGCCTCGGCCCGCAACCTCCATAGCCACATTATACAAAAACAAAGGGAAGCAAGTAATGAAGTGCGAGTCGGGGAGGGGCTTAATCGGCCCTCTCGGGCCTCGGCCCGGACTCTCCATAGCCACATTATACAAATTCAAAGAGAAGCAGGTCTAGAAAGTTGAGGCCGAGAGAAGAAAAATAATGAATAAGTTAACAGAAGTGAACAAACAATATGCGTAGAGAATGAGACTCACCGAATTCGATAAAACAAAAGGTGACAAACTAAGAGAAGAAAGGTCTTATATATAGTAAGGGTCCACGGAGTCGTGGAGGGCGGGAGCAAGGCGAGAGCACGGGGTCGTGAGGGCGAGAGCAAGGCGAGAGCACGGGGTCGTGGAAGGCGAGAGCACGGGGTCGTGAGGGCGAGAGCAAGGCGAGAGCACGGGGTCGTGAGGGCGAGAGCACGGGGTCGTGGAAGGCGAGAGCACGGGGTCGTGGAGGGCGAGAGCACGGGGTCGTGGAGGGCGAGAGCACGGGGTCGTGGAGGGCGAGAGCACGGGGTCGTGGAGGGCGAGAGCAAGGCCGGCGGATTTGGAAGAAGCTAGAATTCCACTGACGGATCCGACAGCCTTCTATGAGCATTCCATGTACCCGCCGGGGTTAATAATATTGCGGTGCGGGTCGTAGCATCCGGGGTCTCTGCATCCCGGGTATGAGCTAACGGGATCTTCGCTGCCGTGGGCTTAGCATCCCGGGCATGAGCTGCATAAATCTTAGCAGCCGTGGTCTCAGCATCCCGGGTATGAGCTGGCGGGATCTTAGCTGCCGTGGTCTCAGCTGGGCGCGTCTGAATTGCCGGATATTGGCTCTTATGTCTTAATAATTGGCATTCGTATTTACAAACTCAAATTTGTAGTGTTTCGAATACGACTATAAAATGGGAAGAATCACAATGATATGAATTGGTTATCCTTTTTCCTTTTTTCCGTTTGTTACTATAGTAGAAATGCCTCTCATCTTCAGAAAATATTTAAAGTTCCAAGTGCTCCAGTTTTGGACGCTTTGCTGGTTGATCATCATCGTCAGGTTCTGTTGTCCTCTTTCGTATAGGAACCCAATCGTATCGTTTTTCCCATATTGATCCAGTTTGTCCACATCCAACTCGGTCCAGCCATATCCCTTCATTATCTGCTTTCCATGCGCAATCTATACAGTCAATAGGCATTGGAACGTGGTTCACAAGAGGAGGTTTCCATATTTTAACATCTCTACGATATGCCATACTCCGCAGGTCTTTAAATTTGCATATCCAAGGCGAACTGAGTAAACGCTCGTCGGTGCGTGGATTTAAGGATATGTAAAAAAATCGTTTGGAAATGTGTGCTCGAAGTCGTCCTGGAATTTTCACAGTATTCATTGGGGCATCCATAACTCCAAATGTAAGCAGTAATTCATCATCGAGATCATTGAAAATAGACACTCTATACTCCTTCAGAAATTCGTGGTGGTCCTTGTCCTCCTTCCATTGCTTAAAAAGCTTGTACTGATGTCTACCGCTAAAAGGATGGAACTGAGAAACATACAGACCATCTCGTTCAATATTCCATCGACACAGATATAAATCAGGGCTAGGACCTTGTTCACAGATAGGGCAATTATCATCGTTGAAATTTGCATCCTTGTGCCGCGTAAGACGAGCATTAGGATGCTCCCAGATGCACATGAAATCAATCTCATATTTTAAGGCACAGTTCCATTCGCGGATTTCGTATTCAAAATCACAAAACAAATTATCTTCAAAATCGAGAAGACCGCGGCCAACTTCGACATTTGCATGAGCTTTGATTTGATCATATACTACGTGTTGCTTTTTTGGCACACCATGATCATACACCTTTTCAAAGCAATCTAGCCATACCTTCCTGTTTAAATTATTTGTAATTTCAACTGGCGACAATACATTCTGTGGAGTTTCCTCATCGAAAGAATGTACTTGTTCGTAGCGAAATAAAATTAAGAGATTCAACAATGATAAAACGCCTCTAAATCTCTGAAGTTCCATAATATAAAATAAAAGCGATGTTTGATTGAACTTTGACTGAAGATTACGAGCTTAAAAATTACGACAACAGAATTGTAACTTCTCAAATGTTGACAATCAAAGTTGTGCATTTTGCTTTTCCTTCCATATCACTCATAATGCCTTTTCAAGTTTTCAGCAACGGTTATACCTTTTAGATACAAGAATACCCACGAAAAGTGGTACTTGAAGGGAAGAGGTTTATATTCAAGAGTTGCATGAGAAAGGTGCGACCCATCATAATGGCAGATATGAAGGGACGCTATTAGGTGATAGTTGGGAATATAGGTATTGAAATGCACATATTTTGCCGACAAGACATATATATAAACGAGTTAAGTAAGAAATAAAATACATTCCATAAAGTTCTTTCCCAAGCCTAGCACGACTGGTCAGAGATGCAAGTATGCTCTACTTCTGCCTCAATATCAAGGAACCTTTGAGCTCGTCCGTCGAATAGTTTGGTCCTCGCTATTGGAGATGGTGGTGAGTCCAGTGTGCTCAACACCTGCGCTTGGTTCTCCGCGTAAACAGGAATTCGATGCATCACTGGCGACGGAATAATCTTCCGACTACACTCCATGAGTATGCCGGAATGGGGTTGCACATTCGGATTGCTGCGTATAGATTGCAATTAGAGACTTTCAGTCAACTTGAGCAATAGTGAGATTATGAGAGGATACGAAGGAATTAATCAGACCATACTCACTTACTCAAGCGCGAGTTTCTTCAATCTCTTTCGGGCAATGTATGAGTTTGTGGAGATAGGAGGCTCCGCGTCCGCTGTGGTGGTCTCTTCGGTGGAGGTGTTCTCTGCTGTGGCAGGCTGTACTAATGCTTGATTAGATGGTGCTGGAGGATCCAACTTCATGAGTACCTCGTTGAAGATGTCTTTGTCTGCCTCTAATGCAACGATATGGCGCCCAGTATCTCTGCAGGCTTTGATTGATGCTCCTACAATCCATATCCACTGAATAGTAAGTACCAGCAAGTACTTCTTCTAAGGCAAAGGAATTTGATAACAATTCGGCCCTAAGACCTACCTGTGGCGGCGGTAACGTCCACGACCACGTCCCCTTCATCAGTCGTGGCGCGAATTATGCTCTCCATGAAGAGCTGATCCTTCTCCCTCGGACCGCGCCAGGGTACGCGATTCCTCATGGCCTGGGTTGCCATCGTTGTCCAATTCTGGATGACATCGTCCTCGGCGATGTCGATTCCGTGCCTACAAAACTCTGGCGGTACCGTCCGAAACTCGAACTCCGAATGAGTAGAATGGATAAGAAGGTGGACCCGAAAACAATTTGTCGTGGATCCGCTCTTCTTCGAAGAGCTGAGCCGCAGGCGATTGTATCCTAACCAGGACTTGTGAATCTTAAATGGGAACCATTTCAACCACTCCTCCATTTCCTTCTCTACTGCTCCGGCGTCAGCGCTGTGAATTACGATTAGAGCGCCGTTGTCATGCAAAATATGTCCAGCAACGCCGAAAACTCCTGCAAGGAAAGTGTCGTCTCGATCGTTCCAATCTGGAATCTCATCTGTTCGCAGTGAGACACCTGGAACGCTCAACTTCTCCGGCACATCCACGATGACGAGATCGGCATATCCCCCACGAACAAGTTTGCCATTCTTGTATCTTGGCCGCTTATTCGTAATGCCCTTGATCCAGTCAAATACTGCATGGAAGCCCTCTGGCATCCCCTTGAACGAAGTGATCATTCCCTCCTCAGCCCATACCGCTACAGATTCGTTCTTGATCAGCTGCTGCGAGCCCTCTATATGCGCAGCTATGGCGACCACTGGCTTCTCGGCGTGCTCGATGCTAGGAGAGAGGCCAACCCTCTCGGGTGCTGTGGTCTCATCCTTCTGATTCCCTGGCTTCTTCGCCGTCCTCTTCCTCTGCGATGGCTCCTTGTTCTGCGGTGTCTCCTTACTGGTCTCCCTCGACGTCGTCTTCGGATTTCCCCCTCTCTTTCGTTTGCGCGCGCTTGCATCTGCAGCCCCCGTCTCCGCGGACACAGCATGCGCATCCGAGTTGGGTAGACTGTCTAAATTTGGGGGGAGGATGTCGTCGACGAACTCACTCACCTCCTCTTCGCCATCCTTCTTCTTCGTGTGCTGTTCCTTGATTGCCTTTTCTTCCTCAGTGACCATAGTCTTTGGGCACTCTAGGTACCAGCATCCCTCATTGAGGTGCTGCAAGTTGTATACCTTTCTTTGGTTCACTGTAAACATATACTCCGAGTTGTTGGTCTCCTTCCAGCTCTCCCAGGCTGCTGGGTACGCGTCTACCACTCCAGCTGGAATGAGCTCCCGCTTAAAGTACCTATAGACCAGCCTCTTCATAGCCATGTCAGTTCCAGCTTGCGACGCGAAGGGAAGAGATCTTGTGTAAGCATTGGCACCTGTAAAGAATGCCCCGTACGCCTTCTCCCAAAGGAGCACTCGCCACTTCTCCATGTAAGTCTCCATGGAGACTCGTTTGGGCCTTATCTTGGGGCCGGATTCAGACGCCTCTTCTTCCTTTTCAATTGTTTCAAGCCAAGTTGAGCACTCAGCTTCCGCGGCCTCCTCAATCTGTAGATTCCATAAGCCCAAAGAAAGAGATTTAGACAGAGATATTAGTAGAATCTCCCATATAAAACGAAGTGATGAAGGTGGACATTTACGAAGCTAAGCAGGAGATTCTTACATTAGCCCAGAAGGCAGCTCTTGAAAGCCAGGGGCCGAGCACATTCTCCGAGCACGGACTCGCAGGGAACTTTACCGTCTTTCGAGAACTCTCTGACCCGTTCCACATTCGCAGCCATTTTGCCTTCGCTTTGGGTAGTGCTTCAGTAGTGGCAACCATAAGCAATTTGTCCAAACTCATCTCCACCTTCGTCGGATGTTTGTCGTAGTGGTTTTTAATCTACAAATCAAGTCACCAAATTTCAAAGTTACACGGCATGCGTCAAGAAAAATCCGACATCCCCTCAACATTTGAAAACCGAATAAACCGCTGTCGGATCCTACAGAGCATTTTGAAGATCAAACTTTTTGAAGACCCCTCGCAAAAATCTCAAGAGTTTGGCACCGATTATTAAAGTTACAGAACATGCATCCGGGGAAAAACGACATCCCCTCAACATTTGAAAACCGAAAAAACCGCTGTCGGATCCTACAGAGCATTTTGAAGATCAAACTTTTTGAAGACCCCTCGCAAAAATCTCAAGAGATTGGCACCGATTATTAAAGTTACAGAACATGCATCCGGGGAAAAACGACATCCCCTCAACATTTGAAAACCGAAAAAACCGCTGTCGGATCCTACAGAGCATTTTGAAGATCAAACATTTTGAAGACCCCTCGCAAAAATCTCAAGAGTTTGGCACCGATTATTAAAGTTACAGAACATGCATCCGGGGAAAAACGACATCCCCTCAACATTTGAAAACCGAAAAAACCGCTGTCGGATCCTACAGAGCATTTTGAAGATCAAACTTTTTGAAGACCCCTGCACTTTTAGTTCTCCGAAAACCATTGTCGGATCCTATAATACGATTCGTGGTAGTTCAAATATCACAGGACTTGCACTATTTTCACGAATTCTAGCATGTACAGTTAGTTTTTAACGCCGGTATCATGAATTTAAGCTCATTTGTCCAATAATTGGGTGATATTGGACATATAACCATACAATTTAACACGGTACCGCGAAATTCCTTGAACCAAATTGCGACTGTCGGATCCGACAATGCATTTCTGACCTCTCGGATTTCCGAGACCCTTGCCCAGATTTAAAAATACATCTATCCGAACATCAGAGAATTTCGAGAATGAAATCTCCTGGACCAACAGTACCGCAAAATTACTTGAACCAAATTACGACTGTCGGATCCGACAATGCATTTCTGACCTCTCGGATTTCCGAGACCCTTGCCCAAATTTAAAAAATACATCTATCCGAACATCAGAGAATTTCGAGAATGAAATCTCCTGGACCAACAGTACCGCAAAATTACTTGAACCAAATTACGACTGTCGGATCCGACAATGCATTTCTGACCTCTCGGATTTCCGAGACCCTTGCCCAGATTTAAAAATATATCTATCCGAACATCAGAGAATTTCGAGAATGAAATCTCCTGGACCAACAGTACCGCAAAATTACTTGAACCAAATTACGACTGTCGGATCCGACAATGCATTTCTGACCTCTCGGATTTCCGAGACCCTTGCCCAAATTTAAAAAATACATCTATCCAAACATCAGAGAATTTCGAGAATGAAATCTCCTGGACCAACAGTACCGCAAAATTACTTGAACCAAATTACGACTGTCGGATCCGACAATGCATTTCTGACCTCTCGGATTTCCGAGACCCTTGCCCAAATTAAAAACATAAGCTCTCCGAACAGCAGAGAATTTCGACAATATAATCTCGTGGACCAACAGTACCGCAAAATTACTTGAACCAAATTACGACTGTCGGATCCGACAATGCATTTCTGACCTCTCGGATTTATGAGACCCTTGCCCATATTTAAAAAAATAGCTCTCCGAACAGCAGAGAATTTCGAGAATGAAATTTGAGTGACACGCAGTCCCGCGATATTACTTGAACAAAATTACAAAAATCGGATCCGACAATGCTCTTTTGTTCTCTAAGTTTTACGTGACCCTTGCCCAAATTTACAGAAAAAGCTTACTGAACATTAGAGAATTTTGAGAATAAAATTTGAGGGACACAAAGTACCGCAACATTACAGATTAAAAATTATCATTGTCGGATCCAACAATGCTCTTCTGACCTCTCTGTCTTACGAGACCCTTTCCCAAAATTGTAAAAATACCTCACTGAACAACACAGATTTTCGACAATAATATTTAAGGAACACACGTTACCACGATATTACTTGAACAGAATTACCAATATCGGATCGGACAATGCTCTTTTGATCTCTAAGTTCTAGGAGACCCATGCCCAAATTCGGGGACATACCTCAGCATGAAACGCCTTTCCGTGCGCCGGGTTTGCCACCGACTGCTCCTTCTGGAACTTGCTTTGCAACTTATCCTTCGCTTCTTTGACTGCTTTCTCCACAGCATTCTTCATCTCAGCCCCGGTGTCTTCGTCTGGGTGCTCTGTAATCCAGAGCTGCACTGCCTCCTCAGCGACTCGGGCCAGTGTTCCCTGGGTAAATTGACATGTCAATATTTGTTTCTGTACCTCAATGAACCAATCATCATCTTCGGAATTCAGAAATTCTGAGTTACTTACCGCGTGAAGAAAGGACACAAAGACTTCGTGCGGCATGGTATGCCACGACCTCTTGGGAGCCGCCTTCGTTCGGGCCATGAGATCTGGGGGCAAAATACCACTCTTTTCCAAATCCTCAGCGGACATGCCTCCATAGGTTTGAATCTTGTGCAGTGTGTGAGGCAGTCTCTCTTTGATGAAAGCTTCCTCGTTGGCCCTGCATAGGCAGAGATGTTAGTTCCATAAGGACAATTAAGGAAGTTAAAACCCTGGACTGCATAAAAATGGAACAAGCTGAAAATTGGAAGTCTTACTTGTTGATCGCGTGCATAGCTGTAACCAGCGCTTCGCGACTGTCCTTCACCTCCAACAGTATGCAATCCGGTCTTCCATTTGCATATGCCCAGTCGTAGTCATCTGGGTACTCCATATCGATAAACCCGCGCCACGCCCTTGTCCGATGATTACCATCAAAGACGTAGAACATCTTCCCACTAAGATCACGAGTTTCCTCGTGTTTTGATAGCTCCGCCTCGAACATGCTGTTCAAGATATGCCACACTGAACACCAGGAAGACTTCATCTCTTCCGTCACAAGTGTCTCCTCGCCCATATGCGACGTTGCCGCAACGTAGAATGCCCCTGAGCCGGGCCTTATCCCATTGGAGAACTCGGTCTGCAATTTCTGAACGTCACTGAGCATCGCGGGTCGAACGAAATCACATGGCAGCAATCGACATAGAGGAATCTTTATCAATGACAACTTGTCTGGTTTACGCCTCATTCTTAAAAGTGCCGAATAGGGATCCAGCTGCATTTCCGATCGAATCTGCCGTCGTGCTTCGTTAACCCCAACTCGCCCCGCAAGTTGCAACTGGACCGCAGCTGCACCCTCCCCCGTTCCAACTTCGGCCGACATGCTCATCATAGCTTCAGCACCCTCGCCTGTTGCAGCCTCGGCCTCACATTCGCCTGATGCAACAACCGCGTCGGCATCGATCTTGTCGTCGGGTCCTCTGGGCTCTTCCTCCCCGGTCGGAATCAAACCCTCACGTGGGTTATCCGATTCCGCGTGATCGTCCCCATCCACAAAGTCCTCCATGAAGACGTCGGAGCCAACTTGACCACCAACCGCGACGGTCGGCGGTTGTGAGCTGTCCATATACTCGTCCCGAATCGATCCCTTCTGTATGTCTTCCAACACGGCGTTGACTGTGGCCGCGTTCTCGACAACCACATCAGCAAGGTTCTTGATCGTTCCCTGCACAGAGATGCGGGTGCATCATAAGACGCCGATAAATAACATGCAAAGAACCCTAAAAACATCCTCTCCCGAAACAACATGCCAAAATCCCTAAATGATGTTCAACCCTAACTCATCTATTTCTCCCTATATCCGCGATGCTACCATTTCGGTTACCTCCATTACTTGTGCACGCGACTTGAAGCCTTCTCGAAAAGCTGCTCAACGGAGCTTTGACACCTTGAAACCAACAAAAACAATGCAGGAGTAGATCACCAATACCCTCTAACAAGCGTTGCACACTCTGTCCTCCGTGAGCACTGTCCTAATCTTCCATAACCTCACATGCTATAAAGCTAACAACAATTTAAATCTCAGGCTTGACAGAACCCACGAGCAATACAAACATGTTTCTCTTATCACACTCGAAGGCTCTCCTCCCTCTTCCTTCTCACCCAAACCCCGTGTCTGTAGATAGCTCACGAGCGCCCCCTCGCCCTTTATGCTCCGAAACAGCCAGCCAGCAATAGCTTCATAAGCACACCTCAGCGATCCGGCGGCTCCCATCCCCAAACCTAGCCGCGGCTCTATTGTCCTTGCCACCAACCCTCACTGATGGCTTCAACCAAAACCGCGTACTAAAACCCACCAAACAATGATGACTTTAATCGAACCCATAATTGTTTAAAACCTTAAACATCACATCACCACAAGCCGCGTTTCGCGCTTACCATTACATGATCGTGGGTACTTTCGAAGGGTCTCAGTCACATCACTGTAGGCCGCCGCTATCGAGTACCACTAAGCTATCATGAAAAGAAGCTGTCCATACAATCATGTAAATAGAGTACCTCCAATCCTCAATCTCAACTGTGCCAAGAACCACTTCAAAAGAACGTACCAAGAAGTCATGCAGGGAAGCTTACATCTGAATGAGGTCTCTCATTCACCAAATCATCGCCGAGGTCATGCACCACCCCGGTCGAATCGTCAATCGCCACATGTCCTTCCGAGCGATGGCTGCTGCTTACTTCGGTGCCAGACTCCCGTGTGTTCGAGCTCGGACATCCCCCTACATCACAACGAGGGTCCCCAAGAATTGCCGTAACGGATCGGGTTCCCTTACTGACCTTACTATTACTTTGCTTACTATTGCTGCGCTTCCTATCTGTCAAAATCAACCCCTTCTTCTTCGTCGTCCTCTTCCCTTTCGCAGGTGTAGCCTGCTTGGGTGAGCTCAACTCCCCCATGCAGCGTGACTTAGGCATTGTTGACGGTGAGACCTGTCAACCCTGTCGACGGCTCCGCTCATTCTGGTCCGAGCCCGAAGGTATGGAACGAGAGAAGTGAGGACATTACTCCACTCGGATAGATGAATGAGACGAGTGAATGCCAATTACTGGATGTGGTAAAATTGCACTATGTGCAAACATCACGACCTGCATTTATGACATACTCTTTGACGGCTCCTAGTAAAAAGCGCTGCATAATTAAATATCACAAATCCCTCTAATTTTAAAATAGTCCTCCTTCTTAAGTCCCTAACCGATTTTGTTCAACCGTAATTTGGTAATGATGCGGTCGGAATCCCGCTGATTGTAGTTCCTTCAACACCACGCTCTAAGCGCAGTCTGTTTATGGGACTCACCAGTCGTCGCGTCTCCATAGTTTAATCCTGATTTCTCGCGACAATGGCGCAAATTCGAGCTGAGGGGCACGAAGTTCCTCTCCATGTACCTTGTAATGCCGAGGGAGTCGGATCCGTTAGCGCTGGTCTTCTAAGCGTCAGATACAACCTTGTGCTGGAGAGCATCCATCTAGAGGAGGAGGTTGTCGATGACGGCGGGAATTTGGTTCACACGGTTTATCAGATGCCCAGTAGGACTACTGAAGGGAGAGAGTGGCTTCTGGAGGCCAGAAAGTATGTTGCTAGGGGACTAACTCCAGACCGATGGGCAGCATCGACTGAGATACTTACACCCGGGCGCTCAATGACTTCAACTGTGGATGCAGGTCCTGGTACTGAGGCCGCGAAGTTAGATCGAGTGGTAGAAGAGATCCATGTGCTCAGGGAATCGGACGATTTGTTTATAACTCCGCAAGAGCACCCCATACCGACGCAGAAGTCATCCTTAGGCAGCCCGAGTGTCGTCTCTTGTCTCAAACGCCTAGCTTCACGATCCGGCGCCAAGAATGCGTTGTCCAGGCTGAACTTCAGTACGCTGAGGACAGAGCGGGTACCCTTCCTTCCGGGCAAATTCAATGGCGATGTGCTTTTTGAGCTTCCTCCCGCGCCCCCCGCGACTCCATCGACGGCAAAATCAATGGCAGGAATGGACAAGAAGTACGACGGACATCCGTGGTGTAAGACGATGACGTCCAATATTTCCAACGACTCTGGGCTTACGTTTCGATACTCCGTTTGTGCAGGGCATCTGCGATGCTGCAATGACAATTGCGACTTTCGCAAACGAGGGGAGAACCGTCTGAGCGAGGTCAACGAGGCTGAGTGGGATGGAGTGTCGCTGACCCCCTTCCAGGTAAGTTGTGATCCCCCTGCGAAGTCTACGCTCGTGTGTAAGATATGCAAGACTCCTCCGCAATGCCTCGCCCAATGCCCTGCTAGAATATACTACGTCCTAGG
The DNA here is from genome assembly GCA_014871385.1 of Ceratodon purpureus. Lineage (NCBI taxonomy): Eukaryota > Viridiplantae > Streptophyta > Bryopsida > Pseudoditrichales > Ditrichaceae > Ceratodon > Ceratodon purpureus. The sequence continues at coordinate 19,203,729 of CM026425.1, forward strand.
GGGGGCTGACATGACCCGTGCGTGCATCCATATCGGCACGCACGACCATCCCGTAGGATACGCTGACTGCAGGTTAAGCAAACAGAAGATCCTCAACCTCGTCGAGTCGCATGTCGGTCTGAATCCAGAGGGCAAAACCTCTTCTATTGCATTGGAAGCTAGCAAGGACTTCTTGAGTGACCTCCTCCTTGCCCAACCCGGCGAAGTGCGTAAATATCTTTCGGATGAGGAGCTCGATCAGGCGTTTAGGCTCTATTATCCTCTTAGCAGGCCAGGTCTGAAGAACGACGTCACGACCTTCAGATCCGTCGGCAACAAGGGAGTAATGGACGGGATAGCCGCGCTGCGAGGTTGCAGCAAATGGGAGTTTATACACGAGAACAAATTTCCGGGACAGGGGGCGGAGGGCGAGAAGGTCTTCGTCTTCAAGATGTCGGAGAGGGGCCCCGGGTCAGGGGTGGATCTCGTGAAGCGGATGCAGCCTGGCGGAGACTTGGAAGATGCGTGGATCATGTTTGATCACGTCAGGCGAACGAAGGATTGGTCAACAATGGCATGTCATGTGTATGACTCCCAATACTGCCGTGTTATGACAGTTGCCGTATGCGATATGCAGTCGGAGGACGCTCGGGCGCAGAGTTTGCTCTGGCGGGGTCTGAACGGGGTAATGGCAAAGCACAAGGTGAATAATGTCAATTTTAAAGGCTTCATGGCGGACAGCGCACAGGCCAATTGGAACGCTGTTCGAGTAATATATGGAAACGGAAACGCGGACGATCCAATGCCCGACCGTGAGCGTACCTGCCAATTCCACTGGGCAAGTTCATTGAAGAAGTATACGGAGGCTCACATTCGAGGTCACGATCTCCAAAGGCAACATTACGCTTTGTGCAGGCAGTATCGAGATGCAAAGACATGGGAGGATGCCGACATTCGTTACCATGCCATCCGTTCTTGGTGGATTTCATCCGCGGCCTCGACACCTGCTGGACTCGAACATCTGGAGCAGTGGCTCGTCTTTTGGCACTATCGGTACCGGCAGTGGGGCGGTTACATGCAATTAGTGAGTCCTCTTCCGCTAAACTTGTCATTCTATTCGATTCCCTTGCTGCCACTGAACGTAGAGCTTGCTAAATTCATGGAATTCTCTTTGAATGCAGAACCTCACAGACGAGGAGAAGGACGAGATGCCGTCGTGCAACCTCTCAGAGACTGTCCATAATATCTGGCTTCAGATGTCAGGCAACCGTGGGATAAGCCTGTACACGGCCACAGTCGACGACTATGTCCGGGGCTTCATGCAGTGCACGAACTATAGCGCCTACCTCAGAGGAGAAAACCCAGGTAAAGGACCGAGCAAAGCCGAGCTCCGTTTACGGCGGGCTCAGAAGTCGGGCATTCCCAAACGTATTGCTGATGCCACGGAACACTTCGACGTCGCTCCACAGATGCTCTCCCGTCAGCCCCACAGAGAAGGCGAAGAGGTCTTTGGCTCAACGAAGCGGAAGCTGGATCAACCAATTGGATCCAAATACGATTCTCACAGACCCGACAAAGTAAACTTCTCACAACCACGGGTGGCCACTAGGAAGACGCGTGCTCGGGTCGAAGCTGGACCGGTACCTGTGGACGCAGCCTCTTCGCCCGTCCGAAGCCCCGACGAGAATACGACTCGTCCACACGTAACTGCAGTAGAGGAGACGGACGTGGACGACAGTAAGTGGCATCTTGTCAGGCTGCCGAAGGGCTGTGCAAAGGCATGTTTCGCACAGCAGGCAAAGACAAACAAGAAGTGCAAGGCCAGGCTCGTACGCGGAGGGAAGACCACAGTTGTGCCATGCTACTGGGGCACCTTTACAGAAGTCAGGAAGGATCGTCAGAAATGGATGCACTTCTGCTTCTGTAACGATGACATTCAGAGATGCGTCATGGGCACGAAACGGAATTGGGTCTCAAGCATGGTGCCCCCTCCGCTTATCTGGCCCGTGAAGCGTGGAACTCGCCTGACAAAACGAGAGATTTTGGACCTAGAGGCTGCAGGTTTTAGACTACCTCAACGTCAGGAACTACCCTCTCAACGAGTTTTCCATGACGGCGACGGCAGCATTCCACAGCGGCCACGGTTTGAACTCTCGCACTTGGTTGTACCCGATGCTCCTGGAGTTTATCCTACTGTGCGTGGAGGTTTCAAGATTCGTCGCTGCAACCGGGTACCTAGAACCGAGCACGAGAACAATTGGGCGTCGTCGCTTCTACTCACGGTTCATATCCAATCCGTGACAATGATACCAACACCTGGGTTTGGTTGCATAATCAGCCTTGTCTCCGAGACTGTTTCCGAGTCAAACTTGTACAAGATCACAGTTGGCCCCGAGCCCGGATGCACCTGCCCCAACTTCAAGGAGATGTCCGTGAAGTCCCTTGGGAAACGTCCTCCCTGGGTCCCTTGCAAGCATCTTTACTACATCTACAACGCGATATGCAACCTTGAAATGCATCGGGACTCTTACATCCATGCTCCAACTCTCAGCTTTAACGAAGTGAAGACGATCCTCGAGAGCGGCCTTCTTGAGCTAGTAACATTCTAAGGATCGTTGTTGCCACTTCAACCTCCTAGCCCAACTCCCGTGGATGCGAATCATGAACCGGCTTCGCTCCAACTTTAGGGTCGACTACCTTGACGACTTCGTTATACTATCTACGTTCTAGAATAAGGGAGAAGGCACTACTCATTTTCCGCAAATCTCAGATGCGCGACCGTTGATGCATGCATCCATGTATGACATTCATTACAGCTTCTTAAATACATCTATATTCCGTGTGAAATATGCCTTCTCACTCATATTGCACTTACGCAAATGTCTCGGTTTACATGGCTGCCGGGACAGTCAGACAATCATCACTCATCTAGCAAAATATCATTCATCTAGGTACGTCCCACTCTGAATGGGCTGTCTCAATCATGGAACCGGCAGCCGCGATAGATAACCCCACTGTACATTAATAATGGGCCGGGTGTGAGCCAGCCGGGGTGCCACTCCAACCCGGCTGTCGGGTTTCATTGCCACTCCGGCTCTTAGGGCTAGGCCGCAGTACCCCGCTTTCGACCTCCTCCCGAAAGTGATTGTCGGATCCGACAGTGGGTTTTGGCCACTCAGCAATGTCGCGGGTGGCGCCAGGCGACCCTCGTCGGATAGTTTTCTGACGGACCCCTCCTTTGGTTATTGCCACTCATGAGAGATGAGGTATTTCTCGTCCACCAATATTCATCTTCCAGTGGTTAAAAAATATAATTGTTGAGTGCACAAAGCCGTTTAGATGATGGTACGATGCAGGTGGCCGGTTACTCCGCATTTATTATCGAATATAACCGTAGCCACGGCATTGATCTCATGTTCACCCTAAACAAATTCTCAGTCATCTAGCATCTTCCCACTTTCAATGGGTTCTCTAATTCATCGAACTGGCACCCATGTTACTTTAAGCGTGCACCACAGTAAGAGGGGGCAGTAAGAGCAAGCCCGGGGGGCTACTTTTACCAGGCCCCCGAGTTTCTAATGGACTCCAGCTCCGACCGTCAAGCCGCAGTACCCCGATGTCGACCTCCTTCCGAAAGCGATTGTCGGATCCGACAGTGGGTTTTTGCCCGTAACGAATGTCGTGGGTGGCCTCGGTCGGCCCTCGTTGCATAGGTATTTGATGGACAGCGAGTTGGGATTTTGCCACTGACGACAGTAGTAAATAGTAATGATTGTTGAGAACAGTGGGCGGTCTTGATGACTTAACTCTGCAGGTATCCGATAACACTGTAATAACCGCAGCCAAAGCATTGATCTGATGCCTCAAACCTAGGTGCAGGTCTTTAGCCGTAAACAGGAATCTAGGACTTTAACGCCTAGAAGTTGTTTTATTGGTAATCCCATGGTAATCGACAGTGAAGCAATCTGTTGGAGGTTACTGACATGTGCGCCATCATAATGACCTCGGTTTCATAAATTTCAGTTTACTCACCTTAATACAGCCTTAACACTGCCGTATTCCTCGGACGATGATTCACTGCACCTTTTCACCCTAAACCATTACAGCAGTATCGTAATTGCCGGCGGCTCACTCATACTGCCTGTGGGCTGATCTCTATATATGAGGTTATTGCAGAACGCTGGGTCATTTCCACCTGTTGCCAATAGACCTCGCAATGAATCCGATTTGCTTTAGCCTAGGCCTTAGATCGCGAATTATGTTAGACACCAGCTCCATGATTGATCCGCAGATCGGGGATATAGTGTTTCGCAAGCCCTCCGCGCAGGCCAAGATTGAGTTTTCACTCTATCAGTCCGCTAAGGATTGGTCTCAGAATTTTAAGACGTGGCTTTTGAAGGTGTTTACCTGCAGTGTGCTCTATGATGATCAATTCTTTCATTCCACTGACGCTCCAAAGGAGATGAGGTGCATCATGCTTTTCGTCTGGGTACCTGGCCAAGGATTTCAGGAAGCACCTTCTGGAGGAATCATGACACCTCATATTCCTCCGAGTGAGTCCACAACCTTCCATCGACTGAGTCAGGTGGGGTTCTTCCCGGACGGCAACAGCGTCACCTTGTTTTTTGCGCAGCCCTCCCCACCCGACCCAGTCACGTTTCTCAGAGTCGATTTCTGGAGGGACACGTACCGCCAGGAAGCGTATTCGGGGCTGCAGGTTCTTAATGTTGTTGACAACCCTTCGATGCAGTGCCCTACTCTGCGCATGATTTCTCTATGGAAACGAAATGGCGAAAGATGGATTTGTGATAGTTCTGTGATAGGTCCAAGTCTGCAGTCTGTATCGGAGGTGGCGAAGGAAGTTCCCGTTTGACATCTATTGTTGCAACATTCCAGTATTGTCCTCCGTAGTACATGGCCCGCTAGGTTGCTGAGGGACAGCCGTATGCAGAGAGACATCAAATTTTCACCTACGTATATGAGTATATGAGAAGGAAGTAGACAGCGTGAACTGATCGCAGATTCGCAAGAGGCCTTTGCGAGAATCATTGTATTGTTCTCATTTTGATCCTTTACTACATACATAATCACTTTGAAATCAGCACCACTCCTTACATATGAGGTTTGCAAATTGCACTGTATGTATTATAACGCTTCTATCAATCAACCGAAACCTTCCTCATCAATCCCCATGACCATTCCGCACTTTAGGCGGGCGTGCATGATGAATTCCTCGTCCCCGATGCGAACCGACACCCATGCGGGCAGTACTCAAACTATTATCTGGCTAGGTATCATCTGGACCGGATATTGTGGTAACTCGGCTGTCGGAATTCCATGCCACTGCAGCTCTGTTCCCATGTCCGTAGTACCCCTGATGGACAGATCCCAGAATGTTGCTGTCGGATCCTACAATGGGTTTAGGCCACTCATCCATGTCGTGGTTACCCCCCGACCACCTCCTCCAGTTTCCTTCCGAAAGTTCCAACGGTGGCTTATGATATGAGGGGATATAATGGAGGGCCTTTTCGTTAACGCCTGAATCATCCCTTTATTGCTCGTCGACACAGTTGTTACAAATCATCGCACTCTAGCCATTTGGGAATCTAACAAGACAATGCCAAGATGTCATCACTCCTTGCAACCTATTCTTGTGATAACTTGAAGCTTTCCAAGTCTAATACCAGGCCTCACCGCAGCAGTCGTTTACATACGCTACCCTATGCGCTACTGCTCAACTTAGCCGTTCTCTGTGTACTCTTCCAAGAAATCTAGCCTCTCCCAGCCCTCGTGGTCTTGAAGGTTGATTCCAATCTCAGTCTCCGTCGACGCAGGCACACTGGGTCGCACATAAGGCTTTCGCAGCAGTGACACGTACATCTTTCCGTCCCCAACCGCACCTCCGTATGGATTCGACACATTCCAAACTTTCTTTGGTTGGCTTGGAGTGAAGCTCTTCGGTTTCCACGACGGACTTGAAATCTTTGGAAGTACTCCAGAAGTGCGAAGCTCGCAGTATGATCCAACTCTTGGAGGAACCACGGAATCATCATGCATGTTTTCAGCTCTATCCACAGTAGGACCTACACATGTACTCACCACCGAATAGTCACCCAAGTTTGAGAGGATGTCGATGACCTCACATTCCTCCACGTTGGGAACCCAAACATCAGTTTCCTTCTCTACCCTCTCCATCAAGTGCCACTTCTAGTTCAATTTTGGCAAGTGTCGGATTGGATATTAAGATCCACGGACATGTTCAAGAGGGGTACCCTCCTAATTTTGGCACGTGTCGGATCGGATATTCAAATCCACGGATTCGTTCAGGTGGGGTACCCTGCTAATTTTCTCGCTCCCCGGTGCCGCGGAAATAGGTCCCATTTCACGAAATTTTGGTGGCCGGCGGTGAAATTTTCTGCTCACCGCTCACCTGCTCACCGCTCACCGCTGCCACACCAGAATTCCCGAACTGACCGTGCCCCCAAAACAATGACGTCATGACACGTCACCGTCTCCTACGCCCTAACCAGGAAGAGACTAGGGTTTTCCAGTGTTACGCGATGTCGTTGTTGCTGAAGGAGGTGCGGGAAGCAAATGGGTTGTTTGTAGTGCATTGATAGACCTGGGGTTGTAGCGTTGATCTCTGGTGGTTTCAGGGTGTAGGCGAAATTAAACCTCGCCGTCTTGTTGTTGTATCGGGTCACATCAGTCCCAGGTGGGACTTATCATCATTTCAAGATCATTATGTGTTCCGTCCTGGAGATGACACCTTCGAAGACGCGCAACAACAGCGCATTGAAGCTGGAGCGGGAGGTTTTTTTCGTCTACCGTCGCGACGGCGGTAAGTTTCATACTCCTTTCTTTTCTGATCTTATGTTTCCCGCTACGTTCGTTTAGGAAATGGAGTCGTTTACCTTGCATCTCTCTGATTTTTGCATCACGAGCAGGAGCTCCGTGGAGACGTCGTCGGCAACGGAGTTCGCATTCTGGAGCATACCCAGGTGCGGAAGCAGTTTAGTTTTATTCAAATGAAATTTTTCGCACCTTCTCTGCGCATTTCAGTGTTCTTCTGGGATTGAAATTCTGTCCTTTCATCGATTTAGGGTTTCCTGCGTGATGTATGTCACTCTCCATTTCCTATTACAATGTTTCTGCATAAAATACGACAAAGCCTGAGGATTCTTCTGGACTCGTTGATTGAATAAACTCTGATTGAAACCGAGCATGTCACAGGGACCAGGATGAGAGCGATGATGCGGATTGGTTCTATTCGTATGTACATTACAGAAGCGGGTGTGGAGTTCCTATAGGGGTGGTCAATAGGTTTAGGTTTCTCTGTTTTTTTGCATCCGGGTGTCCGAGGTGTGGAGAAGCTACAGGGTTATTCAAGGCGGAGGATATGGCGGAAGAACCTGTGACACTCAAGGTGGTGATATATGGCCATAGCTACCAGATCCGCTACCATAGTCTTCGGAGAGTACAAGAATTACAGGAGGAGTACGCAACGATGTGCAAGGGATCTTTGCGGCCACGCGGCATAAGGAAGTTTTTCGTCTGCATACATTGTGGAAAAGACGAGTTCTCCAATAAAATGATGCTCAATAGGCATCGTTACGTGGAGGGATGTCCAGCGACGAGGTACGCGGATGGTGCAATGGCATTGCTCCTTCCCTACCCAGACTTCAAGCGTGGAGAGGGTAAACGAGTCGAGGTTCTCTGTAAAAAGACGGAGGCGTTGAAAAAGAAGCCATGTGGAGTAGACTCTCTTCCAGATGGTGAAGGAATCGCAAATGTGGGAGGCCATGCTGTGTAGGGACTGGAAGGTACAGAGGGCAGTTTAGGGAAGAAGCCCCATACGGACGGAACTATTTCGCCTCCTGCGGACCTTTTCTTCAAAAAGGCTCCACTGACGAAGGGAAAGGACAAAGGAGGGCGTGGTGTGAAAAATACGAAGAAAACACCGACCAAGCCTGCGCGGAAGAGAGCGACAACGGGGCCACGGGAATCTCCAGATCGTCTCGATGCGGAAGAAGGTGCTCCTACGGCTGAATGTGACCGGGGTTTGGAGGAAGGATGTGACACTATAGGACTGGACGAAGTCGCAAGATCCCGTGGGTATCAAGATATGACTACACAGACAGAACAGAATGAAGATGGAGTAGGGAGGGAGAAGTCCGCTAGTGTCACCGCCATGCACGAGTGCAAGATTGCTGACAATACCGTGGATTCGCCACGGAGCGGAGTTAAGGGGAAGAACGTCACATTCTCCTGTGGTACTAATGTGCAGATGGAAATGAGCCCTGACGACTTCGAGCCGGAGCATTTGAAAGGGCCTACAATCAGTGACACTCTAAAGCGGAAAGCTGAGGCAGTGAATGGAGAGAAGAACAAGCGCAAGAAGGGGAAGGCGGTGAAAAAAAGTACTGGAGTTTCGACACCGACTGAACAGGTAAGTGACAAGCAAAGGGCAATTGATACTTTACGGGAGAAATTTAGTGTTAGGTATAGGAGTGGAACTGGGGGAACGCGGGAACTGAATTGGGGTTCTGGAATTTCGAACATTCGAAGGAGCTCCAGCGAGGAAGGTCTAGGGTTTAGGGTAGAGGTTTCACGTTGTATCACCACGGATGTTGAGAGTATAGAATTAAATAAGCAGACGTCTGGTAACGTCTTAGGTGACTGTATGCAGTATCACAGTGACGTGGATGTGGGAGATGATCTCCCCACCATGGAAAGTCCATCAACTCTGCACCCACCTAGTTCGACAATGTCGGTCCAGGAGTCTGTGAACTCTATTCAAGTGTGAGACCATGATTTCAACACGAACAGTGAGCTTCAATACTACTGGGCGGCTGGTAGTGGATGTCATGGGCCGTTCACGTTCCAACCCGGAGCGAGAGAGAGTTTTACTGCGCGTAAGAATCTCCTCTTCGGCATCGAAAGGGAGCATGTGGTGAAACAATGCATAGAAACTGAGTCAGTCCAGCGTCAACCACCGCCACCTGTGTGTCCTGAAAAACCGGACATGCCTAGACTGTATCATTTGAGGGACATTGCGAAGGACGTCACACTGCCCTGGACATGGGATAGAGACACTGGAGAAGGGTTTGTACTCCGGTGGAATGAAGATGTCGCGAGACCCGAGTTTAAAGAGAAGTTGATGCATTTACCATATTGGTGGATTCGAAAAAAGGTTGGTGTCCCTGTTTGCTTTTTCTAACAAGCCTGTATTATATCACCTACTACGTTTGAATTTTCTATATTTTCGTCCAATTTACTAAGGATTTGTATTATTTGTCATCAGGGGGATAGGAAATCACCATTGCCGCAATCTGTCGTCCAATCTGTAACACTAGCACTCGATGCACTTGTTGAGAGCGTGGAGGAAGGGATTCCCTATCAGGATTTATAGGCTCTTGGGCGGTATGTTCAATGGACTATTGATTTTAAATCCTACGAGACCGCCCTCAATACATATTGAATGGAAATGAGAACGTCAGAAATGAAGAGAGCGGCTAATGCTACTTTGAAGTTCAGGGAGATGCACGGTAGACTATATGAGGAAATATTGTGGGACTGGTCCCCCCTGTGGCGTATAATATCTTGTTCAGGAAACCTACTCCAACAAATGCCAGCCATGCCGTGGCGCCATGACGGTAAAAAAATCTACCTTTTTTAATTTTTTTTTCATCATGAACGTTGTGTTTATATCATGGTTTAGTAATATTTGATGCTGACTTGTACCTGAGAGTGTTAGATATTTTTTACGGTCATGTGTAGTACTGACAGTCACTGAATATCTGTGGCAATCAATGAGGCAAAGGATGTGAGGAGGCTCCTGTGCGAGAATCGTTTGGAGGCGTTGGCACCAATACCCTTACTATACGTGTTCAGGGTCCTATTTAAATGTGTTTATGGCCAGTTCAGACTATTTACATGTCCTGTTTTCGGGTTAACAGAGTCCATCATCAAAAGGGAATGCAGAGTGGTTCTAAATATCCAGCGCGCTGTCTCCATATTCATGGCAGAAGGCGCTTATACTTATTCAGGGCTTCGTCTAGGACTTGGTGAGACGCTGAGGGCACACGTTATCAGCGACGTGGAGAAGATCAACAGTGGAGAAGGTGCACATTTAATTGAAAGTCTGCTACAGTGGGTTAGTGTAGTGAGACTAAGAGCGCTACATGACCTGGCGGTGTGCCACGCAATGGACTTCACACGTATCTGGTCAACGACATGTCCCGAGCAATGGAAGGAGCACGTGAAGACGTGGGAGTGGGTGCTGTGAACGAGAGAAGAACACGATGTCGGGTGGGTGGCTTCTATTGATACTCCGAATTGGAATCCGGGAGTAGCTGCTTTGAAGTTGAAGATTCAGGAGGCAGTATGTGGAATTTCAGGTGTAGTACACAGAGAGGACATGGCCTACTGGTCCCCTTGTTCCAGTGAGTTCAGTGTCACCGTGTCCACCCCGGAGGCTCAGTCTACGCGGATGATGGACGGGAAGGAGGTTCTAGCAGAGGGGATGATTGATTGTCATCAGGGTGTTGACACGGAAGAGGGGGTAACTATTACAGAAAAGAGAAATGATGAAGCGATCGACACGCCTTCGCTGCCCGTTTTGCCCGAGGAGTTCGAGGCGCAGTGTACTCTGGCCCTGCCCAGTGTCACCGAGGACCCGGCCAATGAGCACAGTGTCACGGAATGTGAGGACATCGATAAACCATTGATCACGAAGACTACGGAGGACGTGGCCATGCAAGAGGACAACAAGTGTGAAGAAGAAAGTACAAGATTTTAAGTTGTACGTCAGATCCAACCCGGTGACGCGGTCATCGATCCGGATTCCAGTGTCACTAAATCGCATACATCGTATTCACTGATAACTAATCGCGAAGATGGTATTATACTTGCAGAAGGTCCATTCGTCCCGACGGTCTGCACTGAAGGCACACAGTGTCACACTCGTGATGACGGAGTTCCTGCGGCTGTCGTGAATGATGTACGATGTCAGCTCAATGTCATAGACGGTGTTACACCACCAGCACGTGACAGCCCTGAAGGTGTGGCGGAAACGCCCGCGAATTTCTCAAAGCCTGCTGCGCACGAAAGGGCAGATGTTAAGGACAATGCGGGTGACATGGTCAGTGACAATGAAGTCAGCGATGCAGTTCCATTGCATGAGTCCGTCAAACAATCTGCGAATCTTAACGAAACTAGTACAGTCCCCACTGTTTTCCCTGAGATAAGAGAGATTCTTGAAGATCACAGTTCACCTCCTGTTCAGACCCCCTTAATAACCCTGAGCCAGTTCCATAACACGGCCCACGGAGGTGAAGACATGTTGGTGGAGGAGACAACGTTTTCACAGGATCCGAGTTTCCAGCAGTGGGTGAAAGGGAATCCAGATGGGATAACTCGAACGCCGTACAAGGGTGTTTCTATAATACCAGGTAACAGCGATCCTCAGTTGCCAACGGTCGATAAAGATTCCACGTGTAGGAACCTGAGATCCACGTTCGATGAAGAAGAAGATATGGAAGTGGTCTCGGCTGAACTAGTTAACTTATCTCAGCGGACCGATGTGAAAAGTAAGTCCGCGATCGAAGGGGCTGCCATTGATGAGGATAAAGAAGTAGCCAGTGTCATGGCAGCATCACCTTGGCTTGATTGTGCCATTTTGCGAATAGAAGATGTTGCTGTCATGACACTTTCTCAAACGTATCATTACTTACACGTCGAGGAGTTGTTGCAGACATTGTCGGGGAGAGAAGGGAAGAAGGACGGAGCTGCTGATGTCATATTCTTTTCGGAGAAGCACAAAGAGTTGGAGGTGAAGTTCCAAGCAATAAGAGACTTACGACGTGTGCGGACCAGGCTTGGTAATGACATTGTGGATTTCGTCATGTCCCGTCTATATTTCCAGTACTCTCCTTCTAACCGGCACGAAAACTTTTTGCAACATCTCGTGTTAGTTCTACTTACAAACGGGCGATGCAAGACCAGGCGGCAGTTCTCAAGTGGGCGAAAGCGTTTCTCGTACCACCTTCCCTTGTGAAAGTGCATCAGGTGAAGGAGATTTTGTTGCCCTGGGTCGATCACGATCACTGGTCCCTCCTGGTCTTCCAGTACGGGAAGGTGGTTCATCTTGACTTTGCGGAGAAACCCTACCATCAACCCGAAGGTAGGGATGCGGCTTTTGTCAACGCGGTATCCCATGCATGGCAATGTTTGAGGGGAGTGGAGCCATATGTTGTCCCGGTTGTCAGATTGGAGGTTTTGCGTCAGGTGGGGAATTACGAGTGTGGTCACCACACTATTCGTAACAGTATTATATACTTAAAGGTAAGAGATTCAGGATTATGTCCAACAGTTCGTAGTTTAACCTTCATCAACTTCCAGATTTTGAATCTTATACAACGTTTAGAGTTAGTACTGATGACTGTGGACGCGTCTTTGTCAGGTGCGAGCATGGCGTTCCGATAAGAGGGAGCAACTACAGAAGACTGCATTAATGCTGCCCTTCACTCCGAAGGATAAGAATGTGGAAATCTTGTCCCTTCTCGCACGTGAATTAGACTCTGGCCGCCGTGACACTCGGTTCAGGGCTCCATTCTGTGTTCCGCGTAAGAAGTAGGGAAGTAGAGAACCCATGTTCGGAGAACTTACACTCGAATTTTTGGTGTCAAATTTGGACCCTCTTAATGTAAATTACTCACACCGTTCAATGTATGCATGTTCAGAAATCATGTGTACATGTATCAGTGTTCGTTTTGCTTAGTTGCGTTCATCTGATAATAGTCTCCTATGCTACTTATTTGTCCCTCAACCTCGTGTACGTGAATGTCTCTTGGGTTGGAATTTGATTCGCTGCATGTTGTGACACTGATCTCTTGTTCCTTGAACCATGTCAACTACAACGCGAAATAGAATGTCACACACTGTTGTCCGCTTCGACCCAGATTAAAAGAGAGAGTAGGTGCGAAGGCAAAATTCCAAAACTAAATAGATATTGATGATGAATAAAAGACAAACACGTACTGGAACTTCCCTATACCTGTATTAGAGAAACGGACACGTTAAGTATCACATTGCAGTGTTATGTAGTGTAACATTGCAAATTAACAGTGAATCATACATTAGAATGAATGTATTGTACAGAGGCTTAATTAGTTTCCTAGAAGGGTACTCCGGGTTTTTTCAGCGTGGGAGAAAGAAGATTTGTCCCCCCTTGGATCCATTAACGAAACAGAAAAATTCAATACCATATGAAAATTTCTAGAGTAATTTCGAAGCTTATCAAACGCTCACAGAACCGGAAGACAATTATGTTAATTTAAATATTTAAATGATATGTCTATATGTAATCTCCATTTTCGGTTTTAAAAATATAAATAATTCGTGAAAAATCATAGACTAAAAAGAATTGTTGGATCACTAATTTAAGTGTACATTTTAACACGAAATACACATAATTGTATACGTAAGACAATATGTATGTTGTATAATATTTGTGTATGTATATACATACGTACATACACACACATATATATAATTTTATATTTATATATATGTGAATACTCATACTGACATACATACATATATATATATATATGTATATATATATATATAAATATAAATACATGTGAATATTCATACTTACATATATACAAACATACATATATATCTATATATATATAGATGAATATATATATATGTATATGTATATATATATACTAGTGGGATCCGTGCCGTTGAGCACATATCTTTTATGTCTCCTCGACGGATTCCACCATGGAACCGTCGAGTGAGACAAACCATGCTCAATTGTAAGATAGATATATATATATACATACATATATATATACCTGGTTATATATAAGTATGCGTATACATATAAACGTATGTTACAACAAGAAATTTATGAATTCGGTATGTATTAATATATATATATATATTTATATATATATATTTATACATATATTTATTTTTTTTTTTTATTTTTTTTTATTTTTTTTTTCAATCGTATATACCTAACATTAACATTTACACATGTACTTGTCTATTGTAAGGGACATGTCTAACATATGTGGTAAGGCCATAAATATTAAGAAAGATATATAGTATTGTTTAAATAAATAACGTTATGTTTATGTAAATTAACGTTTTCATTTAGAACCAGTACTTAAAAGTTGCACCCTAAATAAATGTAAATAATTGGATCATCTTGCTGAAACCTTAGATTTGAAATTTTCACAACCAATACAATGGTATAGTTCTATAATATTCGCTATAACAATGGGCCAGTGCAAACGCACGTCTGTATACTTTAAACGAAATCTAATTCACGTGCGTGGTTCTTAACAATCAGTGTCACGGTCATAGGAGAGTGGAGTTTATTTCTAGCATCTTCTATCGCATTCACTATCTTTATGAGCTTATATCAGGTAATACAACGGGAAGACATAATGTTTCTGTATCTGAATCACAGTCAACCGTGGTGGCAAAGTTTGGATTTCATGCAAGACCAACTAGCCCCAAAAACATTGTTGACCTGAGTGTAATACACGGTAGACCATGTGTCTAAGTCGGAACAGTTTTGGCCATACCCAGTGTCACGACAGAACGTCTTTTCAAACAAGAGACTTGCTACAGAATTTAAAAATGTCGCTTGAAGAAATTTAATTCATATGTAGAGGCAATGCGTGCATTCCATGTGCAACGGTAAATACATAACGAACCCAGAACGCTTGAACGTGCTAAGGTACACTAGTTGGCACTATGATTGCTAATATTGTCGCATTCCTCCTCCCCCATTCCGGAATAGAACTGTGACAATACCCAATCCGCTTCTCTATCGTCCCCTTCTAGTATCTGATCTTGAAAATCACTAGTGCGCAGAACTGGCAGCCTTCCATCACCCCTCTCATCAAGACGTCGACGTTGCTTCGCGATGAGCCCGGGACATTGCCGTCGTCCTCTACGTGGATGAAGTGGACGATCTGGGCTGGACCAGCGCTGGACTCCATGCGTCGATTGCGCCTCTCCCTGAACGCACACTCCACGCGCATCTACACGAACCAGGCCGCACCCGCCATAGCCTGCCTTCCATAGGACACAGATTACGACGACGACACATAAGAGAACCGTGAACTCCAAGGGGTCCACTTGAAGGACAAACCCAAATCGAATCATCTCCGCACAGAGCTAAAACCTAAACCGAAAACTACAAACCCCGTCTGAAAAAATGAAACCGTGAAGAGAAGCGAGAGCACAATGAACATGAAGACACACTGAACAGTGTCACAAAACGTGAAAGTGACGCTTCCCATTGGACAGAATAAGTAAGTCAGGTATACATGTTACTTGTTCAAGGTCAAAGGCGTCGTGCCACCGATGGACCCGAACGTTTGAGGAAGTCTTTGTTGCGGCCAAGCTTGAACCCCATACCGTCGTCGACAGTCTCAGACGTTGGTGTCCCTGTCATTTGGTGGAAGGTCCCATCCCTCCGTTCGACCTTTAATTTCCTGAGTCGGCCAATGGTCTGGTTAAGGTCAGCGATCAAATGCTCCAATAGAAAGGGATCATCCCCGACTTCTTCATGCAGCGTAATGATTTGCTGTTGTAGTGTTTCGGGAAGGTCAGCACCACGAGGCCTTTGAGGAGTTGGTACAGGCGTTACCGGTACAGAAGTGCTTCCTCCGCATGGTGTACAGAATTCCTCTGGTGCATGGGTTCGTACGCGACGTGGTGTTAATAATTGTTGCAGCCCTCCATTGACATTGCCTGCCATCCTACCACAATATCTTGCAATAGTTCCTTCTGCTATGTCCGGGTGCATCATCATCACGACCTTAATATGGTGTTTGCACATATTACCTCGTTGTGCCCACACACAGTTACAAACACCCCACTCACAGCCTGGATTGTACACGGTATAGCGCATGTGTCGATGAGTTGTAGATGTGACCATGGCAGTGTCACCTTCTTTCAAGGGCAAAGTGACATCCGTATCAGGTATCAATCGGGCCTTCAGTATAGAGTCTACCACCTTATCCTGCATTTTTTTATTATCCACGAATCCCTTCTCCTTGCGAAGATCCTTGTACCAATAATGATCGTGGACATCCTCTGTTAAAGCTGTGATGCACCAGTCCACTCTTCTCCCCGTCATTCGGCTTCGTTCAGATTTAAGAATCGATTTCGCAAAACCGTGATACCCTTCAATGGCTGCATTTGTGTCTTGTCCGCAGTAGTGCAAATTCCGGAATCCAACAACCCACATGTGTGCCTTCTCTATCCAGTACTCCTTCATATATTCCCAGAACTCTCCTTCCTTCGGATATTTCTTTTCTAACTCCTCTATTTTAATCCGTGCCCATTCCTTACCTTCTTCACCCGGGGGAGAACTGCGATCATACATTATGGTGCCAAGTTCCTTCATTATCTCTGCCCGTCTACCAACATCTCCTATCTTGTAACAAGAATTTTTCTGCCACGCTCTTCTAACATGCCACAGGCATAAGAAAATCGCAGTATCGGGCCACGTTTCACTGCATAATACACAGTAGTCAGTATTAGTGTAAGGCGGAATCCTGAAACACTGGCAGTTCCATGTTACTACAGTGTGACAGTGGGACTCAGTTTATTTGGGTTCTTCGTACTCTGTGACAGTGGCACAATTACACATAAGAATTACTGTATCCATTACATTTTATAGAAATAGAGAATAACGACACTAAAGTAGTACATGAAGGAACTCACTTAATCGCATTAATCTCCCCTTGCGCGCAATCCACAATAAAAGCTGCCGGTTTCCAATTAGGTTTTTCAGCAACCATCCTCGCATTCAGAGCTTTCATCCACGGTTTCAGGTCAACTTCGGCACATTTCGAAGTCAAGATGAATGCGACAGGTACACCATTATGCCACTCGTCGAAGGGGGTAGCTTGTATGGTAGCGGCGAGCGGCGAGCGGAGAGCGGCGAGCGGAGATTTGGTGAGCGACGAGCAGAAAATAGAGGGCTAAATCTAAAAACAGTAACATTATTACTAAAAATAAAAACTATAATTAGCAAATTTGAATATTCTCAGAATATTTTTAGAATATTCTGAGAATATTACTATTTTTGGTAATTATTATGACCCTATAACCGTGGACTGGAATTCACTATTTCTGATAATTTTAATTTTTCATTTGTGTTATTTCCTTCTTGGTTAATCGTTTTAAATACTATTTACGGTTCGTATTAATGCATCATCTAGAGGTTGCATTTATTATCTTATATTTATTTAATTTTTAATTTTTTTTAACATTTATCTTTTAACTCTTCCTTATCATTTATTCTTTTTATCTTTAATCGTTTTTTAATTATTTTCAACTTTCATACCTTTTATCTTTTCATTGTTCTTATATTCTATTATCATTAATTTTAGTTTATTTTACACTGTTTTCTTTTTTTTCTTCAATTTATATATATATATATATATATATATATATATATATATATATATATATATATATAATCATCTTTTATCTTTTTTGATTTCTATTTTTTTTAATCACTTTTTTTTTTTTTCATTCGTCCTCTAGTTTACTATCTTCTAAGTCTTTACCTTTTCATTTTTTATCTTTTATCTTTTGAAAGACCTTCTAGTTCATTCTCCATTGATGGTTTAGGGTATTTTGTCTACAAATTAATCAAAACAGTGATGACAAACCTACTCATGCCATGGAGTGTTATAATATTTAAACCTTCTTATATATCCCACTATTCAAGGGCGCCGAGCATCTACCTCCTCAATATTTAAGTAGTGGCAGTAGAAGCTCTCATCCTCTTTGTTCGTGCTCTTCTTGAATCAAGTTCCAAGAAGAGCGTGTTGTGATATGGAAGTTGCCGGGGAAACCACTATCTCACTTGGTGATGTCCTTGGCCCATTTCATCCGTATGAGGAGGTCGAGGGGGAAGAGGAGTTGAATGGGTGCAATGAAAAGCATTCTGAAAATGATGGCGTGGAAGCAAAAATAGATGTGATAGGAGACATAGTGGCTGTAGAAGAGCCACGCGTTCTCGTAGTTCCTCAGGAGGAACCGATTGTCCCTTTGGCACCTCATGCATACTCCAAGGTCGGGAAGATTCCACCGGGGACTTATTCTAGGGAGGCATTACGTGGAAAGAGTGAAGCTATTCCATTGTTGAAACGTCCCCGCCCACGACAAGTGCCAATTAGGGAACGAACAATGAATGTCAATGTAGCTTGTCCTGTAGTGCAGGAGGTAGTTCGTGATTGTGCTGAAAATGCGAAGGGGATACCTAAACGCATTAAGTTCAAGGAATAAAATCTATATTTGAATGTATTCATGGAGTGAGTACAGTCCAATTGTGCGTTGATATAAATAACAAATGCCACTTGTTGAAATGAATGCTATTGTAATACAATGTAATAAATGTGAATGACAAAACCTTTATATTGAAATAGGCAATACGAGATTTGTATTGCTGACTCAGTACAAGGAAAAATTCAATCACCTCGGGCTAAGTATCCGCATGTATCACTGTCCACTATGCATACTTGAGACCGTAATAGTATAGTGCCTCCTATTTTTTGGCCAAGGGATGTGTCAAGATTCCGCTCTCTAGGACTAGCTTGACTTCGTTGAAACTAAAGGTAGGCGCATGGATGAAAAGCTCGGCCTCCGGATTACGGTTGCAAACCTTTAAAAGGATGTAATAAATATGTTTACAGTATGAAAACTGTATCTTACCTCGAAACTTAGTCATCGTCTTCTTGAATGCTGGACAAGTGCAACTTGGGTAAGAGGTGATGGTGATGTTGTACTGTGTGATGTTTGGAGCAACGCCCGAATCCAGCCCGATGATGCAACCATGGCCTGGATGAGGTATCATGGTGATGGAACGGAGGCGAGCCTTGAGGGACTGAGAGGAGCCCATGGAGAGTCGCTGCGCTGGGTTAGGTCGAGTTGCTGTGCGTTTGACCATCTTCCCATCTCGCTTACCAGGGTAGCGGTCAGCCTCTGCTGGAATCGGCAACGAAGCGAGGTTTGCAGGAGGCGGAGCAGACGAGAAGAGACGTCTTGGGGAGACAGGCATCTTCGGCGGGAGTTGGAACCCTGCAGCTTCAAGGGCGAGGATCTCATTAAGCTTCAGGTTAGTACCTAGTTTTACGGGCCACACCTCTGGAATCGGCGGCACTTCGAGGTCCTTGGAGTAGTGTGCAACCCACTTGCGCCTTGTGCCTTTCACGCAGCGCTCAATATCATCAGAGCAGAAGAAAAACTCTGTCCTCTCAACCGTATTCCTGCGATAGTTTGTCCAAACTCCGGTGTAGGTCGGTGCAGCAGTGAAGTTTGGGCCCCTGACAATTCTCTCAGTGCACTTCTTTTTTGTACCAGCTCTTTGGGCCCAGCAGCACTTTGCAGAAGCTTTGTGAAGTCTTGCAATGTGCCACTCCTTCACATCAACCTTGGTTTCTTCAACATAGTTGACATGGCGAACGCCGACCTCGTTCACAGGAGACGTTGGGGGCGAGTAAGCTTCTTGGGCGGGAGATTCTTGGGCCTCTTCTTCTTCAGAATCGTCTTCCACGATGATGGGCAGCTGGACAGTGCGAGCTCGAACGTTGCGTCCAACACATCTATGACGTGAGAAGTTAACCTTGTCTGGTCGGTGTGACTCCTCGTCAGCTCCGATGGGAACGTCCGCCTTACGCTTCTGTGATCCAAACACCTCTGCTCCGGCCAGGACAGGCTCACGGGTGCAGAACTCATCTGCACCAGGCATATCCAGCATGGGATCTTTAAGGACTTTAGGATTTCCTGTTTTCTTCGCCAAGCGTTCCGCCATTCGAAGCTTGAGTTCCTTCTTTGAAGGTCCAGTTCCGCCTACATCTCCTTTCAGAAACTGGTAGTAGTTTACAACCTGCAGAAAGCCCCGGACGTAATCGTCCACAGTGGCAACATAGAGGTCGCTGCCGTTGTTGCCTGATGCTTGTAACCACTTATTGTGAACTGTTTCGGCGAGGTTACACGTCGGCATCTCTGTGAGTTCTTCTTCAGTAAATTTCTGCAGTTTGAGCAATTACAATAATTAGGATCAATTATAGAAGTGATGTCGAGTAAATTTACCTGTACAGAAAACAAGTACAGCAGCAGGGTTTAGTAGCATCATACCGCAGACATGAATCCACCCCACTGACGATAGCGGTGGTGCCAGAATGCGAGCCAAGTCCCCAGATTGGTTAGGGCCTTCTCTCCCAGGACCCCAGTAGATATCCACCATGCCTGCAACGCGTGATAAAGAGTGTCCGCCTCTGTCAAAGTCGTTGCTGTCCTATACTGGTTGCACATCTTCTTGTGCTGTTCCCGGAGCTCTTCGGGGAAGTACTTGTCAGTGTACTGGACCATGTTCTGGGTCCAGTGGAACAAGCATGACCTTTCCCGATCCTCCATTTTGTCTTCTTTGTTGCCGTTTCCGTAGAGAATACGCACCGCATTCCAATTTGCTTGTGCGTTGTCCGCCATGAACCCCTTGAAGTTTGGCGCTGCAACGCCATTCCTCTCCATAACGCTGTTCAGGTTCTTCCAGAAGACCAGCTGAGCCTCGGTGTCCTCGGATTGCATGTCGCAACTTGCGATCGTCATGACGCGGCAGTAGGTGGCGTCATAAACATGGCAAGCCATCGTGGACCAATCCCGTACACGCTTCACGTGGTCGAACATAATCCAAGCATTGTCAAGATCCCCACCAGGTTGCATTCTGGTGACTAAGTCGACACCAGAACCCGGCCCAACTTCTGACATCTTGAAGACGAAGACCTTCTCTCTGTCAGCTCCTTGGCCCGGGAACTTGTTCTCCTGGACGAAGGCCCACAAACTGATCCCACGGAGTTTGGTGATGGCGTCCATCACTCCGTACCTTGCAATTCGCTTGAACGTCATCACCTTGTTGCGGATATTTGGGGAAGCCATGTCCTTGCACCGGTCAAGTACAGGAATGAGCTCCTCCATAGTGAGCTTCTTCGGTGGAGCGTCCTCAGGCTGTAGAAGGTAGTTTCCAATCAGAATCTTGCTGGCCTCCAGGACAACGGCGCTCTTCGTAGCCCGGGGAGTATTCTCCACCTGTTCTTCAATCAAGCTGTTGATCTCCTCCTTAGTGTCTCTATAGTCTCCAACTTTCACTGGATGATTATGTGTTCCTTGATGGATACATGCCCTAGTCTGGTTGGATTTACCTAGAACATAATAAATCTTGGCTCCGCATGTAGCAATACATGCAGGAGGCTCTTTACATACCTTGCAGACAAGTGTTGCATCCGCTGGGGGTGGCTGATTCACTGTAAAAGGTTGGAGGGTACTACCCTCAAACTCAGTCTCGTTTACCTCAACGATTCGAGGTCGACGGTTGAGAAATTCACATTCTTTGTTGACGCAGCGCAGCCAACCAACGCAGCTGGAATAGCGGAACGACAGGCCGAACTCGTTAGTGATGTTGGTAGTGATTGTCTTCGTCCAAATGTGGCCGTCGTACCGCTTGTCCATCCCCTTCATAGCCTTCGCCTGTGTCTTGGAAGCCCCGTCACCAACTGGAGGGAGCTCAAATATCACATTGTTGTTGAAGACTGCAGGCAAGTACTCCACCTTCTCCTGACGAACTGTGGAGAAATCTATTCTCTTCAGAATATTTTTCCTCCCAGGTCTCTCTGCAAGAGTCATAATGAGTGGCAGTACATTGACAGTCTGCTCCTTTGATGTCTGTGAGGTACTGGCACATTTAACTGGTAGTGTAGCTGGCGTGCTAGATACTACAGTCACTCTAGGCAAAGCAGGTGATGCCTTGACAGGACTAGTCTCCTCATCTGACGAGAGAGAGATGACTGGTGTTACATCAGGAGTGTCCAAGCCAGGCTCTACCTTAACCTTCACATCACGAGGCAGAGGAGTTTGAACAGTAGATGATCTACGAGGAGTTAGAATCTCAGTAGACGCCTGCATCTGGGACTCTGTAAGACCATAAACTCTGTATCTACCAGGATAAAGGTTCCAGAACCTGTTATCATCATCATCTTTCTCAGAAACCTGATCTAGCGTATGTGTAATCTCATTTGTCTCATCATCATAAATCTCTTCCTCTAAACAGATAGTCTCCTCCCTGAAGTGAAATCTGAGGCTAAGGCGTTGTGCCGTCACAAGGGCCAAGCCATCCTCATCTACACGTACTGTAAGTGGAATACCAACACCCTGTGCTCTGAGCACGGCCATGCCTAACACTCTGTCTGCAGGGATATGAGCCATGCTTAGATGTGCTGATAGAACGAACTGGTGCTAAAGGAATTTGTGAACACGAATTGAGAGGAATAGGACATTGTGATCACTCTATTTATTCTAAGTAGAATTTTACATTCATTTAAGTGAATTCTATATATCTCATATTCGTAGATGAAAAGGAGTACGAGAGAATAGAATGAATCAATTATGGAGCCGTCGTTTGGTGTGCAGATGTGTCATTCCAAAGTATTTTTTATAATCGCATCATGGTCCACTTTCTACTCGTCTAATGTTTGCACAGAATTAGGCATAGCCGTCTTTGAAATAAATTCTAGTTAGAACTGGTATTGGAATTGTTATTTCTAGTTGAAAATAGAAAATCCCTTAAATTTTGGCTTTGCACGATTTGAAAGTCTGCAGATTCAAGTGAATGTCAATTTTGTAAAGGACAGATATCGTTCATCCATGTATTTTTCGTTATTATGAGAGGACTCTATATAAGAACTGACTGAAGCTCTCGTCATCTATTTTCTAGGGTGTGTGTGCATTGTGCTGTTATGAGTGAAACCTATCATTTTGATGTTTGCATCTTGATGTTTTGAGTGTGCTATGCTGGCTATACCTAAGAAGCGGCGAAAGAAAAAGTCGTCACATTTTAGTAGCACTAAGGCCCTTAGACGTAGTAAGATGGCTAGAGCTAGAAAAGAGGCAGAAAGATTTCAGAAGGATGGCATAACTAGAGCATTAGACTTTGAGAAGACAGACGGTGACTCGGCATTGGGGGGAATTGAAGAAGATAGCACATTGCGTTATGGAAGACGACTCAAGCATCCAAACCCAAAAGTCGTGGAATCAGATACAAGTGTAAGCGCTGGAAATAAGGTATGTTACATCAATAATCATGTTACTCAAGTTGCCTACTGAGTGTTACCATTACCAGCCTTTGACACGACAGTTCACATCGTATGGTAGCTTATTTTAGGTTCCCCATATAATTGAGATCGCCCATCCTCCAATACTGCCCTCGACTTATGTGCTCATCTTCTCTAGCTTCCTTTAGGGTTAAGCGTGGACATCTTCCTTACTGCTGTGAGTTCTGTGAGAGAATCGGGTTAGCTCATTTACTTCTTTTGCGGAACAAGTCAATTTGGTTAGCTGATTGAGAAGGTTGAGAGCTTTGCAGATTTGGATTAGACTAATTATTGTGAACTCGTTTGCTGTATTAGATGATGGGTACGCAGCAGGCGGCATCGGAGCAATCCGAAGAAGAAGTGACGCAGGACAAGGCTTTAAGAACGCCTCGCTCTGATGCGCCCATTGAGAGAAACGGTCCCGGCAATGAAGACGAGAATCTGGATGATGCGGATGGCCATGGCGGTGACGATGGCCACGGCGGGGACGATGGCCTTGGTGGTGAGGATGGCAACGACAATGAGGACGACGAAGAAGACGACGCTGATGTCAATCCAAGGCCGGAGCAGTCTGAAGGTAAGCAACATCTTGTCTACAGACAGGTCAAGCCATAAACATTTGTATGATTCCGTTGGGTTTGAATCTCCTTAAGATGGGTTTGTTTTCTTCTACTGTCTTTTATGCTCTGGCTAATTTGCTTGTCGATAGTACTGCCGTTAACGGCAGTATAAACTCAGTCAATGTTGTTGACACGAATACGCAGTTTTATTCTTGAATTCATGCTTAAGGGGACTCGTCTCCATTTGTATTTTGGTCAGCTTTAGGTCTTTGATAGACTTCTTAATTCGAGCACCCTCTCATCCACCTGCGTTCGTACCTTTAGTGCTCTGCCATTGATGTACATTTCACCCTCTTAGCTCCAGATTGATGTCCTTGAGATCGTTTCTAAGGTCTTCCATTGTACTGCCGTTAACGGCAGTACAAATTCTCCCAAAAATGAAGACACAGATATTCCATACTTAAGGTTGTTTTATTTAGTTTTCTCTTGTACTTAGGTCAGCTTGTGGTCTTCAATGACGTGTATATGTCTTCATAGGTCTTCAATGGTCTTCAATATCATGTTCTGAATGTGACTCGAACGGGACTTGAGCACCCTTTCATCTGCCCTTCATTTGAACTGCCGTTAACGGCAGTACATATCTGGCCTTTGCTTCTGTAATGCATTAGTACCATTGTTTCACGAGATTGTTTTTAAGGCTGAATGAATCTTTACATTAAGCCGAATTGCCAACATTTTAATATCCATTCGTCTTAGATATTCTTTACTTCAAGGGTTAGTTTATTCTTGGAATGTTCGGTTTCAGATTGAATAAAGTACTTGTAGAAGTACTGCCGTTAACGGCAGTACAATTCTTGGCACGATTTCTGCTTACATGATCTCTGTGTAATGGCACTGCTGTTCACGGCAGGTGCCAGGCCGCACAGTTAAATTCTGTGGTATAGTCTTAGAAGATTGTTTTTTAATAAGCCTTACGTGTTTTAGGTGTAATTCAAGTAATCATACTAACCTTTCTCCTAAACAAAGAATATTCTTTTATTCACCATATTGTGTAAAGCAAGTGAAATTGATTCCACCATTTCTTATATGGAATTTATCAAAGTGAACTGCCGTTAACGGCAGTACTCAAAGGTTCGAATTCTTCACTAAGTAATTGAACTATCTATTAACGGCAGGTGACTTAGGATGAATTTTATGAAGGCCCCTAAGGTACTGCCGTTAACGGCAGTACTCAAAGGCTCGGATCTTCAACAGTATTTTTTTAACTAATTGCACTATTTATCCACGGTAGGTGATTTAGAATGAATATTACGAAGGCCCCTAAGGTACTGCCGTTAACGGCAGTACTCAATGGCTAGAATTCTTCAACATTGTTTTATTACCTAGTTGCACTATCTATTAACAGGAGGTGACTTAGGATGAATTTTTCGAAGGCCCCTAAGGTACTGCCGTTAACGGCAGTACCCAAGGGGCAGTCATTCTCTATTCTTATGTACATCACAAGTTTAAGTGCCGTTAACGGCAGTAGTTTTTGAGACATTTTTCGACCTTTAGATTACTCTTACAGTCCCAGACTATTTGGTTCATTTGTCATCTACTTCGCAAAAAAATCTGTCCTCTGAGTACTGCCGTTAACGGCAGTACCCAAGGAGCCGCTTATCTTAGTTCCATTTTATACCTATTTAATATTGTCGTTGACGGCAATACATTTTTGAAGGCATATTATTCTTATTTTTGTTGCTAATGGTATAAGATCCACTCATTTTTATATTACTGCTGTGATAATGGACGATTCTGGAGGACCAAGGCATTCTAATCTTCTGATTTGTTATACACTAGTTTTATATTGCCGGTAACAGCAACATGTTCTTATACTTTCGGTTGGACATATTGACAGACCTGAAACGTACTGCCGTTAACGGCAGTACAAATGCAGTGCATTATTTTCGTATCATGCATTGGTTGGCAGTGGGTTCTGATCAATTTTATTTGCAATCCAAATTTTTTTTTTAGTTTTTCTTCAAGTTTCAAGAAGGTTGATTTTGTACTGCCGTTAACGGCTATTGATTTTCATGCTAATTGGATGTCTCATATATCAACTCCCAGGGAAATTTCAGTACGCTTTTTTGGTATTCTGATAAACTTTTTGAACCGCAAAATTTAGTTTTTTCAACTGGAGTTTAGCTGATTTAGTACTGCCGTTAACGGCAGTTGTTCTGATCCATTTTATATGTCTCTTCTTTTACTCCCGTGGTATTGTAATTTTCAGCAGTATCGAGGCTATGAACAAATGCTATGATCAAGGTGCTTTATATTTTATCTTATATAACTTAGAGTTAGGCATCTGACTTCCTGGATCTTGATATTTTTTTGCAGATGCTATCTCCTTAACTGAGAGCGAAGTGAAAGCAAAACTCCACGATCTAGTTGAGAGAGAGATTCCGAATACTGCATCGCGTTTGGGTGATTTAAAATGGGAGCCAAAATCTAAGGGTAGGCTTTTTATTCCATTGTGTCGAATGCAGTCTCTCCCAGTCGTGAGGCCATATTTGAAGACTGACGTTTCGCAGCTAGCATCATTCTTCGTGAAGACAGGATACCTGGAAGGGAACGGGTTTTTTTATGTCTCTATCCAGGATAATCTCGGCCATACTGTTGATGTCACTCCGGCTATCATGAACAGTTGGAGCCCGGAATGGCGTGAGGTAAATGAAAACTTCGAGAAGACGTTGTTAGAGGATGAGGATCTGAAGGTCTTTTCAAATAAAATGTTTATGGTATGGGATGGTAATCACCGGCTGCAAGCATGGTATCCTATCATAAATGAGTATCACTCCCGGGACATGAACTGGCATTACAAAGTTGAGAGCATTATACTGGACCCGAAAGGCGATGTTCCAGCAGTCATTGCGGCTTTACACGAAGTAAATTGGTATGAATTTTCTCTCTATTTATTATTATGATATTCTTTTTGATATTGGTTCTCTAAATAACAAGTTCATCTAAAAATGTGCAGGAGAAATCAGAAGTCTCATGTGACCACGAATATGGTGCACAAACTGTTTAGGATACAGAGTGTTGCACCGCAGCCCTTCAGCTACTTCGAAGGCCTTGTTCCCCGAGCGGCGATTGAGAGTGCCAAGAAAAAGCAGGCTGGTGCGAAGCGGACTTGGTACACTCTCACAGTAGAGTCCCTCAATTCATTTTTATACCAGGTAATTCTTAACTGCCTTTCAATTTTTCGAGGTTTGTTCTTAATGATTTTAGAGAAATTCTTATATTTTGACTTGATGTTTTCCCAGCAAGAGATTGGTGAAGCGGCTTCAAGCGCGGAGCAGCGATTTTACGAAATGTATCCGGAAAAGCACATGTGGACGAACAAGTCTGTAGATGAATGGGTTCGATTGGCAGTTGAGAAAGTAGTTAACACGCAACAAGGGGAACTAAGGAAGTTGCTACCTATTGCGGATCCGAAGCATACACCGGCTTTTCTTGAGCAAGTCAAACTTCATTATGAGAAGTTCCCATCCCCTGAAATGCAACAGGAGAAACTCAACATGTTCGCAACTTCTGCCATCCCAACTAAGATGAAAATCAAGTGGTTGGAACGATGGAACTCCCCTGAGTCAATCCGAAAGTCACACCGGTTTCCCAAGCCTACTTTCGCCGACACAGTATTTCCTCCATGGCTTCACAAAGCCACATGGTGGGCACAGGTAACTAGTTCTCAAAGTATTATTTGAAGTGTATAATATTTTTATCGCATTAAATTGAAATGTTATGGTACGCTGTTTAGGTACTGCCGTTAACGGCAGTACATTTTAATGCTCTTCGAGATCCTCCTTGTTAGCCTCCACATGTACTGCCGTTAACGGCAGTACATTGTTATGTTCTTCGTGTCTGTCCTTGGTAGCCTCCACATGTACTGCCGTTAACGGCAGTACATATACATGCTCTTTGTGTTTCTCTCTAGTTGCTTCCACATGTACTGCCGTTAACGGCAGTACTACTTCAATAATAAATTACATCTTCGAACATTCACCTTAGTTGGAACAGTAAGAGTATAGGACTTACCTTAGTTTTGCATTCGGCTTATTTATCTGAGTTTCAAGGGCTTTATCTAATTGTTTGAGACCTCTTTTAGGTTGCTATGATTGTGTTGTTACCGGCAACACATTCTAGAGCTTTCATTGTAGTGCCGCGACGGACTCTAAATGTACTGCCGTTAACGGCAGTACCAGGGGCTTCATTTTTTTTATTTATTATATAGCACTAATATTATTCACGTGCCTCACTAATTTGAAGCTGCATCTAAGTGAAGCTGGTTCTTCTTATAAGTGAAATTACCCAGCTTCAGTTGTAGTACCTTAGTCTTTCATTAGGCTTCGTTTCAGCAAATGTTATTTTGAATTTGAAAAATTATCCTACTATTTTAAATTTTTTCAATGCTTGAGAACTAATTGCTTTTAATCTCCTTGACTGTTCAGTTACAAATAAAATGCGCAATTTCGGTACTGCCGTTAACGGCGGTACATTTCAGGGCTTTTTTGGTTCTGCCGGTAGAGACTCCCAATGTACTGCCGTTAACGGCAGTACCAGAGTCTTCCTTCTTTTTTCGACTGATTGGCACTCATGATACTGTGTTTTAGTGCATCAGTTGACAGCAGCTACTTTTTATGCTGTTTTTGATGCTTGTTTCTTATGATTCTCAATTGCTAATAACATCGTTGATTGTTCAGTTGGCAGTAGAAGCTGAGGAGCTATTTGAGGCGGTTGTCACCGACTTAGGGGTGACCATTAATTACTGCCCTGATGGCGAGAATCCTATTGAGAAAATATTTGATTATGTGGAGGCCATGCGTTGCTCCCTTTGGGACAATGCATTTTTCAGAGAATTCATGGGGGCTGATCAGGCACACAAGAATAAAACTAAGGACCAACAGCCTAATTTTCAGCCAGCTTTGAGAAGGATCCTTTACCGATATTTCAAATACGTATTGCTTCCTCGGAAAGCAGTGACGCGGGTACCTGCCTTTTTTCCCACTTATCTTGACGTCACAAGTCCCGAGTGCATGTATACAAGTGCCATCTTGAAGGCATGGGACAATTGCCACTATGATCGATGTGGTTGGTATCTTGATTGCCCGGTGAAGAAACCACCTCCGTTTGATATACAGCTGCGAGACTCCCTTCAGCCAACACTTGCAAACATTGCCCCTGCTCCAGCTAAAGCGAATGTGTCACCTGTGGCAACAAAGAAGTCTAGAAGGGCAGCTGGGGCAAGCAAAACTCGGGGTGCCAAACGCAAAGCAACTGATCTGATAGAAGAGAATCAAGATGAAGACATTCCTGCAACAACCGCTGCGAGCGGTGAGTTAGTTGAGAAAGAAGCGCCCCCTGTGATAGCACCAAATCGCACCAAGTCACCTGGACCAACGCAGCAGGTTCACAAGAAGCCGCATGTCGAAGATTTGGAGATTGCTTCAGGTACCCCACTTATCCCCCCATCGCTGAAATCCTTGGTTATATCCCAGCCTGCGTCCAGCTCAGCACATTCCTCTGAGGTGTTGGTCCTCAACGACACCTTTCCAAAGATGATGGAGTACAAGAACAAGGAGAAGAAATTTCCAAAATCTTTCGACACCATGATAGCATTTCTTCTTAAGGTATTTCTAATATCCACTCATTTTGTAGTTTATTTTGATGTTTTATTCTGAATTCATCATTTAATTTTCTGCCTCTTACGTGAATCCAGACTGGTGCGAATCGGGAATTCCACTTTGGAGGGAAACTGATGTCAAAGCCTGGAGTTGACCTTGTTATAGCGGATCTTCCTGACGGCCTCCCGGTTCCTGGAGTGTCAGACCCACCCTCCCAAGTACCTGCCTGGAACCAGCAAATCAAATTCTTTATGAAGTTTGTCATTGGATTTTGCGGGGGCTATTTGCATGATGATGGAGCGTTGTTGATTTTTGCTCCGGATAGTTCACATATTAAGAAAGAGTTGACTGCCTTTCTCAACAACAACGACCTCAAGGAGTTGAAGGAGTGGTCCATAATCAACGCTCTCCACTTGTCACATCCCACAGACCCCGACAGTTATGTGAGTTACATTATTATTTTTGTTTTTTTTTTTTGACTCATGAATATTACTTGTAAGATGCTTCTTCTGATGTTCGCTTTGTCTTAATGATCAGACTTTAAAATTTAAAGCATACCTGCTTGTGAGATCCTTTGGTGCCAACGTGGCCAGGCAGCCGAAGCCTCTTCTCCTCCCTTCCAGCCAGGGCGTTGGACTGACTAACCTCGCAAAAGACGACGTGCTGTTTAACTGGGTTACTTTGGAGGACTGTCTCAAAAAGGAAGATGGAATGCCTTGGAGAGGCCCGAAAGAGAAATCTCTTGCCCTACTTCAATCCCTCATCGCAGGAATCTGTCCGTTAAATGGTACCATCATCGACCTCACAGCCGGAACAGGTCACATTTCAACTCATTTAATTTTTTGTTTTGACCAAATGATTTTCAATCAGTCGATCATGCTTACTGCTATTTACCATGGAAATCACTTATTTGTACAGGTGCCTCAATCCGTGCTGCAATAGCAACCAATAGAAACATCGTTGCGCTTGAAGGGGACCGGGACATTTATGGGGAGGTATTGCTATCACTTCAAGTGCCTCTCATTGGCACAACGAGGAAAGACCAGACTGAAGTCCAAGAGCTGTCTGATGAGGAAGCTCCATATCCTGAGGAGGATAAAATAGATTTATGTGAGTAAGTCTTTTGCTCACGCTGAATTTAATTTTTGCTATTTTTAATATTTATTATGTTTGAATTCTTAAATGCTAAATTCTGAGATCTGTCATGCAGTCGCATGAGTGCTACTTCACCTTCCACTGAGTCAGGCTACGACTGGGAACATACCTGGAGTCTCCCATGCTATGCCGAGGCAAGAGCCCAGGTCCTTGCTGAAGAGTCTGAGCATAGTTCCAGTGCATCATCTTCACCACGTAGCTATGATCCAAGAGTTGTCAAATTCATTGATCACAGTGCAATAGAAAGTGACGATGTGTTTTCTCCCTAGCTGTCTAATTTTTTCATGTTGTTTCTTCATTTAGGGTCTCAGTCTTATTGCATTGACATGAAAATTTACATTTTGAAGATGTCACTGTGAATTCCTCTGTTTTGTTCATCTCTGTTGTTAGATGTTTGTTTAAAAGAAACACAGTAGATTTATAGACCTCAAAAGAGTACCCAGTTCCTCTTTCGGAATTGCTTTTTCCTTAGCAGCCTGAATCTTAATTGGCCACAAACGACGCTCAAATAAATTGTTAAGGAATTTTGATTGTTTTCAATGAAATCCTCCTCCATCAATTCAACGTATAAAACCACGCAGTCAGTACTGATAACTGTATGAACAATACATTCATCCTGGCAATTTTAGATGAACATTTCGGAATCTGAATGCAACTTGGTTGAATTGCGAAAAATAATCTTTGAAAATTAGAATTGCTTATCGGTAACGTAATGTATAAACATCACGTAGCTGAACCTCTTTCAATGGAAACTACTGCCTTACAGAAGGTCACAGAGTCATAAGATTAAAATTAAAATTAAGCGAACTGAGCCGGAGATGGTGATTAATACGACCTCGTATTCAACATTATTCTTTATGTCACCTTCCAGAAATCAGCTCACTTCCTTTCACGCGGTGAGTTAAAACTTAACGCATCTGAAATTGGTAGATTAATACTAATACAAAGTTAGTGTAGTTTAATCTGTCAGCTTGCGCACTGGCTCTATGATTATGGAGCTTTAAGTAGTCCCATAAGTTTTGTACTTTTTAAGTTATCAAAAATTACTTTGTAATCATCATAATGAAGTTCGAATTTCCTATAGAGTTTTGCAGGATAATGAATTAGACCCCTAAGATTTGTAATTTTTAAGTTCTCAAAAGCCAAGTAAAATATACACAATTCAGTTTTGCTGACCTGGTTTTGCTCTTTCCATTTTCTGCTGATTTGAAATGTGTTAGACGATTGAATTTTCCTAAAAAAATAACTCAATGGAATAGAGTAATTTTCTTTAATCCATCAAGTGACAGTACATGCACATTTAATAACGATATTAAAAAGACTTGCTTTTGCTCATTTTTTGGTCCTTGGGGTACCATCTTTTTTTGAAGAAAGTTTAATGCGGCCTCATTACCGATACAGTAATTAAGTAGACTAACTTATTGTTAACATCTTCTGTAAGTTTGAAAATTTAGTTTCTTTTTTGCGGGTTAACCGACGCATGTAATTTTTTTATTTTTTTATCCACTTCTGAACTCCACTGATACTATAATTCTATCAGATATAGACATGGTTTTAATATGAAACTGATTGAGTCTATGTTAGAATATTGTATCACTTACATTTACAATTATGTCACTCTCTTGATTTACAACTTCAACCACATAAGCTGTACGAATGCAGAAGACCGGATAGGGAATGGATGACGTTGACTAAATCCACTTGAGCCTTGCTTGAAGAAAGGAATTCCTTTTGGATTCCTCTGATGCAGTAGAGTAGGAATTTATAGTGGAATCATCTGAGGAATTCCATACTAAGTTATGTTTGTTTTATAAAGTTAATAAACTCATGAACTTGATTTTGCAAAAATTACTTTGGCACGCAATAAAATAGAAACAAAATGTTTATTATTGAAGTACCTACAACTCCATCATATTAATGTATTATTGTCTAACAACTAATTTTTCATACATTCCTTGTTATAATATATACGGTTATATTATGATTTACTTAACTATTACATGCCGCAATTATTCTACAAAGAAGTACTTCCATCTGCTGATTCGGGAATCAGTATAACACTGATATACTGTGCTAATACTGTGAGTGTACATTTATCTGCAGATTGATCTCACATTGGAGCAAAAACCAATCCCATAATATAATTCAACCCTCTAATACTAACCGTCCCTTTCATGTGGTAAATAATGGATTTCTAACAGAGTACTGAAAGACCCAATGTTCGTAAAATTCTTTACAAAACTTGCCTAGTGTCTTCATTTAGGATCAATATCTGTATTCAGATATTACAGTTTCTCTTTCTAAATGCCGCGTAGATAATCAACAATAGAATGTTAATATTGAATCTAAGTTATTATGATTGTGAGAAATTCGAATCCTGCTTTTATGAAGAAAAGTTCAAATAGTTCATATCCAAAATAGTACTATAAAACAAGGTGGCTAAAACCTGAAGTATTAAAAGAAGGAAATAAGTTTCGAGGAATTGCATAATAAACAGCAATCAAATACAATTGTCATCAAAATGTATTGTCTCTTTCAATTCAAAAATCCTCTAACTGTTTTCTACCCCTTGGCTCCATGTGCACTAGCTCCAAAGTTCTGGGTCTGCTCTTTTACTATCCGAAGAACGTCAGTAAATCCCGCACATTCAATTCGCTGTTGTTGGTCCAACTCTCCACCAAACTGAGCTACCCATTGACCTGTGAAATGTAAGGGCGACGATGCCAGTAGCCGGTCCTTACACTTTCTGCACTTGTAGTTTTGACTAGCAACCAATTCTGCAATGCAAGAAGGATGCAAGAAGCACCCACAGGAACAGAGGACCGCGGCTTTCCAAACAAATCCTAAGCCGCAATAAGAACAAGTATCCTGCCCCAAAATACCCAAAGGAGGTACTGACTCATGCGGATAATCGAATACTCTTGGAGTCTTAATGGTAAGCATTTTTCCTCTAACCTTCTCCACATTAGCCTTAGCGCTCTCCCATGCCAAAGTGGATGAATTCAATGAGAATTTGTGCTTATTTACCTCCGACCTCAGTTCAAGTACTCGATTTTGTAGTTGTGTATCAGCATCTCGTAGCTTTGAAACTTGAGCTGAAATGAACTCCATCTCCGTTGTCAATGCCTTGAATTCCTGCGCTGCTCCCCCCTCAATTAAGACGCGCCTTGACTTCTTCTGTAATTCTAAATACTTCGAGTTCAGAGCCTCCTCCGCGACTTCTGAAGCCTCGGTAGTCATCTTCTCCAAGGCTGCATCGTATCTCTTCACAGAATCCTCAAAGATAGCTTTGGTTGATAGCATCTCCTTACTACGCCCCTGCTCTTCCTCCTGAGCAGCTAAGAGTTCTTGCACATTCGCGGCATTTTCTCCAGACCTCCATGACAATTCCTGGATTATTTTGCACAGACCCTGAACTTGACATCGAGTCGCAATGGGGCCCAACTTAGCCGGATTGCGCCTAGCATTCTTCAGTCTTGCTCTGTGCCGATCAAGGGCCTCAGCACACCAGTTGACAGGCTTGTTATGCACAAAGGTTGCATAACAAGCCTTGAGAAAACGCAAAGGAAAGTAGGTATTGTCAGGCTTGTTACCATAGACCTTGAAGAAATGATGTCGGAACTTCTTCAACAACACAAGATCCTCGCACCTTGCTAGCTCGTAGCGTCCCTTTGTTGCCCCTTCTTTCCAGACTGCACCAATTTCTTCGTCCCTAATAAATGGATATACTTTTGCCACATCCCGGATTCGTGGTCCTTGATCACATAATCCAACTACATTCACGAAGAAATCTTTACCATACTCAGCATATTGACCCAGCAGCATTGGAGCTACAAGTAACATCTTCTCGCGAATCTCTCCTTGTATATCTCCTAGGTCAAACGGCTGATCGAATTCCTCTGCGCAGTAGGAGCGCTCAATCAATGACTCTTCCACTGGATTCTGGGCCACTTCATCACCACTGTCGGCAGCTTCCATTGGAGGAGAAGAAGGACCTGAATTCTTGGGCCTTTGATTCCTATTTACTCTACTCCTTTTAGACGTCATTGTTGTAACAGACTAGACCAAGGACTTAACAGCTTCTCCCGCAATGCTGCAAAATGTATACAGCATTTAGAGCATATAGTAATCAACATTTGTTCATTCGCTGACATGTCCCACCAACAAGCAAACTCTGAAAAACTTGACCAAATTGAGAAGCACATGAAGTTAAAATGGCGAACATGGCTCCTTCAGAAGTACCTCCTAATGGAACCCCATACCAAAACAAAATACTTACACACATGTTACATATCAATTATGCGTACTGTTTCTAATCCCATTCTCCAGGCTTGGAGAAGTTGTAATCTGTTACAAAGCCTGTGGCAACATACGAAGAATCATAATAGAGATGATTTTTTAGATACAAAAATGCATACCTGAATGAAAATACCATTGCCGTGGACATCTCCAACTGCCCTTCCATATAGGTCTCTATCGTACACATGAACCACAAGCCGGTGACCATTCACAAGGTTATTGAGTTTATCCTTGGACTCCTCGCCATAAGGTTGCTCAATCTCTGGTGCATCTACACCCCTTCCAAGAATTAACAAGGTGAAATGAGAATTGGCTCTGATGACAAAACAGCCTCTGGATCAAAAAAGGATTGATGTGGTGATGGAGTGAACGTACTTCAGGCGGATACGGTACTTGCGTGCTAGGCACTGAATTCCACCGGACTTTCCATCGAAAACCCTGCGGACAGGAACGAAATCAGCCAATTAGAACTATATCTTGTAAACAGAGAGATATTCTACCTGGGTCCGAAAAAACTAGTCGAAAGAATAATCCAATGAAATATATATAATGAAGCGAGGACAGACTTGTAGATCGCTTTCTCTATTAGTTTTTGCAGAGCGTCTGCAGTTCTGTAGTCTCTCTTTGCCCGAGCGTCCCGCCTTCTGATAACAGTATCTCGTATCTCTACTGGCAGACTTCCTATCTCTCTCGCATCTTAATACACATCCACATAGACAGTCAGCCCGTCTCCGTCTCCCGCTGCTGCCTCATGAACCTACGGTAAGGGTCGATATCTAAGTTTCAGGGAAAGATTTGATAAACACAAGGGGATTAGTGTCGAAGTCCAAATGCACCTCAAACAGCACAACTTCTAGTGCACCACACAATGATCTCAAGCAAGCATGTACTTGTAAGTACACAGATTAAGCTGGTCTGATGGAAGATCTCAAAATTAGGGGTAAAAAAACCATATGATAACATAAATGCATACCGGCAAAGTACGAATCTCGTATTCTACATCTTCAGGCCATGCTCCATCAGCTTCAGGGACTATCACTTCAGGCGCTGGTTTACCAGTTGGCTTGTTAGATTTCGGCCAAGGTAGATGATAAAAGTCCGGTAAACCCTGCAAGGAAAAAGACAAACACTATTTTCAAATATGGAAAACGATTCTTGACTTAACCCTTATCGTATGCGAATGGGTTCAGAAGTAGTAGTAGATTGACTAATTCGTTGCCATGAAAATCAATGGCCTTTAAATCAATCCTTACTTACATTTTAACAGTTCCTGTTTACTAAGAAATGATAATGTCTTGTTCCAATTCAAGAACATATGAAATAGTACCTCGAAGTTACGAAAGTTATGGGCTTGAAGCTTGAAGCGTCCGAGGTGAACTGAAAGTGGAGTTTGACGGTGCT
Organism: Ceratodon purpureus; assembly: GCA_014871385.1. Classification (NCBI taxonomy): domain Eukaryota; kingdom Viridiplantae; phylum Streptophyta; class Bryopsida; order Pseudoditrichales; family Ditrichaceae; genus Ceratodon; species Ceratodon purpureus. The sequence goes on from CM026425.1 coordinate 19,239,978, forward strand.
CCAACCACAACGTCCAGAAAATCCTGAATAGAGGCCAGACTTAGGCATGGGGCAGAGGAGATAAGAGTAAAAATTAGTAACATAGAATTCGGATAGTTAAGTGTACAACGACAGCCCAGCTGCATCAACAATGGAGCTTGGAGGGTGATTGTCAATGAGAAACTGAACCAGAAATGTATTGTCCGAATGAGCTATGCACTGACCTACCACGTTCTGAGAAAAAAAACCCCTTCTCGCTAAACTATGCTTTCTGTGATACACACATAACAAGTGTAGACCCTCGGAGATCAGCAGACACAAGAACCAAGAGCGTAAATCCAGGGAGCAGGTATAAGTGTACTTGGTCTTGGCGTAAATTCTTCAAAGTACCTTAGACAATGACATGGTATCGTTTGGCTTCATTAAATGTGCCAATGCCATTTACTGCTGAACCGTAACATGTCACCCATAAACCATTCAACTTAACTTTCTAGACAGGATGATAGTGATCCAGTTAAGAGAAGGTGATAAATATGAATGGAAAACCTAAATCAAACTGGACGTAGTTGATGATGAAGAGATGAAATAATAAGGATAAGGCAACAGTAAATATAAGGTGTGAAACTACTAAAAATTATTGGTAATTATAAGGAGACAGTAATTACTAAAAAGATTGATATTAAGAAAAAAGGGATGAAAAAAGGATGTTCTAAAACATAAGCAGTACATAAAGGTGAATTAAATTTAAAATGATTCGGGAATGCAAGAATGATAAAATTAAAGAATTAAATGGAAATTTTTAGAGAATATTTAGAAGTCTCTTGATAATGCGTGATACAAGTATATGTTAAAAAAAAAAACAAAGAAAAAAAAGAAATTACAGAGAAGACTATTATAGAGATATAGAAATATTATTAAATCGTATTGAATAAACATGTAGCAACACAATGGAATAAACTTAATTAAGCATCTTGAATATGGTATGATTTTATGAATACAATGATTCTCCCAAAACCAGACTAGACATATCTGTTTTTTGAACTAACAACATTTTATTATCGTGTGCAAAAATGTTGGATCCATATATTCATAAACATACCATACTCATCTATGTTTAGGTGAAACCCAAATACCATCACCTGGAATAAGTTTCTCTCCATGTTCAAGCCACAGAGATTGGTTACCATTGCTACCTAACAATGTCCTCAACTGATCTAACTCATTACAGCTAAGTTTCCCAAGTGACGCTGTCTCTAGCCTGTCATTTCCAATTGGATTTGCTAATGACCAAGAATTCCTAAAAATGTTCCAGTTCACATTGAAGCGAACCGCTTGAAACTCATCCCTGGAAGTCCAGTGCCCTCCCGTGTATGAATCATAATCCCACTTGGCAAGTCGAAGGCAAGCGTATTCTGTACTGCTGTCAATCTCCCGTCTCCAAAGCTTCGAAACAGCACGAGCATTCTCAACATCTTGAAATGTAATTACTGGTGGAGGAAACCAAGACTGTCCTATACAAGATCCCACTGACTCCCAAGGGTTAGGTCCATCTGCCATCCTTTGTAGCAAATCCTGAAGAATTGTTTCACAAGCAATGACTTCAATGGAATTGCTCATACTCTCAAAACTATGTCTACCATAAGCAACACTATGTCTACCATAAAACCAACCGCTGATTGAAATAAGTTGAACTCAACCCACCTAGGTTTATATAGTATAACACTTGAATTATAAAGGTACAGCAGATTATATCCGAAGACAAAGAGACTAACAATAATTTCAGGCATTTCTAGGAGGTATATAATTTTGGACTCATTATAAGCATTATTGTACACCTATTCTGAAATATCCAAAGAAGTTTTCAAAGGTATATTATCTGCAATGCTAGATTTCTTTCACTGAACCAGAAGCGAAGAAGACCTGGACCTCATTTTACTCTAAGTATTCTCACTTAATAGCTTTGATGATGACGTCATCACGACGTCAGCCCTAATTTTCTTTCTCTACATAGATGTCGTTTATAAGTGAATGAGAAATAAAGTAGTTTCGAATAATAATACAACGGAATTAATTATCCTTTTTTAGCTAATTACTAAAAACAGAACACTAATTTTAGTACTTCTCCACGGCTATAGGGTGCATTTCTTTTTCCAAAATTTTTGTAAAATGTCAGATCTCTGCTCTCCCATCTCTGCTCGCCGCTCTCCGCTCGCCGCTCGCCGCTACCATACGAACTTTCCCCCTCGTCGAATACCATGAGGGTGTAAAGCGGGAACTGCATTTTGTGTACATAACGAGGGAATCAATATACATTAGAAGCAGTTGTATTGAACCTCCGTTATTGCAAACAGTGTCACAGTCAATGTAGACAGTTGTACTTTTAACTCACCTTTTTCTCATTTGTGCCAAAGGTGGCGTCAACAGAAATACCGCCGCGATGGCCGTGCTGGAGCATCATTTTTCGCTGCCACTCAGTCTGGATTCCAATTGTAAAAGGCATGTTCGCCCTAGTCAGTTCACCTGGTACAAGAACCGGCTTAGCTTTGTTGGATTCAGTATAATAAAAAACCTTTTCAGGATTTCTTTCAACCTACATTCTCACACTCTACGCGTCATTCTTGTGCAACATGTAAGTTTCGTGAGCCAATTTCCCAGAAATGTTTTGAATGTCCTTTGTTGTTAGTAGCAGGTCCCGCGTTATTTCCCTCCCCGTCGCTTGGTATCGCTTGAGTTGTTCGAGGTGTTTCTTCATTATTTGATTCGATGAGTCTTTGCGGCGCAAGCATTCCTCTACGAAAGTACAAATTTCAGGGGATAAATGTGTAGAGAAAGCACTACGATCTCCAAATTTCATACCTTCATGCACGACCAGCCCGTCCCGGTTGACATGCTTCTCCTGTATGATACATATTTTGTTACATGTGGGGCGTAAAGGAGTGTCTTCACAGTGAACTGAGCTAGACACCCCCGCTTAATAGACCCACCCCATTTTTTTTTGGAGTCCCCCTGCTTTTTCTCAATACCTGGGACCTTATCTTTGGAAGTGTTCGGAAACTCCGCTTCTGGTCGTTCTACCGACTGAGGTAGGTCAATGACCTCAGGTGTAATTCCCGAATCATCCTTCATGTGGTCAGACTTCCCACTTGAACCTACTTCACAACATGAAACATCGGCGTGGACACACAATGCGGACAGAAGTGGAGCCAGTCCATTAGTGACACTGGAGTACATATTGACATGGGCCCCTCGGCAGCTGTGCAACCTCTTCGTGACACTGATGAAGGCAAGTGGATGGTACCTTCTTTTTTCGAGGTGCAGATCTCCGTTTAGGAATAGTTGGAGGCTTCACCACATCAACAACAGAACCCGGGTCGGACTGTGATGGACCCGCTGTCTCACATCCACCGGATGAACCACCTGCCTCTGCAACTACTACGCACGATTTTGCTTTACACCCCCTTCGCTTAACAACTTTGGGCTTTGACTGTCCTGACGTGACACTGCTGTTGATGTCAGGTACTTCGATTTTCTTCTTCTGTGGCCCCTTCTTTTTCACCACCTTCACAGGACTAACGTGGGCCTCCTCTGTTGAAGCCACCTCGTTCAGATCAGGAAGTTCAGGTACCTTAACACCGGCGTTCTTTGTCCCATGATCATGTTCGCCGATAGCATCCACTATGGACTTCTTTCTACGCCTCTTCTTCGGCAATGGCTTATCATCGGCCAACGTGCAGTCTATAGCATCCACCCCAGACCCAGGAGCCTTAGGTTTGAATCTGCAAGGAGGTTTTCTCTCCTGCGGATTCTTCACTCTCCTAGCTCGGGCTTTACGAGTGGGCGCGATTGCGTTGCCTTCAGGAACACAATCAGTAGTACAAGGTTTCTTCCTCGGCTTCGGCAATAGTTCTTCACAAATCGGTTTAACAATATGTGAGAAATCTTTGGGTCCATACTCACATTTGTACCTACATGTACAAGAAATGGAAGAACCTGGCTCAGAATACTAGAAGAGTCCGCAATTTCATACTATGAAGCACAGAGTACACAGTGACAGTAGATTACATACGGAGTAAATTCGAGTGCAGTCTTGTGTCCATCACGACTTTGATTTGGACGACGGTTCTCCTTATTAGGTCGAAACCTGCATTGAGCTCCTTCTCTGCCGCATTGCATTCCTTCGATGAAATTCGGGACACGAGTCGTAGGAACATAACACTGTTGTACGATGTGAGACTTCTTATGTTCACCTCTAGGAGGTCGATACTGGAGCTCCCATCGTAGATCGCGTGGCCCGTAAATACCCTCGGGCGGGTTCTGAACGCGCTCCTCGATAGCCTGAATCTGGAGTTTATGAATGTCGTATTCACCGAGGTCTATCTCCATGCCTTCGTGCTTACTTTCCACGCTGGGTAACTCCGAACTTGGGGAGTCTTTGGTCTCCATATCCATCAGTGCACGGACAATCTGCTTCCGCTAAACGACGTCCACTTAGAACCCTAAATCCTTCGCCTCCACATGCTTTACCTAAACTAAACTAGAGAACGCACGGAAACACTGCACAGCCTAGGTGACATTAAGCGATTCGATCCACACCACCGAGTAATCAAAGACTCACACCCAAGTGGATGAAACATAACCGGAGCAGACATTATTCCTAACCCTAAATCGAGTATATGCACATTCTGAGTAACACAAAAAACTGAACGATGAAGACAACAACACTGGAACCCTAATGATTCCAAAAACCCTAGTCTCTTCCTGGTTAGGGCGTGGGAGACAGTGACGTGTCATGACGTCATTGTTTTGGGGCACGGTCAGTTCAGGGTGGGAGTGTCACGAAGTTCGTCAGTGTTTTGTGTCACGCGCATGCCGAGGAATGTCACAGTGTAACGCGGTCCTCGCAGTTACCGAGGCTGAAAGTTACCGGTGCCCGCAGGCAGGGGAAAAACGGGCCAGCCACGGTGGCGCGCCACCGTGGACACCGATGCGCGCCGTCCCGCCTTATCCTTCCTTACATGACATTTAGCGTTCTCCAGACCTCACCGGATTAGAGTTCCAAATGGTGCAGAATGTGTCCCAGCTTTATATACATGGTCTCCCAGTTTAAGGGACCTTTAAGCTCCGAGTGGTGACCCGTAACCATGTTTTTCATCCAGGCCGCGACCTGTAAATTTCAAGCTCGGATTGTCTGTAATTGTCCCGAAATAGCAGTTTTTGGATCCTCTCCTTTCTTCTTTCTGATGTGTTGTGTTCATCCTTGCGGGGACGCGATGGTAGTTGGTTTGTGACTGTGAGGTTGAAGAATTTCACGTTGTATGAGGCTGGTGCGGTATGACCTTGTGTTCTGGGAGCTTAGACATGAGCATTTCAATTCGATTATGAGCATTAGGGTTTAGTTGTGGTGTTCAAGGTATGGTTTTTGGAGTCGGTTGCTTAATGGTTTAGGTCATTGCAGGCGCATGCGCCAGTGGAGGAGCACTCGGAGTTTGTACTTGTGAGGTGAAGAGGATTCTTGCCATGCTCTGACGATGGGCAAGTCCGATCACAGCAGGTTGTAACTCATAGTCACGACATCTGCAGTATGTTTTTCAGATTTGATGTTGTAAGCGCTTTTGGCCTTTTTAGCGTGTTTGTGTCTTGTTGTTGTTCTGTGACGTCTATTGTGTGCGAGGTTGTGGAAAGTGATTTCCACGGTTGACACACCGGAATACTAATTCCGGTAGGAAAATGATAAAAAAATTAAAAATTTTATGTTAGAAATACGGAAGTACTAAGCCTATAAGTAAAACAACCGGTTAAGCCGGTCGGCTGAATAAATAAGAGACCGGAAGGCCAGCCGGGTGAGATCCGGTCGTCTGCGGTGGAGGAGAGACGGGTACAGTCCATATGACAGAGCCCTGACCCGGCAGACTTAAGGATAACCACCAAAAGGTACAACGCACACGGGGATAATGGCTGCAACCATTAAAACGCCGCCGGTCGCGACCGTCCAATGATGAGGGGCTACGACCGTCCGTCATGATGAGCTACGAACGGGTGGGCGCGAGGGCAGGTATAAAAGGAGGAAGAACCGCCATGCTCCTCCTTTCTCTTTGTCATTTTGTGGCACAACGGGTCCTTGCGCTCTAAGGCGGAGGGCGCAGTTAGGGTTAGACGGTAGGAGAGAGACGGTGAGACGGAAGTGTTTCCGTTAGGCGAGAGATTGTGGTGAGGATCGTGCGTGCAGGTGTTACCGGAGTGACGGAGGGGAGGACTTAGCAGAATGGGTAGGAAAGGGAAGGAACCGGCGGCGGAAGGACAGTCGTTCAGGGTACAACGGGTAATGCCGTTGATGCCGGCCGGCGAGAAGGAGAAGGAGCTCCTCCGGACCGCCTTAGAGTCTATGAATTGTGAGGTCCTACTGGACAAGGCATGGGGTTAGAAGCTTGCCCTTCCGGCCCAGGAGATCCTCGTCAAGAATCCCGAGAATCGAGGAACCATCCGGGGAGAGCCGGATAAGTGGACGGCACAACTCTGGAGGGAGACGTATGGTTTCAAGAACTCCGGCGAGGTCTCGACACCGGAGACCCGGGACTTCGTACACCGGTATCTCAAGGGGGCCGGAGAACCGAGAGAAGGATGGGAGCTGGATGACATTGCGGATCCGGAGGCCCGGAGAGTCGTAGGGTTTATGAACCCTATTTTCCATCCGGAAAAGCCCAAACGGATCACCATCAAGTGGGCGTCCGTTTTCATTGGGGCCATGATCGGTGAATTCACGGTGGACTGGGGTGTCATGATGAAGACGATAATCGACCGACAGGTGGCCAATCTCCGGAAGACCAAGAAGCAGGCCACCTGCCTTCCGTCTTTCCTCATTCACCTCTACCGTACTAAGGGGCTGTTGAGTACTGAGGAGGTCCGGGAGTACGATGAGCTCTTAAGCTATCAGCAGTTCGCTTAGCCGGAAGAAGTGTCCGACCAGGACGACGATGATGATGTTATTGAGGTCTCCCCCACGCCGGCTAAGAGACCCCGTCCCAGCCCGGAAAAGGGACAGCCATCCGGATCACCTCGGACTCCCGTACCGGCCAAGCGAACCCTAAACACGGAGATCCAACAACCCACCGGACCACCGGAGCACACCGGAGATCCGTACCAGGACTTAGTTAACCTATCGGAACAGGCGACGACGTATGCCCGGTTCTTACAGTCGACTAGGCAGGCGGAGGGCCGGTTGGCTAGGGAGGTAATGATCCTTACGGGTTCGGACCGGTTGGAGGATTGCCTGAGTATTCTTCGCAAGCACCGGGACTTGGCCAGTCTCCAGGATAAGCACATGGACCGGCTAGCGAAGTACCGGGAGACGAATCGGAAGCTCGAGGAGGAGGTGCGTGATGCCCGGAAAGACTTCAATGACGCCCGTGACCGGTCAGTCGAGGCCATCCGGTCGGTCGCCGAGATCAAGGCCACTTTAGCTCTTCCGGTAGATGTGGCCAATCAGTGCGCCGTTTACCAAGCTTTCCTGACCCGTCAACCGGATCCGACTATGAAGAATATTATAAAGTTCATGCACGACCGGACGCAGGTGATGAAGGACACTTGGATGCAGATGAAGAACCTGGTGGAAGTCCTCGGTTACGCAGAGGCCGGTCCGTCATCAGGGCCACCGGCAAATCAAGAGGATCCCAGACCACCGTCCCCAACCAGGGAACCGGCACCGGTGCCACCTCCAGCCTCTCCGATACGGTCGGCCATCCGGTCAGCCCAACAGGAGGTAGGACACCCGCTGGAGGATCCTATTCCGGATACCTTGAGCAGTCTGCACACTCTACCCAACTTGGATGGAGTCGAGACTGTTAACCCCGGAAACATTCCTTTGGGACCGGACCAGAGACCACCACCGGTAGATTTTATGCCGGTACAGGGATCTCCGGAAACGCTCCAGGTGGATCTCAGCGCAGTTCCGGTGGCGGCACGATCTCCATCCCCTGCAGTTCAAGTAGACCGATCCCGGAAGTCCAGCGAACCGTCAGCATCTGAGGCTCCGGAAGAAGGCCCCTCGTTGAAGAAACTGAAGCGGCTACAGAAGAAGGAACGGTTGGACGGAACCCGGCACAGTCCCCGGCTCGATAAGCACAAGGAGTAGGGTTTAGGATAAGGACCGGATAAAATGGCAGCGACTAACGATGGGGCTCCAGTGCACCCGGCTGCCAATCCGGATAGATAGCGGCAGTAACTAGGAATAGAAGGCGGCCACCGGTCCGGGATTCCCGGATCCAAGATCCGGAATTTCTGGATCTCGGTGGGCCACTTGGTCGCTTTAGGAACCGATAGGTTTTAGTATTTAAGTTGGACGTTTTTCCAAGGCCGGGGCCTTGTTTTTGTACGCCGTTTTGTTGTTGCAATTGAGAATATACTTTTGGATTTGTTGTGTCAACCGGCTGCTGACGGGTCCGTTGCCGTATGGTTTGTGGTACTATTGTCTTCAGTAGTGTTCCGGAGGAGTGTTGAACAGTAGGAAGGTCGGGAGAGCGCCCGGAGAGACTGGGGAGGTGTCAAGCGTCGAGTGTTGACGGTTTCCAGGCCCGGAAGGAGTCCGTAGGGGAGGAGAGACGTATTGCAGCAGGGCTGGTAGTCTCAAGGACACGGAGAGCCGTGTGTACACCGGGATCCGGAAACGGACCGGTCGCTTCCTGTAGATGGGATAAAAGCCGGATGCCCTACTGCGAACCAATCCGGGAGGAAGATAGTATGGTAGAATACCGTGCAGCCGTAAGGTGATGTCATTGTAGTATGATTTCCGTATCCGTAACCGGTACTGAGTAGTTATCCGGACCGGTCCATAGCCGTACGGAAGGATTATTACTCCACTTCCCGGGTGGTAGATAGGAACAGTGGGGTGTCCAGCCACTATAAGTCACAGGACGGTGGAAAATCCAGCCACTTGAAAGGATAGACGGATCAGTGAGAACCGGCCACTAGTCTAAAAAGCCGGAAAATAGGAACGAGGCAAAAACTACCGGGTTTGTCCAACCGTCTGTAAGACGGTGTACGGTCGGACACGGGTGGTGATTTCCGTTAAAATCTAAAAGGAAGAAAACTATAGGTCTTCGTGGGAACGAATACGGAGTGGTTTACTTTGGAGGGTATTTAGTGTCAATTAAGTGCCTTCCGGAGGAATACTGATACCACGTCGTGCTACAGAGGTGGTCGGATTTGGGGGATTTTGCAGGAATTGGTCGCATTTAGTGCCATTCAGACATACCCTAGCTTCTGTAGTGTTTGTTAGTGTGTTGGCATTGTGTGGGAGTGATTGTTTTGTGAGGTGATCAGGAAGATTAGTTTCTGATTGTGTGGTTTGGAATGGTTATGCCTTGGAAATTTGTGCAATTGTATTATGTGTCAATGTGTTGTTGTGAAGTTTTTATATTATGCTCTATTTTTGGAGCGTTTGGAGCGTTTTACATTATAATTCTAGTCGTTTTTTGTGGCTGGGATGACAGGGAGGTTAGATTGGACACTGGCTTGTGAATCTAGACATTTTTTAAAATCTCGGAGCATCAGCTCATTTTATGTCTCGGAATTAGTACATCTTGATTGAATCGGGGTTTTGAGTATGTATGATACTGAGCTAGGAGAAGCAGAAGAGCAAGTAGTTGATTTATCTAAAACAAATGGTGATCTCACTTTTGGAGACGAATCTGGAGGTGCATGATAGTCTTGACTGTTCAACGAAATTCACGTAGGTTTTAATTAAAATGGAGGTTGTTATGTAATTCTTTTATGAGTATTTCTCATATTATGAAAGGGAGGGAGCTTTTAGTCTTCCATTATTACTTAGTAATCGAAGCTTCACCTTCCGGGAACTAGAAGAAATGATAGCAATCTTGTCAATGGGATTCTTGACAGTGATGAGTTGATCTGGAGGGACTGGAAGAGGAATTAGAGCGCCTCAAGGACCAGCAAGTATTTCCAACTCTGCTTCCATCCGCCTTAACTGTAGAGCAGTGATGATTTTGTAATCTTCTAGTGTATTTTCAAGTGCATTGTTGTATGATAGCTCTGTGTCAACACCTCTTCTCTTCTACAACCGCATCTGCTTTTTACTAATTATCATGTTCTTGTCCTGCTCGGTTCTCATTAATGTTTAAGTTCAAAAGCATGGAAGTAAGTTGAGCTTGAAGTGATGCCGTGCAGATGGTAGGAAGCATGCTTGGCCTGGGCATTCAATTGCGGGAGTATGCAATTGAGGTGGAGGAGAATCTACGCCAAGAAGAGCTTGAGTCCATTCAGGCCACTCATCCCTGTCTTTCTCTTGTAGGTTGGATAATTAGTACTTTAGGGAAGGTTTAGCTGAATTCGATGTGCAATTTTCCGTGTCTCATCTAAATTGTTCCAGGACTTTTCTCTTTTGTTAAAGAGATGTTTATATTATAGATGTTCTGCGTAATAGCATTTGCAGCTATTGATGAAGCTAACGTTGGCCAATTCGTCATCTGTAAGACGTTGTTCCAGAACTTGAAAGATTGCTTTTCAAGAGAGTTTACAAGGTGCTTTCTTGTGTTTGGTTCTATTTATTGTTTGTCTACTGAGATTGATATGTATGAAAGCTAAATGTTTTAATCCCTAAAGCATCAACTCAACAATTTTGGTATGATTTAGGGTCCGGTCAAGCTTGACCCTATGAGTCAAATTTTACCGGATGTGGCTCTAACTTTGGCACAACATGGGAAATTTTCATATCTTTTAAATAAGACCATTCATGCTTCAAAATTCCTCGTAATTCAGGAGATAGCCGCAATCAAAATTTGAACACACTATTCGGGCATGCTGTAATCTGTCCAAAACTGCAGTACATGCTCAAAATCTACCCAAAATTAATTCGATCATAGAAACTTCAAGAATTAACCAAAAATTGAGATTTTACTTTTTTCAAGTTTTTTTTTTTTTTTTTTCCACATGTAAATACAATATGAAGGCATAATCTCACTGCTTGGATTCTCAATCCAATATTTCTCCATATGCCTTTTTTACTATCATGGACCGACCTTTGCATTTGAATTTCAGTATACCTCCATGTGAAAAATTAAGCATTTCTTTAGGTTTTGTTGGTCGTATTGGGAAAAAATTCCATGGACATATTCCTAACTCATCTAGAAACAAGAATTTGAAGAGCCTCACATCTAGTTTGCTTTCGAAATTGGTTTTTTTGGCTCACAAAACACTTGAAACCCATTTTGCAACAAGGAAAAAAACTTTTCTTTCAACTTAGAACGTTATGATCTCGTAAATTGTAAGGATTTTGAATTTAATATATGGGGTACATAGAGATGTACAAGTAACGTACTAGATCCTGTAGTTATTTCCCCCAAAATACATCAAAACTTAAAAACTTACACCTTGTATTGAAAGAGTCTATTTTTTGGAGGTTCTGGGTAGTTTTGAGGCCTTTCAACTTTAGGGGTTATTGTAAGCAATGTCTGAAAGGTTTCACGTTACGGGCAGGGTTTTCTATTCCGTCGCGACGTGCCCCTCTCCCGTCATAATGTCGGGACGTCACGACGGTGTACAGTCACGACCGGACGTCCCATTCGGTCTTTATCGCGACGGCCCAAATATTTACGGCAACATTTTCACTTTTACATTTCCGCCCCGGCGACACCTCGGACAGCCGATGTCCACGTCTGCGAAAAAGGTGGTCTGATACTGGTGGGACTCAGTACCAGTCCGCTTCGTCCGCGCCACCCTGTACGATCCGATACCCAGTCCGATGTCCGATCCGACATCCGCTTTCCGTCGGATCGATGCCCCGTCGTCAGACGGGTCTTCGTGATCTCGTCCGCATTCCGGCATCCCTCAAGGCGCTTATCCGCCATCCGATTGCTGTCGGCTCCGATGAAGTCCGCCACATTCTACTGCACTCCTCGTGGTCGGACCCTGGTTCGGCCACTATCCCGACATTGTACCTTCGACGGCCAAGTTCCGACCTGAGTTCGGGTCCGACGCATATCGAATTCGGATGTTCGGCAACATATCCCGGTGGACTCCCATCAAATGGATTGGCGTACTATGCTACGCCTGCTTTATCTTCATGGTCGTTCTAGGAATCGGTGCATTTTTTTCCACTTCGGCAACGGCTCGTTGAAACGTGACACCTTGACTGCATTTCAGCGATGGCTCACAGCGCTGGGATTCCAGGGAGTCCTATCGCCTTGTTCGGGCCAGCCCAGTTTAGGAACGATTCTGACTTTAGCGACGATGAAGAGTATTTGGCGATCGTGGAGATGGGGACGAGAGTGAGGCCGAGTTTCTTACCTGCCATCCCGGGAGACGTCTCGGAGGGCATCATCTGGAAGATGTTGATGGTCGAGGACGACGACATCGAGAACTACAGAACATGCACACTCCTCCGTTGTGTTTGCAGGGGGTGGAGGAACTTTGTCGATATTCAGCCACGTTGGTACCAGAGCCGATTTGCATTCAACCTGCGGCCTTTTATGGATTCTGAAGACGAATCCTAGGATATTGTTCGTTGAAACACTAAGGTGTAGGGTACCAAACATCGCAGTTTAGTACATCAAGATCTGCAATGCTTAGGGTTTAGCGTAGTTGCAGGTCTGCGATGGTCGGATTGGTGTCGACCATTGTCCGGCGCCTATCGGACAACGGGTCGGACACTGCATTGCAGCCGAATAAGGCTGGTTTATCATGATATTGAATCCGTAAGTATTGGAATCATGAAACATTAATTGTTAAATCATTGATGATACTGTAATCATACTTGTACATGCGTGGTCACTAATAAGTTCATGATGCCAATACATGTCCGGGGCCGTCTATCAATTCTGTTCTCGAGTGATACTCGTGTGATAGGATGTATTATGAATGATATCATACTCCCTAGACATATCGAGTGTGTTACGTTTTATAATTTTACCGTCGGCCCTGTTATAACTGCGTGTACGTCTGTTCGCAACTTGGGATTGATTTCATAATCCAAAATCTAGGTGGATTATAAGTTTATTGCAACTGAGAGGGAAAATTAAATGCCCATTTGGAACTATGATGATCATCGCCTCCCTTCTTCTATGTGTTGAGCGCCGTTGGTAATGCAGCACCATTGCGGAAAACGTTCTTCCTGGGTGGTGTAGCGTTGTCTATTCTCCTCGCGCTGACCTGCACCAACCTCAATTCATTTCGAGCCGTGCCCGATGGCTTGCTCGCGCGAGTGCCCTCCATCTTGTATGGAAGGGAGTAGCCGGTGCCTAAGCGAGTTTCTCCGATCGGACTACGAATCCGCGGATTTGCCAGTGTGGGTTGATGCAGCGAGGAGAAGGGGAGGGGAGTTTCAACATGCGAAAGATGTGCCGAGATCCAAGGAATGTCTACGGACTTGGCTCGAATCCGTCGACGCGTTTCAGGAAGAGTATGGCCTCTTGTGTCCCGACTTCTCCGCCGTGCCCCTCATGGAGACCCGTCTGTGGGCGTCGAACTGGGACCCAGTCGCAGTGTTGCAGTTCCAATCCGTGGCGAATTGCACAGGCATCATGCATCCGATGCGCGTGCGCATTCCAGCGGAACAGGTGGTGCAAAGTGGGGTCCGGGGGGACGAGGAGGGTCGGAAGATCGTGCGGACACGGACTAGGGGTCCATCGAGCGATCGAGTGCGTGAGGGGTGTGCATGCGCGCATGCCCGATGGTGGAGGGCTGGAAGTCGGACGAGGACGACGCCACTCCGCCGGGATAGAATCAGGGGACTTGGCCAGGTTTCATTGCATATGGAAGCGGGAGGCGCTGCGCTGGAATCTCGTAGATCCATAAGGGCGGATGCAGAATCCCCTAATGCGACACGCGGATCCTCCGGTGATGCTAAGAAGCGTAAGGTGGACGAGGAGGAAGACCACTCCGAGCATGAAAGTGACGAGACTCGCGAAATGACGGACTACGAGTTCCAACGGTATTGCTGGAGAACGATGCCTTATCTCGGTGAGATGTCGGATATTGTGAACAAACAGGAGGGTTTTCAGCAGGGTTTTTGGGAAAACGCTTGATTTTAATAGACGAGTGTTGCAGCTGTTAATGATTCTGCTCACTACCAATCTTGGAATGCTTAACTCTGGCCTTCTCTTTCTCTGACTATTTTGTATATGGGACGAGAATTTTCGTAAATTTTCGGCCTTACTATAATATTTATTCCCCGTTTATTATTATGTTGATCTTCCGATGATCAGAGTATATTTATGTTTTATAATGAGGGAGCTATTCCGAACGTCCCCCGTAGTTTGATATCTCCTTTCTGTTTCGGAAATATCCATCCAGTGCAGTTTCTAAGCAGACATGCATCTTCCAACCTCTTATCTAATTGCTAATGCATTGCGTCGATAACGGAAATTCTCCGTATTTAACCGGACACTATTTACTTCGTAACTACCTAGATTTCCTAGCTTGTTCGATGTCATTCTTAAGTTTCAGGTACTTGGATGGCCAAATTGCCTCCAGTTCCTCGACGTAAGTCTTAGGCTTTGAAGTTTCGGTCTCTACGGATGCGGCTGGTCTCCCCCGCGAGTTTCTTCGTAGCGGACCTATCGCGGTCGTAGCAGCGGTGGAATGCTTCCTTCCCAGTGCTTGGGATGACCTCCCATTACTAATTTCTCCAAGCTTCCCGTACTCGTTGTTGTCCTTCCACTTGCATCCCTCGTTACCTGGAATGCATAGACCTCCCCCCAATACTTGTACCTTGTCTACGCCGATGTCCTTGTCTCCACTGCCCGCTCTTGGAGCAGTTTCCTTATCACTGTCCCCAACGACTTCGTTCCTCTCGGGATTCCAAGAGAGCAAGAACTCTAATACCTCATCCTCTAGACTAGTTATGTCACAAGGATCCATCTTGTAACTCGAGAGGACTCGTCCACAATAACTTGCGGGCTAACTGCATCAAAAGGGACCTGTATTATCGCACTTCCCGTTTATATATCATGGCATACCTCGCGCACTATACTCCGCCATTCGCCCTTTGCCGGACGACGCTGCCTCGGATTGAATCCGAACGTCCGTTGCCTGCTGCCCCTATCCGACCGTACCGGATCACCATCCGCGCTAGACCGGACCGGCACAATCTCCTGCCAAAGGGCGGATGTGCGAGGTTCGTATTATCCGGCGCCGTTTTCACTGTCCAGACACAATCCGCCTTTCCGAAGTCGGATTCCGCTTCGCAAAGTTCCGACCCCTGACCTATGCTCTAGAAGAACGACGCGATATTGTTAAATCGTTCCTGCAATCAACTATGTCCGCCTTCGCCGCAGTACTGCCCCGAGGTCGCGTCCGACCGATTCCGGAACGCGCACGTTTCGATCGGCGGACCACGTCCGAGCCTCTAATCCGTCGGGGTACCTTGTCCATGTCCGATTGCGGAGTTACCACATTCCGCAAAACGATCGGATTTCAGGTAGTCCGCCCGTCCGTGGTTGATCCATCTCCGTACACGGGCCAATCTCACGGAGTGCGAACCACCTCCCCGATGTCAGCACACGACTGCTATAATATGCAGATCCTGACCATCTTTTTCCTACAACGCGGACCAAAATCGAATCTGGTTACTGGACCGCCATCGATCCCGCCCTCGTCCGACCTCGTCCGCAACACCCGGAACAACTCCGCGATGTTCCGCTTCCTGGTCCCGGACACGCTCGGGGAGTGCCATAAAAGATGCGACTCACCACGATCTGTTCTCCCTTCTTTGCACTGCGTGTCTCAGGACTCTGGGGTCTCGTCTGAGGTTCCTCTGCATGAGACCCAAGTGTGCTCAAGGGGTCAAGCATAGCCCACTGGAACGGACCGTCCGAACTCCATCGGAGATCTGGAACATAATCAGGGCAAGTCCATCCCTCCACCCTCGTTCAACGACGCTAGAAGTGCGTTGTCGGGCGCAATTTCTGTAATAGGTCCATCTCGCCTTAAATAGTGCGTTCACCCTCCAGATTCTTGCTTTATGTCGCAGGCATGCCGCGAAGAGTAGAGGCCTGGGATCAGTGGTGGCAAGACTTGGGCGTGGTGGGTGCGAGGCCTCAGAGACAGGTTAGGTGTAGAATTTGTAATGTGACTATTGTGTACCGTCGGGATAGAATGTTCGCCCACTTTGGATATAGACCTTTAGGTGGTCCAGGTAACTACGGTATACAAATTTGCAGGTTGCTGAGTGCGCGGGTGAGGAGGTTGTTCGTAGACTGCGGAGGTGAAGTTCCTAGAAGAGAGCCCGATGATGTTCATGACATTGGCTTGGGAGGTGACGGGGTCCCAGATCCGGTAATACCTCAAGCTCCCGATAACGAGGGGGCGCGCGCGAATGATGGGCCAGCTATGCAGGAGCCCGATATGGCACCCCAGGGTTCTCCACCCAGGGAAATGCGTCAAGTGAATCTTGTGCAAGGATTCAATGCTTCCACGAAGCTTTGATTAGATAAAGTGTGGGCGACGGCATTCTACGAAGCCAATATCCCATTCAACGTTGTTAAGCATCCTGCCTTCATTAACGCCGTTCGGGAAACAGTGCGAGCCCGCTTCCCGGCATACTTGCCGCCATCGATGAATGCTATTCGCACAAAACTGTTGAGCGCGAGAAAGGCGGAAATGGTGAGACAAGTAAGGGAACTCACGGGCAATTCCACAGAGAAATACGGTGTTACGATATGTGCAGACGGTTGGGACAACGTCCAGAGTCGTCCTCTTCTGAATGTTATCCAAAGTGGGACCAGGGGCGACGTTTTCCTTGGAACCATAGACACGACGGGACACTACAAAGATAGCGATTACATCGCTTCTCAGATCCGTCCGTTTGTGGAACGGGTCGGACCGCAACATGTGGTCCAAGTTTGCACTAACAATGCTCCAAACATGCTTGGATCCAGTCGGATGCTCGAGACACGATATCCTCACATTTATGTTCAAGGGTGTGCCGCACACTGCTTGGATCTGTTGCTCGAAGATTGGGGGAAGGAGGATTGGGTGAAGCACGTAGTCAGAAAGGCGAGACTTATTTGTCTATGGGTTAGAAATCATCATTCATCAATGGCTTTGTTTCGCAGGATGTGTCCCAATCTGACCATCCGTTTGCCCGTTGAGACGCGGTTCGCGACGAATTTCATTATGATCGAGCGTCTTGTGGAACTTCGGAATGCATTTGAGAGAATGGTCATCGATCCGGCGTTTGCAGGTATTTTAGCAACCTATCCTGATGTGAACAGCTCAGCAGGGAAGAGGGTCCGCCTATTTCGGAAGTACGTGCGTGCGGACGGTTTCTGGAACACGTGCCATAACTTCTTATACATGGTCATCCCAGTGGTGAAGGCATTACGCCTTTTTGATGGGAAGGCACCTGCAATGGGCCTAGCTTGGAGGGCGATGTACGATTTGAAGAACCACGTCCGCAGTTTTTCCTCCCATCCGTTTAGATTGAACGCGGACCTGGCAGCAGACGCCATGGTCGCATTCGACCACAGATGGGCTATGATGTTGACAGATCTTCATTGGGCAGGTGCGATGCTCAACCCGACCCTACGTAGATGGGCGCCACTTCATAACCACGAGGAGTCGAGGATCATTTTAAACCGGGTTTTTCGCAAGTTATCCTCTAATGAGGAGAATTACGTCCAGATCCTTGTCCAGTATCAGGATTTCCTCGAGAATCGGGAGGCATTTGCTGATTCAACCGATCTCCAGGCGCACGGCACTGCTATCCACGAATGGTGGGACGCAATGGGAGGTGGAGCCCGGGCTCTCCAAACAATAGCTAGAGGTATACTTGGACAGTTTTGCTCCGTGTCTGCGTGTGAGCGCAACTGGAGCATGTACTCTTACGTGCACAGCAAGGTGCGCAATAGATTGAAACATGTACGAGCGGAGGACCTAGTGTATATCTACACGAACAGTAGACTCGTTCGTCACCGCCGGGCCCCGCGTCCGGCACAGTGGTATGGCTTAGAGGAGGTTCATTCCGACGATGACCTCGATGGCGAGGATCCGGACGAGGACGACGAGGAGGAAGACGTCGGACGGGGAGGAGACCATGTAGCGGACGATGTGGCGGACGATGCCCGCATGGATGGTGTCGGACAGGGCGGATTGGGCATGGGGGGTGTCGGACTTGCGGACGACGATCCGCCCGAGAGCGACTTTGAGGAATCCGGATCGGACGACGCAGGATCTGACGGTGACGACGGTGGCGATGTCCGGATTGCCGAGCTCTTCCACAATATGTTCGACGCAGGACATCGCCGAGATGCGGTTGAAGATATCCTCCGCCAGGATAGTCGCGTCGGACGGCAGGCGTATGCAGGAGGTGAGCGTCGAGCTCAGAGTCCGATCAACGAAGCAGAAATACAGTCGGACAGAGGAGATGGTAGTCCGGCCCGGAGGATACCTATCGTCGACACGGACTTCTCGCAGCCTTGGAGTGATTCTTTGTCATTTGGCCAGAGGGATTTCGACGAGAACCTGGCGAACATGGAGGGAGAGATTCGAACAGTTTTTCAGGAGGATTTACCACCTATCAATCGCCGGAGAGATGAAATGACGGAGGAAGATTCGAGAAGGAGGATGGCCGACCAGGAAGTTCAGACCCTGTCTGAGGAAATACGCCGTCCCATAACTCGAAGCCTTGCTAGTACGTCCGGAAGTATGGCTGTAAACCAGCAACAGCCAGCTTCTGCCCTGCTCTCCACCCCCGTTGGTAGGGGTCACATCCTTCCGCAGCAGACCTCCGGCCGGGGACGCAGACGCCGAGCAGTAGGATCTGCTATAACCAACGGTAGCCAGTCCGTTGTTCTGACCGCGTCTTCTTCACGCAGCCGGCCCGTGCGGAGAGGGATTCCATCTACGTCGATCCGGGACCCTGCGGCACGTGCATCTAGTTGCACGACTGGGGAAAGAGTGTCCAGTGGTCCTGCAAGGGGAAGTGTTATCCAACGAACAACAAGAGGTGTAAAGCGAAAGAAAAGGTTCCAGGGGACTGCGTCGCGTTTTGCCCCGTACGAACCTGACAACTCCGAAGGTAGACCAGAACTCGATGAAAATGGAATACGCGACCCTCAAGGATCCCGTCCAACGAAGAAGCTAGTTATCACCAGAGACGATGAGTTGCGGCTAAGCACTAGAAGTCCGCGGTCTGATGACGACATGAGCACAGATGAATCCGAGGAGGATCGACCTTGCGACGAAGCCAACGACCCAACTGTTCGGATCCGAGAGTGAACGCTTGCCTAGTCTTCATACTACGATATGAGGAGACCTCCATTCCGTACTTATCCGAGCCGTGTCCGACAACCTCGTCACCCGTCCGCGCATGAATCGGTCTGCTCCGCGACAGATGTGCGACCTCTGTCCGCCCACGATTAATATCCCCTTTTGGTGGCTCTCCGACCTCGTCCGCCATGGATCCTTTAGTGTTCTGTGTCTTGCCCCTCCCACTCCCCCTCCTCGCACTCCCCTCCTCGCGCCATCCTCACTTCTGTGTCAGACATGCACTCTTCGCTACCCCGGATATGGCACTGTCCGACTCACTGTCCGGCGCCTGTACTGATTGGATGATCTCGGAGGCTACTCGTCCAATCCCGTTGCCGGATGTCCGCTGCAGGTCGGACGGGTTGCATTGTAATCTTCGTCCCCGTTTGCGTACAGTTCACTTTCCTTCCGTGCGTATTAGAGTGCACCCTCCGCGGTCCCTCAATTTTGTCTATTTTATCCTGTTCCGAATAATAAAAATATCATTATTTCGTAGAGCATGCATCGTGGGAAGTCCGATTTGGTATAGTATTCCACATGTGGATGTAATTGTATGTGATTTACAAACAGAGTGAGAATCTGTATTATAAAAAACAAATGGAATGAGGAAAACATTGGAATTTTTTGGCATCCGTTTTATAAAAGCCCAAATAACAAGTTATTAAAGCGTGTGACAATCATTTACTAATTACGGCATTTACATTCCAAGATTCCTGTAAAATCTCTAATCTTTGGAGATATATTTTTATATTTTTTTTTAAATGTTTGTTTATGCAACCAACACATGAGTATAGTAATTACGTTGATATAACAAACATGTGCATATAACAAACATGTGCATATAAGAAACATGTGCATATAAGAAACATGTGCATATAAGAAACATGTGCATATAAGAAACATGTGCATACGTGCTCTCTAAACCCAAATCCCATTATCCTCATTGTTACGAAAGGGGGGGGGGTGGGGCAGCGGTGGGGTAGTGCTACCTCACAATGCGGTAAGTTGCCGTATGTTGCGGTAAGTTGCGGTACGTTGCGGTAAGTTGCGGTTAAGATTTAATTGAAACGCCTTTCATATCCAAAACTTTTTGCCTACATATGTTAAACCTTTTGCCTACACGCCAACCAACTTTGTCATACCTAGTTAAATCGTAGTATAATTTATACGGTCGTTATATTTTTTAAGGAAATTTAATTGTCCTCATCACAATTGTAGTTGGACTTCTATATTATTTTTTAGTCTACTTTCGCTCTTATGCCATCTAATTGATCATTGCCACCAATTAATTTTAATTTTAATATCGTTGCAATACTCCCGTTAGTAATCACTCTGTATTTATCGATAGATAGGGGAAGGTGGGGGGGGGGGGGGGGGGGGGGGGGGCGATGGGCTAGTGCTACCTCACAATGCACGTGCAGTCGTCTCTCTACTTCATTTCTTCATGTTATCCGTGTGCACATAGCTCCGCTTAGTTGCGAGGTTCGGCGAAGGGAATTCCTCATTGCCGTTCCATTTACAACGAACGTCTTCTCCAATGATGGCCATGGCTTCTGCTACGTTTGAAACAATGGATATTGACGAATCATCAGCTGAACTCAAGCGCTTAGAGGATCTTCAGGTGACTTAGGGTCGACCTGAAGATTTGCTGGCTTTAGTATATTAGCTTTAGTATGATATAGCCAATTGCAAGCCCTGCTGGTCCAGACGTTAAACACAGCAAAGTTTAACATAAAGTTTAACAAAAGATACATGTATTTGGTCAAATATGAATTAAAAAGGTAAAGAGAAACGTATAATAAACACATCAAATTTAACATTGCTAAAGAACTCAATTTGTTAAAAGTCGTAAATCGTTTGTGAATCATTCTTTGAATACACAAAATATTTAATCGTCATCCAAGAACAATAATGACGCTAAAAACTTGTAACTTTAGCAAATAATTATAGTATAGAGAGGTTGGGCTTTTTTACTACCACTAGATTGGACGTTGTTGTACCACTATACTCGTCAAGGAATGTGGCAACTTACTCTTTAAAGCAAGTTACATTACGTTACGTTGCGGTAAGTTGCGGTAAGTTGCGGTTAAGTTGCGGTAAGTTGCGGTACGTTGCGGTAAGTTGCGGTAAGTTGCGGTACGTTGCGGTAAGTTGCGGTTAAGATTTAATTGAAACGCCTTTCATATCCAAAACTTTTTGCCTACGTATGTTAAACCTTTTGCCTACACGCCAACCAACTTTGTCATACCTAGTTAAATCGTAGTATAATTTATACGGTCGTTATATTTTTTTAGGAAATTTAATTGTCCTCATCGGAATTGTAGTTGGACTTCTATATTATTTTTTAGTCTACTTTCGCTCTTATGCCATCTAATTGATCATTGCCACCAATTAATTTTAATTTTATTATCGTTGCAATACTACCGTTAGTAATCACTCTGTATTTATCGTTTTTAACCCTTAAAGGACAATCTGCCACATTTGGGCTTTTTTTGAATTTGGGCATATACGTATGTATGCAATTTATTGAAGTTAGCTACAAGATCTTTTGGTTAGATGTTAAAAAAAAAACCCCCAAGTTTTCAGAATCAACCTTGCTTCGAAGAGGAGCTGTTTTCAGGCAGTTTTGATGAAAATTACCCTCAGAACTTTAGGGCTTAATATATTCTTTAGCCGCTCAGTATTCTATTATGTACTCCCACCTCATTCCTTTATCATTCACGATTTTGTTTCTATATCATACTTATTTAAACATTATTTCATAACTTCTCTATAACTTTCCCTTATTTTTATTTCTTATTAAACGCTTATTCATCCTTCTTCATTCATAGCGTTTTCTTTTCTCCACGAATTTCGTATTTCTGTTTATTCTTGGCTGCGTGGTCCGTGACAGTCGCTGTGATCGGAAAATCGGAGCGATTGAGCCATCGGAACCTGCGTTCAACACTGGGAATTACGCGGTCAGTGGGTCGGACAGGTCGGGAGCGTGCTCTCGTCGGATCCAAATGCACCCGGGTTCATGCAGACGGGATGCGGAGAGCGCGGATACGAAGGTCGGACGACGGATGGCAATGTCGGATTTGAGTGGACGTTCTTCTTTAAGTCATGCACTAACATGTCTCCACTCCCACCAAAACGTCAGTAGTTATGATTAACATGCTTGATCTAATCATTGTCACTCTTTCCCTGCTCTCGGATATCATGTCAAATGCATTGTTCAGTCATTATTCACTCATTCTTCTACAACGGCAGTCTACTGTCTACACGGTAGATTACCTATGCTCTTCCACGATATGCGTATAGTAATTTTGGTTATTCTTGAGACTCTTGTTTTAGAATGAACAGGGTGCGTATTTTTGAGACTGTCATTTGAGACTCCCACTTGACTCTCTTGATTTCCGCATCGTCTCGTAGCATGGCCGGGAGCTCCTCGTTTAGAATGCCTAGTCCGACAGAGTCCTCCCCGCACCCTGAGACCGCCACGGATGTTTTGCAGTGGCTGCTTGTAACCCGCGTGATGCACGAGATTAGAGATTTCCGGTATTTACCAGATCACCAGGATATTGTGAGGTCTTTGTTGAATACTTCTCGTGATTTCCAGTGGACGCCCATTATGCAGGAGCAGTTCACCAACGTCAACAATGTGTTGAACTACACTTGGGTGCGACGGAGTTTACTCGCTGCCGGAGCTGCGAACTCGGGAGATCAAACTGCACACGGCTCGGCTCACGCGCAGAGCGGAACTCCCACGAACTCGCAGACCGGATCACCCAGAAGCCCGCATCGCGAGACGGACATCTCCGCTCCAATCCGACCGGACATATCTTCTCGGACTCTCGCCGGGGGTGGCCGAGTCGCACGGCATCGCAGAAGTCGGGAACGCCGGCTTAGTCGCGATTACGAAGGTATGCGTCCTCAACCCCCTGCTTTTCGCGGATCCACGACGCCCCGGCGCGTCACTCGCGACCAGGGAACGCAGACCGATTTCGTGGATCTTCTGTCGGAGCCGGAATGTACGTGTAACTATTAATCCATTTGTAACTGGACACTACGGAGCCATATGAAGTGGAACAGTTTACGGGCTTATTAGAATGGAGCGGGTATTTGCTCAATGGAAGGGGTGGTCCTGCATTCGAACGAACAATTTTGTTGGAGTATGAATCCGCCAGCGATGCAATGCAACTTCCTTTGAACCCGCCTCTTTTGAGGGCAAGCTGGAGCTGCGGTGCATAATGAGCTTTGCAGTTTTTAAGCTCCATTTTGAGAACTTTTCTTCACTGTAACTTACGTCTCACAGATCCCTTTTTTGCAGTTCCTATTTTTGATTTACGGAAAGTGATCCTGGGTTGGATTACTCGGCTTTTCTAATCCTGCACGAACCTTTGCTAGACATGTTGTTACTATCAGTTTATGTGCCATTTTACTATGTATAAAACAGTGCTCTGGCAACGTCCAATAAAGTCCCAATTTCGTAAGATTCTCGTCCAATGGAATTGGCGGCGTGCATTAAATCTCGGATCATTCATTGTCGTGATATGGAGTCCGCGTTGCGTTATGGAAATCTGGCTCTGACGGCTGTCATGTGCCTGCCTTACCCCTAATTAGTTTTTGCGTATGTTGTGTATCCTCTTCATGTACGATACTGGTGTTCTAGCCAGGGCAATGCGTGATAGACTCTTGCATGCGGGCTTGTAATCTATCTTTTGCAATGGAATTCCTTTGCGTCAAAAAAAAAATAAAATCTTGCATGCAACCTCCACCTGTATGGTTCCTTCCTTTTTTTCTCGAACACGATTCTGAATGTGCAACTGTTCAGTAAGAACTCACTGTAGAGCCAATCATCACAGAGAACTTGTTAAACGATTAATCCAACATCTGGTCGGACACGTCCTTGCAATTCGAACTCATCCTCATCGTGATCCGTAACTATAAACTTCAGGAATACTTCCGAACTAGTGATAGTTTTGTACATGTACAATGCTGCAGTATCCTATCTTTTATATGAAAAGTCGTCCGACGAGGACCTCAACCCCCTCTTTGAGATGAAGTTTGCTCTTTGGCACAAAAAACATCCGAGAAAGATAATGAAAAAATAATAAGGAAAACTTTAATCGATAAAAAACCAAGCCGGATGGACGCAGCGGAACCCTGTCCCAGATGGCGTGATAATTGGGGAGCACCAAAGCTTGGAAGAGCGATACGACGGACGAGGTCGGACGAGGTCACTCTGGAACGTTCGCGCGTGTCCGCGATGCAGCGGACTACAATCCGGATTGTAGCGCAGACTGCGGACTGCAAGCCGGACTGACAATTACGAATCGGAATGCGGATCAGTAGTCGGACTGGACGTCGGATACCTGGGAACGTTGTGCACTTGACAGGGAGCCGGGGATGTGGAAGGGAGCGAGGAATGCAAAGGGGCAAGAGCAGGATGGGCAGTGGGTCGGGCGGGTGCGGAACGGAGAGGCGGACTCGTATAAATGCAAGTTCGGACGCACATTCGTTCTCCACACTTCTCAACTTTTGCGCCCAGACCGCTTGCCTCTCTCTGAGTGTGCGGGCGCGCGGGGTGCGGGGTGAGCGTGGGGTCCTTGTACGACCTGAATATTCTGTAAGTACTAAATTGACCCTATTCGTGTGCTCTGTCACATTATATACTTAATGTTAATTTTTTCCCCTGAACCCAGCATATGCGAAGTGTCCGTTTAGGGTTTAAGAGTAATCGTATCAGGATCTAACCAAGATACTGTGAGCAGGTCCGAAGTTCGCAGCACGAGGATGTCCACCGGATCGGGCACTCCCTCTAGGAGGAGGCCGAGCAGACCGGGCGGAGATGAGTCCGCCGGCGGATCGCAGTCCGCCAGTGGTTCCGGG
Organism: Ceratodon purpureus; assembly: GCA_014871385.1. Classification (NCBI taxonomy): domain Eukaryota; kingdom Viridiplantae; phylum Streptophyta; class Bryopsida; order Pseudoditrichales; family Ditrichaceae; genus Ceratodon; species Ceratodon purpureus. The sequence goes on from CM026425.1 coordinate 19,265,088, forward strand.
AAGAGAGCCCGCAAAGAACTGGATTTGCAGCTGGACGTTTTCCACAATAGAGCAATACTGGCTGCTAATGGCTGGGAGGAAGTGCCAGAGCCTTGGGACGCTGCGACGGCTATGCATTTTGTCGACTTTCCTCATTTCGATCGGCTTTGGCCAGATAGTTCGCACGCACAACACTGTAAGTCGAAGAACGAAAAATATGCATCCTTGACAGACGTGGACGTGAAGTGGAGATTCCTCTGCATTCTTCGGGCAATTTCCAATGAATCGAAGTGGCCCAAGAACAAGATCCCGAAGGCTATTCTTTCCCTGATGTATGCCGAGCATGTGTTGAAGAAGAAGGTCGACTGGTCTACCTTAAAGACTCCAGGCTCCACTTTCGGAGGTCTAGGAGAGAAATTGACAGCGAAGAAGCCGGTGCACATACCTTATATAGATGTGCCCGAATGGTTCAAGCGTAATCCCTCCCTCGTTGAAGATCCAGGGGGTCCGATACCGACAGACAGGGAACCGTCGAGGGCCGGGAGACCACTGCAACGCACAATACAGAATGCCACGTACGAGGATCAGATGGCTGGCATGCTCGGATCCGATTGGCAGGGAAGTGAGTCGGACCCCATCATTGGCGGGAGTGCGGGAGAAGGGTCGGGCGCGGCGACTGCATCCCATGCGAGGGACGGGGGGAACGATCGGACGGGATCGGCATGGCGACCATCCGAGGCAGGTGAGGAGAGTTCCGGGCCTGATGTGGCTATGGTCGGATTGGAAGAAATCGTCAACGCGACAGTAGCCTCCTTTTCTGGAGCTGACATAGACCTTGACATGGCGCACGGTGGAACGGAGAGCGCGAATCCGGGTTTAGGTAAGTCGGACGAGGGTTTGGGTGCGTCGGACGAGGGTCTGGGTGCGTCGGACGTGGGTTTAGGTGGGTCGGACCACAGATTCGATGGGAGAATCGCTCCGACGACCTCACGGGATTGGCGGATGCCCGGCTCGGAACACGGGTTATTCGGACGAGGTGCGACAACTAGCACTGCCCATCACGATCCTCCTCAACCGAGAGGTGCAGCAAACGTTGTATTGGGAGCAGACCCGGTAATGCGGCGTCTGCTAGAGGAAGTTTTTGCCAAACATGACGCGGACGTTCGGGAGTTAAAAAGCAACAATAGGTGGTTTGGAACTGAAGATAGAGGCTCTTCGCGTGTCCGACAGCGGGGACCAGATGGCGAGAACATCGGACACAGAGTTGATGCGAGAAAGGGACGAGGCGCTGAGATCCGCTGAGAGAGCGGAGGCACGGGCTAATGCATGGGAAAAGGATATGAAAGCCTCCATGTACGCAGCGAAAACGGCCGAGGACCTGACCACGCAGTTAAATGGCCAACTCACGGACGCTGAGGAACGCATAATTGCGTTGGAAACGGAAATGAGGGAGATGAGCGTCCGACTCGAAGATGCGGAAAAGCGAGCAATAGCGGCGGAAGCCACATCCACGGAGCGGGCTGTCCGACTAGAGGAATCCGAGATACGTGCGAAGGCAATGGAAGACGAATGTTGGAGACTATCTCGCCAACTGGAGGAGGAGAAGAAGAACACATCGAAGCAAGGAGAGATAATCCTGCGACTGGAGTCCAAAATGGAAGATAATAAGAATAAGGCTTCGGACGCAATAGCTTTGGCAAAGAAAACACAGGAAGAACTAAACGAGCTCCGGGAAGTCGCTACGACGAGCGACAACTTGATACATGCGGAGGCAGAGGCGGAGAAAGAAGCAAACAATGCCAAGGTGGTGGAATTGGAGACAGAGAACCTGCGACTACTAGAGGAGGTAACACGGCTTGGGAAGGCCACTGGCGCTGTGAATGAAGGTAATGCCACCGATGATCCAATCCAAGGCTGGTCCGAGTCATTAACTCAGGAGCAGAAGGCATTACTTGTGGGTGCGCTCCAAAAAACAGAGGATATGTACATGATCGCTATACTTGCATTAGCGGGGCGACTTCAGTACGAGAAGGAATTCGAGGCAATTCAGAAAGAGTGGACGGAGAATGGACGATTGCGACACTTGCTCCTCACCTCCTGGCCGCCTTTACAGACGATGTACCCTCCGGAATGGGAGGACAGTCCGGGGATGCGGTCCGGCACGGGCAGCATTCAATGGGAGAATGTTGCTGAGATTGATCATCACTGGAAGCGGGATCAGAAATGGGGGATGGGCAAGACCAAAGAGCTGCGGGAGGCGCTGACTTGGCCCGTCCCGCACGAAATGACAAAGGACGGAACCAATTGCATCGTGTGCTTTAATCCTTTTGGCCCGGAGGGGTGCTACCAACTGGGGACGTGCAAACATGAATTTCACCCATATTGTTTAATCCCGATGATGATAAGAAGACGTGCGTGTCCAATCTGCTCAGCCCCTCTCCATCCTCGCCTGTATTTGACATTCGGATTGAGGGATTTCATGCCTAGGGGCTGGGCGTACGATCCAAGGGAGTTCCCACAGGACTATCCGCTCGGGACTTTCGAGGAAAAACCAATGGAGTGGGTCTGGCAACTACACACGTCGCAGCTCGAGATGTGGTACCAATTTCAGCCTACGGACTTGCTAAAGAGACCGAAGACCATTATGCAAGCGGCCGATTTGTTGTACCCAGGGAAGCCTGTCGATAGTGGAATCAGGCAATACTTTTACCAGATGTGCAAACACTACTGGGAGAGTAGAAAGGGCCAGCTGGTTCCAGGGGACAATCCAAATCCAGTGAATTCACAAGGATTATCTGCGACATCTTCCGACGTATTGGCAGGATTTCCGGGAGGATATAGGGATGCTAACGAAACAGAGGAGATGGCTTACGAACAGGGTTACCACACGATGCGGCTAGAGATTCTCGCTTTAGAAGAATTGTTATGCAAAACTCTCCCCGCTACCAAGAGGTGGCTGGATAAGAAAGGACCGAGGCCCAAGCGGAAGGAGCCATCATGTCGTCAACGCTTGTTATCGAGTGGTGCTTCGACTTCAGGAACTTCAGGGGTCACACCAAGGAGCGCGACACCGCCGGGGAATTCCACGAGGAACGCGTCACGAACCCGTTTGAACCCAAGCCAGTCGGCACCTCCCTCCAGAGTCCCGACACCGCCGATTCCGCCGTCCGAGGGCCCAACGCAACCTGGCCACAATAGTGCAGCGTCCGGATCAGGTGATACATTGCAATTAGACGATTCGGAGTGAGATGAACTCCTAGAACTGTATAGAGTGATAACCATTAACAATGTTTTATTTTCTTTCATAACTATAGTAACCATTGCATAAACATAACTTCATTTGGCTTTTTCCTTTCCCGAAGACTCACCTAGAGTCACCAACGCCTAAGTCTGGATATATGCCATATAAAGAGTATCATCCCTTCAGTCCGCGCATGCGACCGAGTCCGAGTCCGCCCATGCGTCCGAGTCCGAATCCGCCCGTGCGTCCGGGTCCGAGTCCGCCCATGCGTCCGAGTACGCATGGTGCAATCACCGATCGACCCATCCGTTCGCATCATAAGATCGCGAGCCCATGCGGACATAGCAACCCCCCCGTCCGACGACCCGCCTCGTCCGCATTCACAGTCCGCCAAGTCCGACTGTGCGATCCGACCAACCCGCTAACCCTAATTCGCTCACAGGCCTAGATCCTACGTCTGCCACCCGACCGATCCCTTCCAAGGGTGATCGCCAAGCAATCAGTTATCGTCCCAGATCAATGATCTTCCTCGTCTCCTATATAAAGGTGTCCCTTTATTTTCCGCTCACTTTCCCATCCTCTCTAGGCCTCTCGTTGGGATCCGAGACTCTGTTGCGTCCGTCGGGACAGCGGCAGTGCGCGGGTCCGGAGGGTCAGTAGAGTACGGGACCGATTTCAGAGACAAACCCTTGCTAATTTATATCAGGGTTCTGAACTGACTCGCCTACCGAAAAACCAATTGCTGATTGTTCTGTTTTCTTCTTTTCCAGGGTACCATGGCAAACGAGAGTGGACGAATACATCAGGAATGGCGATCCGACGGGAGCCCCATCGGAGCACTCGGGGTGGGCGGGGGTCGTGGCGGAGAGAGAACCAGGTTTAATCAGGAATTCACCCCGATGGAAAACCTCGGAGGAGGCCACTTGCAGCGAGCGCGGGGAACGCGGAGTGGCCATGGTTCCCGGAGTCACGGCTCTCGTACAACCGATGTTTTCCGCGGCGTGGCTCTCTGGGGGGCGACACGGTGCGATAGAGAGCCACGCCGCGGAAAACATCGGCAGCCAAGGCACTAGGTCTGGTCCAGCGAGCTCGGGAAGTTCTAGCGGAGTACAAGCACCCGCCATGGAAATCGTCCCGCCACCTAAACCACTACCTAGGGTATTGTAGACATCGGCACCGTCCGACCAGTGTCCGCCGTCTACTGAAGAGCGTAGGGGAAGTAAGCGGGCAGGGGGGTCGCAAGGAACGGAGTCCGGGTCGACCGCGTCCGGTTCTGAGGTTAGGAAGCACAAGCATCGGAAGAAGGTAGCCGCATGTGACCAGCATTCCACGGAGGCTAGGCTTTGCTGTAGAAAGATAATCCTGGACTGGTTTGCAAGCCACGACATGCCATACTTGGAGAGTACATTCTTGATTGATGGTCCGGCGGGACTCGAGAAAGCTTCGAATGCTCTGAGGTTACTACTGCAGGAGGGCATGGCGGGGGATGAGTTCCAGGAGGATAGAGGGAAGAGTAATTGGGGACAGTGGATCGAGGAACAGGTGCAGGAGGCATTGTTCAATTCGACAGTGCCATTTAACATGTTGTGTGGACCTGGTTCGGGATGTAGTGGGGGAAACTCCGAGCTCCTACAGAAGCTGGAGAATTGGAAAAGAGGTGCTATCCTCGCGAAGGGGAAGGGAAGGACTACACTGCCGAAGTTTGTCGGGAGAGCTCTGGCCGACGACATCGCTTCTCGGGACAGAAACGGTCTGAAGTGGCTACCGAAGGGTTCTTACGCCATCCCCGTAGACGAAAATAGTTTTCAGGGTTCGTTTGGAATCGTGCGAAGGGTGCGAATTGCAGAGGCATGTTTCATCCCGGAGTGGCTTCATTTTGCAGGGAAGACCATGAAGGTGACTGACTTCAAGACAAGTCGCGATCAACGCTCTATCGAGGCAATGTCATGTCCAGTTGATCACCCTGGTGTGATTAAGCTGCAATACCTAAACCGGAAGACGCTAGAGTCGTACTCGCTATGGTGGAACGGAGGCTCGTTGAAGAACATGCGTGCGTTCGATTTGAAATTTGGGGAAACCCATGAAATGGAACTCCTCAAAGACGCAGGTCTGGACTTCGAGGCCCGGAAGAAGCTGGTCGTTTACCGAAAAAATCGAGCTCACTTGGCCTGGGCTCTCATGTGCATTGTGGATGTGGTACACGGCAAGGAAGTGCTACACTGCGGCCTGCACCCTAATGTAGCACGACGTGGTATACGTATTCCTCCGGAAGGCACTTAATTCACACTAACTACCCTCCAAAGTAAACCACCCCGTGTTCGTTCCCACGAAGACCTATAGTTTTCTTTCTTTTAGACTTTAACGGAAATCACCACCAGTGTCCGACCGTACTCCGTCTTACAGACGGTTGGACGAATCCGGTAGTTTTTGCCTCGTTCCTATTTTCCGGCTTTTTAGACTAGTGGCCGGTTCCCACTGATCCGTCTATCCTTTAAAGTGGCTGGATTTTCCACCGTCCCGTAACTTAAAGTGGCTGGACACCCCACTGTTCCTATCTACCACCCGAGAAGTGGGGTAATAATCCTTCCGTACGGCTAGGGACCGGTCCGGATAACTACTCAGTGCCGGTTACGGATACGGAAATCATACTACAATGACATCACCTTACGGCTGCGCAGTATTCTACTATACTATCTCCCTTCCGGATTGGTTCGCAGTAGGACATCCGGCTTTTTTCCCATCTACAGGAAGCGACCGGTCCGTTTCCGGATCCCGGTGTACACACGGCTCTCCGTGTCCTTGAGACTACCAGCCCTGCTGCAATACGTCTCTCCTTCCCTACGGGCTCCTTCCGGGCCTGGAAACCGTCAACACTCGACGCTTGACACCTCCCCAGTCTCTCCGGGCGCTCTCCTGACCTTCCTACTGTTCAACACTCCTCCGGAACACTACTGAAGACAATAGAACCACAAACCATACGGCAACGGACCCGTCAGCAGCCGGTTGACACAACAAATCCAAAAGTATATTCTCAATTGCAACAACAAAACGGCGTACAAAAACAAGGCCCCGGCCTTGGAAAAACGTCTATCTTAAATACTAAAACCTATCGGTTCCTAAAGCGACCAAGTGGCCCACCGAGATCCAGAAATTCCGGATCTTGGATCCGGGAATCCCGGACCGGTGGCCGCCTTCTATTCCTAGTTACTGCCGTTATCTATCCGGATTGGCAGCCGGGTGCACTGGAGCCCCATCGTTAGTCGCTGCCATTTTATCCGGTCCTTATCCTAAACCCTACTCCTTGTGCTTATCGAGCCGGGGACTGTGCCGGGTTCCGTCCAACCGTTCCTTCCTCTGTACCCGCTTCAGTTTCTTCAACGGGGGGTCTTCTTCCGGAGCCGCAGATGCTGACGGTTCACTGGACTTCCGGGATCGTTCTGCTTGAGCTGCCGGGGATGGAGATCGTGCCGCCACCGGAACTGCGCTGAGATCCACCTGGAGCGTTTCCGGAGATCCCTGTACCGGTATAAAATCTAACGGTGGTGGTCTCTGGTCCGGTTCCAAGGGAATGTTTCCGGGGCTAACAGTCTCGACTCCATCCAAGTTGGGTAGAGTGTGCAGACTGCTCAAGGTGTCCGGAATAGGATCCTCCAGCGGGTGTCCTATCTCCTGTTGGGCGGGCCGGATGGCCGACCGTATCGGAGAGGCTGGAGGTGGCACCGGTGCCGGTTCCCTGGTTGGGGACGGTGGTCTGGGATCCTCTTGATTTGCCGGTGGCCCTGATGACGGACCGGCCTCTGCGTAACCGAGGATTTCCACCAGGTTCTTCATCATCGTCCATGTGTCTCTCATCACCTGCGTCCGGTCGTGCATGAACTTTATAATATTCTTCGTAGTCGGATCCGGTTGACGGGTCAGGAAAGCTTGGTAAACGGCGCACTGATTGGCCACATCTACCGGAAGAGCTAGAGTGGCCTTGATCTCGGCGACCGACCGGATGGCCTCGACTGCCCGCTCACGGGCGTCATTGAAATCCTTCCGGGCATCACGCACCTCCTCCTCGAGCTTCCGATTCGTCTCCCGGTACTTCGCCAGCCGGTCCATGTGCTTCTCCTGGAGACCGGCCAAGTCCCGCTGCTTGCGAAGAATGTTCAGGCAACCCTCCAACCGGTCCGAACCCGTAAGGATCATTACCTCCCTAGCCAACCGGCCCTCCGCCTTCCTAGTCGACTGTAAGAACCGGGCATATGTCGTTGCCTGCTCCGATAGGTTAACTAAGTCCTGGTACGGATCTCCGGTGTGCTCCGGTGGTCCGGTGGGCTGTTGGATCTCCGTGTTCAGGGTTCGCTTGGCCGGTGCGGGAGTCCGAGGTGATCCGGATGGCTGTCCTTTTTCCGGGCTAGGACGGGGTCTCTTAGCCGGCGTGGGGGAGACCTCAATAACATCATCCTCGTCGTCCTGGTCGGACACTTCTTCCGGCTCAGCGAACTGCTGATAGCTTAAGAGCATATCGTACTCCCGGACCTCTTCAGCAGTCAACAGTCCCTTAGTACGGTAGAGGTGAATGAGGAAAGACGGAAGGCAGGTGGCCTGCTTCTTGGTCTTCCGGAGATTGGCCACCTGTCGGTCGACTATCGTCTTCATCATGACCCCCCAGTCCACCGTGAATTCACCGATCATGGCCCCAATGAAAACGGACGCCCACTTGTTGGTGATCCGTTTGGGCTTTTCCGGGTGGAAGATAGGGTTCATAAACCCTACCACTCTCCGGGCCTCCGGATCCGCAATGTCATCCACCACCCATCCTTCTCTCGGGTCTCCGGTCCCCTTGAGATACTGATGTACGAAGTCCCGGGGCTCCGGCGTCGAGACCTCGCCGCCGGAGTTCTTGAAACCATACGTCTCCCTCCAGAGTTGTGCCGACCACTTATCCGGCTCTCCCCGGATGGTTCCTCGATTCTCAGGATCCTTGACGAGGATCTCCTGGGCCGGAAGGGCAAACTTCCAACCCCATGCCTTGTCCAGTAGGACCTCACAACCCATAGACTCTAAGGCGGTCCGGAGGAGCTCCTTCTCCTTCTCTCCGGCCGGTATCAACGGCATTACCCGTTGTACCCTGAACGACTGTCCTTCCGCCGCCGGTTCCTTCCCTTTCCTACCCATTCTGCTAAGTCCTCCTCTCCGTCACTCCGGTAACACCTGCACGCACGATCCTCACCACAATCTCTCGCCTAACGGAAACACTTCCGTCTCACCGTCTCTCTCCTACCGTCTAACCCTAACTGCGCCCACCGCCTTAGAGCGCAAGGACCCGTCGTGCCACAAAATGACAAAGAGAAAGGAAGAGCATGGCGGTCCTTCCTCCTTTTATACCTGCCCTCGCGCCCACCCGTTCGTAGCTCATCATGACGGACGGTCGTAGCCCCTCATTATTGGACGGTCGCGACCGGCGGCGCTTTAATGGTTGCAGCCATTATCCCCGTGTGCGTTGTACCGTTTGGCGGCTATCCTTAAGTCTGCCGGGTCAGGGCTCTGTCATATGGGCTGTACCCGTCTCTCCTCCACCGCAGACGACCGGATCTCACCCGGCTGGCCTTCCGGTCACTTATTTATTCAGCCGACCGGCTTAACCGGTTGTTTTACTTATAGGCTTAGGACTTCCGTATTTCTAACATAAATTTTTTAATTTTTTTATCATTTTCCTACCGGAATTAGTATTCCGGTGTGTCATCCGTGGAAATCACTTTCCACATTACCCCTTTTTCACCCGTGAGCGTCCTCGCGAACGTCATCCGGTCTGTACAGTTTGACCCGGGATCCATTCACCCTAGTATCCATTGGATATCCTTCTAGGTCTGAAAGTTGTAATGACCCATTGGAATAAATCTTATCAACCCGGAACGGTCCCATCCAGCGAGTATGTAACTTACCCGGAAAATTCTTGTACCGGCTGTCATAGACTAGAACCAATCCTCCTTCTTCGATTCCTTTATCCGTTGTGATTCGCTTGTCATACACTTCCTTCCTTTTGGCTTGGACCTCCTTTGTCCGTTCCAATGCCTCCATCCGGTCTTCCTCCATCCGGTCGATGACCTGTAGACGGTCGTCGAGTGCATCCGTTTTATCTCCGTGGTTGGCTGCGAGTACCCTCAACGTCTCTACTTCCGTCTCGATGGACTGAAGTACCTCCTGTCCGTATACCAGATAATACGGAGTCCGTCCGGTTGTACTCTTGTGTGCCGTGTTGTACGCATAGACCGCCGATGTCAGTTTCCGGTCCCAGTCCGTCTTATGTGAGGTCACCACCTTGGTCAGAATCTTACAGATTATTCCGTTGGCACGTTCCGTCAATCCGTTCGCCTTAGGATTGTACGGTGTGGTCTTCCGGTGTTTGACCTCGTACTGGTTGGTCAGACCGGCCACCACTTCGTTCAGGAAATGTGTTCCCCGGTCGCTCACTATTTCCAACGGATGGCCAAATCGCATCATTATCCTTTCGAATATGAACCGGGCGGATGTCTCGGCATCATTCTTCCGGGTGGCTCTGGCTTCTACCCACTTCGTGGCGTAGTCCGTCGCCAAAATGATGTACCGGTGCCTCTGAGTGCCTACCGGTTGAATTGGCCCAATAAAATCCACTCCCCATTTTTCAAACGGTGCTAGTGGAACAATGGGAGTTAACGGCCAGTGATGCCGTACGGCCGGAGCTCCTATCCGTTGGCAGGGATCGCATTCTTTTATGAATTGATGAACATCCCGGTGAAGGTGTGGCCACCAGTATCCGGCCTCGCGGATCTTCTGTACGGTGATGACGGATGCATAGTGTCCTCCGGCCGGTCCATCATGCAAAGCCCGGATGACCTTCCGGCGATAGATGGGTTCTAGGCAGCGTCGGAGTTTTTCATCCGCCCCTAGTTTGAAAAGCAATTCTCCGACGAGGAAGTACGGTGCCACCCGGTGCTGAAACACACTCTTCTCCTCCCTACTCAGTCCTTCCGGATACCTCTGAGTCTGGAGATAGTTCTTAATCCGCTGAAGATCCTGGTCCTCCCCTTCGTCCTCCTGAATTCGGTAGACGGAAGACGTACCTCCTACGACCGGAAGGTCGCGGGGGTCCGGTATATCCTGTATACTGGTACCAACCGGGTATTCTTCCGGGAATTCATCCGGGAACTCTGAAGATATCTCCTCCTTGCTCTCCTTCCCCCGTTGTCGCGACAAATAATCTGCATTGAGGTTAGACTTCCCGGATTTGACAATAACTTCGTAGTTGAACTCCTGAAGAAGTAATATCCACCGGGCCAACCTTCCGGACAGATCCGGTTTGTTGACTAGATACTTCAGCGAGTCATGATCCGTATGGAAGATGACTTTATACCCCAATAGGTAATGGCGAAATTTCTTGCACGCATAAATGACGGCTAGAGCCTCCCGTTCGGTTGTCGTATAATTCTTCTCGGCCGGATTCATCTGCCGGCTGGCATAATAGATGGGTCGTTCCCGGCCCTCGTCATCCAATTGCCATAGGATAGCTCCCACACACCAACCGGATGCATCCAAAGTGACATGAAAAGATTTCGACCAATCCGGTGGGGCTAGTATAGGGGCTGTGACCAACCGTCTCTTCAGTTCTTCAAAAGCCTGTTGACGGATTTCCGTCCAGAGGTACTCTTCTTCCTTCTTGAGCAGCTCCGTTAGTGGCATGGCCAACCGGGCATAATTCTCAATGAACCTCCGGTAGTATCCCACACACCCCAGAAATCCTCTGAGTTCCCGGAGGTTGGTGGGGGCAAGAAGGGCCAACATGACTATTACTTTTGCGACATCCACTGCTATTCCCTTCCGGCTGACTATGTGTCCGAGCAACAGTCCGGCTAACATACCGAAAAAACACTTGCCCGGATGGAGCTTGAGTTTAGTCTCCCGGCATCGCTGGAACGTTTTCCGGAGGTAGTCCAGATGTTCCACCCACCGGCTGAACACCGCAAAGTCGTCAATGAAAACTTCCAGGAAATGTTTTAAGAAATCCTGAAATATGTCCATCATCAACCGTTGAAACGTCCCGGGAGCATTGCACAATCCGAAAGGCATCCGGTTGAAAGCGTAGGTACCCCAATCGGTGGTAAAAGTAGTTTTCAGTTGGTCCTCCTTCCGGATGGACACCTGATTGTATCCGGAAAACCCATCTAGAAAACTGAAGCATTCCTGACCGGCCACGTGATCGAGCACCATGTCGATGAAGGGTAAAGGGAAATGATCCTTCTTCGTGGCTGCATTCAGCTTCCGGAAATCCTGACATACCCGGATTTTGACTTTACCATCCGGACCCGTTTTCTTTGGTACTACTACAATCGGTGACACCCACTCGGAGTTATTCACTGGGTAAATAAAACCGGCTTCCAGCAGTTTATCTAGTTCCTCCTTCACCATCATGGAGTACTTTGGGTTGAGCCGGTACTGCCTTTGGCGAACCGGAACCGCTCCCTCCATTAGGTCGATGTGATGTTCACCCAATTCCGGCGGTATACCCACCAGATCCGATGGAAGCCAGGCGAAGACGTCATCATATTCCGTAAGCAGTTCCAAATACTGTGCCCGCTCCCGGTCCGTCAGTCCTTTTCCCAAATAGAACGTCCTACCGGTTTCCGTCTTCACTGCTTCGTAATCTTCCGGTGCTACCACATTCTTGACCGGTTCGCTAGCATCCGTTTCTACGGACCCCGGAAGGGTTGACCAGGGTAAGTCACTGGTCCTTGACCCGGATATCCCTGTTTTGATTATCCCATCTGCGAACTGTCCTTTAATCCATTCGGAGGTCAACGGAACGCTTGCTTCTCCTAGGGCCCTGTCATCGTCCTTCCTGCCTTCCGGTGGTCGGTTCGGCACTTCGGTTCCATCCGGCTTCTGTTCAGGTACCGGGTTACGGAATCCCAGATCTTCTTCTGATACCTCCCGGAATTCTTGTACATGATATGACTGCAGGGAATCCGAGTTTTCTAAACTGGTCCAATCGGAAGTGTAACCATCCGTCTCACTTGTTTCCCCCAGATGGAGCTCCGGTTTCCACGATAGCAAAACAGCCGGATCCCCGAAAGTAAAAGCCTTCTTCGCCCAATTTACCTTGACTCCGGCTAGATATAGCCACGGCCGTCCGAGTAACAGTGGAAACGGATTTCCTTCCTCCACCCGGATAACCAAATAGTTGAGCGGGTAAGTGAGTCCGGAAATCTTTGTCGGTACTGCCGACAGTTTTCCCACTGGTACTACTCGAGACTGGTCTGCCATCCGTAGAGTCTGATTGGTAGGCTCAAAGACAGTGTACCCTAAATCATTGGCCGTACTCTCCAGTAGTAGATTTACTCCGGATCCTCCATCTACCGGTACCTTCTGGATAAGGCATCCGTCGATCTCCACAGCTATTTCCGGAGCCCCGAAATCCTCCATCTCGGCAAAATTAACTGCGACGGAAGGCAGCTTAATCTTCCGTTTACGGGTCCGGATTAAGCCGGACTTAACCTGCTTCTGATAATTAGGATTATCATGTAACAGTTGTCCTATGGTGACATTGGCCGGCTGGGCCTGAATATCCTGGAGGATGTCGTACCTGTCGGCTTTCGCCCGGACCTCCGGTTGGATAATTTCCGGAATCTCGCTGAATGTCACCTTCCGGCCCTCCTGTACTTGAGGTAACCCAGCAATTACCTCCGGTCCAATGTCCGGCATAGTTGGTAGGGTCTTGACCCCTTTTTCAACCGGGACCGTCTCCGGGGGCACCTCCTTCTCTGATTCCCCGGAAGTTTCTGAAGATTCCGGTCGGCTACTCTCTTTCCTCTGTGACCGGGTCCGAACACCAGACTTCCTCCTTTTCTTTTCTGAATCCTGTCTCCGGGTGGAACTACGCGAACTGACCTGATGGATACCCACGCCGGTCTCTCCTCGTGGTTCCACCGGTAACCGTCAATTTGGCGGATTCTCTACCCCGTCTTTGTGACCGTAGTTGAGTCCGGTACGCTCCCGGGGAGGTTCTTCCACTTGCTTATAGATAGCCCTAGGTCTAACCGGTTGTTGACATTGGGGTGACTTATGGCCGTACTGACCACAGTTTTGACACGGAAGTTCCAACGGTGCGCCTTGACCTCCTCGGTGTGGACAATTGTTAGCATAATGACCGGCTTCTCCACAAATATAACAGCATCCAAACTGCCGTTCCACCGAGACAGGTGGTCGTGCCGGCGGGGCCGGATGTCCACCGGATGGATAGCCCATTCCGGGTCGCGGTCTGATAACCGGCTGCATCATCCGTCCACGGCCATAGGCCGGGTTTACCTGGTAAACCGGTAGCATCTCCACTTCTTCCTCTTCATAAGCAGGTTCCGCAAAGAATATTGACCCCTCTTCATCCACAAACTGCACTCTCTTGGGCGCTCCGTGTGGGCATTCCCGGTTGTAATGTCCCGGCTTTCCGCAGTTGGTGCACCACACATTGTTCCGGACGGTGGGCAGCGCTTTCCGTGCTTTCTTCTCTTCCGCCATCTGGACTTTGAGTTCTTCAATGCTGTTCACCAGATCTTTGATCATCCGTTTCTCCGATGGGTATTCCTCCTTTACTCGGACTATCGTCCGTTCTTTGTCCTTCCGGTAGCCCTTGCTACCTGACGCCTTCCGTCGTGAGCGGTCCTCCTCACTGCTGCTGCTTCCGGTTTCCGAGCTATCTTCGGAGCTGGATCCACTGGATTCTGAACTAGAATCCCGGCTCCTCCGGACCTTTCTGAGACGTCTAGAGCTCTTCCCTGCCTTACGGTACTGCCGTATGGACTGCTTGGAGTTTTCATAGTTCTGGGCGGCCTCCATGGCCTCCGGTAAAGTCTGTGGCCGGGTCTGCCTTACTTGGAATCCCATCCGGTCGGGTAACCCAGCAACGTACCATTCTACCTGGATACTGTTTGCAATTCCGGGACTTAGTTTATGAATTAAACTCCTAACCCTCTGTCCGTACCGGCGGACTGACTCTTCCGGCTCCATCCGGATTTTACTAAGTTTTCCCAATGTGCGGGCTTCTCCTCCTACCTCCCGGAAGGCCCTCCGGAAGGCATCGGATAGCAAACCCCAACTCCTTCGCACGTTGTCCGGTTCCTCTTGGTACCACTGGAGGGCCTCCTTCTTGAGTAATCCCTGGAACAACCGTAACTTGATTGCTTCGTCCTCTTGGTTGGCAGCAGCCGTGGCGTTGAACTCGCTTAGCCATTCGTCCACGTCCTCCCGGCCATCGCCCCTGAACTTCCGATACTTCAGTCTGGAGAACGTCCGGGCCATAGGAAGACCCGCTACCGGTCCTCCGGTCACCGGCCCGGGTGGTACTGTCCCACCCTGACCTCCGGATCCGGAAGTCCCGGCTATCTCTTGATCTGTGTCTTCAATGGATTCTGCTCTAGTAGTGACGAATGGTCTGGCTTCCGTCTCCTGATCACCCTTCTTCTTTCTACTAGACCTCCGTACTCCTTCCGGCTCAGAATTCGGATTCATGCGTTTCCTACAACCTGACTTGGGTTAGTGACAACCGTAGAAATCCGGAGAAAGAAAATCATATAGATCCCCGGCAGCGGCGCCAAAAATCACATGTAGCACGACGTGGTATACGTATTCCTCCGGAAGGCACTTAATTCACACTAACTACCCTCCAAAGTAAACCACCCCGTGTTCGTTCCCACGAAGACCTATAGTTTTCTTTCTTTTAGACTTTAACGGAAATCACCACCAGTGTCCGACCGTACTCCGTCTTACAGACGGTTGGACGAATCCGGTAGTTTTTGCCTCGTTCCTATTTTCCGGCTTTTTAGACTAGTGGCCGGTTCCCACTGATCCGTCTATCCTTTAAAGTGGCTGGATTTTCCACCGTCCCGTAACTTAAAGTGGCTGGACACCCCACTGTTCCTATCTACCACCCGAGAAGTGGGGTAATAATCCTTCCGTACGGCTAGGGACCGGTCCGGATAACTACTCAGTGCCGGTTACGGATACGGAAATCATACTACAATGACATCACCTTACGGCTGCGCAGTATTCTACTATACTATCTCCCTTCCGGATTGGTTCGCAGTAGGACATCCGGCTTTTTTCCCATCTACAGGAAGCGACCGGTCCGTTTCCGGATCCCGGTGTACACACGGCTCTCCGTGTCCTTGAGACTACCAGCCCTGCTGCAATACGTCTCTCCTTCCCTACGGGCTCCTTCCGGGCCTGGAAACCGTCAACACTCGACGCTTGACACCTCCCCAGTCTCTCCGGGCGCTCTCCTGACCTTCCTACTGTTCAACACTCCTCCGGAACACTACTGAAGACAATAGAACCACAAACCATACGGCAACGGACCCGTCAGCAGCCGGTTGACACAACAAATCCAAAAGTATATTCTCAATTGCAACAACAAAACGGCGTACAAAAACAAGGCCCCGGCCTTGGAAAAACGTCTATCTTAAATACTAAAACCTATCGGTTCCTAAAGCGACCAAGTGGCCCACCGAGATCCAGAAATTCCGGATCTTGGATCCGGGAATCCCGGACCGGTGGCCGCCTTCTATTCCTAGTTACTGCCGTTATCTATCCGGATTGGCAGCCGGGTGCACTGGAGCCCCATCGTTAGTCGCTGCCATTTTATCCGGTCCTTATCCTAAACCCTACTCCTTGTGCTTATCGAGCCGGGGACTGTGCCGGGTTCCGTCCAACCGTTCCTTCCTCTGTACCCGCTTCAGTTTCTTCAACGGGGGGTCTTCTTCCGGAGCCGCAGATGCTGACGGTTCACTGGACTTCCGGGATCGTTCTGCTTGAGCTGCCGGGGATGGAGATCGTGCCGCCACCGGAACTGCGCTGAGATCCACCTGGAGCGTTTCCGGAGATCCCTGTACCGGTATAAAATCTAACGGTGGTGGTCTCTGGTCCGGTTCCAAGGGAATGTTTCCGGGGCTAACAGTCTCGACTCCATCCAAGTTGGGTAGAGTGTGCAGACTGCTCAAGGTGTCCGGAATAGGATCCTCCAGCGGGTGTCCTATCTCCTGTTGGGCGGGCCGGATGGCCGACCGTATCGGAGAGGCTGGAGGTGGCACCGGTGCCGGTTCCCTGGTTGGGGACGGTGGTCTGGGATCCTCTTGATTTGCCGGTGGCCCTGATGACGGACCGGCCTCTGCGTAACCGAGGATTTCCACCAGGTTCTTCATCATCGTCCATGTGTCTCTCATCACCTGCGTCCGGTCGTGCATGAACTTTATAATATTCTTCGTAGTCGGATCCGGTTGACGGGTCAGGAAAGCTTGGTAAACGGCGCACTGATTGGCCACATCTACCGGAAGAGCTAGAGTGGCCTTGATCTCGGCGACCGACCGGATGGCCTCGACTGCCCGCTCACGGGCGTCATTGAAATCCTTCCGGGCATCACGCACCTCCTCCTCGAGCTTCCGATTCGTCTCCCGGTACTTCGCCAGCCGGTCCATGTGCTTCTCCTGGAGACCGGCCAAGTCCCGCTGCTTGCGAAGAATGTTCAGGCAACCCTCCAACCGGTCCGAACCCGTAAGGATCATTACCTCCCTAGCCAACCGGCCCTCCGCCTTCCTAGTCGACTGTAAGAACCGGGCATATGTCGTTGCCTGCTCCGATAGGTTAACTAAGTCCTGGTACGGATCTCCGGTGTGCTCCGGTGGTCCGGTGGGCTGTTGGATCTCCGTGTTCAGGGTTCGCTTGGCCGGTGCGGGAGTCCGAGGTGATCCGGATGGCTGTCCTTTTTCCGGGCTAGGACGGGGTCTCTTAGCCGGCGTGGGGGAGACCTCAATAACATCATCCTCGTCGTCCTGGTCGGACACTTCTTCCGGCTCAGCGAACTGCTGATAGCTTAAGAGCATATCGTACTCCCGGACCTCTTCAGCAGTCAACAGTCCCTTAGTACGGTAGAGGTGAATGAGGAAAGACGGAAGGCAGGTGGCCTGCTTCTTGGTCTTCCGGAGATTGGCCACCTGTCGGTCGACTATCGTCTTCATCATGACCCCCCAGTCCACCGTGAATTCACCGATCATGGCCCCAATGAAAACGGACGCCCACTTGTTGGTGATCCGTTTGGGCTTTTCCGGGTGGAAGATAGGGTTCATAAACCCTACCACTCTCCGGGCCTCCGGATCCGCAATGTCATCCACCACCCATCCTTCTCTCGGGTCTCCGGTCCCCTTGAGATACTGATGTACGAAGTCCCGGGGCTCCGGCGTCGAGACCTCGCCGCCGGAGTTCTTGAAACCATACGTCTCCCTCCAGAGTTGTGCCGACCACTTATCCGGCTCTCCCCGGATGGTTCCTCGATTCTCAGGATCCTTGACGAGGATCTCCTGGGCCGGAAGGGCAAACTTCCAACCCCATGCCTTGTCCAGTAGGACCTCACAACCCATAGACTCTAAGGCGGTCCGGAGGAGCTCCTTCTCCTTCTCTCCGGCCGGTATCAACGGCATTACCCGTTGTACCCTGAACGACTGTCCTTCCGCCGCCGGTTCCTTCCCTTTCCTACCCATTCTGCTAAGTCCTCCTCTCCGTCACTCCGGTAACACCTGCACGCACGATCCTCACCACAATCTCTCGCCTAACGGAAACACTTCCGTCTCACCGTCTCTCTCCTACCGTCTAACCCTAACTGCGCCCACCGCCTTAGAGCGCAAGGACCCGTCGTGCCACAAAATGACAAAGAGAAAGGAAGAGCATGGCGGTCCTTCCTCCTTTTATACCTGCCCTCGCGCCCACCCGTTCGTAGCTCATCATGACGGACGGTCGTAGCCCCTCATTATTGGACGGTCGCGACCGGCGGCGCTTTAATGGTTGCAGCCATTATCCCCGTGTGCGTTGTACCGTTTGGCGGCTATCCTTAAGTCTGCCGGGTCAGGGCTCTGTCATATGGGCTGTACCCGTCTCTCCTCCACCGCAGACGACCGGATCTCACCCGGCTGGCCTTCCGGTCACTTATTTATTCAGCCGACCGGCTTAACCGGTTGTTTTACTTATAGGCTTAGGACTTCCGTATTTCTAACATAAATTTTTTAATTTTTTTATCATTTTCCTACCGGAATTAGTATTCCGGTGTGTCATCCGTGGAAATCACTTTCCACACCTAACAATGTCATGCTCCACTTTCCAACAGACCGCGACGGAGCTATTTTCATAGGTATATGTGACTGGGGAATGGCTTCTTTCATGCCCGAATCGGCCCCTTCGTACTACGGAGTACAGAGCGAAGACGCGATAAAGAAGCACATGGAAATGTACAGTTGTGCCGCTCCGGAGTTGTTCCATGTGCATGGCTCTAGAGGCTCATCCCAATCCCCACGTCGCATGGCAAAGCAGCACCCTCACACGTACAAATCAGAGTCCTATAGCATTGGAGTACTCGCAAGGCAGATTTACAACTCCGACTCGACATCGGTTCTATTTCAGCAGAACCGCGATCCTAACGGGGTTAAGATGCGCTTATAGCAGGGTTTAGACGAAATGACCCAGATCAACCCGGCTGCTAGACAAACCGTCACACACGTCGTGAGGACGTTGAAGTTACCACCTTACAATCTGCAAACACCGAATATGTGTTTCCGGGACACCCATTCATAAATCACATGTGAGTATGCAAAACTCCTTAGAAACGTTTTGTCCAACGCGCAAGTACCGCTTCTTAGTGGTCTGACAATTTGAATATAACTATATCATTCTGAACACCAGGGTCCGAGTTTGCATTCGCCCAGGTTAGGCGCATATGAGGTCATGTACCGTCTCTGAACAGATCAATTTGTAAATAGAGTTTGTTTGTCAAATTCCTGACCCCGAAGCCATGATAGAGTGATTGTAATTCCACAATATTGGGACCAGAGCCCTAAACACCCAACGTTTATTCCACGCCGGACCCTCTGAAAATGGTCCGGCGACGCGGACCACCCCCTTGCCCACTGCACCCGCGGATGGTGCCCGTTCACCTCGAATCCGTGCGATCCGACACCCTCCTGCAGTGACCACTGTCCGACATCTAGTCCGCCCACTCCGCGTACTCGTTGTGCCCGCTCTCCGATCCGTCTTACTGGCGTCCAAATCATGCCCGCTTACCAGTCCGCCCCAGCCGCGTCCGCATATCATTGCCTTCCGACTCTAAACCCCGATCCGCATCCGCCTGTCCGGCCTCAATCGTCCGCTACATTAAACCACTTCAGTCTTCAAACCTGGCGACGACATGGTTGTCATAATGGACCGACCGTCCGTTAGTCCGTTAGTCCGTCATGGTGACAAGACAGACCCCCGTGTCCGTCACGTAAGGGCGTTGACCAGTTGACTCACGGTAAGGGTAAAACGAATTTACCTAGCGCTGAATTAGTGCGGGCGCGAGCGCGATTACGGGCGCGAGCGGGTGGGCGCGAGCAGGACGGGCGCGAGCGTCCGCGCGAACGCGATGTCACGGGCGCGCGCTGGAGTGCGCGAGAGCGAGGGCGCGTGCGTCGTTCCGGCCGCGCGCGTGCGCCTGCGAACGGGCGCGAGCGTCGCTGCGGGCGCGATCCAGTTGACGGTCGCGAGCACACTTATCGGGCGCGGTCATGTGGGCGCGAGCCTGGATCGGGCGCGTGCATTTGGGCGAGTGCGCTGCATCGGGCGCCGGCGGTCGGGCGCGAGCGCTGCAGGTTAGTAGGGAAAGAGCGACATCGGGCAAAATCATAAATGACAAGAGAGGGCATGTATTTCAGAAGAGGGCTATTGGGAAGTGCAATGTTTATTGAAAAGTTTTGCTAAATTGTGGCAGTAAACCACTTACAAAAAATGTCCCCTCTTATGGAGAACTGAGAATATCACATTGTTGTCACTACTTGCCTACTTCTAAATATGTTTGCGATAACAACACTCTGGGATTTGGAAATTGTAGGGAGGGGCTGTTAGAGTAGCGTGGACCAAACGCAAGGTGGAGCGGCTCTTGGGATCGGGATTTGTGAGCTCCTTCAACGCCACCGCAAATCTAGCCTTCCCCGCTGTATCCTTGAAAAGGTCGAAGTCGTCCTCGTTATCCCAAATCTTATTTGCTACCACTCCAACCGAGTACGCATCGGCAGCCTGCGTATATAGATGTCTCCTCCTTACAGTTTCATAAGAGGTCTCCGAATTTGGCTTACCATAAGTGTACCACAACTCCGGAGCCACAAAACTACCACGTTCCTTGAAGGCTTCCGTACGCGCCTCATCACTTGGGTAACCGTACCTTGAAGGAGTTGTCTCACACACCCGACTTGCAAGGCCCCAGTCGCATACTCCAATGTAAACCTCGCTCACTTTATCCTCTGGGAAGTGAAGCAAGACATTTCCCGGGGAGATGTCATTATGCTGCAAATACCCCTTATGGACCCGGTCCATAATACAGATGAGTGCCCAAGCTAGCTTGGCCCTATGGGTGCGGAAGGCCTTAACACGGTCACGTGTTTCCATGGGCATATCAATCTGCTTGTGGATGTTACGGTTCTGAGTACCCTCACCGATATTTGAATTGAACTTGTGCAGAAAATTCTGCAGGCAATCCTCATTCCACCAAAGCGTGTAGGCTTCCATCGTCCAGTCATTGACCGCAAAAAACTTAATAACGCCGGGATGGTCAATTCTGCAAACCATGGCTTCTATTGATGTCTCGTGCCGCTTCTGGGTCTCGTCAGGAGCCTTGGACGTCTTCCCCGCAAAGACACAAGTCTCAGGTATGGTTTGCATGCCAACAATACGTATTTTTTGGACTTTACCATAACCGCCTTCCTTTGTGCCTAACAGCGGAACCAACTTGACCCCTCTCGGAACTCCAACCACTGCTCCCCACAAGTACTTCTCCATTGCGCTTTTCAGTCCAGCTTCAAGCCATGGCCTCGCCCTCGTCTTATTATTCGAGAATCTCGCGCACGAATCCTGGACATATTTGAGCTTCTCTATCTCCTCCTTCTGCGCCCGCGAGTAGCCCTCCTTTGGCTTCTTGTTGACACACTCAAAGACATGCACAATGTTCGTAGTGTTTGTTGTTATTTGTTGCTCCATCCACTTAGGGAAATGAAAGTGATGAATACAATCATTATATCTCTCGGAAAGGTCCAGCTTCTTCCACAAATACTCTTCCAAATGGGTCTTCAAGTCCTTAATTCCGGTCTCCCCCTTCTCAACGTACGTACGGGTAATCATCTCCCGTTTCCAACATCCGTACCACTCCAATGCTAGCTCTCTAACGAATTCCTGGTACCGAGGAGGTGGGTAGTCCGGGTCCCTCTCACTCGCCGACTTCCGGTTCTTCTTTCCCGATGAGCTTGATGACGGGTTTGAGCCTGTAACGGTCGGTGCTGTGGAGGTTGCCATCACATCCTCTACAGGAGCATCAAGATCTACGTTGGCAGTGCGTTTCCCGGATCCGCGAGAGACCGACATAGTTGGAATAATGAACTGGACACACAATAAAAAAAAAACCAAAAGATCCCCCCCACCCAATCTGGTTGCTCCCACTTCCTGCAGTTCCAAGCAGAGCACGTGGAGTCACGGGCTAGGACAAGGAGCCACCTGGAAGAGGAGACTTTGAAAAGTAGAAAATAAGGGTTAAGGGGCGCCTTTTATGCTCCCCTCGGCTGTTCGCGCCCGTAAGCGCGTACACGCGCGCGCACAGGGCCTCCACACGCGCCCGTCCGCATGCGCCCGTCTGCACTCGCCCGTCCACCGCGTTCGCGCGGGGGACTGCCCGCGCCCGTGCCCGCGTGTGCGCGCCCGTGCCCACGTGCGCGCCCGTCAGCCCACATCGGGCGCGCCCGACGCCGCAGGCGCCCGTGCCCGCGTGCTCGCGCCCGTACCCCTGCGCGCGCCGGTTATCTGTACGCGCGAGCACGCTGTACGCGCCCGTGACCGTGCACGCGCCTGTCCCCGCGCACGCGCCCGACACCGTGCACTCGCACCCTTCCTGTACGCGCCCGTCCCAGTGCACGCGCCCGGATAGGCAGCGTTACATACACTGTACAGGTTCGGTTACGGTATACTCGTATATTGAACAGAATACCAAAAAAATTCACTGCGAAATTACTCAATGGAGATATATTAACCGCATTTAGCGCACAAAAATTAATACAGAGCACAACCATACAATTCCTACGAGTGTGAGATAATGAACTAGGTTGACTCTAAGTAACAGTATAAGCCTACGTAATAAGAAGGTGCTACTAAAAAAAAAAAAAAAACATTAAGAATAACGTAGTATTTTTTTTGGTTTTTAGCCGGTAGATTGTATGTTTAGATTTACTGCTACTTCATGCGCTAAAAAGGTGACCACAGTCTAGACTCTCCTTGCTTTGCGGGGCTTCTTCTTGCGTGAAGATTGTCTTTTCCGAGCCACAGTGGGCCCCAATTCGTGCCGGATTATCACATCTTCGTCATCTGGCGCCTCATCGCAATCCGGGTCTTCCTCCTCTGAGTGCTCGTTGTCACCTTCATCCTCAGGAGCTCCGACCACTCGAGCTTGTACCTCTCCTTCCACCTCCGATGTAAGATTGCGCACTTGCACGGAAACTTCACCCGTATTGCCATCTCTGGCACTTACTAGGCGCTTCATAGGCCTCTCCTTTCCGGAATTACCGATGGCTGTGATGCCATCCTCAAAGTTTATGCGTGTGCGAACAACCCCAGTTCCAGAAGAAGGCCCCCCTTCAGTGTACCCTGTATAGAATGGAAGGGGATCAGGTCCAGTTCTTTTGCTTGACTTTCGTGTTCCTCCGCGGGGTTCTTGTGATGGTGGTTTCCTAACAACCTTGGCTGTGGACTTCTTCGCACCACGTTGGGCCACATTCTGTACGGCTTCGTCTATAGCTGGCGCCACGGGGACTAGCTTGGCGGTGGAGGCACCACGCCGACTACCACTAGCTCGATTGAGTGGAGGCCTCGCCGCTGCTGATGATCTAAGGAGTCGAGCTATTTTTGCGCCCATTGAACTTGTGGGCCTCCGAGCCAGGCTTCCATCCACGATTGTATCTGGTTCGATACCCCCCGTACCAGTGGGTTGCGATGGAGCCACAGTCTGTGCGGGGATTGCGTGCACGGTCCTTCTCTCGTGAGCAGGAGGAATCTCTTGAAACAAGCTTGAGTCGCCTTGTGCCGGAACGGTTCCCCAGTTGCCCTCCCCACTAACGAGGCCGGTCCAATGAGGTCCATCTACAGCCCGTCCATGACTTCCATCACCCCCTTCGTCACTGTCCTCATCATCATCGCCAGCATGGATATCGTTGCCTAGATGGTCCTCGCTGGATGAATCATCTGCAACCCCGTCATTGTTCTCAGGATTGATTTGGACTGGAATAGCATCTCTTTCGTCACGAGCGCCTCTTCCTTCTGCATTAGCCGCTTCATCAAATACCGGGAGCGTGGGTAATTCGTCTCCATAGATGTTCATGTCCGGGTTTCCCTGGTTATATTCTGGTTCATTGTTGAAGTCGTACTCATCACCGTTATCATCGTGGTTGTTGCGGTCACGCGGATTGTTGCGGTTAGCGTCACCGCGTCCGTTGCCATTACCGTCGTTTTGCCCATTCGTGTTAACGTCGACGTTATCATGTCCCCAGACATCATCATCCCCACTGCCTGCATGGTCAACTGGTATGTAATGATCGTCGTCATCTCCTTCCTCTTCGCTTGGATCTCTCTCCGGATCTGACTCCTCTGACCATGCATTGTTCTCGTACCATCTGAGGGGGTTGGGCTTTGGGCGTTCGCGGAGGAGTCTGCTATTCGTATAAATGTACACCAAGGCCTCAGACTTCTCTAACCCCAGGCGGTTGCGTACCTTGTTGTGGACAAACGAATACATGCTCCAATTCCGTTCACACGATGAGGCGGAGCAGACCTGAGATAAAATGCACTTCGCAATGACTGCCAATGGTCCCCCTCCAATCCTCTGCCACCATTGATGGGGTTCCAGATTCAAACCTCTGATATCGATGGTCACTTCGGGGCTGTAAGGGCCACGTCCCTCGTCGAACTCGATCATCTCTTTCATAAGATCGCCAAATGGAATTCCCATTTGGCCACCCACCTGACGAAACACCCGATTGAGAGCCGCCTTCGCTTCTCCTATGACTTGTAAGCCCTTATGCGTTCTAACCCAAGGGTTCAAGAGCGCCGCGGCATAATGAAGATCGGTATGCATCATGTCTCATCTACGGTCGAACCGCAGCTCCATCCTTGTTGCCATGACAGGTGGGAAAAAGCAAGGGGATCCTCGGAGATTGTACACGTGATCCTTTAGGTTGCTCATTGTAATCCATGCCTTGCCCATTGCCGGCTGGCTTCCATCGAAGGTCCTGAGAGCTACTAGGGCTGGTTTCACTAGGTGCGTGAAGTTGTCACACTGATGCCAGAACCCATCGTCACGAATTGTTTGACGCACTACGCTTGCGCGTGCATGATTACGCACCCCCTCGGTTTGGTTGAATAAACCGTCGACATACTCGTACCACTCCTGTGCCATGACCACTTGCTCCAAAGCAAATTTAACCTCCATAAGGCGCTCTATCATCAGATAGTTACAAGCGAATCTGGTTTCAGCGGGAACCACCAAGGACAACTTCGGTTCAAATTTGCGGAAAAGGGCCATGGGAACATGATGTCTCCGAATGTAATGACACACGTGTTTAGCCTTGGCGACCAAATCCTTCACAAAGACTTCCTTGCCCCAGTCCTCCATAAGAAGATCTAGAATATGGGCACAACAGCCCTGCTTGTACATGTGAGGAAACTCCTCCAGGATATTATCCATGGCGCCAAGCATGTTGGCTGCATTGTCCGTGCAGATTTGGACAACATTCTGAGGGCCAATTTCTCGAATATATTTCTTCATCTCCCCGGCTGTTAACCGGAGATTTCTCAATCTTCCCTCCCTCAGTTTCAGTAGCCTTTTTCGCAGTTTTTCATCCCTGGCTCCGACAGTCATCCAGTCGGCTGGATGAACTCTGTCATAGCCGACTGGATGAACTCTGTCGTAGCCGACTGGATGTTTTCTGCTAGGTTCTTAAGGCAAGTTTTAGGGTTTCTTGGATCATTCCTCACTAGTGTACTCAGAGTTAGGAGAGACTGAGGAGCCTTTATGAGCTACTGTACCATGATTTTGGGGCAGATTTGACCCTTTTTATACAGTTTTGACTCACTTTTCCACTTCTTTTGAGTGTTTCCAGCATTGTATGAGTGTTTCAGCACCATTGTTAGTTGGGTTTTTGTAGGGTTTTGATGGGTTGTGAGGGTTAGGGTTTTATGGGAAATCCTCCCTTTACCATTGGCGACCATGCTCTAGTTCGTTCCATGTGAATCTCCTGCTGTTTGGGGGCTGTCCACACACTAGAAGGGTTAGAAAGTACACTCATTAGGGCTGCAGGGGTGCAGCAGGAGCTGTTACGACCTCCTAGTAGTGCTGATTGTTGTTCATTCTCAGTTCACAGGCTGCACAGTTTTTGATTGGGTGTTGGGAGTCACTGCAAGTGTCTGCATTGGGGGCAGGCTGCACCATCAGCACTGGCAGAATCTTTGGTGTTTCACTCAACATCACTGGGGCAGTAGACAGAGGACAACAAGTACTCAGGTGTTTCCAAGGTGGAGGCACTGGTGCAGTTACAGAGGCAGACCAGCACACGTCCAGAGCGCAGTGACAGCAGAGCGGATCTGTTGCAGACTGGAGGGCGTAGGTGCTGCGACATTTTGTGAGGAGGCAGAATTTTAATCACCCACCACAGTGAACTGAGGGCAGTTCACAGATCGAAAAAGGGGATACAGGCTGATCTGCAACCTCATCACGGGAGAGGAGGTGAAGGTAAGTCACTGTAACCCTAGTATTTTAGATTCAAAGTTACAGATCCAGAAAAATTGCTGTTAAGGAATTTGAATTTTGAATTTGGGTATATCGATTGGCACCTCAGTCAGCCTTGCGGATCTCAAAGTTGGGACCTGGACAGACTGTAGGATAGTGTGGAGTACTTGAGTCTGCAATTTAATTGTGTTTTAGGTAAAACTGTAAGGACAGTTAACCACAGGATTAAAAATCTGTAGGAGTTAATACACTGCGAAAAAGGGGATAGCAAACAGCTGGGAAGTATACCCCAGAACATGTTCAGTAAAAATTTTCAGTAAGGAAAAAGATGGTACTACTAACCGGGCCACACAGCTAGGGGGCTGCGGTCTGTGAGTATTGTATTGGCAGGAAGACTCAAGACAGTGAACAGTCGACTGACTGTGAAAGGAGAAGTGCAATCAGTCAACAGCAGAGACAAGTAGCACCATACAAGCAGCAGAACAACTCAACAGTCAAACAACCAACATCCATGGAGGAGGGGGACCAAAATGACCTGCGAGCAGAAAGGCAAGCCAGGGAACGATTCAGACGCTACATGCAACGGGATGAACGGGCGACAGAACCAACTCCAGCGGAAGGACATGGCCGACTTAGCTCACAGGGCAGTGCGGCTAAGCAGGTAGGAGAACTCATTGACATGGAGGTAGAAAACGACCTGTCATCATCAGATGGCAGAACCAGAGAGAGCAGATTTGGAGGGGAGACACAGTTCGAAAAAGGGGATAGGCTGAGCCGCCAGCCTGACCCAACTAGTACACCCTGGAAGTATCAAGACATGAAGAGGACATCATCATTCAGGAGGGATTTTTCCACTGCTGCAGATGATTACAACACCTTCAGAGAAGAACGCAGACAGACGCAGGAGGTCTTCGCAGAACCAACCCAGTGGCCCAGTACAGTCACTGGCAGAGCCGACGCGGGCACAGAGCCCACTCGGGGGCGCAGCCGACCAGTCTCTCCTGGACACTTGCCACAAACCCCAGAAACCTTACCTGCTGCTTTTCAGAGTTTGAAGCAGAAGCTGGAAGAGACCAAGAGTCGATCAGTCCAGGAACAGGGACTTGCAAATTCCACAGAAGGTGGACCCAGCAGGAATGTTCATTTTCTGGACGAATTCAGACTCCGGGCTGAGTGGGAGCAAGAAGAGGAGGACAGGCGAGCTGTGGAAGCATTCAAAGCCGACTTACAAGCTAGAAGAGAGAGGGCCAGACAGATTTCTACGACCCACACTCACAGCAGGCCTGATCCAGGTAAATACCTCCAGCAATTGGAGGCTTTACAGCAGGCTGCACCCTCGGGCGAGGCGTCGTTGCATCACTGGCATACTGAGCCACAGTGGCCGCCAGAACCGTCTCAGACTGCATGGGAGCTTGAGTTCAACCGACGGGTCCAGGAGACAGCTCAGAGGTTAGCCACCCAGCATTTAGCGGCGCAGCAACGAGAGCAACAAAGGGTGGAAAGGGAAAGGCAGGAGCTAGCGCAGCTGCACGATTTATGGGAGGAACAGAGACGGGAGCGCGAACAGGAACAGACTGAAGGGATTCCGGTCAGGACCCCCTACTTAGCCGACCCAACTCCGGAGGTGCCAGAGGATAGAAAGACACCTGGACCCCTTCCAACTGCAGCTCCCTCGACAGTCCATCGGCCGCTTGCGTATGTGGATCACCTTACAGGCGACACCTATCACTCTGCCCAGCCGACTCAGCATACAGAAATCCCTGTCAGGATAGCAGAGCCCACTTTTGGGGAATCCGTCCCTGAAGTGATTTATGGGGGGAGACCTACAGTTCACACCTCATCCTCTGCCCCAGTGGGCTACAGCCCAGCTGCTGTCCCCGGAGGCTCTCACACTGCTGCACCTCCTCCACAACCTCCGAGGCATTCCACAGTGACATCAGTCGTGCGACCCCCTGCTGTGCCCACAGCCCGCACAACCGACTTCACCTCTGCACCTCCTCGACCCCCTGTCAGTACTCAACGAAAGCAGTTGCCGTACAGAGCCTACAAGGAAGGTAGTGATCCAGATGCCCATCTCCGCTACTTTGATAAATGTGCCTGGTTCAATGGGGAAACTGATGAACAAGTGATTATCACACTGTTCGGGACAACTCTGGTGGATAAAGCCCAGAGATGGTTTGATGATTGGCTGGATCACCATCTTTACTGCACATGGGAGGAGGCTAAGGAAGCTTTCAAACTGCGATATCGAGAGCAGGATTCAGATGAGCAGGTTTACATGACTCTCAGGACCTTCAAACAGGGTGAGGGAGAGAAGGTACAAGATTACTATGAACGTTTTATGAAGCTGATCAAGTGCCTGCAGACAGAAGTGGGAGAAGGGTTCAAGCTTACATATTTCAGGGCAGGTCTGCTTGATTACTTGAAGGTGACCACCAGTGGGTCCACAGCAAACACTCTTACCGAACTGAAGGAGTTGGCTAGGCGTTGTGAGACTAATTGTACTGACGCTTCGGGGAAGAAGTTATACTTTCAGGCCAAGAGGACAGAGCCGACTAATAGTCGGGCCAGTACTGCAAATGCCCAGGCAGATCAGGTGGAGACAGTCAACCGCAGGTTCTGCACGGTATGCAAGAAATTTGGGCATGAAGACAAATACTGCTTCGTGAACCCAGATAACCCAAACAACAGGTTACCCAGGGCAGATGGGAAGCCGACAGTAGGAGTTCACGAAGTATCGGCTACACAGCCGACTAGTGGCTCAGGAAGACAGTTCAACAGCCGACCTGGAGGATATCAAAACAGCGGAGCTGGCAGGATTGATGGGTGCTTCTTGTGTTTGGGCACTGACCATCAGATGCGTAATTGCCATTTACGTCTAAAGTTTCAGCAAATGTTGGCTGCTGAAAAGCTAGGAACTAACTCTGTTGGTGTCAACAGTGTGGAGTTGCAGGAGTTGGATAACCCTGAAGTGGCCACTATACTAACCAGGGCGGCTAGGGTGCGAGCTGGACTTCCACTGGAAGATAAGGAACTGAAAGAGCCAGAACCCCGACTGCCAAAGACTCAGGCAGACTGGGAGAAGGAGGAACGGCTCCGAAAGGAATTCATTGCTTTAACTGAGGAGATTAATCGGGAGAATGAGCTAGCACAGCAGAAGGAAGAGGAGCTTCAAAAAGCAAATGCGGACAACTCTACATCCACAGTTACAGATGGACCAGTACTGGATAGTGACTGGGCAGGGTTTCCTGATGCGGACTGCTTGCAGGAGACACCCAAGCTGGTGCCGACTGGGACTTCGACAGAGCCGACTACTTCCCAGCCTTCAACAGCCGTTAAGACTGTGAGCAGACAGATTTTACAGACACCTATTACTGTGTCTTTGGGGGAACTGCTCGAAGTGGCCCCCAACCTTACTGAGTATGTCAGAGCGAAAGTATTTCCCAATACTCAGAGACAGCATAGATTGTCATTTGAGCCGATTCAGCATCAGCAGACTTCAATGAAGACACAGCCTACAACAACACCAGTGGATATCCAGAATCCCCAGGGATCATCGGTACACCCCAACCTGGTTGTTGGTGCAGTAGATATTGATCGAGGCCTTCCGGTCATTTCTGTGCAGGTGGGGCAGTTAACATTGGACAACGTACTCCTAGATGGAGGGTCTGGTGTCAACCTAATCACTGAGGAGGAGCGAATTCGGTTGGGGTTGAAGGAGCCGTCACCAGCACCTTATCGATTGCGTATGGCTGACCAGGCCGTGGTGGAGCCAGTAGGGTTGATAAGGAATGTCCGGATTCACATCCATGGTATTCCGTACAACATCAGTCTGACTGTTATCAGGAACAAGGAGGTCAACGAAGCCTACAGCATGCTACTGGGCCGCCCTTGGCTCATAGATGCAAAGGTTACTCATGAGTGGGGAAACAAACTGGTTACTATTCGGGGTAACGGCACGGTCAAGACGATATCTATCAACCAACGAAAAGGTCCTCTGCCCAAGCTGCCAGAAGTACTGGTATGTTACAATTTAGCTGAAGGGCTGACGGACGAGGAGGAGGATCGTTTTTTGAGGACAGAAGAGGATATATTCGCAGTAGGGACTATTACACTACCAGAGGATTTGAGCCTTCCACTTAACCACGGGATTAACCGACCCCCAGCCGACCTTCGCAAAGCCGACTGTACCACAGCCGACATAAGAGCCGACTTGGGCACCGCCGACTCAGCGAAGGTACCTACATCAGTTCCGGATTCTGCCACTTTCCCAGAACACTTTTATACCTTCACGGAGGGTGACATGCCAGTGGATGAAACCCCTGTAAGAGACAAGCTAGGGGATATGAAGGTGGCAGCATGGAACCTGACTGAAGAGGAGCAGTTACGCAAGATCAATGTTGGCACTGAGGAGTCTCCCAAGATCTTGAAGATTGGAGCTCAATTGGAGCCAGCCATGGCCAAGGCAGCTGAGGACCTGTTGAGGGAGTATACAGATGTGTTTGCCTGGACATACAAGGATTTGAAGGGCATACCTCCATCGGTAGCTCAGCACCGGATTGTGCTGGAGAAAGACATTCCGCCTATCCATCAGGCCCGTTACAGGATGAATCCGAACTATGCCAGCATTGTCAAACAGGATATTGACAAACTGTTGGCAGCAGGGTTCATCATACCAGTCGAGGAAGCAACCTGGCTCTCACCCATTGTTGTTGTTCCTAAAAAGAATGGTCAATTAAGGATTTGCATTGACTACAGAAAATTGAATGCTGCTACTAAAAAGGACCCTTACCCCCTACCGTTTACTGAAGAGGTGTTAGATGCTGTGGCAGGTTATGAGATGTACTCCTTCCTGGATGGTCGGTCTGGTTACTATCAGATTTCGATTGCTCCTGAGGATAGGCATAAGACTGCCTTCATCACGGAATGGGGCGCCTTTGTCTGGGTGGTCATGCCTTTCGGTCTGACTAATGCACCGCCGACTTATCAGAGGGCTGTGAACAAAGCGTTCAAGGACTACTTGGGGCGATTTATGAAGCTGTTCCTAGATGACTTCACAGTGTACAGCGACCTAGCCGACCATTTACAGAAACTGCGCCTATGTTTCGAGAAGTGCAGGCAGTATGGCATCAGTTTAAATCCAGAGAAGTGCGCATTTCTGGTCACCTCTGGCATTATACTAGGCCATGTGGTTTCCAAGGCAGGCAAGATGCCAGACCCTAAGAAGATTGAAGTTATCCAGGAGATGCCCCGACCACAGCACGGAGCCGACGTACAGGTTTTCAATGGATTTGCGCAGTTCAACAGAATTTACATCAAATTCTATGCTCACATCATGGAGCCCATAACCAAACTGATGCGAAAATCCGAAGAGTTTGTGTGGATGGACAACTGTGAAGCTGCGTGGTTGGAGATCAAGGACAGATACACGAAGGCACCAATCCTGGTTGCCCCCCGCTGGGATTTGGAGTTCCATGTCCACACAGATGCCTCTGACATAGCCGTCGGGGCTATGTTGGCCCAGAACCAGACAGGGAAGTGTGACCAGCCGATCTCTTATGCTTCTAGATTGCTTAATTCTGCTGAAAAGAATTATACCACCACAGAAAAGGAAGCCCTGGCTATGGTTTATGCTCTTACCAAATATCGCCATTATCTTTTGGGGAACAAGGTGGTTTTTTATGTAGATCACATGGCTCTGGTATACTTGGTTAACAAGCCTCAAGTGTCTGGGCGGATTGCCCGATGGCTTCTGCTATTTCAGGAATATGATTTCACAGTGGTGTACAAGCCCGGCCGGACGCATGGCGCAGCCGACTTGCTCAGCCGACTTCCCAACGGCGAGCCACCTACAGGAGTCCCCGACCAGCTTCCTGATGCTGGCCTGTTCTACGTGTCCCCGGAGTGGTTGCAGGACATCAGGGACTACCTGCGCACTGGAGAGCCGTCTGCCACCATGTCGAAGGAGGAAAAGCGGAAGTTACTGTTACGGGCCCTCCCATATACCTTGCTGGACGGAGTCTTACATAAGAAGGGGCAGGATTTGGTACTCCGAAGGGTCTTAGACCCTGTCCAAGCCGACACGGTTATGCGGGAGATGCATGATGGCTGTGCCGGTGGCCACTTCTCCCAAGATATCACCTCCAGGAAGATTCTAGATGCTGGATACTGGTGGCCGACCCTACACAAGGATGTTTCAGAGTATTGCAGGGCCTGCGACAAATGCCAACGGGTCGGAGGATTGGCCAACACAGGACTAGCTCAGTTAGTCACCAGCCTACCTGCAGAGCCGTTCATGAAGTGGGGCTTGGATTTTGTAGGGCCCATTAAGCCGGCAGCGGCGAGGACAGGTAACAGGTATATTCTAGTTGCAACCGACTATGCAACAAAGTGGGTGGAGGCTAAGGCGCTCCGCACGAACACGGCCGCTGTCACTGCCAAGTTTCTGTATGAGAACATCCTGACCCGCTACGGCTGTCCTCTAACTCTGGTCAGTGATCAGGGCACTCACTTCATCAACGAAGCCATCGAGTACTTGGTACAGCATTTTCTCCTGCAACATCGGACATCTACAACTTACTATCCACAGGGCAATGGACAAGCAGAATCCACGAACAAGGTTCTAGGTCGAATACTTACCAAACTCGTCAGTGACAACAGGACCGACTGGGACGAACATTTACCCACGGCCTTACTATCCTACAGGACAGCCTTTAAAGTAACCACTGGATACACACCTTTTCAGTTGGTATACGGGCTACATCCACTTATGCCCACTGAATATACTGTCCCTACACGCCGAACTGATGGTGAACTCGATTTCACTTATACTCGAGTTTTACAGGCCCGCACAGCCGACTTGGAGCAGTTGGACAGTCACAGGTTGGCAGCTCAAGAACAGTCGGGTAGTCGGCAGTGGAGCAGATCTCTGTGGAGTCAGCAACACTACCGACAGAAAGACTTTCAAGTGGGAGACCATGTTCTCTGGTACCCAAAAGGTGAAAAGGAACATGCTGGCAAGTTTAAAAGCAGGTGGTTCGGGCCATATCGTGTTCAGTACCGGCTGCCTAACAACACCGCCCTGCTAGTCACTGAAGAACATTTTGAACCCAATCCGATTATTGTCAACATTAACAAGCTTGAACCCTACAGGTTTTATTCTGAAGATCAGTTGGTCACTGTCGGCCCCAAGCAATTGCCACGTGGCTCAACCACGCACCCTAACGAGCAGCAGCCTCCATCAACCACTTCTGCGCGGCATCCCTTCAGTGATACCGAGCTCCACAAAAGTCAGCCAATCTTCTCTACCTCTTCCCTTCCTGCTGCAATGGAGGATTCTGCGTGCCCCCCTAACCCTACTTTAGGTCCTGCCATTAGTATTCCAACCAACCCTCTCAGAAGTAATGACACCCAGTCTGCCTTACCACTTGTTCCTGCGGTTGGGTGTTTTTCCGTTCAGCCCATAGACCGAGCTAACTCTTTTTCTCTCTCGCCACCTCCAACCCTCTCATTTCCTTCCCAGGCCAACAGCTCACCCGATGCTGCGCCACCACTTTTCCCTACCTCTACACTGCCTCCCCATTCTTCCCTAGGGTTTAGTTTTACCCAGCCTCCCAGGACCTGTCTTTCGACATTGGACTCTGATCTCTTGCGGCCTTTTCCATTTTTTGGAGCTCCCACAGTGCATCGTGTGACGACATCAACGGACTCGGAGCTACAGCGGGTTGCACCATCGATCAACACTGCTTGGAGTTCCGGCACCGCGCCTTCAGTTGCAGCGGCTTCCCTTTCAGCTGCACTCTCTGCGCCTGCCGACAGCTTTCCTTCTGGCCTTTGCGGCCGCAGCAAGGTAGCGCCGCTGTTTTCGGCACCCTACGTCGACCATCAACCCTCCCTCTCCCTGGGTTTACAGCCACCGGCGACCCAACACACATCGGGTCAGTGCATTGATACAGCTTTTTCATTTTTCCCTTCTTCTTGTACACCATCGGATGTTGCTGTCCCCCCGTCTGTCAACTCCCCGAGTTCTCCACTGTCCCTCGGTGCTGCGACCGTTTTTCCTTCCTCCTGGTCGGGTCTTCTTGCTGCCGTGAAGTCGGAGACTGTGGTTGGCACGGCGCGGCCCCGTCCTGGTGCTTCTTCTTCACCAATTGACACCGCGGCCGACTGTCAACATCAGCTCACCGATAGGGTTGGTCATTCCTCAGCCCGCCATTCAGGTTCATTCACTCCCTTTGCACCAGCTCTGGTTAATCAATTCTATTGTGTGACAAATCGAGCTCACGGTGTAGACCCGCCTCCAACGTCCCCGTCGGAGAGCAGCCCATCAGACCCGTTGGAGTTCCCCATACATTGCTCGCAGGCCTACGCCGTACGTGGTGGCTTCATCGACAGCTCTACTACGACTGTCTCTGCCCTGCATCGACGACATAGCCGACGTCGAAGACGTGGGCACTTCGGGACCCTCGAACGGTATTTTGCTCGGGGCCTTCTTCCTCCTGCAGGTCGCCCAGATTTTATGGACGCGCCCGGCCCCAGCCAGCCTCAACCCACTATGGAGACGCCACCGAGCTTAGCCGCTGATGCTGAAGCATCACTAAGCCCTGCTGCAGCTATCGCCAAACCACTGTCGGCTGCGAATTCCACGGGCCTTAGCAAGGATCAGCGACGGGGCACAAAGCGCAAGCTTACCCCAGTAGATGGCCGTGTTCCTAAACACATACAGGTCCCTCGCAACCCTAACCGACGGTGGGATGTAGTCTTTGAACCATACACACAGTGGACTGCTTGGACCAGGATGGAGGATGAGGATTGGGCGGCTCAGACAAGTTTGGAGGTTTTTTATCATTTCCAGTGGCCGGAGCCTCGGACGGAGCTGATACTCGATTTTGTTGAGGGCTTTGAGTATACACAACCGCCCAAGGGAAAGCGACGACCTGCAAGTGAGTTGGGCGGTCCTATTCGTTCTATGGTTCGAGGTAAGCCGGTTGAACTCACTGCCTATGTTATCCGTGCTGCATTGGGCTTTGAGGCTGGAGTGGATCTCAGCAGCCGTAAACAGGTGACAGGCTATTAGCAACGCTACAGCAGGTACGGTCTCCAGGAGGAGGACTGGCAGCACGACGGTAACCGAGTGACAGCACTCCTACCTGACTATCAGGTGCGGACCCAAGCAATTGGCGACGCCATTGGGTTCAAACAGCGCCTGCTGTTTGTCAGCAATGACCTCATGGACCACATTTGCGCTGCTGAGGCTGCAGGTACCCAAGGGAAGCGTTTCGATTGGTCGCAGTTCGTCCTCACCAACCTCCGGCGACATCTGGTATACATACACTCGCAGGCTCCAGGTACACGCCGCATCAGAGGAGCACCGGTCTTGGATGCCATCCTCTCCTACTGGTTTCCGGAGCGAGAGCAGGTTACGGGACCCCGCCACGTTTCATCCAGTTTCGACACAGCCGACGGCAGCCACGAAGGCCCTCCTGCTCAAACGCCACCCCACCCGGCCATAGTCGGCTCCGCCTTCAGAGCTCAAACTAGTGGCGATGGGCTTGCAGCAACCATCACCGACTCGGTGGACCCGCAGCCGCCCACACCACTTTCCAACCGCTCCCATGAAGCCTCCTCTGACGTTGGTCGGCCAAGTAAACGGTTGCGTCGTCTCTGCCCGCAGGCCCCATCAGTGGCACCATCCACTCTACCCGGCAACATTGCTTCCCCCGAACATATGGCGAGGGGCGCTTCACCATCCTGCCGATACCCACTACGGTCTCGCACCCCAAACGCCCGGTATGCTGCTCCGTCATCAGATTCAGAACCTCCTTTCATCGCAGGCAGAGCCACTGCACCACCACGGCCAGCTCCAATTGTAGTCTGCAGCTCCTCCAACGAGTCATCGGCATCGGATGAACCTGGCCAACCACCTCTCGAGCCCATCAGTTCGACAGGACCTCTGGAGACTGACCGACCTTCAGTGCAGCCCGACCTCGGTCCCCTTCAATCGCCAGCACGACCAAGTCAACCTCTGCCGAGCATGGCAATTACGGTTTGGCGGCCTCATCCAATCTTCAGTCGGCTTACTCAGCCGACCTCGACTCCACCCAGGGCCGCTACACCCACAGCCGACCCGTCATCGTCAAGACCCCAGCCGCGGGTAGCACTACCGACTCCTCCTCACCCACGGAACACCCCCCCACCACCAACCGTGCACCGCTCGACTCGCCACAACTCCACCGGCTACTCAGGTGGTTCACCGGATGACTCACCTGATGGTCTGGGAGCTGCTGAGAATTCGTCTTCCGACTTCAGCGTCCTGCTGAACAATTTGAATGCCTTGGCCACGGTCCTCGTACGGACACGTACTGCTGCTCGTCAGCTAGAGGCCACCAGACAGACCCCAGCTCTCCGAGTCACAGAGCTCGATTCTCAGGTCACGACACTTACCTCACAAGTCACTGACCTCACTGTTCGACTGCAATCGGCGGAGGACACACAGCATCACCTGAACCGGGAGAACGTTGAGCTTCGGCACCAGGTTACAACACTTCAAACGGAGTTAGCAGCACAGCCGCCACCTTCTGCCCAGCCGTCACCCTCAACTCGGCGACTTGAGCTTGAGCACAGCCTCAATGCTCGCCTGCTCCAAACAGATAACCTGATTTTGGAGAACCAGCGTCTTAAAACCGAATTGGCCACCCTTACCCTTCAGCCACGGGAGCTTAGCCGCGCTGTGCGAGATTACGCTGTTACTAAACAGCAAGACGTGGCTGCAGCCTTGATTGCACACAGTGCCGACTTGGCCCGACAGCAACGGTGGCTGACTCGTTTTGAGGAACGGGACCCAACCTTCGAGCCCTGGCTGGAAGATGAGGAGCTCACTTGCGCAGAGCCGACTTTGCCTTAGCCGACTACTTGAAGACTGTAGGCAGCGCCCCGTTTTATTTTTCTTCTTCTCCCTAGTTCGGTTTGATTAGTCTTTGTTGTCTTTTCCATTTTATTTTTTCTAGGCCTTTTTCATTTTTCCTACACCGAGGTCATGTTTTCTTATTCCTTTTTTTCCCACTGCCCTACGTTCTGAGGACAGAACTACCGGAAAAAGGGGATAATGTTAACCGGAGATTTCTCAATCTTCCCTCCCTCAGTTTCAGTAGCCTTTTTCGCAGTTTTTCATCCCTGGCTCCGACAGTCATCCAGTCGGCTGGATGAACTCTGTCATAGCCGACTGGATGAACTCTGTCGTAGCCGACTGGATGTTTTCTGCTAGGTTCTTAAGGCAAGTTTTAGGGTTTCTTGGATCATTCCTCACTAGTGTACTCAGAGTTAGGAGAGACTGAGGAGCCTTTATGAGCTACTGTACCATGATTTTGGGGCAGATTTGACCCTTTTTATACAGTTTTGACTCACTTTTCCACTTCTTTTGAGTGTTTCCAGCATTGTATGAGTGTTTCAGCACCATTGTTAGTTGGGTTTTTGTAGGGTTTTGATGGGTTGTGAGGGTTAGGGTTTTATGGGAAATCCTCCCTTTACCAGGCAATATATCCCATTGACTTCTTCTCGCCAGTCGTATCAACAGACCCAAGAAATACATCGCCTGCCGGACATACTAGCATGACATTCATCAACGGTCGGCGATTCACATTATCCCAGCCATCGGAGCATATGGTACCCCCGTATAACTCGGTCGAGGTTTTCGTACGTTCATCAATCTTTGCCTTGATTAACTTCTTTTTTTCCTTGATGTGCGTTGTTCGCATCGCGTCATAGGAAGGAGGACTGTAGTTAAATCCGGCAGCCGCGGTTGTGCTCACCGCCTTAATAAATGCTGGGTGCTTGGCCACGTTGAATGCGACGTTGGCTTCGTAAAAAAAGGATGACCACAACATGTCCAGCTCCTTCCGCTTGGCGATCTGGAGTACTTCACTCATGTCCTGTTGCCGCAAGCTCCTAGTGGTATTCGAACCGGCCCTACTAGGTGCAACACTGGAGACATTTCGGTCCTCTTCGGAATCATTATACGAGGGTTCGGATCCACCGTACAGAGTGCCGTGTGTGGAAGCACTGGATGTTCCACGTTGAACTGACGCGGGGAACGTTGGCCTGATACCATCCACCTCCTCCTGTGTCAAAGGGCCGGGAATCTTTCCAGCGCAAAACTGAAACTTCCTCTTCACTACGGTAGGTGCCTTTTGGGAAACCCTCGAGAGATTGGACTGGTCCCAACCATAATGCTGAAAGCACCTATGCCTCACGTACGAAAACTTGGTCCTGCAATACACACATTGGGCTACCTTATGTGACAGTGACCCTTCCTGGAACTTGATCGAAAACCATGGTGCCCACTCTCTCGTACCGAGTCTTGGAATGGCTCTAGCCGGAGCAACCACTTCAACCGGTTCAACCGCTTCATCCGGATCCATAGTGAATGATTAGGGAAGTATCGGGACTAATAGGACCAGTAGTACCAAAAGATTATTATTTGAATAACTTAGTGTGTCTGAAAAGTGCTTGACACATTGATTTATGGAGAGAAGATTTATTACATTCCCCCCACCCAAACCAAGTGTCTCCCCAAGCTAACAGTTTCAAGCAAGGAGCCCTCAAGGAGACCCAGGACATGAAGCACGCAAGGAGGTAAGGTGGATGTCAAATCAAGGGGGCAGTTTATAAACTGCCGCCCTCGACCGGGCGAGTACTGTCCGGACGGGCGCGACCGAACGGGCGCGCGCGCACCAGAAGATCGGGCGCGCTCCGAGGCGAACGGGCGGGCGCAGGTGGGTGCGCGCGATTGAAGGCCGCGTGGCGGATAGCGCGCGCGGTGGAAGACGGGCGGGGGCGGGCGCATGCGGGCGCGAGCGCTGGATCGCGAAGCGGGCGGGCGCGGGCGGGCGCGGGCGGAGAGCGGCAGGCGAATGCGGGCGCGGGCGCGCACGGGCGGTCGGGTGCGGGCGCGATCAAACGGCCGGGATCGATTTGGCCACCTCAATTCAACGAGAAGGAGTAACAACGAGAGGGAAAAATGAATAAAATTTAAATAAATCAAAGTGTGTAAACTACATACACGTGCACATCTACATAAAAAGGAATCCTATTTAAGTGAAAAGATTGAGAAACATGAGAGTGCGGGAGGACTACCCACCCCATTCACACATGTCTAAGAACTGGAGCAGGCTGTCATCTCGCCCTTTCATGTTTCTGCCCACCCACTGGAAGGTAAGTCGTTTTAAGCTAACCTCAGGGAGTGTTAACTTAAAATATGGGATAAATTTTACTAGTTACTGCACTAATCCAATTGAAACCCCGAGCGCGCGCGCAGGCGGCGTGGGGCGCGAGCAGGCGCGCGCGAACGGGTGGGCGCGAGCAGGGCGAGCGCAGGTCGGGGACGACGCGTGCCCGCGTCGAACAAGCAGGCGCGCGCGCGTACTTGCGGGCGCGGTCGCGAGTGTGCGCGCGCGCGCGTGGGCAGGTTCAGTGGGTCGACTGCGGACACCACCGCGCGGGCGCCTGCGGGCGCGTTCGGACGCGCGCGATCCAACAGGGCGCGCTCAATGAAGTTTAAAAGTCGTAAGTTCAAAAAAAGAAAAAAAATAAAGCTTAAGGGAGAGAATGGACTACACTGAAATACCATACATTAGTATGGGAGATTGGAGTACCCAAAAGAAAAAAAGAGAAAAAAAAAGTAAACGAATAGGCATTCAAATTTATAAAATGAAGAAAAAAATAAAAAAACAAATTAAATAGCATAGGAGTATTGAATAAAAATAAGGCGGGAGGATGGGGGAGATGTGGAATTATAAAAATGAACAAACGAAATGAGAGAAGGAATTAAATAGAAGCATAGTGTTCAACGAAGAGGGAAAAAAAAAAAAAAAAGCGTAGGAGTATTGAATAAATATAAGGCGGGAGGATAGACTAGAGGTGGAATTATAAAAATGAACAAACAAAATGAGAGAAGGTATTAAATGAAAGCGTAGTGTTCAACGAAGGGGAAAAAAAAATATAAAACAAATTACAGAGCGTAGAAGTATTGAATAAAAATAAGGCGGGAAGATGGGGGAGAGGTGGAATTATAAAATTGAACAAACGAAATGAAAGAAGGAATTAAATAAAAGCGTAGTGTTCAACGAAGGGGGAAAAAAAAAACAGTGGGAAAAAAAAAATAGTGGATATAAATCAGCTGAACTCAGGCGCTTAGAGGATCTTCATGTGACTCTGGGTCGACATGAAGATTTACTACCTTTAGTATATTATAAAAATGAACAGACAAAATGAAATTACGAGTTAAATAAAAACGTAGTGTTCAAAGAGGGGGAAAAAAAACAATTAAAAATTTAGAGAGTGTGGGATTATTTAATAAAAACAAGGGGATACGATGGGAGAGTGGTGGAATCATAAAATTTATTTGAGTGATGTTGTTGGAGTGCTTGGGCGCGTGCAAAACGGGCGCCCGCATTGATGGGCGCGAGCGCGTCCGGGCGCGTGCAAATGGAACGAGGGACTGAATGGGGAGAAATTACTTCCATGACATGGTAGCAGTGCGCGCGCGCGAGTATTGACGGGCGCGCGCAATCGCGCGCGCGCGAAATTGGGCGCGAACGAAATGCGGGGGACATTGTGGGGGAGGAAGAGATTCAGAATCACGCGACCGCGCTCGCGCGGTTGGTTTGACGGGCGCGATCAGGACGCGCGCGCGCGTACGGGCGCGTGCAAATGGAAAAGAGAGTTTGGGGAGAAAAATTAGTCCCCCACCCAGGTTGCAGTGCTCGCGCGCGTGCACCGTCGGGCGCGCGCGAAATCGGGCGGGCGCATGCGGAATCGGGCGCGAGCGAAACGACGGAGACACCGTCGGGTGTTCCACATTTCAGTATCCGTTCGCGCGCTGTGGGCGCGACGGGCGCGAGCAGTTCGTGCGCGCGCGCACGGGCGGGCGTAATCCTGGTTTTATTCTCGCTGGGGCAGGTTTGCGCGCGCGCGAGTACGCACACTACGGGCGCGCGCAAACGCGCGCGACCATGCGGGCGGGATCAGAGTTCAAATCCACGTAACATAAAATTCAGTCCATAAGTTAAATACACTTACAATAACTTAAGTTCTCTTAGCGTGACTTAAATCCAGCAAGAACCCCAGCCCCCGATCCCCGACTCTGGCCTATCACGAGACCCAACCCCCTGTAAATTAACTCGAACCCTGTGAATCGGAAACGGGGTTTTTGGAGGGCCCGGAGTTAGACAGTCGGTAGCCGGTGGTACACACCTCCAGGTGTGAAGGGACCCTTAGCGTGACTTAAATCCACTGTCCATATTAAACATTTTGGTGTGCAACAGAGATATTTATACACTTATCATACGATGGAAGGAGATGAGACAACGGGCGGAATGAATAACATGATTGGCAATCCAAAAAAGGGAGGCCAATGTATTATGAAGGGAGCATAAAAGCGTCTTGAGAATCACGACAATGATTTACAAAAGCAAATTATCATCCATTGTTTGAGTTTAACAAACATTAAACATGTGAATGTAATCCCAAACCTATCCATACCCCTATGCCATCTACATGTATTTATATTCCGATATCTTTTTACAAAACGTGGTCTTCACTCATGGATCTCCACGACGTCACGTGCCCGGTGCAGAGGAACTCGATCCACCCTCATCGTGTCGAGCACGAGAGGTACCTACTGCACTACTTTCTGCCCCATCGTTGGCGATGAGTTTCCGCTTGGCAGAACGGGTTCTCTTCGCTATGCCATCTCCTCCAAGCATTGCTTCCATGAAGTTGTTGTTGCGCATCCGACGGAGCACTGTTACGACCTCCGGAGCCACTTCAGCACATAGGAAATCCACGGCTTGATTCTTGAACAATATATCCCATTCAGATTCCGCGGTTTGTACTTCCTCAGCGATCCGGAAATCCTCTGGAGTCATGTCGTGCAACTCCTTGATTTGATCCGCAACCAACTCCCCTTTGGAATTCCACTTAAATCCAAGAGGATGGCGGCCGTACTGGAATGTACGAGTTTGAATATCCCAGTGCCCATGTAGCACTTGGTAGAAGAAATTCCTCCTTCCCTCGAGTTCCTCCTCCGTCCCGCCCTTGATGAGTTCGTGGCAGATCCGTACAATCTCCGCAGGTATCTGGTCCCACCTCCACTGATCGCTCATTTGTTTAACATAGGACTGGCGCATTCCCATAAGCCAATTCCAAATCAAGTCTTCACCCCACTTGTCCGGAAAGTCAGGAGTATTTTCCTTATTTAGCTCCCAATGCGGTGGCATCCAATTCACTAGGCCGAATTGCTCATAAAAACGCTTGTGTAAGGGGGCCTTACATACTGCACACTTCCGACGTATCAAGGCATGGGAAATCAAGCATTGTGGATGATACATGCATTGACAGGATCCCAATTGCCAGCCCCCCTCTGGCCCAAATAGATTGCAACAAACTGGACACTCGGTTCCATCCAACACATACTTCGCTGGATTGGGCCAGAGCAAGCTTGGCTTTGCATTTTTAGCGATCTTCTCATTGGATATGGCGGTCTTGTACTCCCACCCCAACTGCGTCCAATCTATTGCTTTACCAATCATCGGTAGGCTGTCAGGGAACATTTCATTTGGATCCGCCCACGAGGTAAGTCCGAAATCTCTCTTGGAGTTAAGCTGGAGGTAGTCGCGGTCAATCCTCTCGAACTCAGCGCGCATCTGTCTGAAACGGTCGACGTTCATGATGCATGCAATCTTCCATTGGTAGTACTGTCTGCTCATCTCGATCAGATACTTTCTGAGCATCCCGTTGGTAGCTTGCAATTCGGAGACAATGGGTACTGATGGCTGTTGAAATCCCAAAGAGTCCTCCGTCTCTTGAGAATCTACGAACATGATTTGCCGCTGGGGGGGGTGCATCACTTGACTTGATGACGCAAATGGAATAATTGGCTTACGGGGAACTCGGACCGGGGTATCTTCCAGGAGACCGTGCGTGGCCGATTCAATGATGGCATTAACGTCTTCCTCGTTCATTCCAGGGCTACCAGGGATTGGAGCTTGGCTTGCCTCGGGTACGTAAGTCGGAGTCTTCGCAGATCTAAGTTGCGAAATCTCTTCATTCTGCTTCCGTATAATCTCATTCATCCTATCAGCTTCCTCGTACAAGTTCTGGATAGTCTTCTCCATCTCAGAAATTATTGCATTTTTTCCTTCCAGCTCCTTCTGCAATGCATCGACTTGCGGGCCCTGGGCATCAGCGGCGGCTATTGTAGCCTCCAACTCATCTGCAAACCCAGTGTCATCATCTTCCATTACATTGCTCGGGCCCGCAATCTGTGGATTCAGTACATGAGGAGCTACATCAACATTGCTCGGGCCCGCAATCTGTGGAACTAATATAGGAGGAGCAACATCAACATTGCTCGGGCCCCCGACGATTGCTAGACGAGCCTGATGAGGAATACCCGGTCCAGTAGGATTTGCAGGCGGTGCACGATTCCTCGTCGACAAACAGGCAGCTAGCTCAGGATCCTTCTTTTTTAACCGTGTGATTCTAGCACTAGTCGCTGCTCTTGTCTGTGACTGAGGGGGACGGTCTACCGTACCATCAGAATCACTATCCTCCCCTGAGTCACTCCATTGAACAGGCGCTTGATCCTCAGGATCATCCAAGTATGCCCAGTCCACACCTGGGAATCTTAGGACCCCTGTAGGTATCGCCATCTCATGTGGACGCCGGTGGACGCTAGGAGTCAACCGTATGGTCCTCCAATCCACCTGCCTATGAAGCACTACCTCGGCATATACCATTCTACAAATAAAGAGCGGAACCTCATTCCTCTCGTTCATCGCCTGGTTGTATAGGACCTGCCACACCTCCAAACACCGCCTCCCGAACTGACGGTTCTTGCAATATTTCATGTTCGCCTTGTTTGATTGACGATTGCATTTATGACGGTGCAACGGGAATAACTTCCCAATGTGGCACCATTCAATGAATTGTTCACACGTTGCTAGAGTCCACGGTTGCGATGCAGCTTCCCACCCTCTGAATGCCAGCTTTGCTGGATTCAATAAGACGTGGACCCTCTTATGTTGGAGGTTTCCATGCCTGGGCCGTCCCGCATCCTTTTGCTTTTTCCTCTGCTCTGCCGCCGTGAGTGCTGGTTGTTGCCGTTCCATGTCTGCTCGAGGTAGATCGTTCTTCGAAGTCTTCCGAAGGTGCAAAATTAAAAGCCTACGACTACCCCAGAACCTC
This sequence comes from Ceratodon purpureus, assembly GCA_014871385.1. Lineage (NCBI taxonomy): Eukaryota > Viridiplantae > Streptophyta > Bryopsida > Pseudoditrichales > Ditrichaceae > Ceratodon > Ceratodon purpureus. The sequence continues at coordinate 19,309,394 of CM026425.1, forward strand.
AATCACATTTACAAATTATAAACATTTACAAAATTCTCAAATGTAATACACAGACACCATAGAGTTCTGGAGAATAAAAACAAGGACACGTGTCAGAGTGCTGGGACCCACCTGAGTACCACGCAATCAGCTACCCGGGGGCTGTTGAAGGCAAGGTGCTCAAAGGGGGGGGAGTGCAAAATGAGGTGGGAAATCGCCCTTTTATAGTCACGGGCGCCAGGGAACGGGCGCGAACAGCCTGCTACGGGCGCGAGCGGAAACCCGACGGGCGCGCGCGGGCACCGACGGCGGGGTTTCGGCCGTGTATCCGTCCGCGCCCGCGCGGATATCAACGGGCGCGAGCGGTTCAGTGGCGGGTATATGACGGGCGCGCGCGGGTTTTACCGCGCGCGAGCGGGTACCGACCCGGTCTTCGTCGGGCGCGAGCGGGCGTCGTCCGGGTACCGAAGGGGCGCGCGCGCGGACGTCGACGCGGGCGCGCGGATATTATTCGGGCGCGATCCGAACTGTACGGGCGCGACCGTCGGGCGCCAACGCTGAATGGACGGGCGCGAGCAGTGGGCCAGGACGGGCGCCACCACAACCTAGAACACTGTTAAAAATCAGAGTAACCAAAGAGGACTTGCAAATTCAGAGTTAAAAAAGAATACTTTATTTATTTTGAAAATGTATCACTTCATTATTTTGTCGATTACAGTGCCATGCACTCTAGGTACCGGTCCTCTAGGTCTTTCAAGTGCGTCTCGAAATGGTTCGTTTGAGCACTAGAGACAATATTGGGGACACAAAGTATTGCCATCTCCTTCTTCAGTTCTTTGATGAGATCGCCAATCTCACAGTCAAGTTCTTCGACAGTCGCTTGGGTTGCCAACTGCTCTTCAGTGGTTGGAGGCAGAGGGCGTCCATTCTCTGCGTAGGCCACCAATTTGTCACGGCGAGAGATCCAATCCTCGAAGAACTCAATCAGTTGACGGAGTCGCTCCAGCTTTGACCAAATAACTGTGTCCGTTCGCTGTGCAGTGCCCGGTGGAGTAGCACCATTCGTTAAACTCATAATGGACTTGATTTGTTGGCAATTGCAGGCGTTGGAATTCATGTTGGACGGTACACCGAATGTTGAGAAACCCACCGTAGCACTAAGCAATCAGCTACCCTTGGGCTGTTGAAGGCAAAATGCACAAAGTGGGGGGGTGCGAAATCAGTGGAGGAGGGTGGCAATTTATACTCACGGGGCCGACAATGTGGGCGCGAGCAGGTTGGGCGCGCGCAGGCTGCTACGGGCGCGAGCATGTTACGGGCGCGGGCGACCCTGATCGGGCGAGGGTAATCGGGCGCGATCACCGCGCGCGCGCGAGACTGACGACGGGCGCGATCACAGCGAGCGCGCGACGGGCGCGGGCGACCCTGGTCGGGCGAGGGTAATCGGGCGCGATCACCGCGCGCGCGCGAGACTGACGACGGGCGCGAACAGCCACAAATGACCGGCGCGAACAGGCGCAAAGACGCGCGCGGACACGACGACGGGCGCCACCCATGGTAAACAGTAGTAAACTGTGAGGACAGTAATTTTGCTCGCGGTCGGGAGCCCGTCCGATAAGCGTCCGTCCGATAACCGTCCGTCACGTTCGTCACGTGACTACACGACAATTTTTTGGCCCGTCCGTCCATTATGACAACCATGGGCGACGAGGAATGTCGGAAAGACCGGACGACTGGCCGAGAAATACGGCTCGTGTCCCGTGCTTAGGCAGAGACAATGTCACAAATCCTCTTCAACAACGTGAAATTCAAACTGTGACCAACTCATGAACGAAAATTCCCAATAGAACTTACGAACTCGAGAGTTGATCGGTGTGACACTTCAGTAGAATTACAAGGTGCATAGATTTTTTTGAATGCAATGAATTTCGTATTGATCCATCTATTAAACCGTCTATTACCCACAGCCTACAGGACATTTGAAACACGATATTCATGTTGCAATGATGGAGCCTATTTGGATACACTGAGTGTTGAAGGAGGAGTACGAAGACAGGAAGTCCTGAAAGGTATGTTGTCAAGTCACAGTCGCCAATCCGAACTCAACCCCTCAAATCACCATAATGAGATGACCACCTTGGCGTTAAATATGGCGGCTGCCTGTAGGGGTAGCCATGGCCAGGGCAGTTCCATTCAATCCACGCCATCGCTGAGAGTTTTGGTTGGAGTCGCCATTGCATTCTGGTTCCAACTTGTAGTTCGCTAGTCTGAGGTTGCCCCGGTCCGATCGAAGAGGAGGGATATACCTGTTGCGAGTGAGAGGGGTCAGAATGGGAGAAGTTGGGAAGGAGAATTACTTTCACGTGAAGGTTGGGTTGCCAAATGCAGGTTTGGACCCCGCCTTCGACTGCAACCATGTCAGCAATGAGGAGCTAAGGTCCGTATTCGGAGAGAGGGTTCCTGGGAAGGGATATCTCGTCGACGGAGCGAATTCAGGAGAGGTCAAGGCGAGAGTGTTGGAGCTGTACCCAGCAATCTCTCAAATTCCCGAGCATCCTGCGGGTTTGTTCCTCCCGGAGAGCTTCGCGAGAGCGATCGTTTCGGAGGTTTTCCATCGCTACCCAATGAACTGGGCAAAGTATGCGGAGGATCTCTAGAGGGGTAAGAAAATCGAGAGCGGAGACAAACTCACAGTCCTGTATCGCACCCCTGACCGGAATGCCACCTACGTCGAAATCCTCTACAAGGGCCTGGAAGCCGAGATTGCGGACGCTGAGAAGGACTTCGAGACGGCCGTGGCAGCCCATAGTGTTGCACACGAACGGGCTGCGCTTCTGAGGCAGACGGCCAAGCCACCACTCACGGATATGGACAGGTACAAGCTTCAGATCAAGCTGAGGTGCATTGAGGAGACTATGGACTCCTCCGAGGCGAAACTGCAGAAGTGGGGGGCGATGAAGTCCGTCGTCGAAGGCTCTGCTGATGAAACATTCCTGAGGTTCTTCGAGGACGAAATCCACGGCGAAGAACAGAGAATCTTGGAGGCTAGGGAGGAAGTGCAACGTATGAAGGAGGATTTAACTGAAACGTCGGCGAAGGATCTCGCGGTGGCCATCGAGGTTGAGAAACGCCTGTCTTCTGCAAAGCAGGATGCAAGGGACAAGGTGAGGGGCTTGAAAGAAAATCTCCGCCAGCTTCAGATATGGTCGTCTACATCAATGTTCCGTGCCCCTAGTCCTCGAATCGCAGCGCCCACTCAGAACATCGACTCAATTACCCTTACAGTGCAAGGTTGCTCCCTTTGTAACCAAGGGTTTCCGGCGATGGACCTCGTGACTGCGTCGTGCGCTTGCCCATACCACCCGTGGTGCGCTGCAGTGCGGACTTCGCTTAGTCAGAACTGCGCAAGATGCGGGGAGCATTTCGCAGAGAACTGGTTGAACAGCTTCGGCTTTTTCAAGTGCGAAGGTACGTCAATGTCGCGCATGTGCATTGATTTCCAGTATTGCTGAATCTGTTGCGGAACCGAATATGAAAAACTTCCGACTTATGAGTCTGTATCTTGCATCTGATAAGCAATTTTTTTTTGAAATTCGTTTTTGACATGATACTGTGCATTAGAGTGTCCAGGGCGCTGGTCCGGAACTGATATCTGAGTTTTGCTACAACAGCGCGAGTGGGGATTGGCAGTGTGCCGGATACCGGAGAGGGAGAAAAGAGGCGCAAGCATTTGAACTCGGACATTGGAGGGTGGAATTATGCGCGCAAGGACAAGTTGACCTCTACATGCCGCCGGAAATCAAAATAGTGTTTTCCACCTCCGATTTCTTGGAAGACTGCGACTGTATCTCAGCGACGGAATGGATTGCATTGTGACTACGCAGTGAATTTTCTTACAGTAGCTTAGACACTTTACCTTTTTTAAACTCCCAACTGTGCATCCGAACCAGGAAAACTTTGATCAAAGACTGTTTGTAAGGAATTTTTGGACCTATACTCGTTTGATAACTAAGCTACTATCAAGGAAGTCCTGTTTTTTATAAGGAACTTTCAAAGCTATACCCTTTCACTGACTAAACTTCTACCAAGACAGCCATGTTTTAATGGATACATCTTGATTACAATATATAATCTGATGGAATTCAATATTGGTTTGAGAAGTAGTTGGTCAGTGTGTCACTTCAGTAGTGTCGGATGGTTCGAATTTCATATTTGCTCGTGAAGCAGTTGAGCTGTGTGAAAATTGAAGACAATATGTTCCCAATCACAGCATCGCGGACCACCCTGTATGTGTTCGTTCACATCGCGTCCGCCCGGTCCAAAAGCCTCTGTCCGCAATACGATCGGCATGAAGTCCGCCCACCCGGATACGCATTATCCCGCCTACAGGCCCGTCCGAGCCATGTTCCCAACACCCCACTGCATCGTGGACCACCCTGTATGTGTTCGTCCACATCGCGTCCGCCCGGTCCGACAACCTCCGTCCGCAATACGATCGGCATCAAGTCCGCCCACCCGGATACGCATTATGCCCGCCTACAGGCCCGTCCGAGCCATGTCCGCCTACCAGTCCGGCCCACTCGCGGACTTCCCCGGCATTCAACGGTCGTGTTCCTCCTAAATCGTCCGCCAGGCCTAAACACGTCCGCCCCTGAACCCTAAATCGGTTGCCCGTCTCTGTCCGCCCGACTCCGCCGTGGGAACTCCTCCGGACATCCACGTCACCGTCCGGGGCCACCGCAATTCCAAGTAGGACGCCACGTAACGGGGCCGAGTAACTCTTTTACCCACGCTACTCGCAGGACCTAAAGGACCCTACGCTGACCCCTATTGTGACGTCGGAGGACCCCCGTCACGACCCATTCGGACGTCGCGACGGAAAAGTCACGACCCGACGGCATAGAAAACCCTGGTTACGGGTTGAAGAAACCAGACTTAAATCTTTTCAGATTTACCTCTAATTTAACTGCAATAAGCTAATATTTCAAATGGCTTGTGTCCAACATTTAGGTGTATGGTAGAGCGACCAAAAATGGCGCAGTGCCAAAAATGGAGCTCTAGCCAAGTACTTGGCGATTGCAAATCCCAAGAATGGTGACGACTTCCTCAATGAAGTGAGACCCTGACCCTGGTTGACTTCAGTATTTCGTTTGACTACAGCATATTTGTATTCATATTTTCTAAAACTCCTCTACTTGTTGCAGATTAATCGGCATTTCAGTGACTTCCCTAAACCTGAGATGTCACTCGATAAGCTCCAGAAGATTGTTCCCGCAGCAGTTGAGGCCAAATACAAGGCTCGTTGGCTGAGGTGGTGGAACTCATCCCCGAATTCCAGACTTTCATACAGATTTCTACCACTTGAATTCAAGGATACCGAATTTGACCCATGGTTGAACAAGGCCTCATTCTGGGCTGGGGTATAGTTTCTTAAAAAACCTTTCCAATTACATTCTCCATTATTCTCGTCCTCAATTCTTTCTCATTGCTAATGAATTGAATTCTGAATTACAATTGGAGGAAGCCGTCATCAACGAATTTGAGGACATTTGCAAGGCGGAGAATCTCGTTATCAATTGGAAGGCATTTCCTGAAGTCCAAGAGCCAGGCGATTTTGTGGAGAGTTCACGTATCCTGTTGTGGGACAAGGCCTTCCCTACGTTCATTGGAAAGACGGCTGATAAGCCCTTTGACAAGAAGTCCATTTTCGCTAAATTTCCTAGAACCCCTCAGGTTGTCAAGCGTGTTACTTACCGGTATGTTACTAACCTTTACAAGATTCAAATTCCACAACGAGGTCTCTTTATCTTTCTCATACTAACCTTCTACAAATTGGTTACCTTAGGTACTTCAAGGGAGAGCTTCTTCTGAAGGGGGCAATCAAAGTTCCGCAGCTCCCTAAGTACTTTAGTGCTTGGACGTCGAGAACCTCGGACCAGTGTATCTATTCTACCAAGCAGTTGAAAAGGTACAACACTCCTCACTTCGTTGAGGGATGCTGGTATCTTGATTGCTCTCGTGGTTTCACGATTGACTTAGAGGTTGACGTCAAGACTCTATACGATGGGGGTGAGGTTGTGGTGGAGGACTCCGTGGATGATGCAGAAGGTCGTGAAGGAGAGCAGGTTCAGTCTTATGCTCCACCACCGAAGAGAGGGAGAGGAAGGCGACTGAAATCTCTGCGTTCTCAGTCAGAGGCATCACAGCAAACTGGTGCGGAGTCTTCTGCGCCAGTTGAGAAGGCACCAGAGCCCTCTCCGGGTATTGTCGTTACGAAGCCTTCTCCAACTTCTTCGCCGGCTCCTTCCTCGATCAGTGCTTCCAAGGTCACTAGAGGTCTCCTTGAGCAAAGGAAGGCCAAGCAGTTTCTGCAGACTACTTCTTCCGCTGGAACTCCGCTATCCACACAGGTTTATGTCATCAACTCCTCTGTGGATTCAGTTATGCTTCGACAGAAGGAGCTCCAAGACATGGGTGGCGATCACGAATGGAACAAGGCTCTAGACATCGTTAGAAAGGTATGATCCGTTGCTTACTGCTTATTCTTCAATACGTACATTACTGTAAATCTTATACTGTCTAACTCTGCTTTCATGGTTCCTCTAGTTTGGAGCAGGCCGCCAAAACCGAGTTTCTGATCGTTGCAAACAGCAGAATCACTTGGGATTCGACTTGATCACTGCCGACATCCCGAAGAAACTTCCCGTCCCTTCGGTGTCCGATCCCCCCGACGTCATTCCACCTTGGAACACTCGTGACAAGGATTATGTGTGGAACATCTTCGAATTTGCTAGACACTATTTGCAGTACGATGGTGCTCTTTGCATAATCCACAACAACGACCAAGACCTGGCAGCGCATATTTCTGTACAGGCTAAGCATAATTCTTTTGTGCAGTACCGAGACTGGTGGGGCTTCAATGCACTAGGCTTGGCTCACCCTACGATCCCCGGCTCCTTGGTATGTACATCATAGACATTCCTTAAAATTTCTTAATATTTACACTTTCTTCAACTTGCATTGTGCTAAACTTTCTTAATATTTACACTCACATGTTTTGGTGTCTCGCAGTCTCTTTGGTTCTGGGTGCGCGTCTTCATCCGTGGTGGCAATCGCGCATCGAAGTTTTCTTTTCAAACGAAGAAATCCGATGTCGTATACAGCGACCTCCACATTACCGAGAGTGATGCCATTCTCAACTTCACCGATTTGGAATCGCAGCACATGAATGGGGACGTACCGTGGAGAGGGCCAAGGGAGAAAGGCCATGAGATGATGCAAACCATAATTGAAGAGATGTCCAAGCCCGGAGACATAGTCTTTGAGTGGATGGCTGCAACAGGTAATCTTATATAAACTTTCTCTGTATTTCCGTAACTATGATTTTCTCGAGAGTCTTAATTTTTTATACTTGTGCTATATGTTTCAGGGGCCTCCATCAAGGCTTGCCAAAGTATTGGTCGTCATATTATAGCTTGTGAGGAGGACAAAGCCATATTCAACGCCCTTCTCAAACCTTATATGGCTACGTCATCCGCCATGGGCCCTCCTAAACATCCTCGACCGGCAGCAGTTGAAGAAGCACCTCCAAAGAGACCACGACAAGATAAGTACTGTAAGTTCTAGTTCACATTTTCTAACTTCAGCGCTCGTTCTCTTTGCTTCTTTATTGATTCCCTCTTCACCCACTCGTTCTTACCATTATCGATTTCCTCTTGCAGAGTAGTTGCGGCAACACCGCCACGTAGGCCAACACCCGTGTGTATTCCATCGTGGCGTCCTCATTCCAGCCCAATTCAGCCTTATGTACTTCCAGACTATGCAGAGGGCTTAGCACATGCGCTTGAATCTGGTGCACTTAGATATGTTCCTAGTCGGCCCACTAGTTTTGATCCCACGGCCCTACTATTTGTCGATGACGAGGCTGTAGAAGGAGATTCTGAGTCATCGGGTTCTGAGAGTGGAAGTAGCGACTGTAGCATCTTCTCAGTTTGAAAGAGGCCTCGGTCTATCATTGTTTTCATTTGATTTGATTTGATTTCAGTGGAGTTGATTACATACTGCATCGTCTACTCTATTGCAAACCACTTAAAGTATTCATGATTCTCATTTCCAGTTTATACTCGTGTATGTAAAGGTCTACAATGCAAGTCTTTTTAGCTCTGAATTCTCATATGCTTGAAGGGAAACCCACTTCTGTGATGAAGTTATTTTAGTCTGCAAATTCTGTACAGAACACTAGACAGTACTACCATGACCAACTACACTGCTCAAAATATATAGAGTACTCTAATTTTTTCCTTTATCAATGAACAAAATCTCACATTTCCATAGCCATGTTACCTATTCTTGGGAGAGATCCAGATACCATCTCTCGGAGAAATTTTCTCTCCTTCCGGCACATCCAAGACCTCATTCCCATTGGCCCATAGCAATGTCCTCAACTGATCTAACTCAACGCAACTAAGTTCTCCAAGGAACGCTGTCTCTAACCTCTCGTTGTAAATTGGAGTTGCAAGTTTCCAAGAACTCCTAAAAACACTCCAGTTGATGTTGAACCGATTAACTTCGTATTCGTCCTTCGGACTCCAATGGCGACCCTCGTACGAAAAGTAATCCCTCCTCGCTAGCCGAAGGCATGCGTATTCAGGACTGCTGTCAATCTCACGGTTCCACCTCTTTGACACAGCACGAGCGTTCTCGACGTCTTCAAACGTGATTACCGTCGGAGGAGTCCAACCCAGCGTGGCACTACTACCTATATGATCCCAGGGGTTAGGCTTGTCCGCCATCCGCTTAAGCAAATCCTGTAAAACCGTTTCACAGGCAATGACCTCAAATGAATCGCCCATATCTTCAAACAACTCCCTAGCAAGTATATGCTTAAGTTCTACAGAAGTGATTGAGCTTATACAACTTCAAGGACGTCTGCTAAGGCTTATATAGATTCTTGCTTGACACTCAAGCTAGGAATGCTCTTATCTAAAGACGGAGAATTCTTCGACGAAGACAAGCAGTCTGACTTGGTGTACAGATTGGTTTCAGCTACTCCATTATTGTACATGAACTCTGAAATATTCCACGAACTTTTAGGACCATTTCTTTTTGCTTGTTTTGAGACTTCTTATTCCTAGAATTATCTACATTATCTAAAAGCATCAGGCTGGAATACTCGTATCTAGATCCAATAAGGGACCAAATCTAAAGGAATGTATTCGAACACCCCACTAGTCTTTACAGTAATAATCCTTTGGGGGATATACAGTCCAACTCTTGTCGATATCAAACCAGCAGGTTTCGCCATCCGATATGATCACTTCGGGCAGCTGAACAACTGGACTCTCATCCACGGTGGATGGCAAGGGATACGGGATTAGGGACAACTCCATAATAAAGAGAAGCTTGTTGGTACAAAGCACTGTCCAACGCCATTCACCTTCACCAACATGGAGCCTTCCGATGTGCCTAAACGGTGGCAGGTCCATGCCTCGTTCCCTGGCGCGCTCCACCTCCAGCAGCCAGGGCCGCAGCTCCTGATAACTCCCCGGTGCCTTTCGGGCAAAACCTACAGCCGCTATCGTCCTCCTCGATCTCGCATTACACACCTTCGGCATCGCGCAACACACTAAATTGTTGTAGTCTTAAAACGTTCCAAGCAAGCTTGCAGATTGACCCCCCCGAACTCGTACGCTACCTTCGCATACAGCACAGAATGCTAAGGACTGTGTCACTATCCTAATACGCCACCTAGAAACAAGCTCAAGAAACCATGAGTGACCTCATTCTCTGGAACCCTGCTTACCAAGTGTTGTTTCATGATGAGAATCTCCTACTTGTATCACTCAAATGAAGATGCTTCGCTGCCTAGGAAGAGAGAGTAATCTTCGATGAAGACAAGGACTCTTACAAGGTATATCTTGGTTTCAGCAGTGAAGATATTATACACGAATTTTGAAATATTCCAGGAAGTTTTTAAACCTTGCTTCCTTTATGTTCTGTGAAATTTGTTTTTTTCCTTGTGCATTTACATAATCCAATGAAAGAATTATTTGTTTGATCTAAAACGTAACGCCTGATCATTGTATCTTGTCTAAAACCATGACAAATCTAACAAAATATATGCATGACGTCATCATGACATCAGCCCTAATTTGTATCTTAGAGAACAAAGGAAATAAATTCTCACCAGAGATAACCCTGATTTCCACGGTAATATACTCTTTTCCTAATAAAAGTGTCAAAATCAATCCTTAATTTAGTAATTTTCCACGGTTATAGGTCTACTTTGATTTTGAAAATTTGGCTACTTGTGATTTCTGTGCTCTCCATTCTGTGCTCTCCGCTCTCCGCTCTACGCTCTCCGCTCACATACGAACTTTCCCCGACCCTACAAATGTTGTTTTACTTCCTGAATCTATGTATCCAGTGGTCCATATTACCTATCTTCTACTATGTTACATTTTAACTTAAGGTACATAATCATTTCCTTTATTATATTAAGACTACCTTTAACCGTATTACCTATCTTCTACTATGTTACATTTTAACTCAAGTCACATAATCATTTACTTCATAATATTAAGAATACCTTTAACCAACCATTTTGTTGCTAAAATGGAAGATTAGAGCGAGATTGTTCATAGAAACTGTGGTTCTTACAAAAGTCCCTTTCTAGAGACTTATCACTTATCAATTTGTAAATGTCACAAGTATCTAATTAAAATCTAATTTATCCTGTATTCTTCTTATTTGGCCGTCACATACACTTCACATACCCATCACATACACTTCACATTTGCCACATCACATACACATCACATACACATCACATACACATCACATACACATCACACATCCATCACGTACACATCACATACAAGTTGAACATCATGCATTCATCAGAGTTGGAGCCCCCAGCATTGGTCCTCGGCACCGAGGCATTATGTCAAGGGCTGCGAGGTTGCTTCAAAGGGCTCTGGTTCGAATCCCATTAACAACATACACTGAGCAGTTTGATACCCCCCAGCAGGGGTCGTCGGCACCGAGGCATTATGCCAATACCAAAAAAAACCTGTAGTTGCTTTGCAGTCTTTTTCTCTTTCTTTTCGCCTAGACCCTACAAATGTTGGTTTATTTCCTGAATCTATGTATCCAGTGGTCCATATTACCTATCTTCTACTATGTTACATTTTAACTTAAGGTACATAATCATTTCCTTTATTATATTAAGACTACCTTTAACCGTATTACCTATCTTCTACTATGTTACATTTTAACTCAAGTCACATAATCATTTACTTCATTATATTAAGAATACCTTTAACCAACCATTTTGTTGCTAAAATGGAAGATTAGAGCGAGATTGTTCATAGAAACTGTGGTTCTTACAAAAGTCCCTTTCTAGAGACTTATCACTTATCAATTTGTAAATGTCACAAGTATCTAATTAAAATCTAATTTATCCTGTATTCCTCTTATTTGGCCGTAACATACACTTCACATACCATCACATACACTTCACATTTGCCACATCACATGCACATCACATACACATCACATGCACATCACATCCACATCACATGCACATCACATGCACATCACATACACATCACATACACATGACGCACATACCACGCACATCTCAAGGTCGATCAGACCAGCCGGTTTGAAATTTACCAAGTTTATCCCATAATCTTTGCTGCCAGCGAATATTACTTCAATATAACCCTGCTCATGTGAGTTAATTATCGTCACTTGGGCGGTGGCTTTGGTGTGTTATACCTGACGAGCGAAAGCAATGGACGTTGTACCTCGCTAGGGATTTCCGCTGGAGCCATTCCCAAACTGACATAAACAAATTCAAACTGGATAAAAGAAAAATCAAATTAAGACTCTAAACCTGCAGTTGCTACGCAGTCCTTTTATCAATCTTTCTGCGTAGATCTTACATAGTAAATTTCTAAACGATCTAATGCTCTTTGTTACCCTACACCCATTCACATCTCCTAAACTTCGTTCATGGAAATATTAAAATTTAAAATCCTAAACTTCGTTCATGGAAAGATTAAAATTTAAAATACTAACACCCCAAAATACTAACACCCTCTATCTTCAAAGATGGCTATATAGCGCATCTCAACAAGGATATAAGCATGCACGGAAATAGGCACGCACGGTCATAGGTGTTTTTTAGGTCATACTTTCTAAAAAAAAAATCGAAATAAAACCATCATGCTACAGTGGTAGAGTGTGAGAAAATTCACCAAAAACATCAAAATATTCGAGAAGTTACCGCTCTCCGCTCACCGCTCACCGCTCACCGCTCGCAGAATAGCATTCCCCACCCGGCTCCAACCCATTGGGAGACTTCGACAGGGCTGTCAGCGTTTTCTCGAAGTCCTAGAGTCTCACAAAACCTGTGCCAATGAGATTGAGGACCGCGCCCTTGAGTGATCTGTCGAACGTGGAGCTATCCTCTTTGCTTACTTTACTCTCCAGCGGATGGATCCTCGCAGTGATAGTGAACCTTGGAGATGGTCAGGAGAAGCTTGACACCACATGGGTAACTCCAGCGAGCCAAGACCGTGTGAAGGTACCCAATTTCAATTCCTTTTCGTTGTCCATGTATTATTGTCGCTCTAAATCATTACTCCCTGCTTAGCCCCCCGACTGCTTTCGCATACGTCATCGCAGTTTATTATAATTTTTTCTTGCAATACCATCTTGAATAAATGTGTAAGTGTATTCTGTTCCTGACAGGGTATTCTTGTGTCTGTTACAGATGCATGCGAAGCGGCTGCTAGAATGGAATACGCTAGAACTGTAACTAGGGCGTGGTCATTTTGTGTGACAGTGAACATTTAGTTTTGTCATGGTCCCTGTTCTTCTGATGATCGAACCTCAGAACAATTTAGTTTTGAATCTGTAGCAGTCAATAATTTTGTTTTCTACGCAGTAAGGCTCAAGGCCAGACAATTAATAACTTCATTTCAGTGAAGTCCTGTAAAAATCTATCAGTTTGATGATGTTTTGATAAATCACTACTGTTCTTGTTGTTGCCGATACTGCTACACCTTTTGTGAGTGTACTGTTAATCAAGTTTTCGTAATGTTCCTCCATTCAGTTTAATTTTTCTCAGTTGCGAAAAATGTATGATTCGTTCGAAGTAAACTTTGATCCAATGTTATACAATTCCAGTAACCATGTGATCTTCATTTTGGAAGATGAATTCTTGTTTTAAAGCTACGGCTGGGTCGCTGGATTACCATTCACTACGTAGTGATGTTTGTTTCTAATGTCACAACATTCAGAGTATTGTGAGTTCCAATAGCCTATACTGGAATTTTTTGGGGGAGTGAGGTTGGGAATGGTGGATACGTGGCTTGAAGTTATGCAAGGTTTGGTGAGCGTTATGGAGTGAGGGGGTTTGGAGATGGGGGTTCAAGGGAGTTGAGATCAATTGGTGTTTGACCACGATTAGCTTCAGATTTTTTGGAGTTTCAGTTGGAAGGTGTTGGAGCTATGAGCAGGGGGGGCGAGCACTCTGTGGAGGTGCATTCTTATGAGTTTCCGAAAGATCGGCGTGAGGTGTATAGGGATCTCGGTGAGTTACTTTTATTGTTGGTCTGGATTCAAATATGGGTGACAATGTTGATGGATAAAAGTATATATAGAGGTTGGTAATAGAGTGGGCGGATTGAAGGACCTGGGCAATGGGAGTAAAACACATCGGGTAGAATTATATATTGTTTGAAGGTTTAAAATGGTGTCCATTGTTAACTGAGTGTATCGCAAGTAGTACTGTAGTCCACTATACGTTATCTGCTCGTTAATTTCTATATCTAAAATGTTATAGTACATTACTTCAGTGGAAGATTGTAGAAGCAGGACTTGGTTAGAATGTCAATGGTCACTGCCGGATATGTCTAAGAAACATGTGTTACACTACTTTTTATGTGTATGTACATGAAGGGATCAAACAGACAGAGAATTAGACTGAACAGACACCTTTTTTACTAACATGTTCATGTGCCTTTCTAAGATATCAGGAAGTGGACTCTCAGTTTGGTGAGGCCATTAATCGCTGAACACTGGCACGTACTCTGTTTAAATGTGGTTGATAGGGAGGTAATAGCATTTGAGAATAGTTTACAAGATGAGCCGTGTGTGGTGTCAGTATGCCAGCATTGTAATCTTGCATTATTTTATGTTTTATATTACTACGACATTAACAGTGTGCGTGAAGAATCATTGTCTTTGCTAGGTCATTTGAAGTTTGATTTCATGGATCTCAATATTGTGTCGGGGAAGTCTGAGGGCTCCAACGTCGACGAGGTCAAGGAGATGGACTTTGGTGTCCGTAATGTGGATTCGGAGAGTATGCAGAAGGTGTATGAAGGGGGTAGCAAAGTGAAGGGCGACACGGTTGTCACTGTCGACAAGGATCCGAACGTTTTGTTTGCAGCCAAATACGAAGACTTCAACCCGTTAGTACCGGCAACGGTTGAAGAGGAGCATCGCTTAGTGGAAGTGGCGGAGTCTAGCAAGACACGGAGAAGGAAAAGATCAAGATCGCCTGTCATTAGGGAGGATGCTTTTGTTGGAAACGCGTCTCGTCCTGGCTCAGGGTCAGAGGTGGATTCCGAATCATCGGCGGAAGGGTCGCGTTACCGTGGAATGGAGAGGATTTATCATAAGTACTGTGAAGAAGCTGATGGGGATGAAAAAATAAAGTCAATCAAGTTAACCTCGGACGAGTATTTCAGTTAGCGACCAATTGACGAGGACAAGTTCGGTCCTGATGACACGCTGGAGAGCATATTCACGGAGATTGAGGACTCCCCCTGGCCTAAGGAGATTAAAGACAGCATGTTCTGTGAAATGGCGCATCGTTTTCGAGAGGTAGATAAAATAAAACGCAGGAGAGTTGATTCTCAAAAAGAGAATGCATGATGTAGTAATGCTTGATGAGCTACAACTCTGGGTAAGATTTATCTTATGAAAATGCCACAGAAGCAAACGTCCATGTCATTTATTTACACGATAATGTACACGATTAACTGTAATGAAAGGCTTCGTCTTACCGTTAGGTCATTTGAATCGTCTTTGATGCGATTACTTCTGTAATCTGTTGTATTTCAGTTTCTTACAGTCCATCTTTGGTATTATAGTTACGTGCTTTTTCGTCACTGAGGTGATAGTTCGCAAATCGCTGATCATCTACTACTCAAACCACTGACTATATGTATGATCTGTTTTCTATTTCCTTTTTTTGCATATATAGAACCCTTTTAAAAAGCCTCCTCAGTGTGTGTGGACATGTTGCTTATGACGACATCTGCAAGCATGGCGAAGACGGATAACAGACCAGATTTCGAATTACTGGGAATTGAACTATAAGTCACTACCACTTTTGCATGGAACGTTTGCTTTTGAAATCATGACTGGAAGTTAGATTATCTTTACTCGCATGCGATGCACTCCATAAACAGGAACGATGCTGGGTAGTACTATACTTACTATGAGGTTGCTGTGGTGATGTTGTAGGAATATGAGAGCATTGTTCTACCCATTTTTGCGAAGACATTGTCTGTTAGATTCTATAGAGGCAGGGCGTTGTACGGAGAAGTCTGTTAAGATGGACGGAAAGAGAGATAGAGACACTGAGGACAGAAGAGACGGGAAGAAGGTGCGACGGGAGGATGGGAAGTCTCGTCCGGAAGGTTTAGTCGAGGAATCGGATTCAAGGCAGGATTCACACAAAGGTTTAGGGAAGGATGAACCCGTGGGGCCGGTATGTGTTCTGTTAAGGCAGAGTTGGAATTGGGATTTAGGGCCACCAAAACCACGACATGGAGAGTCATTTGCTGCATTAGAGCATGCGTATTTGCGAGCGGTGTACGATGATGATTGGGAGCACAGGCTCAGACGGAAGGAAGACAAAGACTGGTTTCCAATCCATAAACAGTACGAAGATTATTGCGCCATAGCCGACGCGGATCCATCATTTCATGGATACAAGCTTGAATATGATGAGTTCAGATGTCAACGTGCCATAAGAGAAGATGAGTTTGGTCCCAATGATAGTTTGGACTCCATCTGGGGGGATGCGATGGATTCGCCTTTGCCTCCAAAAATCCAAATGCGTGAATGGAGGCTTTGCGCAAACCGGTTCCTAGAAGTGCAAAGAATCCAAAAGAAGAAACTGGAATCAGGGTCGCTGACGGATCAGGAAGATCACGTGGTTTCACTTGCAGACAAAGACGAGGAGAAATGGGTTCCGGTGGAAGACAACAGCGGTGGAGGAAGTGATAAGGATCATACTAAACGTCATTCTTAGTAAGCGTCTCTCTCCCGTTTCTCTACAATGTTTTGAATTCGTATGTCGTCGCTGTTCGCAAAGGTTTTTCTTTTGAGGTACTATATTCGCATTGTTTTCAAACGTTGTTCCCGAACAGTATGGTGAACCGCCAGTATATTCTGTTCCTTGAACAGTAAATTTCATGAATATGTTTTTATGTCTTCAATAAAAGTTTTTCATTCCAATCAGGTCCCGATTCACTAAACACAGTTCCAGTCTCATATGTTCTTCTTAGAAAGGTTGCCGAATTTTTATTTCAAGAACATACAGACTTACTACTGATTGCATGCATATTTTGCACCCTATGTAATCTGGTGTGACTTGATGCATTCCTCACAGGACGTGATCTCTAGACTGTCTTCGGTGAAGCGTATTCCTCCTTTTCTTGGAAGATAAGAGACAGCTGTTGGTTCCACATGCAGAACTTCAGAAGGAAGGGAGAAGACCGGTGAAGCCCTAGGAAGGCGAATTTTACTACAACAGAGTAGCATCATCAATAAATACCACGTCATAGGAGAGTAGAAGGAGGCGAAATTACTTTTTTAAACAGTGAATAGTATGTGATACAGCAAGTTCCTTCTGTCACCGCAGCTTTCAATTACATGTAGTAGGGTCGATTGCAGTCACTGTACACAGTTATTGTTTCCAAATGTAGACATGCCTGAGCAATGATATGAGTGCGGTGAGTGTAGCATCTTTAGCACTGCAGAAGTTGCTGGATGATGTGCCGGACACAAACACTTGTTTGTTAATCTTTCAATGTGCTAATAAAACTGTTACTTCAGTGCAACACAGTTTGAATGCCTGACTATGCGCTATTGTTGCCGTATGTTTCTTTAATAGATAATTTATGATTCTCTTGCTGTCTGTAATGAAACATCGTTAGGTCCACGTACTAATTCGTGAAGTGAGTGGTCCAGTAAGCAGGATAGAGTGATGTGGAGGAGAAAGTAAATCAACCGGTACGTGAAGAGAACTTGCAAGTTCCAAAACATCTCGCGCAAAAGGTATCGCAGTCTTCCCGAAGATGGATGTGCATATGAAACTTGGACAGTTAGAATGTGTAGAGAACTCTAAGTTTATCTTAAATAAGGAGAATTCATATGCACTTGTTCAGAGGTAATGTAACAGATGTTCCATCCAGCCTAAAGAGAATGGACAGTAGTCCGATATGTAATGTACATACAACAATTTACAGCTCATAGACTCGCAGGGTAGTACAAGCGGCATATTAACAAGTAGTTGAACACATTGGCATTAGGAGAAAAATCAGGTCACAAAAAGGCCGTGTAAGCGGCACGTGAGAGAAAAAAACGGGCGCTGCCCGGGTACTTTTTGACATGGCATTGGCTGTGCCACCGTGGTGCCAGCAACCGCCACCGGGGCTCGAACCAATGACCTCCGAGCGAGGCGTGTGGAGGGCACATCTACAGTGTCGGGCTGACACAACTTGCCCACTTGGGACCAAAGCCCGAGCCGAGGCATTCATGTCTCACCTAATATTCCGAGGACCTTTGTTGTGAGTGCGCCACGCAGTTCTGTGCGGGCAGCAACTCTGGCATCCGCTGCCAGCGGCAGAGGTGCCCAAAGTAGGGAGTTCACCTAGAAAGGGCAGGCTTACACGGCCTTATTTTGAGCTCATTTTTCTCCTAATGTGCTGTACAGATTTTTCTTATTACTTTATTACACGGCTAATTATTCTGCCACGTGTTTGACATTAGGTATTTTAACTTTCCTATGTCTGAAATAATTATTACATTTTATCATTCTATTATCTTTCTTTTTTTTTCCATAAATTCTACCATCAATAAATCACCCGTAATGTTTAAACAACTGGGTGCTGGATATTTAAGTGATATTTGCTAATGCTTACGTGAACCAAATCATTGAACTCATCACTTGAGCTCAAACACAGACACTTACAAACACTTACAAACAGGTACACACTCATGAAAACCTTGGGCACTCTGGAATCAACGAGAACATGTGGCGCAGAAGATGTTCCCCGTAGATCTGGGTTACCCAGTTCTCAGTTGTACGCAGCGAAGAGGGTGGGAGTGCTCCGCTGAGGCATTTCCGACCCCTGTAGATATGTGGCTCATAGAATCCGTGGATTTATTCCGAGAACAGACGCCGGTGGATGCGGAGACATACATTGTAAATTATGGTAGATTCCATCATAAATGAACAAAGTTGAAATGTTTCAAAATTCAGGATGTATTCGAACATTGTGAGGCAATTGACAAGTTCTATGGATTCCGCTCAGTGCATTCTTTACCCGACTCATTTCTTTTCTCGGTCCTTATGATTCTGGGACCACCGAAGAGACCACCCTTTGATACGTCAGTCCAGTTCACTCCTAAAGTCGCTGAAACATGATAGTGTCATTTTCCCAGTCACGAAAGACAGAATACGGACACAATGTCATTTAGGGTGCCACACCAGAGGACAGCTTTTCTACTAGTGTTGCTGGTGGACGAAGCTGCTACCAGTTGTTGCTTTCATAGCACTTGCAAAATCGAGAGTGAGCTTTGTTCTAAACGCTTCAGATGTGTGCATGTCTTGCAAAGGCCACTCCACATCGTTGAACCCTGGAAGCGGGAGTGCTTCAACCTTCCCGTACAGCGTGTCGCCTGTTGGAGGCAAATATAGACCACCAAGGAAGAATGTACCTATGTCCAGCAACTCCGCGTGGCTCTGTCGATTCCGTGTTGCCTCCCCAATCTCAACATGGAGCACAAGAATGGGACCAAGGATAGATGTGGGATGTACCCAATCCTCCAAAAGCGACGCGTCCAGGTAGTTTGCCATACCCGAATTGGTTGCTGCCTCCGCGGGATCCAAGCGCAGATGCCTTGGCTGATATGCATCCTGCACAAGCACCTTATCAAGGTCGCATGCTCCATGCTCCGTGGAGATCCAGGAGAAATCTCTGATTTGCGCTTTGAAGGCCCCCCGAAAATGTTCTCCACCATGCCACCTTGCCTCTCTACCCCAAGGCCCATCCGACGCTGGTTGCAGCATAACCCATGAATCACGATCCACCCTCATGGGGATCCAGTTGCCCTCCAAGTCCTGAGTGTTATGCAGGATGACACTCTGTACGAGGGAGTTTGGCCGTCTAGCCATACCACTAGAATGCATGAAATTTTCGACTGTGTACTCAAAAACTTACAAATGTTGTCGTCGCTCTCATCAACCGCGAGAACTACATGCTGTCAACACACCCTCCGCCATCACGAATGGCTAATTCCAACGTCCACGCCGTCGCAAGCAAGGTACGACCTACCCTAAACTTCATCCCGAAACCCCAATTCTCAACTCAGGTACTCTCTCCAACCTATGTGGATGGCAGACCGCTGGCAGCGTTTGGGAGACCACTACAGCTAAACCCTAAATCTCTATTGCACAATGCGCGACCACCCACAACCCAAATCAAAAAACCTGATGAAGCCTTTGGAGGCCTCCACTGCTCCATCCTGGTTGACAACGCAACCGCGACAACTCTCTCACAGGAACGCATGAGGTTCGGAATGACCGTTGGCAGCATTTTGACATCAACACCTTGTACACGTTGCATCTCAAAGGCAGAGCGGCAACTCGATTCCGGTAGGTGGCCAAACTGAGTCAGTTTTGCAGGAATTCATAAAGCCCACCACCGCTGACACCCTTCTGCAATGCTCGGAATCCGTGCGCAAAGAGGCTCCGTTCTTGACCTGCGGGACTACACGCGCACGAGGAGAAGCCTTCCTGCGCGACTACTGGCTGGACCCTCTGAACGCCGATTTGGCGACCTTTTGGCGACCTCATGGCACCATTGGTGCCAGCAGGTAAAGTGCAGGGGCATGGCCAAATTTTCAGGCACAGATTCCGACTAAAGGCCCGTTGGAGACTCCAATCTTCCCCTATTGCAAAGAGGATACAAGCAACAGAGTCTAAAGCAACATTTTTTTCTACGTGAGAAACACATATGCCTCGGCTCCACTCCATATGATTGCACCTCTTGCTTTGCTTGCACATGTTCCTTCGTTGTCTCCATCTGCCTATTTCTCTCTCGAGCTGCCTCCTGTTGAAGATAAAGTAGGAGTCCCAGTAAAACTACCGATTAGAGATTTTACCCTAGTAATTTTCCAACTTACAATACCACAAAAAGTAGATTAAAAATAAAAAAATGGATTTGACCTAACAATCAAATTTGGTTGAACTTTTGTATATAAGCAATAGAGCCAAACTCATTGGCATGACATATTCTTCTAGATACATGATTAGTTGTTTGTTATATCAAACATTCACCAAACAACATTGCAGTTGTAGACAACAACGATAGCAAGGATTGGGAGTAGTAGCGGATTCTCTGGACAACCGAGTAGCATAAAGACTCCAACCCAGAAGGACTGGAAGAGATGAGAGAGCGAAGCTGCATGAGATATAGCGATAGAGAGAGAATACAGCGAGAGATAGAGATACGCGAGAGCGCGAGAGATCTATATGCTAGAGAGCCTCTCTCTCTCTCTCTATCTCTTTCTCTCTCTCTCTCTCTCTCTCTCTCTCTCTCTCTCTCTCTCTCTCTCTCTCTCTCTTATTTTACTAGAGCTTAGCGCTAGGGAAAATTTAGTCGCTCTTGGCTAAGGCCAGAGCAGTCCCTCTTTTTGTATTCTCTCAGCTCCTAGGCTATGGTAATGAAAACCTATTTCGGCTAACCCTCTTCCTCTTCTCACTATGTCTAAAATGATAACTACCTACTAGAAAGTATTGCATTTGTGTCTAATTTCTTTCGCTAATTGAGCTCTTACATGCCTCACATCCCTGGAATACCAGGACACCATGGCCTTCCACGTCTCCTTACTGAATAACTGAACAAAGGTATACTCCTCGCAAACCACTCTCTACTCGCTCACGCTCGCTCCGAGACCAACTCTAGGGTCGTTGATGCTCTTTTCTCGAGACATCCGCCTCCACAATGATCCACCCGAGGTTGTTCCTGAATATCAAGGGCAAAGCCACGGAAACTTGTCTCCGTCTTCTTTCCCACTAAGAGACCTTAATCGTAACCTTTTCACCTTGTTCAGTCTCTCCATGTCGAGCTCCATGTCAAGAATCCAGGTAACATTGTGGAATTTTGTTTTCCTTTCTGAATCTACTTTGCTTCCTAAATCATTCATCCTTGTCATTCTTTGCTAAGAGTTATTAATTGAGTACTACCAAGTTGATACAAGTTACGTTTAGTCCACATCTCTTTACAAGTATTGATTCTTTCCTTCTCCACTAATTTTATTCCCTAGAGTACTGTTTACCATATAGTTAGGTACCAAACACATGCTTACATTCAAGACACTTTTAAATATTGAAGAAAATCATGGGAATTTCATAGATTACGCAAATAAAGATGTACTAATGAATAGGAAAATCTATGTTCAGAATGAGGCATTCTTTTATCTTAACCCCTAACTATCCTTAAAACCCAAAATGGATTTCTCCAATTTTGGGCAACCTAGATGGAGAGGTTTAAAGTAATATTTTTTTTTCAAGATTTTTACTAGGTGCTCCCTTTATGATAAGGTCTATGAAGTAAATTTTTTGAAGCCAAATTCCAATTTTAGAACCTTCATCTAGAAATTTTAGGTTTCAAGTCCAAAACACGTAGTCTAAAATTAGGTCTTTTTAAAAACAAAAAATGAAATATGTTCATAATCAAATTACTACTCAAATTCCATAGTGACCCAAGTCAAAAAGTTTACCAATTGTACAAGGGCAGCCTCCAAAACTTACAAAGACAAGCTTCAAAGTTTTAGTAATTTTTGAGTTTTTCCTTTAAAAATTTGTCAAAATTCAAGATTTTTTATTTTTTCAAAAATTGTTTTTTGAAAATCACAAATCTATAAAGGTACTTACTCACCGTTCACTTTTTTCTTAGTTCACAAATTATTTTTGTAATGCATGTTTTAATATTTTGTCAATTTTATACCTTCTTATAGAATATAATTTGTATGAAGGTCTAAAAAGCATTTTGAGTCCCTAAAATTTTGCATGAGCATACCTAACTTAGTTAGCTACATGGAAAAAAAAATGACTAAAATGTTTGAGGTAACAATCTTTGAGTCTCCCTTCGCACCGTGGAAGCAATGCCCAAAAAAAATTTTGCACAAACTTTGAATGTTACGATCTTGAAAACAATAATCATCTAATGATCAGTTTTTTGAACTAGAACTACAAATAGGCTTAGATTCAAGATCTTACGGTTGAAGGTCTTTAAAAAGTAGAAAAAAAACATTTTACATCCTTGGAAGTACATAGAGGTAAAAAATTGCAGTTTTGAGGTTTCAAGCTTCCAAAAACAGAAGGAAAGTTAGGTTAAGAATTCATAAGATATTCATATGGTGTCGAAGAAATATATGGAAAAGTGCATTGGAATCATGTTTCATCTGCCAACGGAATCTATTAGATAAAAACATAGTTTTGGAGATGAAAAGTAACTGCTAATTGGTGAAATGTTTGGGGATACGCTGGAAGATGCTGGATTTCCTGAATGGGGAGGCTGACTAGGTGGAGAACCATCCCATCCCGAAACAGCCAAGTTGGGGTCAGATAAGCCACATCAGCGTCCACAGCAGCAGCACCACCACCACCATGGAGCCCCGTCACGGCCACGGTGGCGAGGGCGAGGGCGAGGGCGAGGGCGAGGGCGAGGGCGAGGGAGGGCGCCTTCACAAGCAAGGCATTGAATGCACTGCCCTGCACTGGGCACTGGGCACTGGGCAGTGCGTGACTTCCAACTCCGACGAGAGAGAGACGAGGTCACGAGACACGAGATAGATAGGTGGATACTACTACGTATGTAAGCATGTGCCTGCCTGCCTGCCTGCCAGTATCCTCCGATCATATCCGAATTCCTTTGCTTTGCTCAGCTGCGCTGCTCTGCTCTGCTCTGCTCTGCTCTGCTCTGCTCGGTGTCGCTTCCCCCCCCCCCTTTACTCCCTTGGTCTCGTCTGCCCTTCATTAGGACGTTGTACAAATTATTCTCTTCAAATTACGTTGCGTAAAGTAATATGTCACCATTGTGTCCACTTTGGATTCGCTGAAGCCTGAGCCTATGGCCATGGTGTGGAGTTTTGTGCGCCGGCGGGCTGTCGCTGCGCCTGCAGTATTATTGCAGCTGGCTGTGGTGGCCCCGGTGGTGTCAGCCGATCTCCGTTGTCCGATTGCCAGGGTGGTGCATCGGTTTCATTGGGTTGCGGCTGGAAGCGGGGTTGAATTGAGACCTTCGCGGACCTCTTCAAGCAGCAGCAGCAGCAGCAGCAGGACCTGGCGTTCCTTGTTTCTTGACGCTACTCCAGAGCAGGTGGCATTGCAGATTCTTTCTGGGTCGGAAGAAGGTGGGTATGATTGGGTGCATGTTATGTTGTATTATCCACCTGCTTTTCAGCTCTACGGGGACTTGCTTGCTGTATTGAGCAGCATACTGCTATAATTTTACATGTCGTAACATCCTCATTGCCATAGTGATACTTACATTTCTTGTCATGTAGATTAGGGTTAATGTCTGCCTTTCAATTTCAAGATAGACTAGTGTGTCTACGATTGCTTTGTACTTCGCTTCTCTTCCAAGAACGAGCACTGATTAATGACCGATCTCTGTATATGAAATTGCAAGGAGCCATACACTTTTAAACCAATGTTTCCGTTCCATCCTTTTCTCCTATCATGTGAACCACTGACCGAAGTATAAGACTGATAATTATGTAATACATCTGGATTTGATCTGTTCAGGTATTGCTGTGTTGACCTTGAATAGGCCTGAGGCCAAAAACGCAATCGGCGTCGAAATGCTATCAAAGCTACGAGCAAGTTTGGAGAATCTTCAGTTTCATTCTTCGGCACGAATTCTTATAATTTATAGCACAGTCCCCGGTGTTTTTTGTGCTGGCGCTGACCTCAAGGTTCGGTTGATTATTCTGTGTCATATGTGTTGAATGCTTTTTCATTTAAGGATTCTTGCTTGCCTTTAATTTACCACTTACTGAAATTGTTTAAAGTGCTATCATGTTGCGGAAGTAGAGCCATATGGCTACATAAGTTTGACTATTTATATCTTCTTAATTGTTCAGGTATGGTGGCTAGATGTTGAGATGAGTGAATTGTTTTAGTATGGGACAGATATTTAAGCTAAATGCAGATGTCTTCTGAAGTCTGATGAAGTACATTCTAACACCGACCTGGCTCGTTTTATTCGTTTTTTCTGGACCAGAATGGAAATTTGGGAAATGTATACATTATTGGGGGATTTCTTGGGACTTCTCTGCGGTTTTGACTTCTAATTCTCGACAAATTATGGTTACATTTCTGTCCTGTTGCTCGTTTTAGGAAAGACGTAAGATGGGAGTTGCTGAAGCTCAGAAGTTTGTGTACACGCTGCGTTCGACGTTTACTGCTCTTGAGGTGCTTCATAAATACTATTATTTCTGTTATAAGGACCTGATGGAACACATCATGTACTTATGGCGCATCATTACGTGCAGACAATCATCTGTCGTCTTTTGTGCAACTTATTTTTTCTGTATATTGTTTGTCCTCTCATAGTGGCTAGGTTTCGAATAGCAATGCAGAAAGGCGTCATACATTGTAACTCTAAGCTTTTATTGCAGTTAAGTAGCAAGTACTATGTGAAAATCTGTCCAAGTATGTTATAATTATATTCTTGTAACCAAGTGGTAGTAATGCATGCTTCTGTTCACCCGCTCATGGTGTTCAAGTTGTCATTGCAGACGAATAGTAGTTATCAGAGAGTTATTATTGTAGTAGGATTTCTAAGGCATCTCTTCCACTTAGTTCAGATGGATTTATGCAGACTCTTCCTATTCCAACAATCGCTGCTGTGGAAGGAGTTGCTCTTGGGGGAGGTCTCGAAATGGCACTGGCTTGTGATATTCGTGTTTGTGGTACTATTTGTGTTCTCCACCCTGATTATGTCTAACTCTGACATGGACGTGCTTTCCTTGTACATGAATTGAGTTTAACATCTGGACGAAAACCTTGCTGTATGAATCAGTTATTTCGAGTTCGCTGAGGTTTCTCTTTGACTTATTTTGGCTGAAATTTATCTTAAATGTCAAATACACGGATGCTATTAAAGAGGACGTAGCATTATCTGCTAAAAAATGTTCGTTAGGGAATTTCTGACGATCTGCCAATGCAGGAGATGAAGCAGTGTTTGGTCTTCCAGAGACTGGACTTGCCATAATTCCTGGGTAGGAATTCTCCTTGTTCAACGAATTCGTTTTGCTGTACGAATTACAAGTATTGAGGGTTAATTACTTGAATTCCGAAATCCCAAATGTTGTGTTCTTCTACACTTTGATAATTGAGAATCTTGACCGTCTGGTCGCAGGGCGGGGGGCACGCAGAGGCTACCTCGAATCATAGGCCGAGCTCGAGCAAAAGAGCTCATCTACACTGGACGGCGTATTGATGGTGAACAGGCGGAAGCGATTGGTATTTTCAACGTGATTTGAATCTACTTGTCGAATTTTATATGATTCGAATGTTTGTCCGTCAATCTGATCAACTCTCTGCACTGTTGATAAATTTCTACGGGTAGAATGTAGGTGGTGTGTATTAACACTTATCTTCATTGTTCTCTTCTTAGGAGTGAAAATTTGAGGTTTTGCATGTAAATGTGGGGCAGGGCTCGTGAATCATTGTGTTCAAGCTGGCAACGCCTATAAAAAAGCTGTAGATATAGCACAAGAGATAACAAAGCAGGTACACACTTTGTTGATGTATTCATAACCAGATCGAGTATGAAATGTTGGATCGATCATTTTACAAGGATCCTCGGTAGTGAGGCATTGATAACTCGGCAGTTCCTTCGCTTAGATACTATACATAAAGCTGTAGAGCAACGATGACACTTGTGAATGCTTGTTAGATAAAATCTGTAGCCACATGGCAAATAGCTTCTCACCTCGATTGTCCTCTGGCGGTTGACGGATACAGGGCCCTATGGCAGTGAAACTGGCCAAAGTCGCAATTGATCGAGGAAGTGAAGTAGACACAGCATCAGGCATGATAATTGAGGAAGCTTGTTACGCCCAAGTGCTGAAATCGAAGGACCGGCTTGAGGGACTAGCTGCTTTTGCAGAGAAGCGGAAACCAGGGTACACGGGTGAATGAATGTGTTCATTTGAAGCATTTCAGCAGGAGATACCTTCAAAGCTCTTCTGATTGGAATATCATCTTTGAAAAAGATGTCAGGTATGATTATGGAAGTTGCTTATCTTTCTGGAGGCTATTTTCACGGTGTCGGCATGGTGGCTTTGGTCCGAGTAGTGAATATTTCTGCTTTTTCCAAGTGTATCTGAGCTTACATACTCTCAAGAAATCTCCCAACTCTTGAATTCGTGAAGAGAAAAATTATATCCGAGAGTGATGAACGTGAGAAAGGATGTAGATTTACTAGTTGGCGATGCTGGCTCAATCAACCGCGGTTTATTCTCCTCGGCTTTCTGGGGTTGGATATCATGATGGAAGCTCTACGATTGCTTCTATTCTCAATGCTGTTGTATAATTAGTAATGTGTAGCTCTAGATTGTAGTTTTTGAGAGGTTCAGATTAGTGTACTATTCATACTTCACCCAAATTTTATTGTGGCTTGACCACAAAATGCACTGGACAAGGTGTGTTGAGGATGGTATTATCACACTATATTATATCTAAATCCTCTTGAACAAAAACGAGCAGCAGTAAGAGCAGTCAAGTTGTGAGGTCTGTTTTTGAGAAGAGATATATCGGAAGAGACGTATAGAATTCTTTTTAAGTACACCATTTGCGTTTCACTCGGCATCCATTGTTGCACTTTATTCAACGGATACTCCTTAAGATTTGAGAGCATGGCTGGATGATACATTCTGCTAGATGAGCGACCATCTCTTCGTTATCTAGTCATTGTCAATCATAGCATTTGATTTCCACCATGTGACAGGAGCCTTATCTAGTTGACCACCTGCTGCCTTGGAGATGGGTAGGTTTGTTGTACTGCCCCCTTGTCTGTTGTTCACACTCCTCTTCCGTTGCAGGAAACCATTGGAGCATGTAGATTCTTCATACCTGTTAATTGTATTTTGCATTTCTCATACGATTATTATTGTAGGTTGTGAACATTGGAAAATTCCTTCCTTTGATCTTTGGGCTGTAGAAGCATTGGATAATTAGAGTTCCATCACCTGCCTAACGGATGCGAACAAGCCTGCTGATTACAGAATTTTGTTTAGCATCCGGTCAATGTAGGTCAGATTGTCATACATAAAGAGTGCTAGTACTTGATACCAGGCATGGTGGTCTTCATGAGTCTGCATGGAGGCGTATGTACTAGTTGGTGCTGTAATTAAGCATTCTGAGTGTACACCATGTTGTAAGTACTCATTTACTTGTTTATGGCCCGTGGTACAGTCAGCTTTCCAAATCTAGTCATCTCTCTGAACCTAACACCTCTATACGTGGCAGAATTGCAAGTCTCCCTGGTAGTCACTATTGACGTATGGTTTTTCTTTTGTATTTTTTATATTCGTTCACCAAATAGAATCATCAGTGGTACTGATTAGCATTCTCGCACTGTGAAGGAGAACTTGTTTCACGGTTTCATTTCCTGGTTGTGACTCGAATTGTCTAATTCTACTCACCCAGCTTAATCCAATTGACCTTTTTTGGAGCTCATGTTCGATGCATACAGTACTTTTTTGGAGCCAAGGTTGAAAAAATCTCAGCCCATTGACCGCCGCATTTTTCAAGACGACTCTCAGGGCAATTCCCTAGCCTCCATGGCTGGAGAGTCGTAGCCAGATGTTGAGCCATGTGGGCAGCTTGTGAATGCCACCCAATTAAGAAGCAACCTTCAGGATTATAGCTGCTCGCAAGGTGTACCTTGCACTGTCAAAGAAGTTTTTGTCATCCTGGTTGAGACCATTTCCAACCTGGAAAACTCCTCATAGTGGTCCGGTGTCCGGTGACCATTTCCAACGGTGGAAAATTCCTCTCCACACTTCAGGTATAATTTTCCTCCTCTTCAAACAGTTTTGTTCATATTCCAACTCTTTTAAGGAATGTTGTCTATATTGGAAACGCAAACGTGCTTTCAAAATGTCAAAAGAATGCCAAAATTCCTTTCATTAGAAATTCACGTGCAGTCTGATAGGAAATCTTGGGTCCTCGTGGCTTCTAACCACCTTTGTATACACACATCTTGCAGGAGACACAGGGAATGATCCCAATCTTCTCTGAAATCATGGGCTTTCTACAAGAGCGCGTTGGGGTTGAGGCATTGCTCAAAGCATCCAAAGGAAAAGGGAGCTCTAAATGCGTTCATAAGAGGGTTTCAGCATCAGTAAGTTTTTTTCAGAAATTGTGCATGAACAGTTTAACCAGTGTGCAGCTAGATTTTCAGACAGGGCCATGAAAGAAGATCTCACATCGGGTCCTGTTCCACATCTTGCTGACGGGTCGGGAGTTGCCCATTGGGTCTCAACATGACTGGTACGAACAGGAGTGTCTTGTGTGACCCAGAGAGCTGATTGAAACTAGACGTCATTACAGTTTGGACCCACCTTCCCTGAATCCGGTGTCATACTTATTCAAAGAGTACCTAATTGCTCTATGTATCAGCATCTACCGTCGAGGACAAAGGGGTTATGCTACGGCACGATAATAAGTGCCTCCGTAGGAATCTCCGGGTCTTTGGGGGAAGAAGTGGCCTTGCTGTTCCGGCCGGGTCGTGGCTCAAGGACATACATGATTAGGAGCTCAAGGCCCTTGACGTGGGGCAGTCGCAATATGGTTGGTACCTAATCTTATCTTACCACTCACATGTAGTACGCTGTTCAAGGCCGGTCTCACCAGTCTTAACAGTTGACTAACATTTTCATTTCTGGCTCCATTCGACAATTTCGGATTGTATTAGCCTGTTGTAATACTCTGTTGTTGTTCCTCCCACTAAAGAAAAGCCTGTCCAGCGTAAACATGTATTTACAAACTGAAATTGGCTGTTTTAAGTTGGAACTTGAGTCATGATCCGTGTCAGCATAGATCGAGAGAGCTACTTAATCAAAGATATTACTGTTGAACACGAATTTGGCGATCGATGTCACCAGTGCACGACTGAAGCCTTTTCCGTAAATTGATCAATATGTCTTCATGACAGTGGGGTGCACAGCTTGGCTTTCCCTTGAAAACCGACCGCCATATATTGCTCTGTGCATCATTGGATCGGGATTACCACCGGCCATTAAAGGGCAAGGAGCCGTACGTGGAGCCCCATCTATTAGAGAGAAGGGCCGATGAGGACGCCAAGGGCTGCTACTTTTCGTCCTTACATTCACAAGCTGTGCATGGGAGTGACACTTCTGGCTTTTTCCTCATGTGTTGATGCACATGAGCTTCAAGCTGCAGCTTGAGTTGCCTCATTCTCGGAACATAGGTCTCAAGTCTTTAGTCTTAGAGTAGCTTTGCGGATATTCTGGTGTACTCAGCTTGCGCTGTGAGAGATATCAACCGGTAGCTAGAGTTGTTTATCTGGATGATTAGCGCCAATCTAATCATCCCTAGGCTGTCTATGAAAGTTCTTCCATACTAGCGATTCACGAGTGAAAACGTTCCAGTTCTAGATCTCGTCTTGGAATTGCATCTTTCTAATTTGTTCTTCACGCTCAATCCCTCTTCAAGCTACTCGAAAAAACAGAGTCCGGAAATTATGGATCTTCCTACCTTTGAATAAAAACTGTATGTCCAATCTCTTTTGTTTGTATAACCGAATAGGAGCTTGTCAGTATTTCGAGGGTAGAGCTGGAACAGTTCTGAATCAATTTGAGTAGCATTTGGATGGATTATCTGTGAGAGTGCAGAGGATGTGACGAAAATATCTGATCTGCCAATTTGAGAAGTCACTTACTGCTAGGTAGCAATAATAAATGACACCGGACCGAGAAAAGGAAATTAGTGAAGGTTTGCAAAATGTATCCATGCATGGTGGTTGCTTGAGGTCTTTCTATCCCGTTCTTTCATGAATTGCGGCTACAGAGTGATCGGGCTTATTCAACGATGCAAGATGAGTTCATTGTCATCGGTTCTATTTGTATTCATGACGACCAAAACACGTTGGACGATACTTCATTTCCTTCTGTATGCTTATTAGCCAAGCTTTCATCCTCTTACCTCCTCAAGTGTTGTATGTACCATCCGATATAACATGGTTCCTTGGCTCATGATAGACATTTTAGTCGTCTCACAGAAGTCTTCCATCCACTACGAATCCAGGTAAATTATTATCTGTCAGCACAGCTAGAGAGTGGCGGGCTTAGATATCGTCACGAGCTTCAGCTGCTGAATGATGATCATGGCATCCTCGTCGAGTGTACCATTGTCACAGATAGACTTGCCACCAGGTTTCAGATTCCATCCTACTGACGAGGAGCTGGTTCTACATTATCTTTGGCGGAAAGCTGAATCAGAAATGTTCTCTATCCCTGTCATCACTGAGCTCGACCTTTACAAACATGACCCTTGGGACCTTCCAGGTGCGCTCACAATCCTATCGACTGATTGCAACATCTCTCAACATGTAACGTTTACAGATTTTCCAAATTTACCGGTTAGATGTTCCAAATCACGGTTAATTAGGAGCACAGATCTCTTTCAACAAGTTTTTGAAGGACTCGGGTTGTTCATTCCTGGCAGTACTGTTGCTTTTTCTGATTTTAGTACTGTATACGATTCCTTTTTAGGCATGTGCATCTATGAATTTGCCACAAGTTTCATTTCTTTGCAGTATTCATGATGCTGGTGCCAAGCTTAGTAGGATGTCAACTCCATGGCCAAGGCATTTCAGTTTTTTAAATACGCATGTTTCTTAGCCACTCGATTACTGGCACATATAACATGTATACATGCGTATGCATCAACTCGTGAGAATCAATAGTTTTATGTTCAGTTCTGAGGTGATGAAAGGAATCTGTGGTGTTTCGCTTTTGGGGATTTCGAAATGCGATTTGGCTCGGAAGACTTCAGATTTCCGTAGCATTTAAATTTCTCATGGGATCGACCCCAGTAGTGCAAGGGATTGACCCGCTGTATGCTGATACTGATAAAATCGATGGTCTGCTTTGACCTGTAGGGAAGGCAATTTTTGGAGAAGGGGAATGGTATTTTTTCAGTCCAAGAGACCGGAAGTACCCAAACGGAGCTCGACCCAACCGAGCTGCAGCATCTGGATACTGGAAGGCCACAGGCACAGACCGGCCAGTGCATACATCACGAGGGACACAGCAGAAGATTGGAGTGAAAAAAGCGTTGGTGTTTTACAAGGGCCGAGCACCCAAGGGTGTGAAGACCACCTGGGTCATGCATGAATATCGTCTAGCAGATGGCATTTGCTCGCCTTCCATCATTCATCGAAAGCCAGGGTCCTTGAGGGTGAGTCCAGGTACTGTATACCATCACTTCATCGTAATAGACTTCAAAATGATTGAATCATCGACTGACACCTGTATTCTGAATTGACTTGTATGCAGTTGGATGATTGGGTCCTTTGTCGAATTTTCACAAAGAGCCCGAGTGCGCAAAGAGGGTCTGGCAAAGATACAAACAATTATAATGTTGAAGAGGTAATTCGATTGAGCTTTCAGAGACGCGGCCGTGAATCACAGATTGATTTACATGAATAATTTTCCTAAAGATTACTTATTTAAAGCTTATGCACTAGATTGTTAATTATCTAGTGCAAAATTTTCTTGACTTAAACATCATGAACAAAGTACATTGTTTGGCTTTCATTATGACTTTAAGAATGTGATCACGTCTTACAATGAAATCCAATTATTTAACTCTAACTAGCCCAACTGCACAGGTGCTGGCATCTCTACCAGAGATCGACAACCGCAGCCTCGTGCTACCAGGCTTAGGTCCTGGGTCATGTGGAGTAATGGGTCTGGACACGTTATGGGAAGAATACAGCGCTGCTGAACCATCGTCGCTGCTCAACTACGCTACTGCAGCAGGCGCAGCAGCGTCGCCACCTGATCATAATTCCACCTGGGCGAGCGTTCTGCCACTGGATGAAAGCACCAATCAAAGGGTCCAATCGCGATACAACAGTTACTTCGATGGTCGCGTAGCAACAAATTCTGGTTCCATTCACAGGGTTCCGTTTACCTCCTCACCATTCGGTCCGACCCACAACACCCGGGTGACGTCGACGTCACATGAGGCTGTTACTGTGGTGGATCCATCGGCCGTTGTGAGCTCCTTTCCATCCTCCGCTGCCCATGGTCGGACCAGGCCGGACACGTCTGGGTATTTGGGTGCCATATTACCGTTCTGAATCTATCCTTGAAATGCGTTTAACGAGGACCACAGCCGACTGAAACGCAATGCATTAATGGGAGGGTTGATGGCAGAAATTACGCAAATATTAATTTGCTGCATTCTACAATTATGAGTCAAAAACCAAAGTGCTGTGATTATGCAGAAGTTTAAGTATAGTACAGTAATGTTTGCTAGTTTTGGCAAAATAAGGTACTAGTATGCTTCCAACGGAGGCTGTACCAAGAGATACAGAAAGGTTGCAGGCAAATACAACTTATGCAATAAAGCATCCACGTTGGTGCAACATTGGATTCAGATATGTAAAAACACTGGATTCCATTGAAATTCATATGTAAGTGATCTGATGGGTAAGGTTTTGGGTCAGTGTTCTTCTAAAACCCACTTGTATGTCAGCACACGAGTATGGCATCTCAGTGTATTTGCTTGTAATGCTGTATTTGTGATCTTGCGATCTTGCAGTAATCTCGCTACCATCTTGCATATATTTTCGTTATTTTTGGGGAATGTAGTGGAGTTTCGGAATCACATCAGGATATTCTTCGTATTTTTTTATACCTGGCCCTTGACTCGGATCAGCTCATGATATCCTGGATTCCTGTGAGGTATCAGCTGCGAAATTTAGATTTCATGGACAATTTTGCTATTATTTATGTTTTGACATCAATACAAATTTTAGAATTCCACAGACCTCATTGATTTTGGTAAATTGGGACACTGGTAATAAAAGGATGAGAGTATACCAAAAGTCATGGTGGTGTGAAGGAAGGAAAGAAGGAATGGTAACATGCCCTAAAAATTGGCCATGTGCATTTCATGTGTTAAAGATCACCGTCACAGTGACTCTGCACTTCATGTGTCCCAACCAACTCTGCTGAAACCCAACCCCGGGACACATGAAGTGCAGAGTCACTGTGACGGTGACCTTTAACACATGAAATGCACATGGCCAATTTTTAGTGCATCAAAACGCCGGGATCAGCAGAGTTTTGAAGGCCTAAAAAACCATTTTTTTGCATTATGGATTTTGGGGGTTTTGATGCACGTCAAAGAAGACAGAGTTAGCTAATTGTGTTAAAAAAATTATATTCAAAAAAGTTGTGGAAGGTTGCCTAAAAAATCATTTTCCTCTAAGGAGTATACTGAAATTCACAAACAAAGGCCGTTTTTTTGAGAATAAAAATAGCATATGAAAAAAAATTGGATTAAAAATCCGAACAGTGGGAACATGCTCTACTACCTTTTCTATTCATGGAATTTTTTATATTTTTTTAAATATCAAAATCTCAATTTTTGGTGAATTTCAAAGTTTCGTCTTTAGGCAGTATTTGGGCAGTTTTGGGCAAAAATTGTTGCATTCATTGTGGCTAAGAGCCTGTCCGTGGAAGGGCGTTTCATGCTCAGAGGAGCATAACTTTTTCTCACTTCATTCAAAAATAAATTAAAAAATATCCCCATAAACATCTTGAAAATACCTTTTTCTACAAAAAAATTCAAAAATTTTCAAGTAAATTTGAAATTTTAGGAACTTGCCCAAATTTCCAAAATACCCATTCTAGGACAATGGCCGTTTAGGGGTTAAGCACGTCAGTAGAGCTTGGGTTATTGGGAAGAAGATATTTTTTGTTCGTAGGTAAATAAGGTTCATCAACAATGAGCGTTTTTTCAAAAATATTTAAGCAAAATTAGAGCTACTACGATTTTTTTGTTTTAAAGATGGTCAAACCCTATAACCAATATATAGCTTCACCCATGACTGACAATGATAAGAGTAGTAAACAAACATAAAAATATTTAATTTTGTAACAAATATGATGGAAATTCACTGCCTAGCTTATCATAAACCCCGCTATCACCTATGTTGGTGAAACAGCGAAAATCTCAAAAGGTGCCAAGTGAGAATTGATTGCCGTAGGGTTGATGGATACATGCCAATGTCTCTATATCCACTTCGGATATTCTACTTCGTGAGGGCTATATGAAGAGCGAGGTGAATTCACTTTGCTAACGTGGACTTTGTAGCATGCTACGATACATTTTTAGATGCCCAAAAGTCCTTGTAAGCTCGGAAATTTTGCCTGATTGATTTCAAGACACTAACATCCAATCACTGGAGGAAAACAATGTTTTGTCCAATGTTTCTCAACTTCATCCGAAACGTAAATCCAGACTTATGGAAATTAGTGTGGAAATGTGATCCAAATAAACATATTACACGTTAAACATTTTAACGTGCACGCGTCACTATTGACGTTGCTTTCACGGCTTGTGTCAAAAAGGATACATTTGAATTTTGGAAGAACGGTTTAGCGTTAAAAATAACATCATCGCGTCAACTTGTGAAAAGAAACTTTTTCACCTCGTTTTTTACATCACAGTAGTTTTAAATGGCTAAATATAGTCAAATTCCACATCAGCCCGTTTCTTTTAACATAGAAGGCATTTGTCATGAATCATGACATGTGCCTTGTTCAAATGTGTTACTAAAAACGTATTAACAGATCTTACGTAGAATGTCTTGCTAACTTGCAACAGATATGTGGAGGATAGGGCTGACGTGGAAGGTAGGATTTGGATCCTAAGGGGTGTCAATAGTGACGCGTGCGTTTAAAGTGACATAAATTGCGTTAAATAGTGTTTCAAGAAATGTATTGACATAGCTATGTGCGTGGAGGCTATGGCTAACGTAGCGGCTAGGATTTGACCTAGTCAACATTCTAGGGGTGTCGACTTCTGCTCCATCTTGTACGCCCTGGAGTGTACAATTAGCATTAGTGGTGCGTGCAATTATGAACAAAAGTCAGAGCTTTTGCGTAAGACTAGAGGGAAATAGTGTACAAATGACACCTTTTTACATATTTTAACGCATATTAACGCATTTTAATGCATGTAAAGATAGATTTCGGTGACATACACATTAACTCATGTTTCCAATGACGTTAACCCATGTTTATGGACGTTAAAATATTCGTTAAAAATTCAAGTGCGCTTGTCAAGGTTTAGGGTGGCACCTTCTGTAGTGCACTTGTCAGACATTCATTCATCCATTGTTTGTTCATTGGTGGCAACATTCATCTATA
This sequence comes from Ceratodon purpureus, assembly GCA_014871385.1. Taxonomy (NCBI): domain Eukaryota; kingdom Viridiplantae; phylum Streptophyta; class Bryopsida; order Pseudoditrichales; family Ditrichaceae; genus Ceratodon; species Ceratodon purpureus. The sequence continues at coordinate 19,345,178 of CM026425.1, forward strand.
AAGGCCTTAGATTAGGGCTTTGAGCCTTGGTAGGGTTAGAATGAGCCGCCACTTTGGCGGCTTCTTAACCCCTAAAGTTCCGAGGGTATTTTTCATCAAAACTGCCTCAAAACAGCCCCTCTTCAAAGCAAGGTGGATTTTGCAAATTTGCGGTCTTTTTTAGTACATCTAACCGTAAGATCTTGTAGCTAACTTTTATTTTTACATGTCTATCAAATCTCACACACTCATTCCTCACCAGTTGCAAGATCATGATGTTCAAAGTAGAAAAACAAGTTTTTTTCCCCTGCGAAAAAAGGGGACAACAGAGTTTTGAAGGCCCAAAAAACCATTTTTTGAAGTAGATATGGAATGAGTCTCTACATATTATTGTTCCTAAGTGAGTTGGGTACATGTCCAAAAAATATCATATTAAAAAAAAGTGTGGAAGATTTCCAAAAAAAACATTTTCCGCTAGGGGGTAAGCTGAAATTCACATACAAAGGCCGTTTTTTGACAATAAAATAGCATATGAAAAATTCTTGGATTGAAAATCCGAACGGTGGAAACATGCGCTACTGCCTTATCTATAAACAGAAATTTTTATTTTTGAAAATTATTAAAAATCTCAATTTTTGGTGGAATTTCAAAGTTTCATCTTTGGACAGATTTTCGCAGATTTTCGCAATTTTGGGCAGAATTTGCTGCATTCACAGTGGCTTAGAAAATTTCAGGAGCTGCCCAACGAGCAGCTTTTGACACTTAAACCTTCATAACATTTGATCCCAATGTCGGAATTGAAAAAAAAGACCTACACGTAGCTCTCGTTATGGTCTACCTTCAATAAAAATTTCATAAAATCACAATTAAAATTGCAACCGTAGGTACATGCCCAAGTTTCAAAAACGCCCATTCTAGGACAACTGTCCTTTAGGGGTTAAATTAACACCCTCAAAACACAACGAACAATTATTTCCATACTCCATAGTCAATGAATATTTAGATGATATTTGTCAGTTGGAATGATATAAGAATTGGCAAATAAATACAATATAGTTCTTTATTATCAATATTCTTGTTAGAAGAGTACGATAATAGAGAAGAAAACACAAGTTTTTTCTAAAAAAATAAAATTAGAGTCTATGGTTGTAGTTCTTAAAATGTTATTTTAAAAGATTTTTTTTAAAATAATTTGAAGATATTTAAATCTTCTAATTTCATATTCAAAATTTAATTAAACTACTCTATTTTTAGAATATGCTCTCTAATTTTTGCTCTCCGCTCTCTGCCCATTGCTAGCAAATAAGTCTTGTCCTATTGTCCTACACTACGTCAAGGATGAAACCCCAAAAACAAGACTTTTATCATCTTCAAGTCTAACAAAAGTTTTAGAAAGTCTTAAACCACCTACACTTTCCTCAAAAATAACGCTCAAATTTAATATAAGTCTGTAAAGCAGACCATTACGGCAACAATTGCCAACTATTTAGAGCTAATTGCTTTTCATTAAGTTACCATGGAAACAATGTGGTTATGTAACGTGAAAGGTATTTATAGAAGAATGTGGGCTCATTCAAAACAGCAAATTGACGGTTACCTTTAAAGACAATGTTGCATGCATTACACAAGTAGAAGCCGACTTCATCAAGACTAACCAAGTCAAGTATGTTTGCCCTTGAATATTTGGATATACTCAAGGCTTCATACAAAGTGGACGAATTGAGGTAAAGATAATTGATTCAGTCTAGAATATAGCTAATATGTTAAATAAAGCTCAAACGTCCTACACACTAGAAGATAGTACAAGAGGCTAGGATGACGTTTCATGAGATAAATCATTGGTGAATTATACTCTTTTCTAGATCTATAAATCTTTCCATAAAATAGTTTTTTATGATGTAGCTCTAGATTGAGATGAAGTGTTTAAGTAAAATTCAATTGGATGATTACATCTAGGTGCTAGTAATTATTATATAATCACCTAAGAATTAGTACAAGCTAACTGAGAAACAATTTGTAATTTTCATATCTATCCAAGGTAAAAAGGGCTTATAATAACTCTTTCTTAACTCCACCTTCCAAAGTCAGATTCAAGTAAAAAAGAAAAATCCATCTTTAGAGTTGTACATAATTGTGAAAAGTTTTATATTTCTATTATATTTGCATGTAATTTTGGCTTCTTTAGAATTTGAATAGCAACTTGAACTTATCCATACTCACTATGTAATTTTTTAGATCTTCACTCTCTAGTGACGGGGCATTTAATATATAAGTTTCTCTATCCCTTGATTTAAGTTGTTGCAAAACTTGATACATTTTTACAAAATATTCTCAAAGTGTATAATCCTTAACTAAGTATCTAGATCTACCACATCTATCACAATCATCAGTCTCATGTTGTGAATTAGATTAATTACTCCTACTATTTTCAAATGACTTATCTTTAGATTTTGAGACTTTGATTGTGGAAGCTCATTATGCTTTGATCGTTGATTCTTTGTGCCATGTGGTTGTCATGCCGCCATCTCTACAATATGTGATTCTTTTATGGTATTGAACTCTGCATTCTTCAATAAGAGCAGTCGTTGCTTCTCCGCAAGCAAGAGATGAGGCATTAACGTGAAATAAGTTTTGGACTTCATGTTAAGGTACTCTTGGGCTAAAATAGTAAAAGTAAGAAAAAAAATAGATAAACTCTTCTCTATGAATTCCTACTTTGTGATCTTATCTCAACAAAGTCATAGTCAGGCTACAATAATAATGATGTTCTGTATTGAAAGCCAAAAGTTGGCAAATAAAGAGGAGCTTCAGCTTCAAAGATGCTCTGAGGTGTTTTAGCATTGTTGATTCAAAAGTAACCTCCGATTCTTTAGTAGAAAGGTATGACTTCACATTGATGCTTCACTTAAGGCAGTTACTTCCAAAGCTTTAAACAAGAAAGGATGCAACCGTGCATTTGTTGTCCTTAGCCCTTTTCGTTTCAAGCACACCCAAGCTAAGAGGTGAAGTATAAGAATGCAAGGGGGGAAGAACAAGAATGCAAAACTAAACACCAACTTTAGGAGAAAGAATATTCATAGCAACACAACCCTAATGTCGTGTGCTTCTATAAAAAGCAAAAGCAAGAAGTAGTAATACAAGAATGTTATAATAAAAACAAGATGGAATGGAGATAAATAATAAGCCTTATGTTGATAACATGTTGTAATAGAATTACAAAATCTATGGAAACTAAAACAAGTAAATAAAAAATAAAAATAAAAATAAATCACAATTATGTACAACTTTGAAGATAGGGTTGTCTTTATACTTTATTCTCACTTTGAAAGGGGAGTTAACAAAGAGTTATTCTTATCCTTTTTTTACCTTTGATAGACATAGAAACTACGTATTGTTTCTAAATTATCGTCAAACCTCAATAAGTATTATAGATTAGGAGCATACTTTCAGGTAACACTTAGACAATAGTAACACATAACACTTATAGAGGGTGATGCCAATGATTTGTGACACTTGGAAGGATTTAAAAGGTGAATACATATCATTTATAGAAAAAATGGATGAAATTACAAAATCATTAGGGGAAGATTGGGGTCTCCAACGGGCCTTTGGTCGGAATCTGTGCCTGAAAATTTGGCCATGCCCGTGCACTTTACCTGCTGGCACCAATGGTGCGAGCAGGTCGCCAAAAGGTCGCCAAATCGGCGTTCGGGGGGTCCAGCCAGTAGTCGCGCAGGAAGGCTTCTCTCCCCCCGCGCGTGTAGTACCGCAGGGGGGAAAGTTAGCATGTGAGCGAAGAGCGGAGAGCGGAGAGCAGAGAATGGAGAGCAGAGATTTGACGTTTAGCCAAATTTTTAAAAGCAATATAAATCCTATAACCGTGGAAAAGAACTAAAAAAAGGTATGATTTTTTTACTTTTTTTAGTAAAGGAGTATATTTCCGTGGAATTCAGGGTTATTTCTGGTAAAAACTTTTTTACGTTTTATTTTTGAGGTAGAAATTAGGGCTGATGTCATGATGACGTCATCAATACAATCTTTCAGATTTGGTCCCTTATTGGATCTAGATACGAGTATTCCAGCATCATGTTCTTAGATCACAACATTAAATATTGAATATAAAAGTATAGGAAAAAAAAAATCACAAAAGATAAAGTTTATGCTCTGCAACCTTCGTGGAATATATCAAAGTTCGTATACAATAATCAAGCTGCAAAGACCAAGATGTATACCATGTCAGAGTGCTTGTTTTGGTTGAAGAATTCTCGGTCTTTAGATAGGACTATTCGTACCTTTAATGTCAAGGAACGATCTATATAAACCATTGGGACGTCCTTGAAGTTGTATTAGCTCAACGGTTTCTGTAGAACTTAAGCTTGTACTTACTAGGGAGTTGTTAGAAGGTATGGGCGATTCATTTGAGGTTGTTGCCTGTGAAACGATTTTACAGGATTTGCTTAAGCGGATGGCAGATGGGCCTAACCCCTCGGATCATATAGGTAGTAGTGCAACGCAGGGTAGGACTCCTTCGACGGTAATCACGTTTGAAGACGTCGAGAACGCTCGTACTGTGTCAAAGAGGTAGAAGCGTGAGATTGACAGCAGTCCTGAATATGCATGCCTTCGGCTAGCGAGGAGGGATTACTTTTCGTACGAGGGTCGCCATTGGAGTCCGAAGGACGAATACGAAGTTAATCGGTTCAACATCAACTGGAGTGTTTTTAGGAATTCTTGGAAATTTGCAACTCCAATTTACAATGAGAGGTTAGAGACAGCGTCCCTTGGAGAACTTAGTTGCGCTGAGTTAGATCAATTGAGGACATTGCTATGGGCCAATGGGAATGAGGTCTTGGATGTGCCGGAAGGAGAGAAAATTTCTCCGAGAGATGGTATCTGGATCTCTCCCAAGAATAGGTAACATGGCTATGGGTTAGGGTGAGATTTTGAATGATTAAGACAGTAATTACAGCAATATATATATATTTTGAGCATTTGAGTCGTAACATTTCATTGTGCATGTTACATGTTGAGCATTACAGATGTGACATTTCATCCTTTACATACACAGATAAGAACTGGAAATGAGAATCATAACAAGTTTAGGTTGTTTGCAGTAGAGAAGACGAAATAATACGCAATAAAACTCCAATTAAATCAAATCAAATCAAATGAAAACAACGATAGACCGAAGCCTCCTTCAAACTCACAACATGCTACAATCGCTACTTTCACTCTCAGAACCCGATGATTCTGAATCTCCTTCTACAGCCTCTTCATCGACGAATAGAAGGGCCCTGGGATCAAAAGTAGTTGGCCGACTAGGAACATATGTAAGAGCTCCAGATTGCAGCGCTTGTGCTAAGCCCTCTGCATAATCCGGAAGTATATAAGGCTGAATCGGACTGGAATGAAGACGCCACGATGGAATGGACACGGGCCTTGGCCTACATGGCGGTGTTACCGCAACTACTCTGCAAGAGAAAATCGAGGGTGGTAAGAATAAGTGGGTGAAGATGGAATCAGTAAAGAAGCAAAGAGAACTAGCCCTGAAGTAAGAAAATGTAGAGAACTTACAGTACTTATCTCGTCTTGCTCTCTTCGGAGGTCCATCTTCAACTGCTGCGGGTCTAGGATGTTTTGGAGGGCCCATGGCAGATGACGTAGCCATATACGATTTGAGAAGGGCATTGAATATGCCTTCGTCCTCCTCACAAGCTATAATATGACGACCAATACTCTGGCAAGCCTTGAGGGAGGCACCTGAAAAGACGTAGCACAGAAAAGAAGTGAGTCCCTGTGGAGAAAATCAAAGGATTGGAAATGCAGAAACTGTTAATGGAGGATTACCTGTTCCTGCCGACCACTCGAAGACTATGTCACCGGGCTTGGTCATCTCCTCAATTATGCCCTGCATCATCTCAGGGGCTTTCTCCCTCGGGCCTCTCCACGGCACCTCCCCATTCATGTGCTGCGATTCTGCATCGGTGAAGTTGAGAATGGCATCACTTTCGGTATTAAATGTGGAGGTCGTTGTAAACGACATCGGATTTCTTCGTTTGAAAAGAGAACTTGGATGGGAGATGACCACTACGAATGAAGACGCGCACCCAGAATCGAAGAGATTGCGAGACACAAAAATATGTGAGTGTAATTAAAAAGAGAACTTAGTAGAATGCAAAGACAAGCAAAGATTATGATGTACATACCAAGGAGCCGGGCATCGTAGGGTGAGCCAAGCCTAGTGCATTGAAGCCCCACCAGTCTCGGTGCTGCACGAAGCCATCAACATTAGCCACTCCGGAAATCTTCGAAGCCAGACGTTGGTCGTTGTTGTGGATGATGCAGACAGCACCATCATACTGCAAGAAATGTCTTGGAAATTCGAAGAGTTCCTCCAAATACTTCTTACCGCGTTTGTTCCAAGACGGAGCAACGTAGGGTGGATTGGATATCGTGGGGACCGGAAGATTCTCAGGAATGTCGGCAATGATAAAGTCGAATCCCAAGTGATTCTGCTGTTTGCATCTATCAGGAACTCGGTTCTCGCGGCCTGCTCCAAACTTGAGTAAACAAGAAATCAGAGTTAGAAAATATAAGGTTTACAAAATATAAGTATTCAAGAGAAAGCATGAAACAACGGATCATACCATTCGAACAATGTCTAGAGCCTTGTTCCATTCGGGATCGCCACCAATGTCTTCAAGTTCCTTGTGTTGGGATAGAACCGAATCCACAGAGGAGTTGATCACATAAACCTGAGAGGAATTTGGAGTACCAGCGGAAGAGGTAGTCTGCGGGAATTTCTTGGTTTTCCTCTACTCGAGGAGACCTCTGGTGATCTCGGAAGCACTGATCGACGAAGGAGCCGGCAAAGAAGTTGAAGAAGGCTTCGTAACGACATTACCAGGAGAGGGCTCTGGTGCCTGTTGCCATAGAGCGGAAGACTCTGCACCGGTTTGCTGTGATGCCTCTGACTGAGATCGGAGAGATTTAAGTCGCCTTCCTCTCCCTTTCTTCGGTGGAGGAGCAGAAGATTGATCCTCCTGTCCTTCGTCTTCGTCTGCACCATGTACGGAGTCTTCGACCACCACCTCACCCCAATCGTGTAGCATCTTGACGTCTGCCTCCGAGTCAATAGTGAAACCACCAATACAATCAAGATACCAGCATCCAGCATCCAAGTGAGTAGCTTTGTACCTTTTCAACTGCTGGGGAGAGTACATACACTGGTCCGAGGTTCTCGAAGTCTAAGCATTGAAGTACTTCGGGAGCTGCTGGACCGTGATGGCCCCCTTCAGCAGAAGCTCTCGCTTGAAGTACCTAAGAGAAGACATTTAGAAGGTAAGTATAAGAAACAATTAGAATGAAAATTATGAAATGGAAATGCGATTAAGTCAGGTAACGTACCGGTAAGTAACCCGCTTGACAACTTGAGCGGTTCTAGGGAATTTAGCAAAGTTGGACTTCTTGTCGAACTGCTTCTCAGCCTTTTTTCCAATGAACGTAGGGAAGGCCTTGTCCCACAAGAGAATAAGTGAACTCTGGACAAAATCGCCCGGCTGTTGGACATCAGGAAATGCCTTCCAATTGATATCGAGGTTCTCCGCCTTGAATATTTCCTCGACTTCGTGGATGACGGCTTCCTCCAACTGTAATACAGAATTCATATAAGTAGCAACGAAGAAGGAATTCAGTGAAATAAAAAAAGAACAAGGAATTGGAAAGGATTTTTTATGAAAATTACCCTAGCCCAGAATGAAGCTTTGTTCAACCATGGGTCGAATTCGGTGTCTTTGAATTCAGATGGCAGAAATCTGTAAAACATTCGAGCACTCGGAGATGAGTTCCACCACTTCAACCAACGAGCCTTGTATTTGGCCTCAACGGGCGCTGGAACAATCTTCTGAAGCTTATCGAGGGACATCTTAGGTTTATTGTTGTCACTGTAATGGCGATTGATCTGCAAGAAAATACCGAATTTTTAATAAGTATTATTACAGAATTTGATGTAGTGATACAAAAGAATGGACATATCAATGATGAGGGAGTCACCTCATTGAGGAAGTCGTCACCATTCTTGGGATTTGCAATGGCCAAGTACTTGGTAAAGTTGTGCTTCGACCATTCTATCTGATGCCTCATTCATGACATCCCAAACCGCACTTGCAGACTGCTCATCCTCCGGTGTCTTGTTGAGGTAGGCCCTGGCTGCTTCATCCGAGGCCACTGCGATTTCCCGCTGTAGAAAGATAATTACACCTTAGGGAATTTCATGATTATTGAATAATAATGAGCAAAGAGAGGGAGGAGGAAGAACTTACTCGGTACAAAAATGCGATGAAAACTTTAGTTGCCAAGGGAAACCACGAGGGATTAGGTGGCTTGTTCTTCAAACATGCATCGAATTCTTCAGGACTGAGAAGGTCTTTAAATTCCTCCAGCTTCATAATTCCGAATGAGCGGATTTGAAACAATTTTGCAGGGAGATTACTCTTGACGTGGTCATTCTTTGTCGACCTGAAAAATAAAATACGTAAGATGAATAAAAGAAATAAGATAGGCTTACAAAATTGAGAAACAGGGAAAAAACCTCAAGTACATACCAGTTGATGTCATGCATTGCGTGAAGAAGATTGCCAACATGGCCGCGGGGGTCTAGTACTATGCAGTGCACAGATATGTGCCATGATGGGTCCTCTGCGTGGTGCTTGTTGATATGACGTAGCCATGCTGAGAGGCGATGGTTACCTTCCCAGACAAAAAACATCTTGCCCAAGAATTGCGACCACTCCTCGTCTCCTTGAATCTCATATTCAAAAGCATCATTCGCGTCCCTCCATAATGGGCTCCATCTGGCCATGAGCTCATCCGTAACATCTCTTGTCTGCTCTTCGTTGTTGTACATAGAGATGTACATGACGCGGTCCCCATCTCTATATCTGTACCCCCATTTCTCCAAATGATGTACCCCCATTTTGCCCACTGGTCTAACCTTGGCCATTGGAATCATCCTGCACAGGGGCACCAACATTCGAGACTTCTGAGATGGCTTGATCCTGAGCTTGTTGATGACGGCATTAGAGTCCACCTTGTATTGTCTTCGATGTTGCAATTCCCCTTCTCTAGCACTCTTCAAGTTTATCGGACAAGATGGTTTCACCAACACATCGTGTGATTGAGTAACCTGCCAAAAGATGTGCAAGTTAACAGTAGAATCGCAATCAACGAAAGTCATACAAAGAAGACAAGTATGTAAAAGAAAGTAACAATATATCTTCATACTGTCATCTCTCTTTTAACAACTCAATCATCATCTGTGATTGATAAAACTATCTACGTGAGGATCGACTATAGTACTCCTTAGACTGTCTACAGTTCGAGTGACGGCGCCTCCTCTAAAATCGCTTGGTCTGTTGGACAGGGCACGGTAGAATTGCCGGAAGAGCAAAGACCACATGGGCTGGCCACCTGACTCTAATCGGCGAGGAAGGAGAGGGTGGAGACATCAGCGGGGAGCCCTGTGGAGGAGACGTGGGCATGTAGCCCGGGGAGGTAGGCTCATACACCGGGGATGTAGGCATGTACACTAGAGAGGTAGGCATGTACTATGGAGAGTGGACCTCGAAAGGTCCACTTTCCACACCTATAGGGTTTGCTACATCACAGGTACAAAACTGCTGATCAAATGAATCCGATAGATCGGAAACATTGATCACAGAAATGGGGGAAGTGGCGGACATCTCAGGAGCATCGGATGATACCTAGAGTAGAAGAAATAAAGTGAGGATTAAATTCCATTTTTAAAAGAGTAGGAAACAAAGAATAGTATAGGGCGAATAGAACTGAAATTCATAAACATAAGAAAACAATATAAATTGTAAATCGAATGAAATACCTCAGTTTCTGCTGGTGTCGGGTCTTGACGTTCGCTCCCCAGATGATCTCCATCAGAGTCCTTTATCATAAAAAATGTTATAATTATTAGAAAAAACAGCAACTATGAAGAAACAAACCACAACCTCGACAAGGCTCCCATTCAGGTGAGCCTTCGCCTTAAAAACTTATATTAAATCCCCAAAACCATTGCATGGCCCCCGGCCTACTGTCGTCTCCGAGAGTAGGCTTGGGGCCATTTATTTTGAAAAAATAAAAAGAAACAGCAATAAAGAAGCGGAGAAAACCTCAAAAATATTCAGATTTTTATTCATATTTTGTGAGCATACAAGCATTTATATAACAAAAAATGTCAAAAGAGAAAATACAAAAAAAAACTTTGCAAAAATCCCCAAATTCACACCCATGCCCCCGGCCTACTGTCGGCAACGACAATAAGCTTGGGGTTTTTTAATTTTTTAAAATATCAAAAAAAAACCAATAAATTACATTTACTTAATCAAAAATATGCAGATTTTTATTAATATTTTGTGAGCATAATTCATTTATATAACACAAATTGGCAAAGAAAAAATAAACAAAAAAACTTTGCAAAAATCCCCAAATGCACACCCATGCCCCCGGCCTACTGTCGGCAACGACAGTAGGCTTGGGGATTTTTTAATTTTTTAAAATATAAAAAAAAAACCAAATAATTACATTTACTTAATCAAAAATATGCAGATTTTTATTAATATTTTGTGAGCATAATTCATTTATATAACACAAATTGTCAAAGAAAAAATAAATAAAAAAACTTTGCAAAAATCCCCAAATGCACACCCATGCCCTCGGCCTACTGTCGTTGCTGACAGTAGGCTTGGGGATTTTTTAATTTTTTAAAATAACAAAAAAGTAATAATAAAATACGTAAATTCATCGAAAATATTCATTTTTTTATTAGTATTTTGTGAGGATACATGCATTTATACAACACAAAATGTCAAAAACAAAAAACACAAACAAACTTTGCAAAAATCCCCAAATTGCAAGTCTCAATCGTCCACCACACTGAAACCAGCTTCTCTGCAGTGACACTCATGCTACTTCAAGATGCTCCCTATTCTCCACCTCTCCAACTCAGGAGCTCTAATTAGTAACATTGGGTAGGATGAGTAGTCTTACAACATGTGTCATTTAGCAATTAATGAGATATTAGAAAGATCTTCATAAAAATTAAAAATTAACAAACAGTGTCAGTGTGGTGGCAACTTGTATACACAGCTTTTAGAAATATCGATGCACATGGAAGTCATGCATTTGCTCATTTTCAGCTGAAACTTTGTACAAATGAAGCTTGAGTCTACACTCAATCAACACAAATTTTGTTTCAGGAGATGTATGCGTAGTTTTCTAGCTCTTGTTTCTCTCTCAAGGCAAATTTAGCCTTTAGGTGCATTTTCTTGTGTTTAAGATTTTGCAAAAATGGAAGGTTGTCGTTTAAGCACAGAGGAAAAGGGTGTCATAGTTGGGATGAGTCGTTCAGGAATGTCACAACGTAGCATTGCAACAGAGTTAGGCATGCCACGTTCCACCATTGAATATGTTTTGAAGAAATTCATTGAAATGTTTTGCCCTCGGCCTACTGTCGTTGCTGACACTAGGCTTGGGGTTTTTTTAATTTTCAAAATAACAAAAAAATAATAATAAAATACGTAAAAGTCATCAAAAATATTCAGATTTTTATTTATATTTTGTGAGTATTCATGAATTTATATAACACAAAATGCCCAAAAAAAAAACGCAAACAAACTTTGCAAAAATCCCCAAATTCATACCCATGCCCTCGGCCTACTGTCGTTGCCGACAGTAGGCTTGGGGTTTTTTTAATTTTCAAAATAACAAAAAAATAATAATAAAATACATAAAAGTCATCAAAAATATTCAGATTTTTATTTATATTTTGTAGCTGTGGAAGCGGCAACACCAACAGGTCGCGTCGCAAGGCTTTTGGGTGGGAGCCCGGAAGCTTATGTCATTTTTTTTTAAAAATGAATCCAAATCAAAGGGCATCATCAGCCCACCTCCGAGAGGTGAGCCTCCGCCCCGTATCCACCTCACGGCTCCCAAGCCTTTGGATCAATTAAAAAAAATAAATCATTCCGAGCAACCCCAAGCTGCAGCTGCAGCTGTAAGAGCCGCAACACCAAATGAGCATTCCTCACGCAAAGAGCATTCCTTCTGTGTGCACAAGCATCCGAATCCAAACCCCAGGCAACCCAATACAATCCAAATTCACAAACAACCTTCACCCCAAGCGGAGTCTAGACTCTACGCACAAGCATCCGAGGAGAAGTGAACCCCAACCCCAGGCAACCCACAAAGAATCCGAACCCACAAACAACCTGCACCCAACAAACAATCCGAACCCACAAACAACCCACAAACAAACCCCCACGCAATCCACAAACAACCTGCACCCAATCCCGAACCCACAACCAAAAAACAACAAGCATACCCAACCCGCAACCCAAATCTTGACCTCGCAACCCGCAACGAGCAACCCGCAACAATCTTGCATTACCTTGCCGTCTTCACCATCTTCCTCGCCGTTGTCGTCTCCAGTACCTGGCTCAACTCCCCCATCCGAGTCTCTCCCACTTCCAGATCTCCCGTCACCTGCTCCTGCGGACAATTCTTGGTCGGTGGCTCCTCCTGCAGCTTCCTCAACGTCGACATCCTGCATCCGCTCGTCCTCCCGCGCATTGCCTCCGCCGGCCTCCATGATGGCTGCCCGAACCCTCCTCGCACACCCTCGCAGCTCCTCTCCCTCCTCTCCCTGAATTCGAAACCACTGTGTTGCAAAAAGATTGAACCCCAAAAATCTCAAGAAACCTATTAGTAAATGCCAGTGCGAAATATAGACTAACCCGAAGTGAATGCCTGGAGCTTGGTTGACTTTTACTACCCGAATCTAGTGTTTGAATTTTACATCACATCCATGTCAACTGCATCATGCGATATCCAAAATACCCTGCACGGACTCTTCTTAAATAATTAAAACGGGTTCTCGCATGGGCTCTCTTTCATGTCTCATTATAATAACTAGTTCTCGCCCGGTTTCTAGCCCCTTAAAATATACTTAAAAGATAGGTTTCCAGCCCCGTGAAGTATTTGGTATGGACATTTTCACGCACTCTTATAGAAATAGTTATGAATTCAAGTAAAAGCTCTAACTCGTAGTATACCACTACGTTCAGCTGCTGGTTTTAAGATTGAACATTTTCCACATAATATTATCGATCTAACTAGTCCAAAAATAATTAGTAAAAATAATATACTTCTATTTACCAAAAACAAGACACCATATGCTAAGACAGTGTAGTTCACTTACCAGTTCAGAATGGCAATCGTCATCGGATTGTGAATGCATCTCCCTTGAGCGAGAATCCTTCTTCCCAAACGAAGGCTGCGGAGACTCTACTCTTTGACTACAATAAATTTCTAAATCTTCCATCTGCGCCTTACGTTGTAACTCACTACAAGGTGTCGCGTGCTCCAGACCCGCAACCATTAGGAGAAAAATCAGGTCACAAAAAGGCCGTGTAAGCGGCACGTGAGAGAAAAAAACGGGCGCTGCCCGCGTACTTTTTGACATGGCATGTGAGGTGCCACCTTGCTGCCAGCAACCGCCACGGGGGCTCGAACCAATGACCTCCGAGGGAGGCGTGTGGAGGGCACATCTACAGTGTCGGGCTGACACAACCTGCCCACTTGGGACCAAAGCCCGAGCTGAGGCATTCATGTCTCACCTAATATTCCGAGGACCTTTGTTGTGAGTGCGCCACACAGTTCTGTGCGGGCAGCAACTCTGGCATCCGCTGCCAGCGGCAGAGGTGCCCAAAGTAGGGAGTTCACCTAGAAAGGGCAGGCTTACACGGCCTTATTTTGAGCTCATTTTTCTCCTAATGTCCACTGTCTTCCAATGTCTCTTTCTTTACCTCCACTATAGAGTCTAGAATGACTTTTCGAATGCTACAAAACTTCAAGGCTACAGGCAGACCCGCTCCTCTCCTCTTCACGGATGCACTCAAGTGATCAGCTTCTTAATCTACCTTCTTACGTGATGCTCTCCTCTTTCTCGCTCTCCTATTCGTAAAATCTGTCTTACATGGTTTTCTTCTCGGTTTAGAAGTGACTGAGTGACATAAGCAGAGGGAGATGGCCCTCCACTCTGCTTCATGTGTCTAAGTAACCTAATGACCTTCCTCACAATAAAGGACACTTTAGAACTTAAGCTCTGCTTATATACTCATCATTCCTTACTACTGCTGAAAAACTCCTCTTATCAAAATAATATTGATAACTGACATGTAGCTTTAGAATTGGACACTGACATTATATAACTAAAGATAAACGAATTTTGAATTAAAGTTGATGTGCAAATAGAAATAATTAACATTGATCCGGAAATCAATAAAATCTCCACTTAAATAGCGTTTATGACAATGGGTCCCTCATCACGGAGGGCCTGGCCATGAGTTTCAGAATGAAAGGCGGCTAGAGCCAATCCTAGACATGCTGTCTTCAACAAAAAATCAAACCACGATCTAAAGTAGTACTGACATGAGTTAATATAAGTGTACTTAAATTCTCATTACGGCGCCACAGATAACTAACTCTGTTACTTATTGTCTAACTAACTTCCGTTACTCGTGAATCAGATTCATTTCCTAAGATGCAACTAGAACTGTATATAATCATTGTACTCGACCTCTTCAATCTCTCATTCTTGTGCACCTTCACTTGATTAGTGTCATATCCCCCCACTCTACGTTTCACTATGGCGTACGCAGCTCCTAGAGAAGTCCAAGGTACAGTCGTCCTTTATGCTCACGGCCTTGGAATCCCTCTCTCTTTTCAGACCACTGCCGATGGTATGGCTAGCGTGTCCTCCCAGCACCTAAGTATGAGATTCACTTTTAGAGAGGATACAATCAGGGTCGAGGAGGAGATTTTTGACGAGATAACAACTGAAGTCACTCACACTCTAGGTCAGTTGTCCGAGAAGGGTGACGATGGAATTTTGTACTGGGACTTGTATCCTAGTACATATAGAGTTTATGGACTTACAGATTCGCAGATGCAGACGTCTACAGAGATTCTTACTCCTGGTCGCTCCTCGACTTGCACTGTTCAAACTCCGCTTCCTCGTGACGTGAAGGTCAAGGTAGAGTCTGGCGTGGATGCTACTCTTCAAACTCCGGTCATCTCCCTCTCTTCAGATGAAGAAACTAGTCCTCCTATGTCGTTAACTCCTGTCACGTAGGACGCTGCAGAGTCTAGGCCCGCAGTCCCCCCTCCAGTAAAGTGCTCCACTTCCTCTCAAATTTCAAAGTATAGTACTATCAGTATAGTCGATTCACTTTGCAAACTTGCCGAGAGACCTGGTAGTAAGAACGTTCTGAAAAAACTAAACTACTCTAGAATGCGTCACGAGAGAGTAGGGTACCTGCCTGCCATTTTCGATGGACCGGTTCTATTCGAATTGCCCCCTGCGGCACTAGGAGCATCGCGGTCGCAGGCAAAGTCCATGCAGGGAATGGACAAACGATACGACGGCCACGTCTGGACGAAGACCATCACCACCAACATCACCAACGACTTGTGGCTGTCTTTCCGGTCCTCCACAAGCGTCGGATGGCTGCGCTGCATCAACAAAGACTGCCCATTTCTGGAACGCCGCCCTCGGATTCGTGATGTGAACGAGACCGACTTTGACGACTGCACACTTCAAGCCTTCTGTGTCAACCTGCCACCACCAAAAGATTCCACGGTTGTATGCAAGGTATGCAAAGAACCCCCCGCCTGCATTGCTACCTGTGGGGCCCAAATTTTTTACGTGTCTGGTACAGTCAACCAAACCAGGGCATGTATCCATCTAGGAACTCACGATCACCCTGTTAAAGTTGGCGACTACAGAGATTCAAAGGATGAGATCAATAGTTTGATCTCAGAGCAGGTCGAGAACACACCTCGAGCAACGAAGAGCTCTGGGTGCTGGAGGCGAGCAAGGTCCTTATCGGGAATTACTTGCTACAGCCGGAGGATGCACCTCCCAAGAAACTCACTATGGAGGAGCTTATTCCAGTCCTTGACAGGTGCAAGGACATGGCCTCTCCGAACATTCGCAACAAGGTAATGTCATTCCGTCAGTTGAGGAATTATGGAGTTATGGATGCCATAACAAAGCTGCGTGGAATCAGTCTCTGGGAATATGTCCAAGAGAACAAATTCCCTGGCCAAGGAAAAGATCTGGACAAGGTGTTCCTCTTCAAGATGTCGGAAGTGGGTCCTGGAAGCGGTGTCGACCTTGTGTCTAGGATGCAGCCCGGCGGTGATCTCAAGAACGCCTGGGTGATGTTTGACCACGTCAAGCGGGTACGCGATTGGACCACGTTGGCATGCCACATGTACGACTCCACGTACTGCCGGGTCATGACGATTGCTACCTGTGACATGATGTCCGAGGACTGCGATGCCCAGATATTGTTTTGGAGAAACCTAAATGCTGTCATGGAGAGGAATGGCGTTGCCGCGCCAAACTTCAAGGGCTTCATGGCGGACAGCGCACAGGCCAACTGGAATGTAGTACGGATCGTGTACGGGACAGGGAACAAGGAGGACCGTATGGAGGATCGGGAGAGGACCTGCCTATTCCATTGGACGCAGTCCATGGTCAATAATACTGAGAAGTACATCCCTGAAGAACTGTGGGAGCAACACAAGAAAATGTGCCAGCAATACCGGTCGGCGAAAACAATGGAGGAGGCGGATACTCTCTACCTCGCAATTAAAGGTTGGTGGGTTTCTACTGGAGCTGTCTCAGAGAAGGCCGTAGCTAGATTGGAGCTCTGGCTCTGTTTCTGGCACTTCAGATTTCGCCAGTGGGGCGGCTTCATGACTGAGGTACTTTTTTTTTTCCTTACTCATTCACTCCTATTTCTACTTCGCAGTTACCCCCACCGCACTAAATGCCGAACCCCATCTAACCATTACTGCCCTTGGATGTACAGAATTTACTGAGGATGAACTTGCACAAATGCCTACGTGTAACCTTGCTAAAACCGTTCACAGCAAATGGCTTCAGTCCTCTGGTAACAAGTGCGGCGACCTCTACGTGGCTACAGTTGATGACTATGTTCGGGCGTTTCTTCAAGTTGTCAACTTCTACCAGTTTCTGAAAGGGGAAGTTGGAGGGACGGGTCCATCCAAGAAGGAACTGAAGCTTAGAGCGGCAGAGCGCAGGGCGAAGTTGACAGGGAGACCGCATGTGCTTGAAGACCCCATGTTAGAGATGCCTGGAGCAGACGAGTTCTGCACACGTCTGCCACGCCTAGCTGGAGAGGAAGTGTTTGGATCCATGAAGCGGAAGCCCGACCTACCCCTTAGAGCTGAAGAAGAATCTCACCGTCCGGACAAGGTAAACTACTTCCATCCAAAAGCACCTGGTCGTAATGTCAGGGCTCGCATCTCCCAGATGCCCATCGTTGTTGAGGATGACACCAAAGATGACACGCAGGTCGACGAAGGACAGTCTCCTACAGAGGTTGCCGTGACAATCCCAGAGACCCCACGAAATGAGATCGGGATCCGCCAGGTGAATGCAGTTCAGGAAACCAAGGTTGACGTCAAGGAATGGCACATCGCAAGATTGTTGAGGACTTCTGCAAAGTGCTGCTGGGCATAGAGAGCTGTCACTAAGAAGAAATGTACGGAGAAAATTGTGAGGAACGTGAACGCTACTGCTACACCAACCTATACTGGAGTTTGGACCAACATCAGCCGGAACACTTCGGAGAGGACGGAATTCTTCTTCTGTTCTGACGACATCGAAAGGTGCGTGAAGGGCTCAAGGCGCAAGTGGGTTGCTAAGTACTCTGCAACCCAAGAGATGCCTCCAATTCCAGCCGTCTGGCCTGTCAAGCTCGGGACAAACCTGAACATCACAGAAATTCGTTCACTAGAGGCTGCTGGATTCCAGCTCCCGGAGAAGAGGCCAGTCTCCCCATGTCGCCTCTTCTCCTCCGCTCCGCCACCTGCAAATCTAAGTTCCTTGCCAGTTCCTGCAGATGCTGACCACTATCCAGGCAAGAGAGACGGGAAGATGGTGAAGCGCACTGCCACTCGCCCTAATCCGCCGCAACGAGTCTCCATGGGCTCCTCCGACACCCTCAGAGCTCGCCTCCGTTCTGTCACCATGATACCTCATCCTGGCCATGGTTGCATCATAGGGTTGGATTCCGGCATTCCACCTAATGTCACGCACTATCAGATCACCATCAGCTCCAACCCCGGTTGCAGTTGCCCAGCATTTCGGAAGACCATGACTAAGTTTCGTGGGCGGGTCCAATTCTCCTACTGTAAGCACGTTTATTTCATCCTATTGAAGGTTTGCAACCGCGATCCCGACGACGACCTTTTCATCCACGCGCCTACCTATAGCTTCAACGAGTTCAAGATACTTCTAGAAAGCGGAATCCTGACACACCCTTCAGCAAGAAACTAGGGGGCAGGCTACTTTTAGTCCATGTTCTTTCATGTGGACGGTGGCAACTAGGTTGCATAGTAATTGCAATTTGAATTATTCTCTGTATCGAATTAGCAATACATATTTGTATTGTTTTTTTTAATATATAGAGTCCCACTATTCACATTGATTGATATGCCTATTAATTGGTCCAACTAATATTGCAATGCATGTCACATTACTACATTCAACCACTTGTACCCTTCACCCCGTTAAGCAAGGAAATATTATAGTAAATCATCACTTTAATTCAACCAAGAAACTGCTACAAATAGCTATTTCATTCTCTGTACTTAATGCGTTTAGTTTTGCCCTTTGCATTCTCAGCATATCTACTAATATCAGACTCTAGTACTTGAGAAGCTACATTCTTGTCTATTTTGGGTTCCACTCTAGGCACTCCCAAACCTAGGTAGGGACGTTTCAATAATGGACTACTCCCACTTGACCCTTTAAGTGCTTCCCTCGAATAAGTCCCGGGTGGGATCTTCCCAACGTTAGAGTATGCATGAGCTGGCAGCGGCTTCTCCACCTCGTCCTCAACCACTATGATCTCCCTAGGATCTTGTAATACTCTAGGGTCTCTTCCCAACTCCACTCCAACATCCACGACCTCTCGAAGTGAAAGTGCTTGGCCACATCCAAACAGCTCGTCTTCCCCCTCAACCTCCACGTAAGGTTGAAACGGGCACAGAACATCACCAAGGGAAACAACAACCACCTCGATGTCCTCCATAATCGAGGATCGGTACAAAACAGAAGTGTCCCTTACACAAAACGAAAAGAATGCGGAAATGAAGAAGACATTCCTCTCACCTTGAACTTAAATATCTTAAGGCATTGACTTGGCGCCCTAAGATCACGGACATTGCACCAGACACCAACATTCATCAGACGAAATGGGATCAATAACAAGCAGAAATTCACAGGAATGCGTCAATTTTTTTATCCACCACCAAAAATATTTTAAACAATAAAACGGTAATAGGATCAAAATGTCATATATTTCCCTGATTATTTAAAAAAATTCCACGGTCATAGGTCTTAAATTCAGCTTTTAATAGGTAACAGTCAAAGAATATTCTCAAAACATTCTAATTTTCTAATTATAATGTCTAATTTTAGTAAAAAAAATAATGTTTTTAGATTTTAGACCCCATTTTTTGCTCTCCGCTCTCCAAATCTCCGCTCTCTGCTCTCCGCTCTCCGCTCGCATACAAGTCTCCCTCGTCGCGCAGGTCAAGAACGGAGCCTCTTTGCGCACGGATTCCGAGCATTGCAGAAGGGTGTCAGCGGTGGTGGGCTTTATGAATTCCTGCAAAACTGACTCAGTTTGGCCACCTACCGGAATCGAGTTGCCGCTCTGCCTTTGAGATGCAACGTGTACAAGGTGTTGATGTCAAAATACTGCCAACGGTCATTCCGAACCTCATGCGTTCCTGTGAGAGAGTTGTCGCGGTTGCGTTGTCAACCAGGATGGAGCAGTGGAGGCCTCCAAAGGCTTCATCAGGTTTTTTGATTTGGGTTGTGGGTGGTCGCGCATTGTGCAATAGAGATTTAGGGTTTAGCTGTAGTGGTCTCCCAAACGCTGCCAGCGGTCTGCCATCCACATAGGTTGGAGAGAGTACCTGAGTTGAGAATTGGGGTTTCGGGATGAGGTTTAGGGTAGGTCATACCTTGCTTGCGACGGCGTGGACGTTGGAATTAGCCATTCGTGATGGCGGAGGGTGTGTTGACAGCATGTAGTTCTCGCGGTTGATGAGAGCGACGACAACATTTGTAAGTTTTTGAGTACACAGTCGAAAATTTCATGCATTCTAGTGGTATGGCTAGACGGCCAAACTCCCTCGTACAGAGTGTCATCCTGCATAACACTCAAGACTTGGAGGGCAACTGGATCCCCATGAGGGTGGATCGTGATTCATGGGTTATGCTGCAACCAGCGTCGGATGGGCCTTGGGGTAGAGAGGCAAGGTGGCATGGTGGAGAACATTTTCGGGGGGCCTTCAAAGCGCAAATCAGAGATTTCTCCTGGATCTCCACGGAGCATGGAGCATGCGACCTCGATAAGGTGCTTGTGCAGGATGCATATCAGCCAAGGCATCTGCGCTTGGATCCTGCGGAGGCAGCAACCAATTCGGGTATGGCAAACTACCTGGACGCGTCGCTTTAGGAGGATTGGGTACATCCCACATCTATCCTTGGTCCCATTCTTGTGCTCCATGTTGAGATTGGGGAGGGAACACGGAAGCGACAGAGCCACGCGGAGTTGCTGGACACAGGTACATTCTTCCTTGGTGGTCTATATTTGCCTCCAGCAGGTGACACGCTGTACGGGAAGGTTGAAGCACTCCCGCTTCCAGGGTTCAACGATGTGGAGTGGCCTTTGCCAGACATGCACACATCTGAGGCGTTTAGAACAAAGCTCACTCTCGATTTTGCAAGTGCTATGAAAGCAACAACTGGTAGCAGCTTCGTCCACTAGCAATGGTTTATGCCAATCCATGTTATGGTTGATTTGTTTGCGGTAGCTGCTGACAGCATTAGGCGGACACCTACACTGTTTGTTTTGAATAGTCCATCCGAGGCTCTGCTGAGCAGTCTGATGAACCCAGGGTGGAACGAGAAGTTCCACATTGGCCAAGATGTCATCAAGTGCGTTGCCAACAGGACCAGCATTGTTTTCCGCTATCACGTGGGAAGACAAACATTATACACCAGGTTCATGTATACAAGGTATAGGGGGGCTGCCAACAGTCAGTGGGAAGCGATGGATCACCTACCAGAGGAGGTGATGGTGGAAGTGTCTTGTATGTTTAGGGGAAACCTGCTGCCAACATTCGAAGTTGGCGAGGGTTGGCCAGTATCCCACCTACGGCACGAAATTGCAATGGCACTTGGAGATGACGTAGCTGGGCAGTACAACCTGGTTGTGAGAGAGGCCAACGGTGTTCATGAGAAAAAGGTACGAGTCTAGGTGAATTCATCTTTTCGTTTAGATGTGTTGGGAATTGGCTGTTCGCAGCTCCTTGCTGCCAGCAAACGAAAATGACAGGATTTGTTGGGTGCAGATCAACCAGCGCCATGAGAGACACCTTACAGTTGCAGATGTCACGGTTCCCAAAACGATCAAGGTTGTGGAGCTGTAGGAGAAGTGATTTTGGGGACGGGTAGTTACAGTATGTGGGATGTCATTAAGTTCTTCGCCAAGTCGTTAGTGAGTTCAGGTAGTGGTTTTGCTTACCATTCAGGACTTTCTGTGGGACTTCCTCTATTAACGTGTTATATACGGAAAATTTGAAGAACCCTCGATCTACGTGCTGCCAGCGAAAAAAACAAAGACAGTTGCAATTAAGAAATGAATCCTGCGGTGCCAATGAGAAATAAAATAAATTACAGGGAGTCTAAAGAAATTAGGATGGAATGTAAAGTTTGTCACTTCGGTCGCAGAGGTTGGCTCCTTCGTGAACCTGGTGCTCTGAACTGGCAGTGGCGGGTACAATGCAGCCCTTGCTGCCAACAACAAGAAAAAGAAAAAAAAAGGTTGCAAATAAAAAAAGGACCACATTTGATTCTAATAGAATAAAATAAAAATAAAAAAACATTTGTACATAAGAGATGAAGTAGGTCGCATATGGAAAATAATAACAATTGCAAATATTAAAAGGAACCATGGTTGCGATTAATGAAATAAGAAAGAAAAAAGAACAAAAAAGGTTGCAAATAAAAAATGCAACCTGGTTGCATATAAGAAGGGAAATACAAAGGGAAGAACTTTGAAGACGGCCATGGCTCTCAAATAGCGCAAGCTTCAAGAGGTAAACAGGTCGAAAGATAAAATGGCGGCTAAAATGGAGCCCTTGCTGTCGGCAGTCCACAATAAAGAAGAAATACAGTTGCAAATAAAAAAGAAGGGTTACAAGAATGCCATTTCTTTCAAAGAGACATGGCAGTCCAGAGGCAAATTGTTTCCAACTTCGGAAAAGTTTGAGAAAGGTGGCCCATAAAAGTCCGGACCTACAGTTGCTGCCAGCAAACCCCTAACCCGGCCTACAAAACTATCCAAGGTGGGAATCTACTCCACGGCTGCATTTGTGGCAATTGCCTCAACAAGGCTCGACAGTCCCTCCATGTTGGTGTCGTCCTCGTTCTTCTCAGCTTCACCTGGTCCTTGCGTGGTGGCGGATGAGTTCTTGTTTCCATCTCCGGATAGGGCTGCCTGGGTCTCATGAGGAGAGCGTTGCGTGGGATCAAACGCCAGGGAGTCTGAATCGGGGAGAGCATCCTCTGCAGTTGCTGCCAACAAACAAGAATAAGAAAAGAAGAAACATTTGGATCTAAAAACAAGGCAGGCAACAAGCAATGGGTAGATAGGTTTAGGGGCAACAAACCTTGGTCGCCCTTTGTCTTCTTCCACGCAAGTGCGGCCACAGAGGGGGCAGCGGGCCGCTTGCTGCCAGCACGTGGTGAAGCGGGCTCGGCCAGAAAGATCCCCTAAGTGAGACGTAACTCCTCCGCGGCCTAAGAGTCAAGGTCAAAGCCCCACTGCCCAAGCCATCCTCCAGTCATCCCCCGCTCGCATCGACGGCATCGGTCGTCTTGGGAGAAGACTGCCTCAAACATACAATGGGGATGTACCAAGCAGCCGCAAAACAAAGGTACGCGGCAGGTGTCAACGAAGTAACGCTCGCAGAAGGGGCATAGGTCGTTTAGGGCTATTGGCAACATTTGGAACTTCCGAGGGTAACGAGCCAACACCTTCTTCGGCCACAAGAAAGCTGATGCCAACTCCAAGGCCGAGATCTCCGCTGTCAACGCGGAGACCTCAGCATGTCGTCTCTGCTCATCGGCTTCCATCTCCTCCAACTTCTTGTAGACCCTATCAATGCGGGCCTGGGCCTCAAGGAGTGCCTTGCTTGCAAGCCCTAGCTTGTCTTGGCCTAAGCGGGCCGCCTGATCAAAGCGCCTCTTCTCTTGATCGTTGCCATCAGCCGCGGCCTTCTTGGCGGCCTCGGGGGCGGAGAAGATGTCGTCATAGAGCTTGGACTCCTCGGCGTCCTTGGCCTTGATGTAGTCCCGCTGGGTTGCAAGGTCGACCTTCACGCGGTCTCGGCTGGCCTCCACCTTCACAAGTGCCGCCTCCAATGACTTCTTCTTGAGGCGCTGTTGCTCCAGGACCTGCTTCGGATCCGTTGCCACCAAGGGCTGCACCTTGATGGCAACGGCAGCTGGGGTCTTCACGGCCTTCTTCTCAGCCACGGCCTTGGCAGGAGCGGGCAGGGATCGAGGACCTCTGACCTTCTTCGTCTCCGCGGCCGTGAAGGCCTTGGAGGTGGCTCCAACTGCCTTGGCTCCGCAGCTCGCCTCCGCCCCTCCGCCCTTGCCCTTGCTGCCAGCACCGGGGATGTGGCCAACAAGGAAGTCGATGATGGCTTCAATCTGCTCCTTCAAGGCCGGGGGTGTCAACTTCCACGCCCTCCTCAAAGAAGAGGTGGCAAGGCCGAAGGAAGGAGGTCCCGAATGCCCAATTGTCGGGGTCACCTCCATAGGTCTTCCGGTACATCTCCATGTAATCCTCTGGGCCTCCTGATCCTCACAGTTAGCAACGTAGTGCCGCCCGGAAGAACGCTCTGGCCATCTGTCGATGAAGTCGGCCTTCCTGCAATGCTTGTCGCCGCTGAGGTCACCGAACTTGAACCCCTTGTTGGAGAGCTGCAAGGTGCGGTCGAAGAAGTCCTCATCGTAATCCGCAGCCTACCTACCCAGCAGAAATGGGGCGAGGTGGTGGAGCTGACCATGAAGTGCAGGGGGTAAGCCCTCCAAATCAAACACATCATCCCATGGCGTCTCAACATTGGTGTCCTCCTCCTTGCTGTCAGCAACCTTGACGACCTCCTTCTTCACCACGACCTCCTTCTTCTCAGTGCGATCCTCCTCCCGAAAAGCCGCGGCCTTTCCCTTCCTACGGCTTGACATCCTTGGCGCTGGTAGTGCAAAAACAACACGTTTTACGATAGGGGGATCGCGCATGGCAGCTGAAAGGAGAGAAACGGACAGGGTATTATTCTTGCGGATTAGACTAGTTAAATTTTTTCTCCAAAAATCTTGTACAACTAAGGACTGTGGCGGCCATGGCTGAATCCTTGCGCCTCCGAATACACCATGGACGATTCACTCCAACAGCTAATCAAAAAAAACAATGCGAAGAGGAGAGTGCAGATAACCGGCAACTTACCTCGCGAAAGTCCTAAGCAGATTTGTTGTTGCGCCTCCGCAGCTCGTCCCTTGCGCCTCCGCAGCTCGCCTCCGCAATTCGTCCCTTGCGCCTCGCAGCTCGTCCTTTGCGCCTTCGGAGCTCGCCTCCGCAACTCGCCCCTCACAGCCTCCGCAGCTCGCCCCTTGCGGCCTCCGCGACTCGCCTCCTTGCGCCTCGCGGCACCCCTGCTACTCCCTTGCGCCTCTGCAGCTCGTCCCTTGCGTCTCCGCAGCTCGCCTCCGTGGCCTCCGCAGCTTGCCTCCCACGGCCTCCAAAGCTCGCCTCCGCAGCCCCTTGCGCCTCCGCAGCTCCTTGCGCCTATGCTTTGTGCCCTACAGCTCCCTCCTCAGCTCCTTGCGGCTCACTCGCAGCTCCCTTGCGTCTGAGCTCCACTGCCCCCTCCTCCACGGCCCGCTGCTCACGCTGCAGCTCCTTTGAGCTGCACTCCGCAACGGCTCCTCTGACTTCTTGGACTCCTCGGCTGCTGCTCTTTGTCACCTGCTCCCGATCATCAACGGCACGAAGACGGCCTCCTTCTCCTCCACGGTCTCTCCTCGGCACCCACAACACCAATTGAAAAACCAAGAAAAGCCCGGGCGCTTGCTAGAAGCAAGGGGAGCGGCCTCGACAGTCTGTAGGCGCGGACTTGTGCTGGAGTCAACCACGTGCGGCGTATGGGAAGAAGAGAAGAAAAGAGAGGGGAATCCGTGCTCGAGTCAACCACCTGTGCGTCCTTGGTTAGAGGGGGTTGAGAGTCTCAAATAGAGTTTAATGAAGGGAGGTTACGGAGCTGGTGGGAAGCTCTCATATCCCCCTTAATTGCCACTCCATGCAAATCATTGCCATGGCCCTAAACCACACATCCCCATTTGATGTGGGTACTTAGAAAATCATCTCAGAAATTAAAATCTTAATTTTAGCGTGACCAGTACATATGATTACTAAGACCCATTACTTTAGGAGATTACTAATTGCATGGACTAGGCATTATCGAGAGTTATCCACAAAACAAGTTTAAGGGAGAACCATGGTCTAACCCATTTAAAAAAAAACATTGTTGCCAACCACATTCTACATAGCTACAAATTAATTACTAAGACACATTGCGGTCAATCCACACACGGCCATTGCTCGCGTTGTCACTGTCCTCATTACTGCCAGCGACCTCACTGTCAGTGGAGTTACTACCTTCTCCATGGGTGCCTCTTTAATAATTATCAAGACTAACATAGCAATGGATAAGCCATTTTAGGCAATTCTTGGAAAAAATCCAATTTTTTTGATAAATCTATTTGTAAATGGCTATTCTAGAATGAAACCAAAAAACATGTTTAAAGAAGAACCACTGTCTACTCCGATTAAAAAAATAAAAATAAAAAAAACTTGCCACATTCTAGATGTCTATCCAATGAGTTTAGAACGCATTGTACTCAATTCACACAGGGTCGTTGCCAGCGTCATCGTTGTCCACGTTGTTGCCAGCTTCGTCACCGTCAATGGAGTTGCAACCTTCCTCAGGATCCACATTGTTCCCACCTCCTGGGGGTCCTCTTTGTTGGCATGATCGGATGCTTGTCCACTGTTGGCTCTACCACCTCCAACGGTGTTATCACACACCCAAGCGCTCCCAACACGTTGACCGCCAATTCTCCAAAGCCCTGGCAGCATTTGATCAATGCCCCTGTTCTCGCCTTCTACGCGTAGCCTCCACTCTTGCCTCATCATCCGGGGTATTGAGAACCCTGGTGCACTCTAATTTCTTCTTATACCGATGCTGTATATTTCGTTACCAATGCTGGAATTGTTGCAAAATAACACTGATGCGCACTTTGCCACCACCATGAGCTGTATGCGCTTGATTTGCTGCCTTCGCTTGATGATGGGAATTCTCCATACCGTGGCAACTCCATACGGCCAGACTACCGTATTCCTCCACAAACCAACTGCCATGCCTGACAAGTACATGCTGTCAACAGCCACTCCAAGGTTAGTCCTGGATTGAGAATTGACGAAAGTAAGGTCAGCCATCAACCCCTAATTCATCCCAAACTTCGTGTATATAAATCACCATGTAGTGCGACACATGCTCCTCTCCAAAGGCCTCCAAAAATGTTCTCCCCCACGTTTCTATCTTCCCTTTGAACTGGAGTCGTTGTTCTGCTGTCAGCACCAAGCCGCTGAAATATGGTAGAACCTCTTCAAAGGCTTGCCACATAGCAGCCCTCGCCTTACAATGTGCACCGCCGCCACTATTATTGCTCTCTGCTTGACATATGTCTTTCCAGGCCTTGTCGTTTCCAGACCAAACGCTTGGTTTAAATAGTCTGTTGGCAACAATCGCACTAAAAGATGGTTTCTAAATTTTGTGGCACATTCCCTGTACTGCCACTCAGTTTCGGATCCGTTCTAATCTCCACGTTGCCACTGTGAGCCCCAATAGCTGACAAGGACTTCTCATTTGCTCTATTGCTGTAGCCCTTAGTCTTTGATCTTGTATGTTCCAGACAAATGATGTGTTGATGCACAATCTTCTCCGATAATCGAATTAGGGCATGGAGTGTACAAATGTGCACTCTGTGCAATGGAATTGGCAAGATAGGCCTCCACCTTGTATGTGCACTCATGTCACAAGGTTCTGGCTCCAACGAGTTGGCAAACAGTCCCCCCACCCAGTTCGGTTTCCCACGTTTTCTGATTGCAGCACTCGCCTGGCTTGCTGTCCCTACGGTAGGCTTAGCCCTCTTCTGCTCGCAGTATATGCAGTTCATTGCACACGACGGCCCCGACTGAAGCCCGTACATACACTTGATCGTCTTCATGTCCGCAGCGAGATGCCACTCCACATGGAATTCTCCAACTTCAGGGACCGTGAGTTTCTCGCCACTGGACTGTGCTGCAATCACAAATGGAAATTTGGATTTCCCAAATATCCACGAGAGAACTTCGTAGGACTCTTTTTCCACTTGAAAGGTTGCCACTGGCCAAATTTCCTACTCCGACTGGACTGAGAAAAACAGGGCATGGTTCCTCTGAATGTCTGGGTCGAGCGCCCTATTCATCAACGTGATGCTGACCCGTTCAAATTTCTTGCCATTGACAATCTCAGCCTTGTCCAATTTCATGACAAATACCAGCGGTGCCCCTCTTAACTCTGTGGAAACATGGCGAGTGGATGTGTAAGTCACAGTTAATTGATAAATAATCCTGCTGACAGCAAACTGTGAAAACAACAGTCTGAAGTGATTACGTTACCTTCTTCCGTGATGCCGTAGAAGATCACCATGCTTCTTTGGACCACCTCAAAGTCTGTGAATAGGGAATTCTTCTCAGTCAAAACGACTTCCTTTACCATGTCCTCGGACTTCTTGTTCTTCTTAGAACTTGCTGGCAGCGTAAGTCGACCTTCAGCATGGTAGTATTTGCCAATATACTGTTGCAAGTTTGCATTTAACTCCTGCCGAAGCAGTTTCACATGATAGGGGCTCGGCAAAATACTCCCGGAGACTCCTTTGTTCAGACCAGCAATGGGAGCCTTCACAGATTTGTAGAGAGCACCATATCCCTGATGGGAAACCCCTGCCTGGTCGCAAGCAACAAGAATTTTGTTCGGTCCAATACTCTTACCAATCGCTTTAAGCACATTGTTCGCAATCTCTGACTGAACATGTGCCATTGCAGGCTGAGAAGCGAGCGCTACACCTTCATGCCGTGACAGAAATCGAGCTAGTGCTACTACAGTCCTATTTTGGGACTCTTTATCCCCCCGAAGTCGAGAGCACTTCCGGTTCTCTCGGTTCCTGTGGACAACAAACTGCACTACATCTGGTTGCAGCACTGTCCGCACAAGCTTCACTCTTGCTTTTGATCCACATGATCCAGGTTTTAACTCGTAAATCCCTCTAAGAGCCCGAATCCTACTTCGCATGCCCATGGGGGTCTCCTTCTCGAAGCTGGCCCTCCGCTGGCAGCGATCAACGTCTTCTTCGAGACCCCGCACATGGCGCTCCAATTGCTCCACCCTTTGGGCATGGCAATCACAGACAGCCCGTAATTCAGCTTGCAAATCCGTGCATGTCTTCTCTAACTCAAGGCAACGCATGAACATCAATTGGACATCTTCGGCTGCCCTTGAGTTGCTGCCCAGAGCTTTGCCTCTAAGCTGAAGCACTTCTTCGCTCAACTGTGCCAACTGGATCCACGTCTCCTCCTGTGTAGGACCATGTACACAATGATCCAGCAGCTTGTATGTATATCCGCGAAGACCCTCCTCTCCATGACATATGAATTCAATGAACTCTTTTAGCGACTTGATTGGAGGTGGCTTCCCTGTCACTGGATCAACAGGGTAAATGTCTCCATTGATCCACAAGTCAATGTTCGTGTCTCCACGCAACCTCCGTGTTGGAAACGAGCTCCTCATGCACAACTCCACTTGCGTCGAACCTCGTCTCATGACCGGGGCATAGCGTGCGTCCAGTGAAACTTGGAGAATGTACTGATTGCTTCGTGCAGCCCTTGCTGCCATCGTGGACCCCATAATCGGAAGTCTTGATTGAATCTCCCCTAGTCACACTTGGTGATTTGCAGGTAATCGACAAAATTTGTTATGATTTTGGGACACCTCCTACACCCAATGAAAAACTAAAGTATTAGCAAATTCTCTCAACCGTGATAATTATTGCTTGACGACTAAATTCACAACTACAAAACTTCCGAACCTAATTTGATAGACCTGCGTGGCATCTACAAGCGTTGTCGACCACGAAACCTACCTTGCCTTATGCGGTTGTGGCAGCAAGGCCTAATGAAATCGAAATTCAAATTTCTCTAAAACCCACTAGCCCCTAAACACCCGACAAAGGTTTATGGTGGCAACTCACCTTCCCTTCAAGTACATTAGTTTTCATCTCTTCGATGAAGCCAATGTATTATGTCGCCGACTGAGAACGACCCCTCGCCGCCGTCGCTGCTAGTGGACGTTGCCAAGAAATTAATCGGAATCTCAAATTTGCTCCACCGATCTGTGGCGCCATCGCCACTCGGAATCTTTGGCGCAAATCACATACAATTCTGCGTCCCACAGTGCCATAAACGATTTGCTTGAAACAGAACAGGGCGCTTTGTTTTCTTGGTGCTGAACGGCGTAGAGCCGGTGGCGCCATCACGCCCAAACCGTTGTGGCAACAAGTCGAACAATCCGTGGATCGAGGCAACGGATCGAGGCAGTTTATTAATCGCAGAGCAATAAATTCCACTCCTTGGCGCTCAACAACCACCATCCACGCCCTCTCGCCAACGAGGCAAAACCCAGCCACGCAGCTCCCGTTCGTCTCAAAAAGGCTGCTACGGGCAGCGTTTCAGACCCCTGCTGACAGCGACAAAGGGGTTTTTGGGCAGGAAGCTCACCTAATCCAGGCTGTCTTACAAGGCCTGTGGGATCCGAGAAACTCAGAATAAACCGGAAGAGCCTCATCCGGAGTTAGTATTCCATTTATTTTTCATTTTTTTGGTTAATTAGGTAAAAACTAGCTAGACACTAGCTGTATTAGGAGTTAACACAAACCTGATACTCCAGAAACCTTAAAACAGTTAACACAGGAAGTATTCTCAGAACCTTGATTCCGGAAACTCGGAAGAGAAAACACGGAACGGGTTGACGATCCGAGAACTGACCGTTACTGTAAACCGCGTCTAGGATCCGAAACGACGCGGAAGTCATTATGACTCGGATAGGCGTCTAGCTCGGTACGGTGACGGCTGCAATTACGGGCCGCCGCAGCGTTTATGATGCCCGAGGTATATAAGCGAGGGTGTTAGGGTTTGGAGTTCCTTTTTGCGGACTGGGAGTAGGGAGTGAAAGAGCAGTGAGGTGTTTTGTCTTTTCCGATTCACTGGCAGTTGGATTGCCGGGTTTCTTGTTGTCGGATCGCAAAGGGAGAGAAGTGAGACGTAGCAATGTCGCACGTGCAGTGTAGAGTTCTTAGTCCCGGCACTCCGGTGAAAGAATCGGAGATGGAAGAGTTGATCGCCGATCTCACCCGGATGAGGTGCCAAGGGTTACTGTCACGGCCGTGGTTACTGAAGAGTGAGGCGATGGTGAGGGAGGTCCTGGACGGACCGGACAATAGGTGGGACAATACGATCCGGGGCAAGCCCACGCTGTGGAATGCGGAACAGTGGGCAGAAACTTACGACTTCGAGCAAAACGGACTCCTTTGGGCAACCCGGACGGATAGGTACGTGCAGTATAGGTTTCACGGGAAGATCCATAAGAATAATGGATACGAGATAGACGCCTGCAAGGATAGGAGGCAGAGACAGGTCTTAGCCTTCCTCATTCTGATCCTGTATCCGCTGAAACCGGAACAGGTCACCATTACGGTCGGGAACACCATCTTCGGAGCGTACACGGGGAAACGTCCGGTTAATTGGGCCGCGCTCATGGCGGAAGTCGTGCAGAAGATGGTGCCATCGATCGGAAAGAAGCCGACCCCGATCGCCCCTTTCCTCTACCACCTTTACCACGCGTATAGTTTGCTGAGGGAGAAGGAGGAGGAGGATTATATCACGGCGAAGAACTTCCTCAGCTTTTCGGAGATTCCGCCAGGGATGGATGTCGATCCGCATGGCGAAACCTTGGATATAGCGTCCACGGAACAGAATGACAATACGGCGATCATTCCGAACCTTGGCGCTACGAAGGCTCAGTCGAAGTCACGATCGGAACGCGCTGCGTCGCAGCACGCGGAGCCCTCTATGGCCCGGGGAGATACGGAACGGAAGGAGGTCAGTTCCAAGCGAGGATTTCCGGTAGAACTATTCCGGGGAATTCGGGAGGAGACTCATCGTGCACAGGCCTCTTACGATCGGATCGAGACAGTGTTCCGGAGAGTCTGCACGTCTCTGGGAGGCTGTTTACCGGAGGAGGTGATCCGAGAGGTGGAGCTGTTGAAGGACGCCCCGAAACTTCGGAGTGAGAAGAAACAGTTGGAGCTCCAGTTGCAGGAGCTTACGAGGGAACTGGCAACGAAGAGCGAGGAGATCCGGAAGTTCCATGCCGAGCAGGAGGAGACCTTGGGTGAGCTTTGGAAGTTGGTAGGGAATCCGGGTGCTATAGTCAACAAGGCCCGGTTGTTCGACGAGAATGTACTGCAGCCTGCAGATTTGGAGAACAAGCAGAAGATCATCACGATCCTCTCCAAATGCGAGCATTCAATGAACCAGATTCTGAAGAAGGTTCGGCAGCTGCTCAATCCGGGAGTCGGAAGTCCCAGTGTCGGAACCGCTTGTCGGAACCATCCGTTTCACGGATCTCCCTCTCGGACCGTTGTAGGGGAATCTAGAGGGGTAGGGTTCCCGACCCAATAGAGCGCAACCTCCAGCTGGAGGAGCAAATGGCGGTCGACGCGGACATCTTCAAGCCGGCTCGGACGATCGCAGATATGATCCGGGAACACCAAGGACAGGTGGCGTCACCCGGAGCCAGCACGGTTCAGCAAAGCTGCGCGATCCCCACCGGTCAGGCGGAAGTGACAGGGACTAGAGTCACCGTTAGGCGATCCGAAGAGCGGACGGTTACGGAACAGGTGACCCGGCTCGTGCAGCCAGATGTTCTCCCAACACTCGGATCGTCGGTGATCATTGCGAATTACCAAGGGGAGATAGCGGGAGCGGGATGGGGACGAGCCATTTCACCAACCGGACGAACCCGAGTAACTCAGGAGGGGACACTTACCCCTTCACCCACAGCCAAGACCGGAACGGTGACTCCTACCCCCACCGGAACGCCAGTGGTGGACTCCCCTGCTGACAGTTCCGGTGCTCGGAGAGTTTTGAGGAAGAGGAAGGATCCGGCAGAGAAGGGCCCCATTACGATTTCCGGGTCCGACTCGGAAACCTATGCGAGCTCTCCGGTTGGGACAACCGGAACTGGGACTCGGACCCCTACGACCGGAACCCCTCCCGCGCATATGTTGCCGAAGTCCCCCAATTCTCCCAAGAACCGAATCGTTACCCGGCTGTCCTTGGAGGCCCAGGCAAAGGAGTCAAAGGCGGAACGGAGTGCGAGGCGTCAGGCGGAGCGGGCAGCAAGGGCAGGAGGATCCGAGCCACGGATGACCACGTCGAAGGAGAAAGACCGCGAGCAGGAGAGCCACAAGAAGACAAAGATGGGGTAGATTCCTCTCGCTGCAACTGGCCGTCACTTTCCGGATTTACAGGAGTAGATTTCGGATCGGGAGATCCGATTTAGTCGTAAAGTAGGATTCTAGGTAGATAACTAGGGATTAGGCCCTAGGATTTTTGATTGAACTGCCGGCGCCGCCGCTTTTGTGAAAGCCCTTGCTTACTTAAACGGGGAAGGCGATGCAGTCCGGGTCTTCGTTTTGCATGTTTTCTTCCTATATTCCTTATCACTAAAGTATTCGTATTTTGCAAGTATTGTGGGTGGTTTCCAGCTAAGTGTGAATGATCCGGGAAGGATATGAGAGTTCCGCTGTAGCTCGGATAGGAAGGTGATGGGAGTTGTGACGAGACCCGAACCAGAAGGGTAATGGGATTGAGCGGAAAGATTTAGTGGATTGTCGTAGGAGTGAAGCCTCACTGTTCCGTCCCCAACCCAACCTCACGCGGAATAGCCGTCGCTAGGGTCGAAGCGGATCAAGGAGTACTCGATCGGGCTCCCTGAACTTCTCAAGAGGTTCCGTACACTGTGAGAGGGGGATTCGGAACGTGGTACGAGTTGCGTAGGGACAATCGGATCCTGGTTCTCCCAGATCCGGATTGGTTTGTCGTTGTAGTCTCACGGATCGGAAGGGATCGTCTGTATGACCTGCTGGCCAGAGTACTCTAGGACAGTTGTGAGACGGTACTGTTCCGAGACGTTGGGGTTTGTGGACGAAACACCTGATGAGAGAGAGAGAGCGAGAGAGAGATAGTTAAGGAGTTACGTTCCGAAAACACTATCCGAGCAGCGACAAGGCTCGGAACGATTAGAAGTAACTACTTGGTGAAACACTATTGAATCCCTGGACGATACTCAGAACCTAGTGACAATACGGAAGTTTACGCTCAACTAGGGTGCTATCTGGATGTTAGTTGCGTTTCCGTGTTCCGACAAGGCCCGTTGGAGACCCCATTTTTCCCCTAATGATTGATTTATTATTTATCTAAGTCCTTTGAAAGAATAAATTAATAGTACTTTGGCAAATTTCTACTACACGCCAAGATTCTATTTCCTTTTATAATGCTTAATAAGTTGTTGCTTCAAAAAAAAATTTAAAGTTTGAGGAGCATTACCAACATCTTTAAAGCCTACAACCTCTTCTACTATATCGTGAGGATTAGCTTCATCAAGATCACTACCTTCTTGTTGAGATGAAAGCATTTCCATAAAATTCTTCATCAGTGAACTAATAAGGGCTATTCAAATTTGAACTCAAAACTCAAATACTCTTAAACATTTATGCCCAAAACTATTATCTTACTTCAAAATCCCTCCCCTCCTCCTCCCCCCCCCCCAAAAAAAAATCAGCGATAGTTATTAGAAACTTATTACTTATTGAGGTAAAATTAACAAAGTCGGGAGGAGGACAACGTTTCGGACTGCGTCACTCCAAGTGCGCATAGGCCTGTCCACTGACAAGTTCAGAATCTAAAAAGTCATTGGTCATGTGGGCGAAGGGGATGAAAACGAAAATTCATGCTAGCTTCAATGAAATATACAGTTCCAAATTGTGACTGTAACCGTTCTTTTGAGGGAAAAATCAGGAATATATATATATATATATATATATATATATATATATATATATATATATATATGTATTTCACATAAAAATATCTAAGCTATATTAGGCTTTTCAAACTCATCGAGCAGAGCGAGAAGGGTTTGAATAAGGACAACGGGTCCTACCGGACCCGTTGCCTGCTAACCCCTAAAGGACGAAGCAAGTACTTTTGGATTGCGCTAGAAATTGAAAACCCTGTAAAATGCCCTAGAAGGGTGGGATTTGAGTGTCTTTTGTTCCTAACCTCTTTAGAATCAAGTTGGCAATAAGAACACGCTGAAATTTTGGTGAAAAAGTGAAACCTTGATTTTAGAAAAAAGAAAGAACATGAGGCGGTCCTATGTTTCTACAGTGAAGTTGGTGTTTCAACAGTGAAAATGTTTCAACCAAACTTTGAGCATATTGAAGACTAAAATAAAGATCTCTCCTTGTGGATTTTTTTTTGAGCATTTTCTTTTTTTGGGAATGCTTGTATGAATACTCTTTTATGGCTTCATTGTTTTGGATTTATCCAAAACCCTTTTGAATTTTCCAAAAAGTGCCATGTTGAAAAAAATAAAATTCAGAGTGACACTTATGTCAAACCCATTTTCTCTAAATTGGTAACTCGAAAAAATCTTTAAAAAATTGTGCATGTTCTTAACATACTAGAGAAAAGAATTAGCTTTAGTTGCCAACTTTTTATAAATTTTTGAATCAGCAATTTACAACCAAATTTGGAAACTCAGTGTTAGTATTTCAAAAATTCACTAATCTTCCAAACTTCACATGTTATTATCTTCCAATCTATTGCTTCTCCAAACCCAAAATTTGGTACAAATTTTGGTAGCCCACTACTTTCAAAGATCTTCCGGTTAAATTGCTTGTGGTGATTCTCAAATTTGTCTCACTTTGGAAAATGCAAGAATGGCAATGTAGGTACTGAAAAACTGTGGAAATACCCCTTTGTCGTTTAGGGGTTAAGTAATTTTAGGGTTCACTCAAAACAACAATAGCGGGATAGCTAGTGTTGATCTCATTGAATTTTGGGTTTTATAGCCCTTGTTTTATCATACAAGTAATATTAAAAATAAATAAAACTCAAAATTATCAAAATCAAAGAATTAGGATGCAAAAAACCATTTAAATAAATTCATTAATCAATAAATAATCACCTGATTCAATCAAATTAATCAAATTAATTTTTCATTTTTTGAAAATCACAAATGTAACAGTTAAATTTCTAAACGTTAATTAGAAAATATTTTCATCATAAAATTTATCATTAAATCATTTAATTAAATTATTTAGTAGATTATACAAAAATAAATAAAGTGAGTTCTAAGGTTCTGGCTTCGTGTGGCAGTTGGGAATCGGGATCAAGTTTACATCTCTGAATCAGTTTCCGTCTGTTCAATGCATTAACGAAGTAGTTTACATTCTGGCTAATAAAGCCTGGATATCGATCCATGCACCCTAAATGATGCACTCCAAAAAGACAGCCTCAGTTGGGAGCACAACATTGCATAACACTTAACACATTATACTTACTAGTCTTAATTTTAAGGGAGCAAAAATCTATATAAAGCATATAGAGTTATAACACTTAGTTAAGTGTCAGTTGCCAGTTAACTGCTAACTGCTCGTAACAGAAATGTCATTTGAGGGTTAAAACCGAGGACAGCTTAGGAGAGTGCGTCGCTGGGAGTGCGCGTAGCCTGTCAATTGTCAGTTTGGATTTCTGAACCTTGTAGTGGCAAGGGATGTAAACCGACATTCATGAAGGGTTGAATGAGATATACAGTTTCAGATTATGCCTTGTTACTGCTTCACTAAGAAAAATTTAGGAAATCATTTAATTAATTGATATATCAAATTAAGTTTTAAAAAATAAAATATATATTTCTCATTAAATTATCTGAGAAATAAAAGGCTTTTCAAACCCATCGAGCGGAGCAAGAAGGGTTTGAATAAGGGCGACGGGTTCGGTAGGACCCGTTGCCCATTAAGTAATTTTAGGGTTCACTAAAGATAATGATCACGGGGTAACTAGGGTTGATCACATTGGATTTTTGGTTTTATAGCCCCTATATTCATACAAATAATATTATAAATAAATAAATCTTAATTTATCAAAATCAAAAAATAAGGATGCAAAAATAAAATTATAAAAATTCATTTATCAAAAAACATTCACTTGATCCAATCAATCAAATTGGTTTTTTTAATTATTAGAAAATAAAAAATCACGAATATAATATTGAAATTTATAAAATAAAATTTTATATATTTTTATTGTAATATTTACTAATTAAATTATTCAGTATATAAAAAATTTAAAATAAATAAAATTAGTGAGTTCCAAGGTTCACTGTGACAGTTTCCTTCCCCTTCATCCGCGGTGTACAGTCATCCTGGAACGCAGCAGAGAGGCAGGCTATTATCTAACGGAATCAACCTAGATTCAGGCTATGTGCACTTCCAACTACACTCTCGTGCCACTACCTCGTTAAAACCTGGCCTGGCCAATGCTTCGTCGAGTCCAAAATGCACACAAAACTAGTCCAGTGTGAACAAGATGTGAGGAAATGGCGGGCTCTGCTTGGACGTTGTGGTTTGGCTTGTGGGGCTGTCCCCACCACATTCTGAGCGTTAATTACCTCCCATGGAGTAATGACAGCTCTGTGCCTTGATGTAGCATGGTGGCTACAGACGCTTCCTTGAGAAGAAATTGCAACCGAGAAAAGATTCCACAACCAGCATGAAAAAAATCTCACATGCTTGCCCCTCAAGGAACTCATGCAATTTTTCACTACCTGTATAGCTTGCTCGTAAAGAAGTCGCAAAAAAGTTGCAAAAAAGATTCACGTCAAACAACTAACTGCCAAAACTTCACATTACTGAAGGCATATTCTGCTCCGGGATCCTCAGTCTCTGAGGGCTGCAACCCATATGAACAATGTGGTACATTTTGAAGCAACTCGTGAGGCTTTGATCCTGCCACTCAAGTTCTTCCTTAAAGCTTTTATAGAAATTAATTCCAAGCACGTCCATGCCCTGGCCCCCAAGTTTTTTTTTTTTTTTTTTTTTTGAGCGGCCCCCAAGTTTCTTGTGCTTGCAATCGGTGAATCACTGTCATCAGAATATTCTCTGCATGTTGTAAGCAGTGAAATTCACTACACTGTGCTACAGCAGACAAGTTGTTAGAGATGGTGCAAGTCAACTGAATAGTGGAGAGTCGAGGATGAGCCAGTGGTTAAAGATGTTTTCCACATTTTGAGGAGTAATGCTTTGCTGCTAATGCTGCAGAATGTAATGGCTGAATCAAGAATTTCTGAACAGGAACATTGACCATAATCCAGAAGAACAAGAGAGCTGAATCAAGCTTGGATACAAATGGCAGGAATCAACATCAATCATAGCGCTGCAGCTGATAATTACCAAGCCTCTCTGCACTTGTGGTCGAATATGTCAACAACTCCGAGTATAGGGCAAAAGTGGCAAATGGCATGTGCCATTGCCTCTATTGGATAAAGAGCCCCAACAGAGTTCTATACGGTACCTCACTATTTCCCTGGTTATTTCTTGCTGGCTCCAGCGGATATACTAACGAGAGAAGAGCCTATAGGCAACATGGAATAACCCATAAGCATGAGCAAAGGCAGCTACACATATGAAAACTACATATAAAATCTATGTTCAGAATCTAGAAAT
Source organism: Ceratodon purpureus (assembly GCA_014871385.1). Lineage (NCBI taxonomy): Eukaryota > Viridiplantae > Streptophyta > Bryopsida > Pseudoditrichales > Ditrichaceae > Ceratodon > Ceratodon purpureus. Next base: position 19,383,357 of record CM026425.1, read on the forward strand.
CTACAACAAAATCCATATTCAACAAAAATTCACAGCCCACATGAAACACGAAGCATCCACATGACAAAAGGACTGGAAAATATGAGAGGAATGATCAGAAACGACGAGTGAGAGTTGGTCAGAAACAAGGAAACTCATGATGACACAAGATGAAGCGGAAACCGGTATTTTACTTCACCATTCACAAGGAGTGGGCAGTCAAGAATCAATCACACCTAACGTATTTACAGATGCTGATGCTCACTCAGCCTTCTTCATTGTGAGCTGGCTCCAGAAGTGGTACTTGATTTACAAACTAATCATGATGTTCCTTGTCATGAAGTTCCATTTCTGAACCTCAACTTTTCCACGGCGATCCTGCGCTACTCTGTGTTTACAGTCCAATAAGAATAATCAGCCATACCCTACCTCGGTCCTAATTCGAGGAGAAATCAATCGTCTAAGTGAATATTTCTTAGTACCTACATACCTCGGAGTTACAATCTTACATGGAATGATTGGTTGGTTATATGGGAACTAAAACAGTGGCCCATCGTCCAGAGTCGGCTCAGCAGAGTAGGTTGAATCATTGCCGCAACAATGGTGCCCAAAGAAGCAACATATAATAATAATCACCTATAATTACAGACAGCAACCATCCGCCGAACACCAGCATCGACTCCGAATTGTCTTGACAAGCTCTTCTCTTCGTATCCGAGTTGGCAATCAAGCATTCTGGCGATCTGCTTGGAGAGGTTGCGGAAGCAAAGCTCCAGAATGATCAACTCCCATCGTCAGTCATTCAACCCAAAATTTGTTGTCGATGTAGCAGTGAGTCGGGTGGACGTCGAGGGATCCCACTGAATGTACACTACACAGCCGGTCATGGACTGAGCTAGCTGAGCTGCAAGTAGTAGCATTTGAGACTATGCCTGCAATCAAATCCTGATCTTTTTGTATATGTCCTGAAGTTTGTACATTATGTTGGAGATTATAACCCTGTTTTGAGAGAATTAGGGTTTAGGGTTCTGCATCAATACGCCCAGCCGAGCTCCTCGATGGGGCCGGTCATCTCGGGCAGCACCGAGAAGCTGCCGCGCAGAGCGCGCGAGAACATGCGCACCTGCTGGTCGTCAGTGCAGAAGGCGCCGTCGCTGAGGCAGGACGACTGAGCGCTCTCGCCGGTGACGGTCTGCAGGGGCGTGAGAGGGCTTTCGCACGGGAAGTTCTCCTGATAGAGCACATTGTCCCCCGGCCAGGCATAGTCGAGGTTGAGGCGCTGGCTGCTCTGCGCCTCATCCTCACCCTCACAGGCAGAGTAGAAGGGCTCCAACTTGGTAGCGCGCACGCCGCGGGTGCCATGGCGATGGTCGAACGACTTCACAGGCGTCAGGGGGTGCGCCACGATATTCGCCTGCGGGAGGTTGGCCGGATAGCCGCGCTGCCCCATGGCGCCGCTGATGGTCACGTTGTTGGGGTAGTACGAGTTCTTCATGAGGTTGCTCACGTCCATGGCTGAGGTGGCCATGGCGACGGACCCAGGCACATTACCCACCGCGTTCAGCTTGGAATCAGCAATTTGCACCCACGTTACGTCCCCTTGCGACGCCATCATACTGGCGCCGTCGCGGAAACTGTCCTGGCAGTTGTAGCACGACTCATTCCCCGTGCATGTGTCGCAGTCCCCGTCGTCCGTCACCGTGGGGTTCGGCGAGCTGTCACGGTGCCCCGGCAGACTAGAATGCGAGTCGGTGAGCTGGTATGGCATGTCGGCGTACATGAAGAGCTTCTTGTTGCCCGCCATCTTCTGGAAGACGCGGCATACCACCCACTCGTCATGCTGCACAGCAGAACCACAATCCGTCGCTGATTAGATCCAAGCACCATCAGAGCAATAGGACACCACTCAAACCATCAGTTGTAAGGAAGTCGTAAGCAATGAGGAGAAATCGGAGGGGGAGTGAGAAGCGGAGGAGGCATCTGGTCCAGTTACCTTGGATCGGTGGGGTTGCTGGCCAGTAAAGTGATTGGTGGAGTCGCTCTCGAGACGGTACTCGTGCATGATCCAGTTGGTCTTCTCGCCGCGGGGCGCGCGGCCCCGATAGAAGACGAGCGTCTTCTTCATGCCCACCAGGGTATGCGTGCCGGAATGCATCACGTCCCGGTCCTTTCCAGTGGCTTTCCAGTACCCCTTCTCCGTGGCGCGATTGGTGCGCATTCCCGTGGGGTACTTCCGATCACGCAGACTGAAGAAGTACCACTCCTTCTCCCCGACCTTCGCTTTCTCTGCTCATCATCACCAATCAACGTCAACATCGAGCCCATCCCATCCCATCCAAATCATTTCACAATCCATCGTACGCATATCTGTAAATGCCATTCCCAATTTGCTTTCACCGAGTCCTGGCCAAGACAACAAGTGCATGATGCACGTACCAGGAAGGTCCCACGGCTCGCATTTGTTGAGGTCCACTTCGCCAATGGCCCTCACTTCGAAGCGGGGGTTGCTGATCTTCCGAGTCAAGTAGTAACTCACCAGTTCCTCGTCCGTAGGGTGAAAGCGGAAGCCAGGCGGGAGCTCCATGCTGCAGTCCTGCTGAGCCTGCGGCATCTCCATGCCAGCTTTGTTGCCGTTGCACATGCTTGCCATGCAATTGTTTCTACAGTCTACGATCCGGATATTAACTTCTTCGAACGACGATGGACTCCAGTGACGTCTACTCAGTGAGGAGTTCCAGGTAGAATATGCTAATCAAATCCCCGGGCCCGAACTCAGACAACACTCTAAAAGCAGCAAGAATATAATCACGCAGAAAGTGATGCGAGGAGAAATCTCGAGGTGACCCGCATCAACGACGGAGCTATGTGAACTGGAACGGGATTTGCAAGGATCTACACGGGACATAAGCCGAGAGAATCTAAGGCTCGGTGGTGACACAAGCGCTAGACTGACGGACGGAAAATGAAGAGAGTGTGATGAGCACAGGAATATCAAACAGATCAAACGAGGACTACCAAGATATGAGCGGCGGATTAAGTGACTTGTGGGAGTTGCGCATAGAAGCGTCGCAGGGAAAGAGGTGGTAACCGTGGCGGATGTCTGAAGAGAGAAGGTGAGCACAGCGGAAGGGAGTGCCCGGCGGTCAGATCATGCAGCACTACTTGGATCTAGTACTGGAATAACACGAGTGCTTCCTGCGTCAGGAATTCGGGAGCTTCCGACGACGAGGGAGGGACGAGCACAGGCAGAAATTCTGGAAATGGTGAAGGCCGAATTTGGGCTTGTGGGACTTGCGCATAGAATACCAAAGATCATGCGAGGGTGTTACTCGCATGTCCAGCGTCGTCTCGCTGCAACCCCGGCTCTCCAGTTTCCGCAAGTAAACCCCTTAAATAACGGGAAAAAGGACGATTTGCTGCTTCCCAGTGCGAAGCTCGCTCCTCCTGCAGGATCATCATACATGGTCAGTGCACTTACATAGGAAAGTAAATTCTGGCAAATAGTATGACCCGGCCAGTTCAAAACCAAGCATCGTCTTACCCAACACACACAATCATCCCCATGCCCCCCCCCCCCCACCCCTCCTCTCCTTTTTCCCTCCCCAGAAACAAAAGACTCAAGTCACTCAACTCGAAAAGAAACCCACACACAAAGCAGGTGGATCTATACAATCCTCACCCCCAAAAGCATGCTAATTAATCTACACGATGCCCGGGAGAACTCACTGATATTCATCCACCACACTCATTTGACTGACATCCACTTGGCCTTGATGAGGCCGTCCACGATGCTCCGATTCCGACCAACCGATAGATCGATCTACTACATGATGTCTCGAAGCGTCAAAGATGCATGCACATTCAGTATCCGAAACGACGACTTGCTGAAGCGCCGGAGAATTAACGCCCAGGAACTCAAATGGGCCTACAAGACTGTGTTGTTGGAACACTTTCTGTAACCTGGACGATGTCCTTGCTAAAGCTCTTTGTTGATCATCGCAGTCTACTCATGGTCGCACACTGGCCAGCTTTAAAGCCAAGTTCCCAATTGGTGAAGAGAGAGAAACACACACACACACACTAAAGAGAAGCACTGACGTACATGATCTAGTGTGCAACCTTACCAGTTGACAAAGGTGGTAGGACGGTGCGGTGCTGCAGGTGGTGCAACACAAAGGCGATTTGGCACGTAAGCTGCTTAATGACGATGGTCCACAAGTAGTGTAGCGTGCGCCCCAGAAGAGAACAGCGCCCAAAGCGGTGGGAGAGGGAAAGGAGAAGGAGGAGAGAGAGGAGGGAGGAGCAGGTGCGGTGCGGTGCGATGCGATGCGATGCGATGCCACGAAGCAATAATTAGTTGCTTGCGGAGGAGGAACACAAAAACAGCAACGAGACAAGCGGTGTGTAGTGACATATATGGGCTGTGGAGCAGGGAGGGGGGGGCGGGCGGGGTGATGGGATGTGGGGGCGGAGTAGTGCAACGCAGGAGAGTAACTGAGAAACAGCGAGCGAGTCAGACAGTGAGTGACAAAACATCGGGTTGCGACCCCCGGCGCCCAGCCCTGCCCAGCCCCGCCCCCACTGCCCAGTGTACCTACTGTACTTGGCATTCCTGCTCGCCTGGCCTAGAGGGTTCCAAACCGGACCCTACCGTCAGGGGCCAACGCCAACCCAACCCAACCCAACCCCCCCCCCCCCCCCCCGGGGGCCAGGGCACGGCAGGGCAGCCCCCACCTGCACCTGCACGCTCTAGTCTCTCTGTTGGTCGTCTTCATCATGACTCCATGCCCGCTGCCCCCACCCTCACCCTCCTCTGCCTCTGGCACCTCTGCCCCCCCCCTGCTGGCCTTCTGCCTGCCCGGCGGCTGTAAAATCATCCCCATGGTAATTATTAGCAACTGTTCCCCTTTCCCTACGTCAGAACCTACGGTGGTGGCTCCTGCCTTGAGAGAGCATTGCAAATTTTCAGTTGAGTTTCATATCAACCGGCTGCTCACGGTGCTAAGTTAGTGCTGTTGTGAGAGCAGAGCTGGTACCCATGGGCCATGGGTGGGCGTTGGATTTTGACCATCCATGGTATCATGACAATGAATGTTGTGGTGGTGATGTTGGATGGGTGGGTATGTGGATGGTTGGGTGGATGAACAGGTAGGTTTTGGATGGGATAGTGTCACGACCATAAGTTAGAGACACACCGTGACTAAGGTGGCACCCCGGAGTAGTGACCGGGACTTAGTAGGATGGTGGCTCACCACGGAGTGGGTGAGCAATGTCTTAGGTTGACGCCGGTTGGGATGACCCTTGTTGGGGTCGGCGGGCGGACCTTGGCCGTTGGCCTAAAGCGGACTATGCGTCACGAGTGAGTGACGAATGGTTGAGGTGGGAGCTTGTTAAGGTCCCGGAGCTAGACAAGAGCGGGTCTTGGCTAGCGAAGGCTTAAGGCGCCTCACTCGCACCCGGGAGTTGTCTCTTGGGCGGGTCGCGAGGGTTAGACTTAGTTAGTCTTAGAGAGTCTGGCTAAGTGAGTGGTGCCATGAAGGAGTTGGACGCCGGGGTTCGTTGGAGCGCACCCCGGAGTAAACTAACTCGTGGGACTTGTTGTTTTGTAGGTAAATAGGAGCACCGCGACGGACTTGGACTCATGAGGAACGAGCGACTAAGTTTGGAGCGTGACAGATAGTGTGCTGGCTCACCATTGTAGGTGTTTGTTGTGGTCCTGGACTTATACTGATGGCCCATGGCTGTTCCACTCTATTCCAATGTAGAGGCTTGCTCACATGACTGCTACTGTATGTGAGTAATGTGAGATGATTCTTGGCAGTGTTTCTTTAGGTGGCGAAATTTCGCCAAATGGCGAAATAAAAATAGCAATTTCTTATATTTGGCTCCAAAGTCCTTAAATTATTGATTGGTCGAAGCCAGAAATTACCCAACAGGTAACTTGGATGGAGCCATCAATTCTCCCATAAGTTGGCCTTGTCGCCCACTTTTGAGCCGTCCAGTTACATAATACTACATAATACTCAAAATTGGTGGAAAAAAAAACATAGATCGCAAAAAGACTTCTCCATAAAAAAAATTAATGAAGCCCAAAATTTGCACCCAATGTATTCTTTGTCGCCACCCTAGCACCAAACATAAAATCCTAGGATTTACACTGATTCTTGGGTAATTTGATGCACGTTTATCATATCATAGGCAATGGGTCAACTTAATTATGACAAGTTGGCATGCTACAGTAGTAAGGTACTGCATTCTGGTCAAGGGCCAGAGCTCAGAAGGCTTCATGACTTCAGGTACTTCAAAACTGAAGATTGCATATTATACATACAATCAACAATACACTATAAAATCAAGGTAAAATCATATGGAGTAAATTTTTTAATTTTTTAATTAAATATTTAATGAATTATGTCTTTTATACTTATAGTTTTATATACATATTTAATACATTGGCACCTAAACATAGTGGTGGTATTGTACACTTAAAGTGGTACTTCATGCGCTCTATCCGTCCTCAATGTCGCAATTATGTGATGTTTCTATACTCGGAGGTCAAAGCAATTTGTTTACTCCTGTGATTTGCAGAGAGCTCCGAGAGAGGTAGAGAGCCCTCAAAGATTAGAGTTGCAAATGGTAAAGAGTGTGTCCCTGCATTGTATACCCGTACCCCGATTTAAGCATTGTGCACAACAATCAAAAAAAATCAATTTTGAATCAATTAACACAATTTTCCTATCAAAGTTGCCATGAGTACAAAGTTATGGTACATAACTGGAAGCGTACCCTTAAGGCAATTAAAAGGTCTAATCTCGAAGCTCAGATTCAAAACAACCTGGGTCTGTCTATTTTGCCCCATCGAGCGTTGCAGCCGCCCCTTTCGCGGGCAGGGGCAGCGCAACGCCCCCCGACCCTCGCCCTCCCCGAGCCTCCCCGTTCCCGACCCTGGGCCAAGCCCCGCGCGCCCGTTGTGTCTCCCCGCGGCCGGGCTCCACCTCCCCGCCCGGTCTGTCCGTCATCCCGCGCGGGACATTCTTCATCCCGGTCCCGTCACCCTCGTCGGCCTCCCACCCCCACCCCCGCGACGGCTCTCCCGGTGTGCCCTCATTATTCTCCCCCTTCCTACTGACGGCGGCTGCGCTGTTTTGAACGTCGGAGCGACGCCATGACTCTCTCGCGACAACATGAGGCAGAATTCATGTGTTTAGACTCAGAGAATTCGGTGACAGATCCGGCATGGCGTAGGAAGGTTGAGCGGGGTAGGCTGCTACCAGTTGTGAGGAAATCAGTGAGGCTGTGAGGATGTTACGGGGCCCATGCGATGCATGGGGGGGGCTGAGCGATTGCAGCGCTCCTTTGCTACATTGGAGATGACGGATGTGAAGTCAGTGACAACGGATCGGTGTGTGTGTCACGACGGATCGGTGTGTGTTGACGCAGCCTCGGGCATGCAGATGTACGTACCTCAGACCCTCGTCTCGATCTGGACGTCAAGGAAACTGAAGACATGCATGAGTTGGAGGCGGAGAATTATGCGGTCGACTTGGCAGCGGTTGGTGAGGATAGCACATGGGACTTCCAGGGTGCCGGGGGCGATGCAACACAAGAAGCTGGACGAGGCCGTTGGGAGGGGAGTCCGGACCCCGATGTGCTGCAGCCACAAAGCAGGTCGCTAGGCCACTCCGATGCAGCTGGTCATGTTCCGGGAAGCCTTCCACAGCATTTCGGTTTAACACGCTACGGGTTGGACGGCCTGACCGACGACAGGACCGAAGACCGGCACGAAGAACCCAGCCTGGAAGAAGAGCGACCTGGGAGCGATGGAGAGGATTCGCTCAGTTTTAGGACAGAGCCCGGCCAGGACACAGCCGAGGACGAGCCCGATGTCCACGAGTTGGAAGTCGATGCCACTGTTTTGGTCGAGAAGGCGAAGAGGCCGTCCTGGCGGAGGGTGGCAGAGAAGGTTAGAAAGTCTGTCCAGAACCCACCCCCCGGGCCATTCTGTAGGAGAGATCTGCGGTGGGAGTCTAAGTGGAATCAGGGAAATGGGAAGCGTCGGGAGACGCAGAAGGTCACCATCCCCTGAGACAGGTTGGAGGACTTCCTTGAGGGTGAGATGTCCGCCCGCCAACATCCATGCACCTTTGTGGAAGAGTCACGTCGTTGCATGAAGAGGGATGTTAGGAAGCAGATCAGAGCTGACTCGGCAATTCAGGAGATCAGGTACCGCCTGCCCTACGCCGTTCTGTTGTTTAGGACAGATGTAGTCCAGAACTGTTTCTGTCCGCTGGGATTTTGTGGATCCCTTCTTCAACTTTAGGCCACCAATGACAATAGGACAGGATCATCTCACCGTGCATGCGCTGTCTGTGTCCTGTGTAGCTATTGGTGTCAGTATGGGCCGGTGGACTACAGTCGGCAATACAAGAACGAAGTGCAGAAGGTCTTCTCTCACTCCCTCACTCAGAGAAAGAACTCCACCAACCAGAGAAAGGCCGTGAAGAAGGCTCAGAAGCTTGTAGAGAAGGCGGCAAAAGATGCAGAGAAGAAGGCGCGACCTAAGAAGAAGGGTAGGACAGAGACTGTTCCTGACCTTAATGTTGAGGCTGTGGATGAGGACGCAGAAGAGCTTGCACGCCTACAGGAAGCACAAGAGAAGCTACTGCAGGCGCAGGCCTTGATTGAGGCAGCCTCCAAGCCCCGAAGAACGACCCGGGTGAGCAAGGTCCAGGCTGGGATGTCAATCAAGCGCGGCTGCCAGTGCAATTTCGTTGCAAAACAGCTACAATGTGACGAAAACCTCTGTACTATTCAATTCCATTGTATGACGCATACTAACCGGGAAGGGAAGGAGTGTCATGGAGCACAGTTCGGAGGACATAGAGCTGGCCTATCAGGTCATTTGTGAGCAGCCACGAAGAAGTGGATAGCAGACACCTTAAGGTCAGGCAAGTCGCCTGCCCAGGTCATGGCCGAGCACAAGGCAGAAGTAATGCGATGTGCGCAAAACAACCTGCCAGCCACGAGGGACACATTCATCATGCCGTCCGACGTGTACAACATCGCCAATAAACTTGCCAAAGAACTCTGGGAAAAGCATCCTTCCAATGCCATGAGTGTCCGTATGTGGACAGACGAGAATGCAGACTGCCACTACCACTACCGTGAGTATGGGACTGTAGAGCTGAATGAGCCGCCGCCTCCTGAAGACGACCCATTCTGTCTAGCCATCCAGACGGAATGGCAACTGGAGATGATGGTCAGACATGGCCACAGGAGGGCTCTGTCTATGGATGCGACATTCTCCACCAACGCTCCCAAGGTGTGCTCAGGAGCACACACATTCCACTATGTCCACAGAAACCACAGTTTCCTGTATGTGCGTCGTATTTCCTGTCCTATTGTCTCTGATAATATTTTCTGTGTCCTCTGCTGTAGTATCCACTGTATACAGTGATGGTTTTCGACGAATGGGAGCAGGGAATACCTGTTGCCTTCACTATCCAGGGTAGGTCACGAGAAGTAGATATTGTCCCGTGGCTGACCAAGTTGCGGGATCGTTGCATAGCTGTGAAGCCTGATTGGAGGCCAAGCTCCTTCTTGGTTGACAACGACCAGGCCGAACTTAATGCAATCAGGTGGGGGCACTTGCTGTGATATCTTTATGACACCACTAGTTTTCTGGTCAGAATGTTGCTGAAACACCTTGCTTCCATGTGAACCCGCAGGAAGGTCTGGCCTGAGGCTGATGCTGTGGAGGGCGAAGCAAAGGACGACGTGAAGATCCTGCTCTGTTTGTGGCATACACGCAAGGCGTGGCTGGAGAATGCGACTCAAAAGATAAAGGCAAACTATCTTAGGGCAGAGATTCTTTCTGCCTGTGCTGACCTAATGTATGGAAACGGTATCCTTCAGGGAGAGCTTGCTGTGAAGGCTGCACAGGAGCGTTTCAACTTCCTGAAGGCTAAGTATCCTCAGGCAAAGGCCTTCTTCCAGTACTTCGAAACCACCTGGATTCCGAAGCTGGAAATGTGGGTCAAGGGTTTCCGCAACATCCCCCACTACAATCAGGACACCAACGCTGCAGTTGAAAGTTACCATGCGAATTTGAAGGCCATATTGAGGTATTCCAGGCAGAAGTTTGATGGCCGCCATGTGGATTGGCTGATTTACCATCTGATCAGGGATGTCCTAATTCACTACTGGTATGCTGTCCAATGTAAGCTGTACGGGTTTATCAAGAACGGAAAAGCAGAGGGGATTGTGGCCAATGCAGTCATAAGGGCTGCTGAAATCCCGGACGAGCATGTCTCTATCTGCCTGGAGCAGGACGTGGCCTACGTCGCGTCCCAGACTAACTTCCCAGCGATCTGGGTGGTGACCAGCCCAAACTCGGACTGGGCTCACTGCAACTGCCCTCTGGGCATGCGAGCTAACATTTGTAAGCATGTGGTGAAGGTGTTTAGGATGATAAACACAGAGGTCCACCCTGGCGACATCATACGGTACGCTGGGACCTTGAGGGGTACGATTCAGGCTGGCTGCAGCACTGCTGGACTGGAACTGGGAGACGGGACAGGCGAAGCAGCAATCCAGGACATCAGAGGGGATGTCCTAAAATCAGACGATCCTGAGAAGACATACCTGGAGATGAAGGGGTTTCTCGGGGAAGCGGATACTCTAGCACTTGAGAATGTAGGTCTTCGCCAGCATTTTCTGGCCATCCAGGCTGAGGCTACGGGAAAGATGGCTGCACTGAAGGTCAAGTCCGAGGCAGGATTGCTGCACCCTCTCTCCCAGCCGTCCTTCAAGGTTAATGCAGGGCCGAAGAACCTGCGGCGGTTCAAAGCATGCTCCGAGACTGGGACTAAGAAAAGGGCTGCCGGGCGAAGTAGGAAATGGGATTAGGACACGGGTATTACGAATTAGGACAGGGGTATTAGGACAGGGGGGTTAGGACAAGGGGAGTAGAACAGGGGAATTACGAATATGACAGATGAGTAGTACGACAGGACAGAATGAGGTTTCAGGAGTATTCTGTACGGTATAAATAGGGTATGCAGGTACTGTATGTATGTATGCCTAAACTGTTATTGTGGCCGCAGTTCTGTAAGTATTGTTGCCCTGCTCTTCCTTTCTCATTCAGTACCAGACTTTGGCGCCAACTCCAGTCCTTCACTCATCTATGGTCGTATGTGGCCATTGTAGTGGGTCTACATTTCTAGGACAGTCCTACAAATCCGGAGTCTCTGTCCTCAAGAGATAGGTCTTGCGATTCCTCCTACTTCCGCATTTCCCGAATCTGTTTTCCATTCGTTCGGTTTGCATTGTGTTCTCTGTCCTCTGCTCACTGGTTAATCAACCTTGCCGGACATGGAATTCATATAAACTGTACTACGCAAGAATTCTGTCTACAAAATCCTGCATTGGTTACCTGTCCTAAATAATCCTACACACTGTGGGTAACTGCAATTGGTTACCTGTCCTAAATAACTGTATATGTTGTTCTACCGTACCAGAATGTGAGTTTCTGTATTTTCCATGTCAAATGTACGGTCCTGTGTGTTCATGGTCAGATTTACGAGAGGATTCTGAATTTTTTTACTAAGGAGCAACCGTGGGTACTCCTTAAAATATTAGATTATGTTTGTCTTTTTAAAAAATTAATTCGCTTTTTCACATTAAAGTACTTACGAAGATGCAGTGTGGTGTCTTACATTGATGCGGTTTTGGATGTCGCGGATTGGTTTAGGGTTGATTATGTTTCGCATGTTCTAAAGTGGTTTCCCAATCTTTGCATAACGATTACTAACATAAAAATTAAATCATGACGATACTGCGTGAAAGAAACTTATAAGAAGACGTAGCGTTCTAGAAGAGCACATTGAACACCATGATTTCATATATAAAAATCAATGAAGAGCAAATTAAACCACGCTCACGTTTTTTATTTATTACTAGAATAAAAGATTGCTTCTCGGGCTACTCTGCTCTAAAAGATGATGGAGTTTTACAATGGTCTCTTTAGCCTATGGGAAAATTGCAATGATGACTCCAAGGTTGTAATCAACGTTGGACTCATAGAAAATCATGCAATTTATGTTTTAGTCCGGGACGCCTGCGTAGATGCAAAACCATGTTATTTCGGAGTTCCCATGATATTTCTATAGCTTTTGCACGTTCGGGATTCGCATTTAATAAATGCACACGGCTATAAGGGTAAGGCGGGACACCAAATAATTCATTAGGAATTGCTGGAAAGGGCAGAAGACAAAGTGAAGCCTGATTTTTTTTCTGCAACTTCTTCAAAAGAACTTCATTAAGAGGTGCTGCAAAGGGCAGAAGACAAAGTGAAGCCTGATTTTTTTCTGCAACTTCTTCAAAAGAACTTCATTAAGAGGTGCTGCAAAGGGCAGAAGACAAAGTGAAGCCTGATTTTTTTCTGCAACTTCTTCAAAAGAACTTCATTAAGAGGTGCTGCAAAGGGCAGAAGACAAAGTGAAGCCTGATTTTTTTCTGCAACTTCTTCAAAAGAACTTCATTAAGAGGTGCTGCAAAGGGCACCAAACAAAGTGAAGCCTGATTTTTTTCTGCAACTTCTTCAAAAGAACTTCATTAAGAGGTGCTGCAAAGGGCACCAAACAAAGTGAAGCCTGATTTTTTTCTGCAACTTCTTCAAAAGAACTTCATTAAGAGGTGCTGCAAAGGGCACCAAACAAAGTGAAGCCTGATTTTTTTCTGCAACTTCTTCAAAAGAACTTCATTAAGAGGTGCTGCAAAGGGCACCAAACAAAGTGAAGCCTGATTTTTTTTCTGCGACTTCCTCATAATAATTCCAAATCAAAAGATCGATAATGCCATCGAGAAACTTGAACTTCCAAAGAAAACAGAAATACATTAAACATAAAAACTTTATTCCATTATAGATGTGGATTGATAAGTTGAACTATGCACTGGTAGTACTATAATGTGTCTCATCGACGCCCTTTAAATGTGACGGAGTTTTTCTCTATACAAAAGTTCTACAAGTTATCCAAATCTTTCTGGACTCACCAATGAAGATGCACTCTCTGTATTTAAAGGGAGACGCGTTGTTTAAACGTTGGGGTCCTTCTGATATTGGTGAGGAAGTCGTACTCCGTCTTCACCGCTTTTTGGAACGAGGGACTGTCATAACCAGCAGGTGGACCTATTTTATTCCATTCGTCTATATCTCTTTCATATACGAATCCCAACTTAAAAATTTGCACAGATGGATTTGTATTCCGTTCTCTGTGCCACTTAGAAATTAAATTGTATTTTTCTTAATTCTAAATTCGTATTCTTTAATTTATTTATTTTTCTTCTCCTTATTCCCACGATATTTTCTATATTTTATTCAGTGTTTGCAGAATGTAATGAATTTAATTAAATGAACAAGCCTATCACTTGCAACGCTTCTCACGTTGTATTGGCACTTGGGTAAATGTCAGTAACTTCCGCGTTCACCATCAGAAGGGAAGGGGAAACATGAACCACAGTCATGCAGTATCGGTAGTACGGTATCAACAAGTGGTGCACCTGAATTCTCTCACAAGTATTCCCTTTCACCCCCTTTTACATTCCTCAACTTCTCCGTGAATCCCTTGAAAGGCATAAAGTTGCTAAGCGGCGTTACTGTCACACCAGTCTGGAAAGAAGCACAACGATTGCATTGTAGAACTCCACCACAACATCACAGGTGTTTACCGATTGTTAATGATGATCACAATAGCGGATTCTGCTTATGCTGGCCGGAGATGTAAAGAAGAGAAGCAACATCGATGATTGCATACGAAACTAGAAACTCTGAAATCGTACTCATATATCTTCTTGTCCAACTTCCCCCACTAACCCCATTTAATTTTCTTCTCCGTTCCCCACTTACCCCATTTAAATTTCTTCCCTGTTCCCTACTTACCCCACTTAATTTTCTTCTCCGTTCCTCACTTACCCCATTTAAATTTCTTCCCTGTTCCGTACTTACCCTATTTAAATTTCTTCCCCGTTCCCAACCTACCCCATTTAAATTTTTTCCCCGTTCCCTACTTACCCATTTAAATTTCTGCAACTTTCCCCACTTACCCCATTTAAATTCCTTTCCCGTTCCCCACCGTCAAACTCGTTTCCATTCAGAAATAGTCGATTTTTTCCATCTTAGCGTATTACAAATTCAAAATGGAGCCCCCGGGTCGAAACTTTAATTAGGACAGACTGCACCAAAACTGTAATTAGGACAGACTGCACCAATTCGTACCTGTCCTAACACCCTTCTCCCCTTCAAGTATTCTGCGGTTCGTCTGTCCTAACAGCGCCCCTTGAAGTATTCTGCGGATCCTCTGTCCTAACAGCACAATTCACTGCAGAGTTCTTTAGGGTGACCTGCCTGTCACTGTCTTAGAGAGTGGAGAGCCTAGCACGTACAAAGGGTCGGCCACGGTTGTTGAACAGCGAATCAGTTTTTTTTTAATACTAACAAAACATTGCTGTCTGCCGTACATGTCTCTTGGGTCGTGGCTGTCGAGTAGACCTCACCCAACAGCCCTGAACGACTGAATGCAATGAAAAAAGTTGCATGTGAATGCAAGGTGTATTAAAGCAACATACTGCAGTAGCATGGTAATCCTGGATTTATGCTATCCTACGCCTACTGAACCGTACTCCAACACCTAATACCTAGAGTGCCTTCCCTGTCCTAACCAACCAAACCGCAACTAGGGCGCAGCCAAAGGAACTACTGGAGTGCACGAAGCCAAGTCAACTACTTCTGGGGCCGAAGCCTGGCTATCTACTGGAGTGCTCGAAGGCTGCTCCGGCTCAACGTCCTCGACCTGCCCATCCGGCAAACTGTCCCACCCCTCCCCTGCCTTGCGGTCCTTCGACTCGCTTCGCTCCATCTGGCTGAATACACTGTCCCCGTCATGACCTGGGTCAATGCAGGGCATGTCGAATGCGCTCATCACCTGCGATGGTCGTATGAAGTCCAAGTCGATATTCTCCAGGTCGACTGTGATGCTCCAGTCCAACATCTTGGCGTGCATGTGGCGCATGCTATCGACCAGCATCTCCTTCGACGCATCATACAGAGTCTCCCCCGCAGCCGGCCACTGTCCCGTAGCCTCCAAAGACCCGAGTGCGTACTCAAGGTCGATATTCTC
Source organism: Ceratodon purpureus (assembly GCA_014871385.1). Lineage (NCBI taxonomy): Eukaryota > Viridiplantae > Streptophyta > Bryopsida > Pseudoditrichales > Ditrichaceae > Ceratodon > Ceratodon purpureus. The sequence continues at coordinate 19,398,512 of CM026425.1, forward strand.
CCGAAGGAGCAGCATAGACCTGAAGTCGTCTGCGACCTTCTCTCGGTCCACCCCCGGGTTCGTTACCCACATCTCTCGCAGAATCTGCTCCTTCCCCTGCTCCACGATGTCCAGGCATGCTCGAATAAATGTGCCCCTTCTCCAATGCTGGAAGCTTTCCACCTGCCCGCCCTTGTCGTCTCCGAGATCAAGGACTTCCCTGAATGTTTCGAATTCGTCCCCGTGCATATCCATTGTCGGAAAGTAAATCTTCCCCATTCGGATGAGCTCTTCCATAGCCAACATCACTTGATTGGATCGCGCCATTAGGCGCTCCTCCGTGAGCCCCTGCACCGGACAGAGCATCGGGATCCGACTGCCTACCTCGCTGCGACAGAAAAGTTTGAAGGCCCTGGCCATATGGGGGGGCTCGTTCTTCTCTCCGATCACCTGTCCCTCACGCTCCATCCATTTCAGCAAGCCCTGGAACTCCTCCTCGGAGTGCTCGCAAGGCCTGCACAGGCAAGGCGGCATCGGCACCAAGGCCATGTGTCCAAACAGTGGTGACCACCCCCATTCGACTCCCTCCGCTGCAATCGCAATCTCTCTGTCAAATCGAGCCACCTCCTCAGCTACAAATGCGGCCCGATTTTTTGCCACGACTTTCCTCGCCTCCACGGACTCCTGCCACTCCTTCAGACGCGTATCGTAGCTGAGAACGTTGTCATGGTGAAGGTAGAAGTCATCGATCTCTTTCTCAATTGCTTCGCCACACTTCGATGTGAATGCCTGCTTGCACCTCTCCAGCAGCTTCAGTGACTGGATGGGAATACTGTCCTGCAGAATGCATGGTTTCGTGGAAACATTACTAATCCTGCATGAGTGACTAACACACAGCTAAATACAATCTTCCCCATTCAGTGCCGGAATACTCACCGTCAAATCCGGATTAAATTGCAATGCGCCCCATGCATGTGCAACCATCCCAGGTAATCGCCCCACCTCCTGCAGCTTCCGGAGCGTCTCCACCGGCGTATGAAGATCCTTCATGGACTCCTGCGGCACAAGAGTACCCACCTGCGTCTGCAGGCAATACAACCCCGGTGGATGACCTGGCTTCTTCGGCGCGACCTTCACATTAGTGTCCGGGAACAGCGTCGTCGCCCTATCCTTGGCTTCCTCCTGAATCAGCAGTCGCCTCCTCTGTCGTGGATCCTTGGGCTGCACCGCCTCCTTCCCCCTCGGCTGCTCCGCCTCCTTCCCCTTCGGCTGCACGGGCTCCTTCCCCCGGGTTTGCACCTTCTCATTGTCTTTCGGCTCTCGGTCCACCTTCCGTCCCGGTGTCGGCACACCCTCTGCCGCTGGCCTGGTCTGCTGAGTCCCCCGCCTACCACCTCTCACTGACGGCACCCACTCTTCCGAAGTGGTCTTCTGCTCCGAGCTCGGAGAACCCGCCCGCGCCCGCTTCTTCGGCTTAGTCCTTGGAGTGTTCCCGGCCTGTGCAGTTGCTGCCCGCGTCCTTCCCCCAACCCCGGCCCCCGACGTGCCGGTCCTCCCCCCACTCGACCCGCCTGCTCTTTCATCTCTTCCACCTCCCCCCGGCGTTCCTCCACGGTCACCCCTCAACTGAGCTCTTCTCCCGGCCGCAGTCGATGGCCCTGCATTCCCCTTCTGCGCCCCTCCCGCCCTAGACCTCTTTGGCGACCCTGACTTCTCCCACTCCTTGTGCTTCTCCAACAGCAAGTCGGCCACACTCGGCCCCTCCTCAGGCCTTGGTCGCTTCCCTAATATCGGTGTCCGTTCCCGCTCCTTCCCCCGTTCCGCCTCTGTCACCCCCTCTGGACTAGAGATTTCGACAACCTCCACCTCTGCGCCGTCCCCCTCCTCTGTCGTAGTGTCATCCCCTGACTCGGTGGTCTCTCCTGGCGTTTCCAACTCGTCCCCGTGAGTGTCCTGTGGCAAGCTCTTCTTTCCGAGCATCTGCCAGGGCAATTTGATGTTATACTTCCGGAAGACCGCCCTTGATTCCTTGTTGCCGTTCACCCCCATTGACGGATAAATCTTCAGCGGGCCAAATTCGTCGTAGACGTAGCCCTCACAGTACTCCATTTGTCGATGCCATGACAGATTTGCCTTGTCCACCATGTCGAGGTCGCAATACTTGCATACGAAGGGAATTTTTGTCCTCGCCTTCCCAACTCCCTCTGCTGGCGGTCCATCCCTTCGCCACAATAGGTTCACCTCCACCATGAGCCAGTCATATTCTGACATGGTGAAGGCGTCTCTATTCGGCGCGTATCCCACCCATGTGCTAGAGCACACAATGACGTGCTCCGGGCCGAACTTCCCTTCCACCAGGAGCTGCCGGAACAAGGAGCCCCTGGATCAGAACCCCGGAACCGAAAGGAAAATAAAAAACCGAAAACAAAATTTAGGACAGCCTGCACTGAATAGGTGAGTAGTGATGGTTGCTTACCCCCGGGACTATCCCTGGTTCCATCTTCGCAATCTTCGTGTGCCACTCCCTGGACAACGTACTGACATCCAGCTCCGTTGCCCTCAGCCTGAGCACATCGCAGACGTCGTGGCGACTGAGTCGGGAGAGGTCCGGTGTGTTGGGATCGTGGATTTGGGCAGCGAAGGGCACCATCGTCAGGGCCCGGAGCTGCGACATTGCCGCGGGAAAGAGATTTACCGAAGGGGGAGAACGATGAATTTAAAGAACGTGAAGGAAAAAAGAATAGAAAAACAGAATGTGGGAAAACAAAGCAACGGTGCGGAAAACCAGTGAAGGAGAGGGCAAACAAGGCGCCCAAGAAAGAGGGAGAGTTCCCACAACCGGGAAAGGGTACCTAGGTTCAAAGCCAGTGTATTCCACGCACGCTTCATGCGAAGTGAACGGGGTGGGGAGAGGGAGCCAAACCTATATCAACGGCGACAACAAAAGGAAAAAAAAAAAAAAAAAAAAAAAACGCATCAAAGGAAGAGAACCGATCGGAGGGAATGAGGGACCGCCGAAGAGAAAAGAAGCCCACGAGATCAGACCGGCGACTGGGGAAAACAAAAAAAAAGTGGGAGGGAAAGGAAATAAGACGACGACAAGGGATACTTCGAATAGCAACCTAAACCCTAGCCCATTTCTAGGACAGACAGATACGAGGACAGCGAAGCGAGAAAACATGAAGAGAGAAACAGTTCTAGGACAGGTACCCTCCCTGACTAACACACAGCCCGCACTTGAAAACAAAGAGCAGAACTAAACGGGAAGAGAACAACGCGAGTGTACTGACCAGCTTGAACAGAGAGCCCATGGCAGTAGCCGCACTTGAAGTAAGCCAGCGAAGGCGGGGAGCCACGTCGCCTGTCCACACGCTTGAGGTCGAAGTCGGCTTCCTGCGCTTGCCGCCCACCTCCAGAACGAGAAGCAGTCGCCTTGCTCACCGAAACAGCGCCGTCGAAGGACACAGAGCGCCTCACTGCCTCCGGCCCAATACCCTCTCGAAGACGGCAGCGAGGACGTGATCGGCGACCTGGCCTCCACAACTCCACTCGCTACGCATCCTCCGGGGGGTTTAGAGTTAAACAATCGCCTCCCAGACCTCCTGCGACACGGACCCACGACAGTAGTACACCGCAAGCCGCTTTAGTCCTAAGACACAATGCTCACGGCCAGCGTCCCTGAACCCTGACCTCGATATCACACAGTGAACCTTGAACCCTCAGAGAACATACCTCCGTCGCTCCACCGTCAATCCGCCATAGCCGAATGCGATCAATCGTACCTCTCCATTCAAAGCTTGTCTGTCCTAAACTCAGGGGCAAAACGTCGAATCACAATGAGGGCACACCGGGAGAGCCGTCGCGGGGGTGGGGGTGGGAGGCCGACGAGGGTGACGGGACCGGGATGAAGAATGTCCCGCGCGGGATGACGGACAGACCGGGCGGGGAGGTGGAGCCCGGCCGCGGGGAGACACAACGGGCGCGCGGGGCTTGGCCCAGGGTCGGGAACGGGGAGGCTCGGGGAGGGCGAGGGTCGGGGGGCGTTGCGCTGCCCCTGCCCGCAAAAGGGGCGGCTGCAACGCTCGATGGGGCAAAATAGACAGACCCAAACAACCTCAGTGCTTTTGACTCAAATTTGATGAATAGGCAGATTCTAGGTACGAGAACAAGCTTAATAGTCAAATGGAACCTCCTGCCTCCGGCAAGACTCATACCAAACTGGTTGTAGATTACTTCAGTGTCCAGATGTCCCCGTCCCCACCCTGGACTCATGTCTGATAAAGGTTGTACCTTATTTTTTGCAAAAAAAATCTTTCATTTGCCAAAAAAAACAAAAAAAAAAAACAAAAAACATAGTTATGGTACATAACTGTACCTAGTTTGTCAATACTATTGTTGTACAAATCTAATAAGTTTTATGAAGAAGCAATAGAAAGCAGATAAAAAGAAGAAATAGTGCAAAAATCAAATGATAAAACGGTAATCGTCAAATCAAATGATAAAAATTGGGAGAAGGGAAAAACAATAAATATAATTAATTAGGGTCTCAATCAACCCTTCATTGCCAAAGGTTTTATATATTTTTATTTTTATTTTTATTTTTATTTTTTTATTTTTATTTTTATTTTTTGTATTAAAAAACATTGTTACAATACCATGTCACCACCTTGCATGATATCCATCACAATATTATATTCATACCTTTCATCTGCAATTCCATTTTGTTCCCAAAGGTTTGTGTGTTCCTTTCATGTTTTCAATTGATTCTCAGTTTTTGTATAGCCAATGCAATTCTTGCACTTTCTTCTGTTGCGTTGCAACAAGTTGTTTGCTATGGTGGAGGGTGGAGGGTGGAGGGTGGAGGGCTCCACGATGAGTTTCTAGTGACTTATTTCTAGCTTTTTTTCACCCGTCTTCTTTCTTCTTGTTCCTCTTTTATACTTTTTATTTTTATTTTTTCACACTTCTTCTTTCTTCTTCTCTCATAATTCTTTTTCGCCCTCCTTCCCTTTTCAGCCTTCCTTGGATTCCTTCATTTACTGGATTTTGTCCCAATCGAGGTAATTAATCCATGTAGGACAGTGATTATGAAGGAATTAATTATCTCCCTCCCCCACTCCCACAAGGAGTCCCGTCGCGAGTCCCGGTGCGAGCAGGGACAGGGAGAGTCCCGCCGCGAGTCCCGAGTCCCGGCGCGAGAGGGAGTCCCGTCGCGAGTCGCGAGTCCCGGCGCGAGAGGGAGTCCCGACTGTGGGATCTTGAGAGTCTAAGTGTTGAGTCAAGAGTGCACCAAGGGTGGTCGAGGTAGCACCCCGGAGTGTGGAGGTGGGAGATTATTTTGGCCAAGTGCAGAATGACCAAGTGCCGAAGGGAGGGAGGGAGAGGGATCGGGTCAATATTCCCGAACCAGGATGTGGCAGCGGGCGGTGACGCGGCTGAATCCCGAGACGCCGGCGAGGGCCCCTGGAAGAGTTCTCTTTTCTTTTTAACAGCCTGCCTACCCTGGAAGAGTTCTCTTTTCTTTTTAACAGCATGCCTACCCTAGAATCGGATTACCCGGAGATAAGGTCCAGCGGCTGGTAAAGCACCGCACGTCTTGCGGTGTCAGGTGCGCCCTCGGTGGCCCTTGAAAATCGGGAGGAGCGATTACTCATCGTTTCTAGTGACTTATTTCTAGCTTTCATTCTCATCTTGCCAACTCATTAAAATTCAAGTGAGTTTAGGGCCCTCATGTGGGGTCCTCTCTGTATAGTGGTCCCGGTGATGAGATTTAGATTTCCTTTCCAGTGGTCTCATTTTCTGCTCTGAACACCCCTAGTGGCTGAGCTTGTCAGTCAAGGCCTTGCCATCTACTCCACCAGGCTTGGGGGCCTCCTTCAACACGACATGTGGCGCAAAAGAGGGGGCCAATCCACCTTCTCCTCCATGCCCTCTCCATCTTCCTTGCAACCTTCTCCCCTAGACTTTTCCTTTCCATCCATCATTTGACAATGTGAAATTTTGTAACAGTGCACTAAATGTGACAAATTTTGACTGAGCAAAATGGGTAGCTCCAAATTGGCGTCCCAGGGACTATATTTGGAGAGACTAGTACCAATTTTAGCATTGACGGGACCCCGGTGGCCATTATGTTGGGCCAACCTAGCCAAATTTGGTATTGTTCTGAAGAGTGGCGATGGCATTCATGGACATAAGCACTTATTGGAAGACAACATTGGGAGTGAAACTATCATGCCGGACGTGGTTCTATTCTAAAAAACTGAGTCAGATCATTGCATACTAGGCCTCCAGTGTTCACTTTGTTTTCTTCCCACTTGTTGTGTATGTCACTAAACATGACTTCAAATAAATAAAAACAACACAAGAAAATTACATTTTAATAAATTTTGAGACATGTTAACTCCTAAAATTCCTTGACTATGTTTCACCAAAAAACGTTCCAAAGTTGTCATTTCCAATGTAAAAAGCATGAATGACTAAAACATCATTTATTTCTTACTCAATCGTAAGATCTTCAACAACATTACTCTTTTACAGAGCTCAAAACCTTTCACCATAGTCAAACGTATGAAAAAAGAAGATTATAGCAATTGAAATTTGAAAACAAACTTTTCTGACAAGATTTTTGACTAGGTTGACACACTCTAACTTTTTTTTTCTTAGGTTTTTTGCATTATGGATTTTGGGGGTTTTGGTGCATGTCAAAGGAGACTCAGTTAGCTAATTTTATTAAAGAAAATTACACACAAAAGTCAAGTGTAGCATGTTGAAAGCAATATTTTTATTAAGTTGAATACACAACAATGCTAAATCTTATTTCTTTCCTAGAAATTCCATTATATCATAAAATCCCAATCCAAAGGGTCAAAATTTTTTGAATCCAAATAAGATTTTTTCTAACTTTAATGAATGAAAGAAGAAGTGTTTTTAGTACATTGCTTGAAACGGTGAGAAAACTTTGATATTTTGTAGAGTGAACATTTTGTACTCAAATACGTTATTTTTTAGGGAATCTCAAAGATGACATCATCAAGTATTTATAGAAATATTTTTAGAGGTAATTCATGTAATTAGCATGGCTGCCTAAATTGCCCACCGAACACAAAATTCCACTTCGGGTACCATAACTATTTTTTGAAATGTATGATTTTAAAAAAAAAGAAGATTCCCTCAAAGTCTTTGTTACAGCAAAAGTTCACAAAAAGTTTCAAAAAATATCGTGTTAAATTGAAGTCACAGGTACATGTCCAAGCTCTAAAAAAAGCCCGATTTTGCCACTTTGTTCTTTAGGAGTTAATGTGTATATTGTTTGCATAACAGTGTATCAATAAACTTAGCTGCTCAATGCTTGTAATCAGGGTATTATCTTTTTTTTTGGACGCAAAAGGAAATTCCATTTCAAAAATAATAGTGTACAGACCCTCATTGGACAGAGTCCAGGGCCGCGGAAGTCACTAGAACACAAGAGGAAGTACTCAGGGTATTATCAGTTGGATGTGTGGTTAGAGCAGTTAACCTCTAAACGCCCAAACGACCAAAAACTGGTCGTTTTCATTTTTCCAAGTTCCATAACTGTCATCTAAATGACAATTTTTCATCCATTTTTTTTTCATGTTGTAAAGTTGTGAGAAATCTATCTAATATCATTAACAAATTCTCAAAATAATAATTTCATGAATTTTGGTGCCTCCTTAAAGTCAAAAAGATCAATACCGTGTGTGTATTCAAAAATTCCTTGATACAGACAGCTGAAACACAATTTTGACTATCGGGATGATCTTTTTTGCAGTTGAGGTAAACTAATGAAACGTAGTTTGGCAAATCTATTTTCCAGTCCAATTTAAAATTTTGAAAAATACCTAAAATTGAGTGATTTATAGCTGGTATAAGATGAAGGGGTATAACTGTGGCTACTTCTTGATTTTCCACGGTTTTAGGTTTTTTCATCATATTTTTTATTTAAAACATAATTTTTGAGCACGGTAACTAATATTAGGTTTTTGGTTGTCATATTCATCTATTGTAAATATTTCATAATTTTTTAGTATAACCTATATTTGATGTGAATTTTCTTTGTTTGTTTTGGTTTGAAAATTTATATTAATTACATTTTGAATTATTTAATTTTGATAAAATTATTTCTTGTAGATAACATGTGTATCTAGCTAAGAAAAGTTTAAAATTCATATTTTACATTATTTATAGTAGCAGAATAGAGCATCCAAAGTCAAAGTCTATTTCCGTGGTCATAGGCTTAGGCATTTGGGGGTTAAAATTGAGAAGAAATTGTTATTCCTGACATGAGAAATGAATTGTTCTCCAGGAGTGGAAAAATGAAATCATGGATTCAAGTGACTTGGGAAAGTTGGGGCATCATGGAGGTTCTTCAGTTGGATGTCAAGAAAGGAAGGACAGTCAACAGTGTACATACTCATACTTCAATGGCCTACCATGTGACAAATGATCTCTGTACTTGCAATTGGAGTTTGCTGCAAGAGCAGGAGAGTTTCAAAGAAATGGTCTGACAACTACTGTACCTTTTTAATGGCTTGATTGCCTCATCAGCAACCCAGATGGGCAACCATGGACTTCATCTTCTATTCTGTTGCACACTACAGTCCACCCTCTATAAATTTTAACCCTTGGGAGTAGAGAAAAGTTACTCCTAACATTTACAGAGGTGTTAACAGTTAACAATTATGAAATCACTTTTTGGAGCAATGTATAAATGTTAACATTTATAAATGTAAGCAATTGTACAAAAGTCTTGTGAGAGAATTCCATTCATAAAAATGCAAACCCAATCAAAACTTTATTCAATATCAAGTTGACAAATCATGGGTGAAGTATGAATCAATGGGAGAGAATGAAACTGGATGTGTAATTGTTAGCATCCATATTATGGATGTATATCATCTGTTAACATTTACAAAGTCAAATTTACAAAGAGGGGAGTACCATTTTGTTAACAATTTGTAGTGTTTAACATTTGTAGTGTGCAATATGTGGGGAGTAGAAGAAAGTTAACATTTAGAGAGGGTTAACACTTATAGGTGTAACATTTATAGAGGGTGGACTGTATGTGTTATGCTATGTAACCATGTTGACTCCTGCTCCACATGCTCCCCCCATCATATCAGGAGTGTGCACACAGGCTATTCTTCTCAAGGTAAACCAGCCCATAAGTACCACAATAAGAAACACTAGTGGAAAAGGTGTACAACTACACCAAAGATGAACACCAAGCAGGGACCAATTACACCAAAAATTTAAATTTTTGGTGTAGTTGGTCCATGCTTGGTGTTCATCTTTGGTGTAGTTGTACACCTTTTCCACTAGTTAAATATAACTTTTTGAGTGGATATTATACTGGATAGAAAATAAGCTTAGAAAATCAATGCTACTAAATAGGAGATTGATCGTATAGTTTAAGGTCACCTAAACATGCTATTTTTTTCCAAGTGGATAATGTTTCATGTCCAACGGGTTTTCCGTCATGTCGAAACAAAAAGGTTGACTCGACAAAAATCAAGTTGGACCATTGGCCAAAAAATCAGTGATTAGCCTAAATTTAATTATTTTATTGACTATTTTAGAAATTCATTTTACGCATATTTTTTTCCATGTTAAATTTTTAGATATATATTACAAATTTTAGCCCAAATTCATCCCAATCCAAATTCACTTCACACAATGAGAAGTGACCAAGACATTTAAAAAATGATTTTTGATTTTTCATGGTCACGGCTCTAGACTAAAAGCGGTGACCATGGAATGATTTTAATTCTCTTGTTCAATCTTCATGGCAGGTACTGTAAACCGCTCCTATGAAACAATTGTTACATTTAACAAATATCCTGAAACAATTTGACATGGCCCATGGGTGTTCCAATGTGCATTCCATCCTCCATAAATGTTACACATGTAAGTGTTAACCCTCTCTAAATGTTAACTTTCTTCTACTCTCCACGTATTGCACACTATATGTTAAATGTGTTAACTATTAACAAAATGGTACTCCCTTCTTTGTAATTTTGACTATAAATGTTAACAAATGAAATATAACCATAATATGGATGATAAAAACTACACATCCAGTTACACTCATCTCTCTCACCATGCGTTAGGGCGAGGCTGGGGTGGCGGTAGAGGGGCTGAGAATTGTTTCCAAAGCTTGAATTTGCAAGCATCTCTAAAGCGGTCAAGATATTTAACCCAAGACTATCAAGGTAAATGTTTCTTCTATTATATACTAGTGTTTGTCAATTTCGGCGATATCGCACGAAAAAAGAATGTCTAAGTCTTTTACTCAGTTGTAACTTTCAAAAGATTTGTGGAACGTGATATTGATTAAAGTTTTGATCTTGATTTCAATTTAATGAATGGTATTCTCTCACAAGGTTTCTTTACA